>JAAWXA010000001.1:55074957-55422821 GCA_038090715.1 Florisuga fusca | reverse complement strand
AGAGACAGGCTTCATCCCCCGTGATCTAGAGCGGGACGAGGGAGAAGTGGGGCAGCTCCGGGTCGCGGGGCTTCTCCCTCCCGGTGACACGCGGGCCACGGGCGGCGGCTCTGCGGGGCTGGGCTGCGCGGGGCGGCGGGAGCTGAGGTGGGAACGGCCCGACAGCTCCGGATGGGCCCGTGTAGGGCCCCGCGAGTAGGGAAGCGGTGACGGTGGGGGGACCCCGTCGGTGCCCACCCCGCGGCGGGGAGAGGGAGGCCGCGGGGTTGGCGGATTGCGCAGGTGGTGGCAAGAGAGGTCGCGGTGACTGCAGCTAAAAAACCACCCCAGCTTAAAAGATGCCGAAGCAGGCTTCATGCTGCCGAAAAGGACCCCCTGTCCTCGGGAGATCTGTTCCGTCAAAGTAGGAAACGCTGGCGCTGTTTTGAAAGGGACATCTCAAAACAAGTATTCATCATACCGGCATGTAAAAAGTGCTAATATATTAAAATGCAAATACGCGTGTATACTCGGCAGTGTTGTTGCGTGTTTCCTGTTTACCATGTTAATTAGAAGTTGCAAGGGAAAACTTCACCAAGAGTAATCCAGGGCAGTGTTTGACCCAGTAATGCTCACTGAATGATGCGGTGGCTTTTGTAGTTCTTGGGTTTCTAGCCCAAAACAGAAGCCAACTATTTATTTGACTTCATTAATAAGAAATGTATGAATTGTAATACAACCTATGCCTTTGAAACTATTTTCTACCGACACAATTGTCAAAACTAACTCAGCCAGTATGGAGGGGAAAGTTAAATCCCCCACTCTTGTTTTCTAGGGAAAATTTTGACAAAGCAGTTTGTGCCCAGCTTTGCACGCTCCAGGACACTTTCCTGAGTTATGGTGGATGACGTTAACTAATTGCACAGAAGTTGGACATTTGGAAAAAAAAATGCTTGTATTCTAAGGCAAGATAAGCCTGCTTGTAAACAAACACTGGCAAAACCATACAGAAGGATCTTGGGATTTAAAATTTTTTTTTGAGGGTTTTGTTTTTTCTTTTTGTTTGTTTGGGGTTTTTTAGAGCTAATATTGTTCAGTAAAGTGTTTTATGTTGATACAAACAAATGTATTACAGAAACAATTTTGACACTAACCAAATGCATGTTTGTTTGTTTTTATAGTCAACCTCACAATTTCCAGATTCTTCCAGAGAAGAGAATAAAAAGAAACCAGTTTTGGAAAGACTGGGAATTTTTTTTGGTACAGGGAAAAGGAAAAATGTCAAAAGTTCACTAGAACACAGTTCACATCGGAAGGAGGAGAGATCAGTGTCTCCTCTCAGAGAGCAGCCCATATACTGTAGGCTCATAAAAGAAGGACACGAAGCTCCTCAGAAGCAAGTGAGAAACACGAGTGCTGTTTCTGAGTCACAGGAATATAATTTCAGTGGGGAAGTAGGACCGCCATACCGTGATACCATTTCAGAATGGAGTAGCAGAGGAGTCTCTTCTGACAGTGAGTGGTCAGCAGATTGGAGCGGCAGCAGTGAAACCATTAAAAACTCCTGTGAGAGTAGCCTGGAACTTGACAAAGAATCCATCACAGCTACAAATAATTCCACAACTCCAGATTTCATCAAAAGCTTGAGAAGTTTGTCTAGTGAAGACCTAGAAAAGAGTATCTTAAGCCACAAGCAGCTCGTGAACACGTGGGTGTCTGAGGAGCCTGGGCATGCAAAACCAAAGGATTTGCCATACGAGTTGGAATCTGCGGCAAGTGAACAGGCACATTCTGCTAGAGTGTTAACAGTTGATATCTATCTAAGAAAAACAGAAGAGCTTCTTAATGAACCTGTGACTGTTCCATCAGAAGAAAATTGTAGCAACTTGGACACAATGGATAAAAAATCTGCTAATAAAAGATCTGGAAAAAGGAGAAAGTCTCAGTCGTCTAGTGACGTTTCAAATGGAGAGAGAAACCAGGCTGAGACTACTGCAAGAGAAGAAAGTGGTTTTGAGGATGATGTCTCCTCTGAGATGTTCTCAGACAAGATGATAAACTCAGAAAGAAAAGCAAAATCTCCTCAACAGACTCCTGAAAGGAATTCCTCTTCCTCGGGTAATAATCAGGACCTAAAAGCTGGATCTGCACACAAAGGGGCATCTAAAACTGAAACGGACAAAGGCAAGCAGCAGATTTCAAACACAACCCCTGCAAGGAGAAGATCATATAAAAAGAATCAGTCGGATACTGTTCCTGTTTCCCCTACTGGTTTGAAGGGTCAGATGAAAGATTACTCCTCAAAAAGGCAACCAGCATCACCAGAGAGTAACCCAGTGACAAAAAGAACTTCGGTGGAAAAGGGAGCTATGCCTGTGGCTTTTGGGGAAGATAGCTTGGAGTCTCCCAAAGTTTCTTTGGCTGATAAGACAGAAGATACTGCTTTGGTGTTTGCTGAAGGCAGAAATGAGACCAAGACTGTGAAGCATGGTAATGGTTCAGATGGAAGATCTTTCTTGCGTACTGATGGGATTAAAAATGGAGACCCATGTATCTCAGAGAGACAGACGAATTCTGATTTAGATAACTTGAAGCTGAGGAATTTGGATGCTTCCAGAACAGTCACGACAAAGATTAGCCTGTAAGTAAGAAACTACTTTATCCTATCCCTGTAGCTGTAATTTTGCCTGTGTCTGTGGTTAGGATTCTATAGGAACACTAGCTATGAAACTGATTTATCTAGCTTATTTTCAATTAATAACTGCCCTTTTAAAAATAATTCATCATGATTGCAGTTACCACTTAACAAAAACTAGAGATTACATGATTTAGTAATTTATTTTTTTTTAATGGATAGGGAATTTCTTTGTGAGGCATTGTATGGAATAATTTAACATATGTGAAAGCTGCTCTCTTCTCATTGTTACTGCTCCTGTTGTTGCTCATGTTAGCTCAGCAGTCACTGACTGTAATGTAGTCTTGCTATATGAATACATATAGTTGTTTTTGTAAGTATGTACAGGATGAATCATGTAAATTTTTATACATGTGAATAGCATCAAGTATTTGCAGAATTATGCATATATTAGTTTGCAGGGTTTGCCTTTACCCTTGAAGAGACTGTCATCTGCCTCATAACAGAGGTTTATCAGTGCTTTCCTTGGCGTTATAAATAAGTAGATGTATTTATAATTTCCACTGTAGTCACTAGTATGAGTCCAGGGATTGATTTCTTGGTTTCTAGTCTCTTCTACAGTGAATAACTTCATTGCATTTGTAATTTCTGTTGTTTGACTACCATGGCTATAAACTATTTGCTATTGCTTTCCTCATTCTGGTACATGCATTTATAGGTCCTGTCAGATTACACTGAATTGATAGGGCCACCTAAGGTACACGGAGCATTCAGAATTGTCTTTGAGTTAGAGGGACAGGAAGGTTTAACATTGCAGCTTAGAAACACATCTGTTCCCAGTTATGCTTCCCACATCTGAGAGGTATAGAAGCGTTAGGAACAATTTCTCCCTTGCATGATTTGTAATATTCTACATCTGATTTGTTAATTTGTAACTGAATTAAAAGCAGTTGGTACTGAAAATTAAGTTGTGACATTTTTGTCCATGGTGATGCTTTGCCATTGATAGATCAGCAGTCTTAAACTCTGAAGTTTGTATCTTTACAGCTTCAAAGGAAGGGTAGCTTTCATATTATTTTTACTTTATGCCACTGTCAGTAGTGATGAAGCCTTAAAAGCCTGCATAGCAGGATTTAATTTTTCTGGTCATCTCCTTGGCTCTCTGTACAGTGCAGTACAGTACATCTTCTGCAGTACTCATAAAGTAATAGATGAGTATCCTTTCAGACAGATGAATTTTAATGAATAAACAGCCTGTTCTGCTTCACCTTATTTTGTGGGGTGTGTGGCACTCTGTGCTATAGGAACTTTAGCACTGGGTGGGAACCATGGTGTTGCATGCAAGGTTTCTGATGCATCTGATAGCTGTCATTGCACAGTACTACAGATTCTTCATCTAGACAAATTGAACAGACAGATAACCTGATATAATTTGTAGTTTTTTATCAGAAAATGTGGGCTGTAAACCTGGATGTGGGTTAACCTGCTGTAAAATAGGAAAAATGTGATGGTGCCATTACTAGAAAAAAGATACAGTTTTGTTCTCTTTTTACTGCTTTGAATTAGAGTACAGATAACTTTTCTTTTTTCAAAGGTTAAAAATTTATCGTTAAAGTACTTCACATGAATTCCTTTCAGGCTGAAAAATATTCATTTACTCACAGACTTGTTTGCCTCCTTTGAGATGGATTTTGTATAACCAAAGTAGTTTTCTAAAAGCATAGTGTCTCTTACTAATGATGTTGTGCCAATTTGGGTAATCCAAGTTTTTTTAGAAACTGTTTTTAAAAAGTCAGTTTTATTGGTTCCCTGCAAGTAATGATAGGATTTTGTGTCTTTGCTTCTACCTTTTGAAAGGGAAACCATTCAAGTTTGAGGCTTAAACTAAGATTGATTGTACATCATACTAAGCAATTAAAACCTCAGGCAGTAGTTACTTTAATGTGCTTAGCTGAAATTTTGGCTTTAATTGTCATATTTAATGTTTAGGCACTGTCTTGTATTTGCTGTTACATTTATTCCCACTTGTTAAATTACTCTGCTCTGTTAACATGCCATTTTTCTTTGCTCACCTCAATCTGATGTTTTGGCAACAGTGGTTTTTTGGCATCAGTTACATCCTTGACTGGTCGTTTGGACCATCATTTCAACTGTGTGACTCACCTTCCAGTTATGATTGTACTGGGAGAGGTTTAACTGCTTGCTTCCACAGGTTAGCTGCAAGGTGTAGCCAAAGAGAAGGACATCAGTAGTTCTCTAGTGCCTGCTTGTTCCTGGCATTGCAGTTCAGCAGTGGGTGGTAGGAATCAGCCACACTGGCCTGTTTGTAAGCAAGTGTGAGCACTTGTTAAGTGAATCCATCTTTCAGTGCTTTCCCTTCATACCAGAGGAGAGGCTTAAAGGGTACTGAGCCAACATCTCCTCCTTTTAAACAAACTTAGAAACTCAGCTCTTCCAACAAGGTGCATCTTTTGACTGTATTTTAAGTGAATATTTCTTTGTGTGGAAAGAGATGTAATGAAAAAATCGGTTAGAGGAGGTCAGCTGCAGTGGATGGAGCTCCAGGGCTGTGTTTTCTATTGCCCTTCAGCCTCAGCTGTTCTGCTGCTGCTGTGCAGAAATACTGCAGAACATAGAATACAAAATGCTGAAGTGGTTGTTCCTGCATAAATTTGTAAAGTTTGAAACTGTACCTTTGAGGTGTTTGCTGTACATTTAAAACAGGTTTTAGGAGTGGCTGATAACCATCAGTGTTAACCATTATGCTTGCTTGTGTCAAGGCATACAGGGAAAGACAGGTTTTATTAGGAAGATAGATGTTGTTATGTTGAAATGCATGTAGTAGTGAAAGCAACAGGCTGACAGAAGGATGATGAAAATACAGGCAGAAGGAAAGGATAAGTACCTTTTTCTGATCAGAAAAGGATATGAAGTGTCCTGGTGAACAGTGAATTCAGCACATGTCAGTAGTGCATCCTTGTGGTGGTAAAGCTATGGAGCTGCTGTAGCAACACTGGCACAAACATACCCAGTAGGTCAAAAGGCTCATGAGGGATCTGGGGGATTCTCTTGGGTTGTACCCCTACTTTCTCTTCCAGCTCTCTTCTTCTCCTGGTACAAGAGAGATGTTAATAATTTGGAATGAGTCTAGTGGTGAGCCATCAAGGTGATAGGACTGGAGCATACCACGGATGAGGAGAAGCTGAAGCAGCTTGGTATATTCAGCTGAGAGAGAATGATAGGGGTAGACCTCAATAATATCTTACTACCTGTAGAGCTATTAAAGAGAAAGCAGAACCAGATTCATCACTGAGGTGTGCAGTGAAGGGACAATGGCAGTGATTGCAAGTTGCAACAGTGACATCTCAATGGTTTATAAGGCAAAAATAATTCACTGTGACAGTGGCTGACCTACTGCAGTGCTTTCCTAGTAGGACTGAAGCCTTGACCCTTGGAAGTACTCAGAACTTGGTCAGACAAAACATTCAGCAACTTGATGTAACTTTAAAGATGTCCCTGTCTTGAGCAGGAAGTTGGACTAGCTGACCTTTATAGGCTCATTGCAACTCACATTCATTTTCCAGAAAGAAAAATCATAGAATAATTCAACTTTGAAAAAATAAGGGAAAAGAGTTGTACTGCAAATGAGAAGTAGTGTCTAAGTATGTTAAATTGTATGCTGTGTGGTAGGTCCCTCCCTGCCCTCCCTTTTTTATTATTTTATTTTTCTAGACTTAAATTTTTTAAGTCTGTTTTATGAGCACCTATCTGACGTGTGCCTGGTTGTTATTAAGTTTACTACTTCCTTTTTGATTGATAACATGTTCTTCATGACAACCTTCTAGTCTTGAACCTATCTGAACAGGCTCGTCGTTCCAGTGAGTGCTGTTAGGAAGTCTTCACTGAAAAGATTGGTGATTTTTAGCAGTTGCTTTCTGTATAGATTCTTGGGCATCTGATTTTGGGTTTCTTCTGCTATTTCAGTAAGTTTGTTCATCATACTTCTTCCAAAAAGAGTTGTTTTTACAATGGAGAGTGTGCCTTTACATTGTTATTTGGGATCAATTTCTTGAAGAAGAGGGGAAAGGATTTTCTTTAGTTTTGAAGAAAATTTGAGGTTGTTCATGTTAGCTCACTTGTACCTCATGCTTCTCATTTGGTCTAAAGAGAGCTCAGTGAACACAGTTTTGTGTAAGAAAAAAGAAGAAAGCACATAAATACCAGAATCATCCACTGATTATTAGAACATTTGAGCCCCTGGAGATTGTTGCTGCAAGCTAATTTCCTTTTCATTCCCCAGCATCATCAGTTTTCATGTAGTGCTGCTTCTGCCTGTTCTCCCACCCCGAAGTGTCTCCAGATTTCTCTCTGGAGAACAAGTCTGCCTGTGAGGTGATGGTGTGCTCCTTGACACTTATATTTGACTGATAGATTTTCAAGTTTTGTGTCCAGCATCTTCACAGCTGCTCATACTGTTCTACTGTCTCTGCAATAGCAAGTGACATGGACAATTGTTTTTCCTAGATGTAGGTTTTCAAAAGAAGGATCCCTAATGCTCTCAAATGCATGTCATCAGCCTTCTGCCATAGCTCATGAGCACTGTGTGTTTGTGTGTGCTTCCCTACCCACTCTGCTGGAGAAGTTTCTATGTGTTTGCTAATTCAATTCTTGCAAAATCAGAATAGTTAGTTTACACAATTTAAACTACTAGCTGACTTATCTGAAGGAAATGGGAGAGTCCTCACATGTAATGTTTGCTTAGCCACATGGTGATGCAGTGACTGCTGGGGACAGTTACCTTTTCCACCAGCACTAAGGAGGCCAGAAGAGGTCTTCCACTCAATTTCAGGTTGTTACTGCAGTGTAAGGTCTGCAAAATATCTGAGCAGATGTCTTCAAAACTTGCTGGAGAGGTATATTCAAATGTTAACCAACTCATTATCACCATAATTAATTGGTACTTGTTTCCTAAGCTCTGTAAGGAATTACAGATGTATCATTTATTCTGCCTGTTCACAAATGTTCACATCTGTCAGTCATAAGCAGCTGAGTGGTCTGCATCAGTCGCAGATGCTGTAGGCTGCTGTGATTTTTGTTTTACTGAGCATTAAAGAATGATGTATGTTTGAAATGTATTCTCTGTATTTAGTGCCTAATTTTTTAGTTGTTGTTCATGTAGTTAACTTCTTTCTCAGTTAATTCTCAGTTAATTCCGAAATTTAAACTCAATACAACTATAGAAAATTTCATTGGAATAGTATGTTTTATTGTTTTGAAAATTGTTACAAGCCTTTTCGAGGTTAGTTAAAGATGTAACTGTGTATCACTTTGTCTCCTGTAGTCCAGCCAAACCGAAGAATGTAGAGCTGAATTTTAAAGCACCTATGAATCAAGACAGTTTAGAAGGTGAGCAGGATACTCTTGAAAAACCAGTTAATAAAACTAACAGCAACATTGCCAACAAAATTTCCTTGTTTGAAAATAAATGTGCCAACCAGAGCCAGAGACCTGTTGACATCCCTGCTTCAAAAAATGGTACTGTACCAAACACATTTGTTGGCAGAGCAAAGCTGAAATTCGGAAAACAACTGAAGGAAAGTGAACAGCCTGATAAAACCTTAAATAAGCAAAGCAGTCGCCAGAAGTTTTTTGAGAATGGCACAACAGAGAGAGAAAGCACAGCAGAACCAAAAGGCAAAAATGAAGAAGGCTTTGCCTTTCATGAGGATATTGGGAAGACAACAGAACTTAAAGTAAAAGCTGCAATATCACTTTTTAACCAAAGCAGCAAAATCGATGCTAATAGTGTCTCTCTGAAGCAACCTGATCTAGAATCAACAACGGCTAAAAGAGAAAGTTCACTTTTTAAGCTGCCATTACACTCACTTAGTAAAAGTGAAAATGCTCAAGATACTTCCTACCAAAGAAATAACACAAGCTCAGAATCCCATGGGAATGAAGAAAAAGTACTGTCAAACACAGAGGCTTTATCACCTTGCAGTGATGACAAATATCCTTTGCCATCTCATCAGATTTCTAGATCAGAATTTAAGAAGGTGGAAAATGGAGATAAAAAGGTAAAGCCGGGAGATCTGCACTTTGTAGCACTGCAGTATAACAACAACAGTAAAGACAGTATATTGTTATCAGAGAACGATGCACAGAAGAGCCCTGAAAGAACCTGTAATGGATCTGCTGAAGATGATAGCATTTTTGATTCTCCATCTGACATGAAGAAGTTTGCTGAAACAATAAAAAACTTGGACAGCTCAGTTTGTTTACCCCAGAAAAAGAAGAGGTCAAAGCTTCCCAAGTCCCCAGCGCCCCACTTTGCGATGCCTCCCATTCATGAAGACAACTTAGAGAAAGTATTTGATCCTAGTGTATTTACTTTTGGTTTGGGACTGAGGAGGGAAAAAATACACGATCTGTTACCAGCCCAACAAATGAAAATGCAAAGCCTGGAAACAATAGCCAGAGTCAGACCAAAACGTGCATCAACTGAGCAGAGCATCATATTTAAGGCCCTGCAGTCATGTAATAAAGAGGAACCTGCCTTTATGCAGGAAATAAATGGAAAAGAGAACATTGATATTACAGATGGTGAAGTTAAGAGATCCCGGCTTGAAAAAAGCTCCCTCTTCTCAAGCTTGCTGTCTTCTACTGCTAAAGAAAAGTTTTTTAATCCTGCTGTCAATTCTGTAAATAACATCACAACAGCTTTCACAACCGACTCCTCAGGGATGCCTGCTTTACACCAGGATGCTTCTGGGCCATTTGGCATGCCTCAAAAGTTAGAGGTAATAAAGATCATTGATGAAATGAAATGATATAAAATTCCCTCTACCTGCTGAATTATTCTTAATTTTGACTTTCCTGTTCAGTCCCTTTCAGATTTGAAGCTTCCAAGTTTTGTGGAGAAGTACATGCAAGCAGATAATGCAAGAAAAGAACTAAGTTTACAATCACCCAGCTATGCGAACCCCGAGAAAAGTTTTTCCAGCTGGTTAGGGCCAAGCAGATATGAGTCAAATGTCCCCAGTGGTTTATTAGATGTGGATGTAAGTATTGTGTTGTTTAAAATCTGCCTGGAACGTTACCCAGCTTTTACATTTTCTGTAGATGATGTTCTGTTTTGTTTCCCATACATAGAGGTGAATGTGTGGTACCAGTTTCGTCTGATGTTGGCTACACTTGAAAATGAGTTGACATCTATTAACATTATTATATTGGAGTTTTTTTGAGACTCTTCTCAAATATAAATTGAAAGTGTATGTTGTAATGTCTTTACTTGATTTTGTATGATTTTGAAACAAATCATATGCTAACTTCATTTTTTATACTAAATTAGTAGAATTCTCCCTGTGAGCTGCAGATAACTTTATCCAGCTTCTTCTATTGACAGCAGTCTCTCTTCTCTTCCAGCAAGACATTCAGACATTGCACTGTTAAATGAGTAACAGGGCAAACTTTTGGTTTTTAGCCCTCCGTTTTTGCTCACAGTATTCCTATACATTTGTTAGAAAATTGTCTTTAAGACTATTATAAGAACTGGATGGTAGAGTTTGCTGAAAGTGCTGCTGCAGTGGAGTCAGTACCTTTGTCTGATTATGAGCATCTGTTCATCTGAGTGAAGGCAGACAACTACATTTTCCCTTCCAGGCAACTTCACCCTAATGTAGAACTTTGCAATTTCTGCTTTCAAGATGATGAACCAATGTCCTATAGTACCTGGTGTTTCAGTTGGTGTGGGCCCTTAGTATTACCTAAGAGGGAAACTATAATCAGGAGACTTAAAGAATCTTGGGAAAAAAAACATGTTCTCCACAGTTAAATGGACACAATAACGTGGCCTGTGACACTGAAGCAGCATATAAGAAGTTTGATAAATACTTTGACAATGCTAATTGTTACCTGATGTTACAGTTCTACTAAGAGGAGTGGGGGAGTTGTTGAAATAACTCCTTTCTTCACCTTGCAGAAGGAAGTCATCCATACTATCCCGAAGTTTTGAGGATTTAATTCTTTCTCTTATGAGAATTTTCTTCATTAGTGTGGGGATGAAAATTAGGAGTGTTATTTGCAGTGGTGTAGACTTATGCTGCCTGTTTAAAAGGCTTTCTTACTCTGGATGTTCCTGCTTGGATTTCAAAATCTGAGTTTAAAGCCAGATGACTAGTACTGGTGGGTTTTTTCCTACTTAAAATATTGTTCTGAAGGGAGTTTGAATTTTTCAGTAGAGTGTGGAAGCCTTAAATGGCAAGGGGGTATGTATACATGTCAGACTGCTCTTGAGAGAAGCCCATTAAGCTCCATAGGGTTCCAGAACTTCTGCAGCATTGCTGCTGACTCTGAATTGTCTTGCTGAAGTTAGGAACTTAGAATATTTGTATGATGTGTACCTCCTGTGTGTCTTCCACTGACTTAAGAAAAGGATGCAGTGGCTAGTGGGTAATGTGAAGGAAAAGAGTAAGGACAGCCCAAAACAATAACTTTAGCATTCTTTAAAACACAGAGCAAGTTCTGACTGGAGTTGAAGCACAGGCTCAAAAACCAGTTGTGTATGTATCATCAATGTATCTTGATGATGCCTACAAAAATCTAATCGTTGTTAGGAATTCTGCCCTGAGACAACTGCCTGCCCTGCATGTTGACTAGTATGTTGTCTTTAATTCCTTGCATGTGTTGCTGGTCATCTTAGGCTATTTAGGGGCATAATTTTTATTTTTTTTTTTTAATGTATGAATAGCTCCTAAAAGTGCTGTCCCATAATAAGCATTCCTGTCCTTGCTAGGAAACCAAACACATACCTGCAATGCTTTCTTTGTTGTTTTAAGATGACATGATGCAAGCACATCTTTCCCATATATTTTGTATCGTGTAATTTACCATTGACTTCAATGTTGATTTAGATGGTTTTAGATACCTCGATGTGTTTTACTTGTTCTCTACATTTTTAGTCTGTTGCTTATTGCAGCATCTCATGCTTTTTGAAGAAAACTTATTACAAGATGTTCAGCACATAATTGATGATGAACTATTTAGTTCATACATGTATATGCCATCATGCCTTCTCAGTCTTCTCATATAGTCCTTCAAAATTATTTCATGCTTTATAGGTACCTGGCTTCTAAACTTTAATAATCTTTATCATTGTGGAACATGTGCTTTATTAATGCTAATTTTTAAAGTAATCTCTTTATATGAAACTCCTGGGATATATAAGAAGCTGATCAGTAGAATTTTAAAGCATTTCATGTCTGAGGTTAGTTGGCTTCAGTGAGATGATAATTAAGAGTTTAAAAACCAATAAATAACAAGAAGTGTTACACACTTT
The DNA here is from genome assembly GCA_038090715.1 of Florisuga fusca. Classification (NCBI taxonomy): domain Eukaryota; kingdom Metazoa; phylum Chordata; class Aves; order Apodiformes; family Trochilidae; genus Florisuga; species Florisuga fusca. The sequence continues at coordinate 55,410,870 of JAAWXA010000001.1, read as the reverse complement.
ATACATTTGTGGCAAGATACTGCTCTTCAGGAGGAAGAAGGAATTGAAGCAGTAGGTAGCTGTAGTTGAAGTATTACCAGCTTTTTAGTAGTCAGACTAGTTTTTATTTTGTTTCACTAGCTCTTTTTTTTAATATATGAACATTTTTATTGGATATGTTTTAGTCTTGAGTTGTTTTTTGTTGTTGACTTTTTTCTCCCTGCTGTCTATTAGGCAATTTCAAGAAATGGACAAAGTAAAATCAATCCCAGACCTGGCAAGGTAAGATCAATTTTATTATCCTAGCTGTTCCTCTCTATATTTAAGTCATAGCAAGATATAATTGTTGTTGGTGTTTTGTTTTTTTTTTTAACACAGCTGGTTATATACTGTGAATCAGAGTATCCAAGAAATGGTATTGAAGTTTTCCATGATGTTCTGGATTGCAGTTCTTGGGTTCTGTCACCCTCAATTTTAGTTAAAGTCATAAGAGGCTGGTAAGAGATTGATTTTTACTCTTCATCATTGGTCTATCGAAAAATCTTTTTAAGGAGAACAAACATGTAATTTGCAGTAAGTCTGCCTTGTGAATGGCAGTGTAACATAGACACCTATGAGCAAGAAATATGGCTGGAATGAGTATTTTGCTGACAAATTGAGTGTTACTATCACTCACTATCACTATAAAGTGACAGATTCTGTCCAGCTGTGCTGCCCTTTGGCTTCTCTCCCCTTTATGGGTTCCAGGCTAGCAAAGGATTTTAAGAGTCACAGTTGACAAGGGTTTGGATGCAAAAGATTAATTTTGTGTCCAAAGGTAGGAATTATCCCTACTGCTGTAGGGATAATTGACTGTTTCTCTGATGAGTACAGAGGGAATTTTTCTCCAAAATCCAGGTTGCTTAAGAGTAATTAAAACAAGGTCATCTGCTACATTCTTTGTAGCATTAACAGAACAGCCATTATTAGTGTGGATAGCATGGCAAGTTAAGTTGTGGCCAGGCTATAATACAGTCAAATAGCAGGTTCTCAAAAGCAATGATCTTACAGGAAGCTGCAGAAACAAAGGCAAGCTGTAGTAGGAGGTACTGGGAAGCAAGCACCCTGTTTGGTCTTTAACTTCAGAAAGCTGTATTGAAAAATCTTTTGATCTGTGTGAGCAGGGTATTTATTTCCAGACTGGATGAGGGAACTGTTGGGGTTTTTCAAGGTTTTTTTTCCTCACTGAGAGCTCCAGGGTAGGGTTTTGTATTTGCAGATACAGTTTTTATCTAATTATATATTCAAACCTTCAATTAAGAATAAAGTTTTGCTTGTCTTCTGAGCAGGCTTATCATCCTGCAGCACCTCTGTATCAATGGCTGTTAAACTCCAGGCTGCTGTTTACATGATCCAAGTAGCTTATCTGTTTATACATGATACAGCATCCTACAGTGTCAACATTTTCTGACTTACAAAGTGGTTCTGATTTATATCTCATGCAAAAGTCTGGTATTTGTAGACAGAAGGGTTGCTGCCTCAAATCATCAATTTTAAAAAGGTGGAGTTTTTGATGAAAATTACATTAGCAGTTGGCATTTTTGTTCCTATCATTGCTTTTCACAGTATCACAGAGACTAGAAATTACTTGCACCAGCAGTCTTGGGTGAGTAAGCTGTATTGGGGTGGTGGGAATGGTCTGGTAATGTTACTTCCTGCAAAATGATTTGTGAAATGGGAGATTGCTTTTGCAAATCACACTTGATAAAGCACCATTAAAATGAGAAATTTTTGGTTTAAGCTGGATACTCTATGAGAAACCAAATTTTGAAGGCCCCTCTATACCGTTGGAAGAAGGAGAGCTGGAACTCCCAGATATTTGGGGTATAGGTACTTCTGAAGAGCAAAATGAATGCAGATCTCCGAAGCCTGCAGTGATTGGTTCAATAAGACATGTTGTTAAGGCAAGTAATAGAAGTAAAGTAAAACCTCTATAGGTCTTAATGTTTGGTGATGTTTTATAGCAAAATAAATGTGGGGGGTGGGGGTTGCACGATGAGGATTATGGTAACAACCACTGGAAGGACAGGACAAGAAAAAAAATAAGCATTTTTTGTTAGAATAGCCTCCAAACTGTATGTACAGCTTATGCTCTTTAGGCTGATCATTTTCTCAGGAAAAGCATCCTAGAAAATCATCAGTAATTCCACAGACTCATTTTAAAAAGGTTATGTGGGGGATTTTCTGCTTTTTATAATATAAACTAAATATGCCCTCAGTGTGAACTTGAGTGTTAAACACCACACCTTGTTTGATACTCAAAAAATAGCCCAAGTATGTGCAAACTTACCACGAGTTTAGCACGTGGTGGAACAGCCTCCCTAGATGCACTTTTAACCTACTATTAAGTAGTTACCTTTTCAGGTTGTCAAAACAAGTATGAGCTATTTGACTAGGAAGGGAAATAGGAGGAATATATATTGCTTGTAACTACAATTCTTGTTTAAATTACTGTTGTCTTCAAGAATGTCTTGCTTGGTGTTGTTAGAATTTAATTTGCTAGAGGAGATTTTAACTGATGAAAGATGATGCATTCCTAGATGGCAGAAAGTAAACAATATAGATGTTGATTAGAGATTGAGTGACTCTTGGTCCAGAGATGAGCAAAATGGTCTGGTTGTTCTTTTACTATAGGCAACTAATAGCAGTAGTAATTGACAAGGGGGGAAAACATTTAAAATAAATAGGTGTTTCAAAACTGATTTAGTTATCCACATGAATTACAGAACTTGCTGCACAGATGAAGTGATTATGGTAATCTTCATTTTTCAGGATTACAGGGTTTGCCGAATTGATTTGTATACAGAACCTGAAGGGTTAGGAATTGTGACTTCCTTTTTTGATGACACTGAAGAAACTGGGGTGTTTGGCACAACTCAGAAGACCTGTTCTATCAAAGTACACTGGGGCATGTGAGTGCATAGTTCTGTATGAACGTGTACTGCTATGAAAGGAATTTGTTTTAAGCCATTGGTTTTACCTCTCAGACATGCAAGCAGGCTAATGTTCATTCTAGTCCTATATTTTGGTAGTATTTGTTGACAATAGCATTAGTACATCATTGTAATGCTTTATCCTTGAGGAGGTTGACCTCTTAAATGTTTTGTGTTAGAGCCAGTTTCTTCTCTGCTTGCTTGTGATAGAGTAAACATTTGCTACAAACTAGTCAGTTTGCCTCTCCTGCTCTTTCTCATTCAGGCAAACATCATAAGTGAGAGTGAATGGATGAACTGTTGTGATAAGGTTTCCTACTTCCTGTCCTCTACACTTGAAATCATTGTACTAAAAGAAGAGAATTTTCAAGTCTTCCTGTAACAAAATAAGACTTAGTGTAATGTGTGGACTCTGGAAAGCATTCTTGTATTTCATGGTGCATTTTAATCAGTGTTTTTATGGTGATGTTTAGGACATGTAATGTCACCTGAAAATATCTCCCCATAGGAGTTAGGAGTGTAATGTGTCATGAACTAAGCAAGCTTTTATGAGTAAGGAAACCTCTAAGGACGAATCCAAAAACTGTACCAGTGGTAATTTTGATAACTAAATAAGTAAACTTGTAAATAGGTACTGAAAATATGTCCCAGTAGTACTGGGAAAAGTATGCAGAAGAGGGAGGCTGATTTAAAAAAATGTGAGGGTGACACTTTCAATGGTGTTGGGTCCTGCAGAACATTTTTCAGGGTGTAAAAACTTTGATTGTTGGCTGTGTTGTGTTTGAGCACTGATAGTATGGGCCTTGCTGCAAATAGTCTATGTAAGGATTGAAAACTGCCCAACTGAAGTATTATATACCACTGCAAAGATGTATTCAAATATACCACGTGATGGGTAGGGCATTTTAGTTGTTAGGTAAAGGGTGTTATGTCTGGTTAAATCTTTTTATCTGGATTTGGGGAAAAATGGAGCACTTAAATATGTAGGAAAACTTGAAAGTATCCAAGGAGATAGTTCTCTGCCAGGAGCTTGCTTCTGTTGAATTGCAAGCTTAATCCCAATGACATGTCTGCCAAGAGTTATGAAATCAGATACGTTATTTGGAGGTTGATTATTAATTGACTTAATCTACCTCAACACTTTATTTCTGTCCCTCACTTAAAAGCATTCTGTGAATCATGAAATAAGAGATTTTTTTGAAAGGACAACGGGTCCTTTTTTTGTTTCACTGTGGTAGCATTTTTTTGCACTAAATCTGTGTAAACTCTTACTGTATTAGTTTCTCTCTGTTCAGTTGAATCCCTTGAGGGAAGGCAAACTAATAATTGCACCAGGAAGCACAAAAGACAGTTGGAAAAGAACCTTTCTCAGATACTAGTTCATTAGTCCACTGTAGAGAGAAGTGGCTTTTGCCAGTTGCTTGCATTGGAAATTCAATAAATTGCTGCTGCTTTTTTCCATGTTGCAGGCTTTTTTCTTTCCTTTAGTTTGCAGGCATGACATAGATCACTACATTGGCAGTTGAAGGAGTCTCTGATTTTGAGTCACCTGGCCATGTGGGTGTGGTTGTATCTTCTTAAAGTTTCCCAGTGCTCATGCTTAATTGTTGTTTACTAAAACCTGCCAACAGAAATGAGTCAGTGCACCTTTATCTTCTGATTGTACCCCCTCCTTTGGTCTCTGCTGTGTTTAAATTCTTGCAGTGAAGTTAAAGGCTTATTCTGCAGTCATGCTATAGGACATATATAGGACAAAATATATCAAACATCTGGCTATAGACAACAAGGAAACTAACACTCCTTGTTTGTTTCTTGGAATCGTGTGTCTGCACTGAGGCTTGTCCCAGCTTACATCACCTTGAAATCTACCTTTCAAGCATGGTAGACTGATGGAATATTTTTAAATCTTTCTGATATTACCAGATTTATACATTACGATCCTTACATGCTGAAAAGGTTGTCAGCAAAACGTGTTCCTGTTTAGTATGTGTTTTACCCTTTGCCATACTGCACTTCTGAGAGATGAGTTAATTCAACTGGAAGAAATATAGTGCCATCTTCTATGCAGAGATCAGCAGTATGTGTCTTTATTTCCAGTAATTGATTACTGGTTAAGATTTAATTGAAAAAGCTTTGAAAAACTACTGTTGCTGCCCCAGTCAGGATTTTTGAAAATTATGTTTTTCAAAGCAGATTTAGTGCCAGTTACAAACCATGAGGAAGTAAATTTCTAAGGAATTGTCAGGTTTTCCTGTGTATTAATAAATAATAGAAGTTCAGAATTGCCCATTGAGCACACTTTACAACAAATCCAAGTCTAAGTTAGTAATGATCTTTCAACTTCTTGAAAATTGGTTCTGCATGTATTAAAACAGTTTAAAAAGAATGCACAGTAACTTCAACTCTTGAAACTTCAGTCTAAGGTTTGTGTTGACCCCAGATAAGACAGGGAGAAACTGTTCACTGTCTGTTTTACTGATTTCTTTTTTTTGCCTCTTCAAAGAAAGCGCATGCACTGGTGGTGGTTCCTGCACAGACACATAAGTTTGCCATTTCACCAGCTGGCAAACTTCATGTTAAAGTCAAAGAAATAGGATTTTGTTAAGGATACAATGGTATCTTTTGTGTACTTTTCTAAAGTAAACACATTGCCTTATTCAGAAATATTCTGCGGTTTATATTTTTTTTTCTTTTCTCTCTTACTTTAGATGGCTAATTTATGAAGAACCTGGTTTCCAGGGAGTCCCTTTAATGTTAGAGCCTGGTGAATATCCTAATTTAGCATTCTGGGAGAAGAAGGAAGCCTATATCAGGTCTATGAGGCCCTTGAAAATGGTAAAATACTTCTTCTACTTGCGAGTTATGTTACCTGTGTTTACATGTTAGAAATCATGAGTTAAAGTGGCTAGATTTTTCAAATCGCTAAAAAATGTAAGTCTTTAAACCTGAAATTTGTAATCTATAAAATTCTTGAATTTCTATCATTTGATGCATTCATTTCTGCCTTCAATTTTCCTATGTTTACTTGTGTTTTTCAATGAAGCTTTCAACTTCAATCTGTATTTGTTAAGAGCTGATGACTCTTATAGTTGTCTGTAGGTTGTGCAAGTATAGATAACTATTTTTCTTTTAACAGGGTGGTCGAAAAGTTGAATTCAGTGGAGATCCAAAGGTAAAATTCAATGTTTTTTTGATTATCCAAAGGTATTTTATGATACATGAACTACACATAGGTAGATAAAAGTGTCTTGATCATGTACTGACTACTTATGGTTTAGTGGCTGGTTCTGCTGTGTGTGACCACACCATGAAACTGTAATTTTTGTCACACTTATTGCATAATTATTAACAGTCATCTGGGTAATGCAGATGGGTAATCAACATTCAAGCCCTCATGTTGTATCTCTTAAGGGAAAGACCTCTTGAAGGGAATGGAGGGATCCCACTAATTGTCTTCATAATCTTGTCTTTTCTCTCAATGAATCTATGCAAAATAATCTGTCATCAGAATTTGTCATACTCTGCAATTTTTCTTTTACCTCATTTCTGCTACAGATAATCATTTATGAGAAGCCTTTCTTTGAAGGGAAAAATGTGGAAATAGATTCAGAAATCTTTATGCTCAATGACAAGGAATCAGAAGACAAGACAAGACTTCCTCTTACATCGGTGGGATCCATGAAAGTACTGGGAGGAGTGTAAGTGTGGGAAAACACCTGCAGTGTTTCCCCTTCAAGACAAACAGTAAATCCACAGAATGTAAATTGCAGTGGACAAATTTCCTACCCCTTTATTTTCTCTGTCTTCCTAGTTTTTGGGTTTAGATATGTGCCTGGGTTATATTTGCAACTGTACACAGCATAAGAACAAATTTCACACATCTGTATCTGCTCCGTGGCAACATGGAGTGGCAGTTTTCTGTTTTCACACACGAGACTCTCTTGTTGTTATTTAGTTGGGTTGCTTATGAGAAGCCAGGGTTTGAAGGCCACCAGTACTTGCTGGAAGAAGGAGTGTATCAGGACTGGAGAGACTGGGGTGGCTATGATGAAGAGTTGCAGTCACTGCGGCCGATTGTTGGAGTAAGTTCCATGAACATGTAACAGTCATCTCCTGAGTGCACTGAGACATCATGTTGCATATTCCTTCTGATGCTGCTCTTTGTTTCAACAGGACTTCACGAGCTCCCATATGATAATGTACAGTGAGAAAGACTTTGGATCAAAGGGTTCCAATATTAATGTGTTAGGAATTATTTCCAATTTGAAAGACACTGGATATGGGCTGAGGACACAGTCTATAAATGTGCTAAGTGGCGTGTAAGTGATATTTTTAATTGTTGTTTAATTTTAAATGCACTATACTTTTTAGAATTTGGTAGTTGCATATGTTTTTCAGCAGCCTGATTTCTAATGCCTGTGTGGAGTCATCAGATAAAATTTTCTGCCCTTGTCTGCAGAATGTAAAAAGTAAAGTTGTGAACATGTACAGTAAATCAGTTTTCTTCTCACTATCAGATGATCCCGGGAAATGCTGGCTTACTGACACATAAAGTATAGAAATAGGAGATTGCATTATATCAGAGAGGTAGAAATTCCTTGTTCTTATAACTATATTTTAAAAAGATGTTTCAACAGCAAAATTGTTATGGAACAATTTTCCAGTTTTGAAATTAATTTGCAGGCTTCTTGTGTTTGACTAAAGGCAAATTGCTTGCTTTTTCTCTCATCTCTGTTTAAAATGGAGGTAACTCACTCACTAGCATGTTCACTAGCATGTTCTGATGTTTAGGAGGCTTTTGTCTGTTCTGAAAAGTAAAATTGCTTTTTCAGTAAGTTAATAATGTTTCAGTACCATGGTGTTTTTATTGGGCATTTTTTCAATACAATGGTACCCAGAACTTTGCACTGACAGCCATTAACAACTCTTACTTTCTGTGCTACATGTTGTCCCATGCAGCTGCTGAGTTGATAGACTTGGCTTTTTGATTTGTTCAGTTGCAGACTGAGTGTCATGGCTTTGCAGGTGGCATTAAGGTGCTTTGGAAATGCAAACAAATATTAGCAATCTTATCTCCAAATATACAGAATTATTCAAAGTGCTAGAACCAAAAGAGTATGTGCTGTACGGTATCCCTGCCTTGTATGCAGGTGCCTTGCTGAAAGTTCTGCCTTGCCCAGCCACACCCTAAATCTTTCCGTGTGTTATTTCTGTGATATCCCTGCAGGCTTCATCTGGATAAAGATTGCAGAATTAAGCTCAGTTCATTCTAGAGGAATGCTTTTAGTTTCTATGTGAATATAGTGCAGCAGCTGGGGGGATGTTTCTGCCTAGTGGCCTTTGAATCCACTGTGCCCTTTTTGTCTTCTGTTAGATGCAAGGGAGATCCATGGGAGTCAACTCTGAAGGCTGGGAAACAGAATGTGGGTTACCTATCACACCCTTCATGTAGCTGTTGTAGTAAATGTTGCAGCTGAGATAGGAATCATACTTGAGTTTGAGTATTCCGCAATTAGGGATGACTCTGATACTCTGTGATGGTAAAGGCAGCAGAAGTCACTACAAACAAAATTCTTGTCCCATAGTGCTACTGCTCCTGTAATCTCACCTTGTTGTCTCTTAAAGATGCAATTTGTAGCAATAAGCTTTTTGAAAATGTGGATACAATGGGTGACTCTTAAGTCTTGTAGGACCCTTTTGTTTCCAAAGAGGCTGTGAGTGTTTGGGGTTTTTGTGGTGGTGTTCTTACTAAATGTTAATGTATCAGCAAGGCTGAATGATTCATGTTAAGTCATGCTTAACAGGTAGAAATTTTTCGTGTCTTTCTTTTCAAGGATCTGTCATAGAACAATGAATAATCCACTGAGCAATTTCCTGAGCTGCTTAGACTGTAATTTAGATAATGTCAGAGTGAACTGTGACAGATTCAGTAAAAGCTTGTTGTAATATTTTGGAGTAACCTTCCTGGTATCATATTGAAAATATGTGATTAAAAAAAAATTAAAAATCAAAGATGTAAGAAGCCCTGAACTTTTCATAGACACTCTTAACCACAGATATCTAGGGTAAGCAGTTATGGCAGTAACAGATAACAGATGGCATGTATTTCCCACATAATTAATTTAATTGCTCTTTAATTTAAAGGTTGTATCAAAGAAAAGAAAACCTGACTCTGCAGTGCACAGATACTACTGAACAAGTTCTAAACTATGCTGCATCTCTAACATGTATGCTAAAGACAGCCTAGCTCTGCATCTAGGGAGTGAATATTCCATATGAGGGTATTTGAAGACTAGCTTTTAAAATTTTCAGTGGCTGGCTTTCTGAAGAATGATTCCAGGCAATATTTTAACATCTTTGTGAAATCCATTGTAAAGACATCCCCAAAAGTATATCCTAAGGTGAAGAAGATTGGCTTCTTTAAAAAGGAAAATCCTTTGCTCTTGAGCACTCTTCAGAATTGGCCAAGCCTAAAATCCAGGATATTTTATTATTTTGCCATTGGGGTGTGAGAAAGAAATCCAGACTGGCTGAAAATAGCAGACCTTTCTTCTTCTAAGTAGGGTTTGATCTTTACTTTCAATTTGGCAGAATTTTAAGTTGCTAGGATTTACTAGCAACAGGTAACACCCTTTACAAGTTTAAGCAAGTACTAAAATCAACTGTTGAACAATTTTAATTTCCTCTCTGCTTAAAAATTCTTTAAGCTCATATTTAATAGCCATCACAATCACAGGAATAGCATATTTGAAGTATGTTTTTTCTTTATCCATAGCCACATCAAATTTTTGCCAAAAGTACCAAAAAAGCTCCTGTCTTTTAGGTGATCCTTTTTTAACTTGGTGGAAGAACTTTTCCAAGTGTGAGGGCCGGTTTTTTTGTTTGTTTGTTTGTTTGTTTGTTTTTCTTTTTATGTAGGTGTTTGTCTTACTGTGTTCACGTAGTTTTTCCCTGGTTTTCCCCTGGTTTTCCCCTAATTTTCGAGTAATTAGTCTACAGTATAGATTTGGCTGCCTAGTGGATAGCTGATATTATGGAAATTAGATGGCTAGCAATATTAAGGAAATCATTAGGTGATGAGTAGTTCACATACAGGAGCCAGAATATAGTAAGTTTAATTTAGATGCACTAGGGAAAGTAATATGGCTGAAACTAAAGAGATGTGAGGTACAAGAACAGAGCTCCCCTGGGAGCTGAAAAGGGCAAGACCCCTCGAGTTACCCTGTGGGAGAACATTTCAAACAAAGTTTCCACTTCCTTTCATCTCTGAACTGAACTGAACTAGTGATCTAAAGAACCTTTCAAGAAGTAATGAAATTAAAATGTACAGGTCTGTGGGATACTAGGAATCACAAGCACAAAGGCGTATGATAGAGAACCTGTTTTCTCTCTTTCCTATATATAGAATATTATTACCTCATCCTCTCTGTTAATCTTGCAACAGATCTGCCAAGTGCCAGTTAACTCCTGGCCCCTCGTGGTCTGATTAGCATACATGGGCCAATTTAAACCTGTAGTCTCCATATAGTATCTAAGCTTTAAAGACTGTGGATTCTATTTGAGACCTGAAGGAGTGCTTCTGTAGCTGAAAACTTACTTTTTACAACTAAGGCATTTAGTTCAATGCAGTGGTTGACATTTCTTTCATAGCTGAGTGAAGGTCATTCCAGGACTTGAGTGATCTGCCCTATCCTAAGATGAGTCTGAGCAGTACAAAAAGGGGGATTGGCCCTCGCAGCTAACATTAGAGAGAGCATATACATAATGAGAAATGGCCAATGTTTTAAAAGATAAAATTAGGTAAGATGAATCCTGGGCTACCCATGGGCGAAGCTGCTTTTTGCAGTTATCTGTGCCTGAGTTCTTGGCTGTTCTTCCAGATGCTCTTTGGAGCTATACTTCCTAGACATGGAAGGTTCTGGGGGAAGATAATGTGCATGTAATAGTACTAACAATATACATGAGACTTTTCTCTACATCTCTGGTTCCAGTGGCATGGTTGGTGCAGAGGAGTGAAGGTCTCTAGCACCACCCTGCCAGCAGCCTGGGATGAGGCTGCTGCTAAGCCTAACTAAGGCATTTTATGTAGGGCTGGGGGTTACAAAAACTGTTGTGTTAGAAGAACGTGCTCCCTGTGGGGCAAGGTTGTTGTTGCCATGCTGCAGAGCAGTACTTGAGATTTGTGGTGTCTGGCAGCTGGGATGTGACTCTCTTGCTCAGGTGTGGAGGTGATGTCTTGCTCTCCAGGCCTTTCTGTTAGTCAGAAGCTGGATTACAGCAGTGCTTCTTCCTAGGGATAGTTTTGAGGTCTGACAGGTTTAGCTGGTACTGGATGTAGCTGCCTGTCCTTGATGTTGTTATTACTGCTCTCAGCAGTCAGTATGGGCTTCTGAATGAAGGGGAAATACACAAGTACTTCACCAATAAACTCTGAGTCTATAAACCCTCTAACTGCATCGTCTCACTTGCATGGGAGAGTGGTGCTTACTAATTTAAATTCCTTTGATTTCGACTTAAACATGGGTTTAAAGTGAGATACATTTATTACTTCTGTATTCAGGCTTCTCCTTAGATGAGAAGAAGCAAAATAACTGTTATCAAGAGATTCTTAGGGGGCATCTGGTATGTTCTATCATTCACTTCATATCAGAAATGCTTTTTGGCATAGATGTCAATAAAGTTAAACTGTCATTCTCTGTGGTCATAGCCTGGCATTTGTGCATTGAAAAATTTAATAAGTATCTGCTGAAGAAATTGGTTAGGGAAACTTCATATTCACAGTTTTCACTGTGTGTAGCATACAGACATAGACATACCTGAGATAATCTGAACTGTCTGCTCAATTTATCATACATACCAATGTCTCTTTGATTCATTACTATGAGATGATTTTGAAATGTGCCTTGAAATATGCCTTAAGTAATTAGTGCATAACAAGGTAGAATAATTGACTGTCTGAGGCAAACCATGAAATATGAATAGTGATAAATGGAAATCACTGAGTGCTTGCCATGAACAAATAATATAAAGTTCATACTTTCAGCACATGCATGTTAATGCAACTTTATTTCAGTTTGAAATTATCCCACGTCTTGTATATGCAGAGGCTCTGGCTTGGAACAGAACTGTAGCTCAACACATGTAGATCATTTTATGGTGAATTTAAATGGTGAGAGTTAGACTCCACTATAAATCTCAAATTATGTATCATTTTACTGCTTTATGGTGTGAAATTTTTTGTTAGTGTTGAAATTCTGTAAGACTGCTCTGAAAGTGGGTTTTGGCATAACCTAGCATACACTTATGCATCAGCTAAAATTAAAAGCTGGTTTACTTGGAGTAGAAGATTATGTTGTATAACCAGGAGCAAGAAAAATGTCCTGATCCCTGTATAAATATGATGAATGTGGCCAGTAACTGTGGCCGGTTCTAATATTTGCATTAAAAAACCCCCCACCAAACAAAACAAAACACAGAAAAACAAATGACAACCACCAAACAAAACTAGAATGAATTTTAAAAAGAGCCAGAATGTAATTATGGGAAAGTTTGGGAAGTCTAGCAGTGAAAGGGAGCATTAGTTTTTAGGTTATCACAAAATTAAAGGGAGTGCAGATGCAGCAATGTTTTACCTGGGCTTTCAGTGTGGAGTCGGGGTCAGAAGAATGCCATAATAGAAAGTCTATTGTAAAATAGTAGACTGTGTATAGCAAAACTAGCTGGTAGCAGATAGTTCAGATGAGAAATAAAGCACTGCAGGGGCAAGTGAATTGGTTTTGTTTTTATTTTTTTTTTACTTCCAGTGTGTATCTCAAAAGTTCAGTGTCTTTCAAAAAGGCATCTTCTGACTGAGACATGAGCTGTAGATCATGCAGAAATCTGAGTTTGTGGCCTGTGTCAGGCATGGGGTCTGGCTGAATAATAATCAATGGCATTGAATTTGAACACATTAATCTCTTAAAATTTGTGATGGTTTTAATGATTAACTTTGAGGTGGCCTGTGTCAGGCATGTTGGCTTCCTCCCAGTATCTGTTTTCTGTCAGATCACAGCTAGAAAACAGATGAGCGAGCTAGACTGCTCTCATTAGTATATGTGTCTGTTGCTGCAACTGAACTTACTGTTGGTGTGTGTATGTTTGCTTTAACATAAGGGAACTGTATGTGCAGGCAATGTTAAAAACCAGTATTCCTATGTTTACTGACCAGATTACTCTGAAAGTTAGTTCTATTAAAAAAAAAAATTGTATCCTGATAATCTATTTTTTCTAGAGAAGATCTAGATAAAAATTCTGATTTGATTTAGATAAAATGATAGAATTGCGAAACATTTCCAAATATTCTTAGTGGAGGCAGCTTTTAGGATATCTAGCAGATGATGTATTTGAACTTGTGGTCTTCTTTAGCTAATTCATATCAAAGTATTAGAGTGATTGGAAGTGAGAGTTGCATGGGTTTTATAGTATTAGGTACATGGGTTTGTTTAGGATTTTAATAGCATCACAGTTTGGCGATTGAGAGGAGAATTTTAAAATTTCTTCTTACATTAAGACAGTTAAGAATTTTGACACATCTGTATTTTGGAAAAGTAGTGTGACTCACTCATTACCCTGTTTTTCTTTCTCTTAGGTGGGTGGCTTATGAGAATCCTGAATTTACAGGGGAGCAGTATGTACTGTCTAAAGGGCTGTATCCCAGCATTGAGGCATGGGGGGGCAAGAATTGCAAAATATCATCAGTTCAACCCATTGTTATGGTAAGGAGTTCAGTTCATAGTTGTTCTGCAAGTTTTGCTGATGTATTTGGAACCATACTTTTTCTGTCAAATACAGTTTATATACATTCTTTAAAGAATAAATGTAAACTTTTCTATGTTTGTTATTTTATCACTGTTAAAAATGTATTTTTTCCTTTTTTTTTTTCCCTCCAAAATTCTGCAGGATGTTGTTGGAAGTGAAAGGGGTAAGGTGAAGGTAAGATACTTCTTTAAGTGCGTGAAACATACTTTGCAGTGTCTGTAACATGTAGAAATAAACAGCTTTATGTCTGTTGTAACACCAGCACTGATGGCTGACTGGTTGGACACAGTGAGAACCACAGGTGAAGGGAGGTTGCTTTCCAAACTCTATAAGTAAGGCATAATAAGACCCAAGGAAAGTGGGATTTAAGAAGCAGTAGCTGTCAGAACTTAGGATACAGGCAATATTTTGGTTCAGCAAGTGAGCTGTTATGGGTCATCAGTGATTATTCTGAGGGTCATCAGTGATTATTCTGATTATTCTATGGAGTCTGCAGCCCTCTCCCATCTGGATTCTGTTGTTGAGGTGGGGGCTTTACAAGTTCAATGTTGTTCGTGGTACAGTCGTGGCTTAATTCCTTTTGAACCTAGTTCTTCCGTTAATGGTGGTTGAACTTAGGGAATCTCTTTCACTCACAAATATATCTGAGTTAACGCTATCTTTGTCAATAACTAAAAAGGAATAAATGTCAGGGAGAACTTGTCCCTTCAGTGAGTTAACAAATTTTTATATTGGACTGTCTCCTATGTGCAAGCACTGCTTTGACAGTGAGGCCAATGGGTGGCTTTTTTCATCTTTTCATAACTCTGAACTTTTTCATGTTTGTCCCTGTGAAAAGTTGCCTTTATTTTCATTTCAGTAAGAATGGTAAGTGTGTCATGGAACTAAAATCTAGGCAGAAAAGTGTTAGCTTTCTGTTTTTGCATTCTTGATTAATAGCATGCCATACTGGTATCTCCTGCACAGGCATAATGTATAAACCACAGGGAATAAAAATCTCATTATTTTCAGCTTATTTTCATCTGTGTGCATGAAAAAATACTTGCATATATGTATATAATGTGCCTATTAAGACCTTATCCTAAGGAAACAAAGAAGTTGTGGCTTGTAGTCAGTCAACAGACTGCATCCCTTGTCAGCATGTTCCTCTGTGGAGAACACTGTACATGCCCACACTCGTATCTCTGTCAAGAGTGAATAAAGCTGGTAGGCATGTGATAATGTGAATGACTTCTGTGTGATCAGGGTTAATTATCCTCTATCCAAATTAGCAGGTTTGCTGCTTAGAATTTTTTTTTTCTTTTTAACAAGAACAAAAGACTCCAGGTGACGTATCCTCTCTTATCCTCCGAGCACAGAAAGGACTGACATGACTGTAACTACAGCTTTCAAAGGCATATAAAGCCCATGTACCCTGGGAGTATTTGCCATGTCTGTTGGCTTTCTGAATACTTTGCCAACATTATGCACCATTTATGTTCTGAGAGACAGATAGTTTTCACCTGATGGGAAGAGAATATGTCTTGGAAACTAACAGATCAATAATCAAAACCACTTATGGCCCTTTAGTAAAGATGTGCCTATTTTGGCCATTCTGTGGGAATTAAATTCCTCTCCAGCAGATAGTACAGGGAGCTGTCGTTGTTAGTGTTGCAATTATTTTGTATGTTACTGAGTAATTTGCAGCCAGAGGTAATTTTTTGGTAGTGTTACCTTGCTGTCTTGAACAAGTACTGCAACACCGAAGAGGTAACAAAAAAAAAATAAAATTGATACAACTGAGGAATTTGGGTTGTTATTTTTTAATCTAATTATAGGAGTAACAGTGGAGACATATTACTGAAGACTGAAGAATTAATTGTTTTTAAATATCTTCATAACTTTTTAAAGGTCCAGTTATTTTCAGAGCCGGAATTCAAGGGTAACTGCCAAATAATAGAAAAAACCACAAGATGTATTGATTCATTTGCTGTGAAGTCTTCAAAAATTTTAGATGGCAGGTAAGTTATATTGAATGAATACTGCAAAATCACTAAAATATAGACGTTTTTAAAAAGCAGCCAGCTTTCTAACACCTGATGTTTACATATCAATCTTTAGCTTGTCAGACGAAACACAGTAAATAATGTTTCTGTTGGTAGCTCTTCCTAAAGACTGAGAAAAATTAGGATTGTTCTACTTGCACAGAATTCTTAAGAGATAATTTCTTCTCCTTTTTCCTGCAGCTGCGTAGTGTATGACCAGAAAGAATTCTCTGGTAACCAGTATGTGTTAGAAGAAGGAATCTATCCTGATCTGACAGCGATGGGTTGTTCACCCCAGGCAGTTATAAAATCTTTACGGATTATAAATATTGTAAGTATAGCTATTAGAAATATTGTAAAGATGAGTACACTGATGAGTCTGCCCTCCCAGTTTTGTGCAACAGTAAAAGTGCTAGGGATGCACAGACAACAGAGGAGTAGTTTTAGGTTTGTTTCTGTGCAGTAGCAGTTAAATGTCCTGGCAGCAGTCAGGTTTTTTGACTTCTGTGCTGGTTTTGCAACTGAGAGGACACAACAGAAGCAGCTGCCTGGGATCACTGTTTTGAATAACAGCTCATGAAAGGACTTCTGTAAAACAAGACAAGGATGTGTCAGACTCTTTATTTTGCAGTAGGAGAGACCACGTTGAGTGGGTGAAAAATGTCAGCCCGAGAGTGTCAAGATTGTACTGTACTGCAAACCTGGTTTTTTATGCATATTTAAAAAGCAAAACTAAGCAACTTTGCATGAAATACATGTAATTATTAAACACTATTGCTATCATCAGGGAAATGCAATTTGAGTTAATCAGGAAATAATGCACCCTTCAAGGTAAAGTACAGCAACACCCAATGCCATTTAACAAAATTATTGTTGTTACGTGTGGTGGATACAAACTAAACAACATTTACATATTTTGTAACTCATCGGTGGTGAGGAACAAGTTTGCTCAAGCCTATAACTAATCATTATAATGGATCATACATGGAACCTGCAAATATCTTTTAAGATCAAAGTAATTACTAGTAAAGTGTGGTCAAGAATCCAGGAACTTAAGGCAATATGAAGAAATTGCACGCATTTTAAAAAGGTGGAGTGCGCTACTGGCTTGCTTCTTGGAATTTGGCAGCTTTGCTGCACTCCAGTAGAATTCTGGTAACTTGTCAGGGATGTAGCAGTTGAGGAAGGAGAGCTAAAGTGTGTCTTCCTTTTTGATCTTTCCCAAGCATTTTGATGTACAAACATCTGCAGCAGGTATGTCTTCCCAAAGAACTCTTTTACTGTCCAGTAGGCAGATTGTATTGAAAACAATAGAAGTGTTTCTGTAACCAAGCTTAATGGGTGAATTAATGTCCATGAATGAATATAGGGCTTTTTGTAGACGTCAGTATCAAGTTCTTGGGTTTAAAATGTTTCTTTCAAACTAGAAGAGTCAGCTTACTTTGGGAAGTTTTATTCTTTGTGACTGAGAGTTGTGTTAAAACAGCCAAGTGCCAGTTCTGTGCCTCTTTTGAGTTCTTATAACTTTTGAAACTTGCCCTACAATTTATCACACTTCAGACAGTAGAGTGGAGCTGGATCTGTCTACAAATCACATGCTGTGCATCCTTCTTCAGAGGCTTCCTGTGTGTGGAGAAGAGGTTTATTAGCAAACCAAAATACAGAGCATAAAAAGTTAGGTGGGAATTATTATGCAGTTCATTTCTCATAATTTTACCAAAACTTGAACTCCATTATTCTGCATACTGGTTTCTACAGTAGAGGTTTCACCTCTCAGATTTATTTTGGGATTGTTTACCGAGTTCTGTCTTTCAACTAAGGGACCATAAAAAAAATAATTAAAAAAAAAAAAGGATATTTGATAAAATTGGAAGTAGACGTTAAATATAGCCTTTTGTTCATAAGTTCAAGGTTGTTTTTTGGTTTTGTTTTTTTTTATACTGTATCTTTACTTGATTGTGCTTGCTTTGCATGCACCACACATTCTTTTTCCTCAACATAGTATAAAAACAACTGTGAATGTGGCTTATGCTTGAACAGTCATGCTGAAAATACTTTTTTTAATGAACAACTCTGTGAAATAACTTCATGTAGATATGCAGGAGCACCAGCTTTGTATGGTGGGAAGTACTGAAAAAAACCCTTTCACTTCTCTCTATGGGGAGCATTCCATGTAACAGTGTTGCTCCTGAATCTAAACATGCCCAGAGTGAAAGGTGTGGCAGAAAATTAGAGGATTTCCTTTTCTGTCTTGTGTGTTTTTGTTTGTAAGTAGGTTACTTCTGAAGCACTGCATGTGGCTCAAGGGCTGCTGCCTGACCAGTTGTATGTCTCGGAGTGCAGGGGGAGCTCTGTAAAAAGGCTGAGGGATCAGAGATGCTGAGACATCATCGTGATGCAGCCTGGGATTCTCAGCAGTGCAGGGAGTGTATGAGGGATCAGGATGCATAGCTCAGCTGCTGTGTGATAACCCCGACTCCTGTGACGATAATGGTGATGCTCATGCAGCATCGTCATCTGGACCCTTTAACATCTACAGGAAGATTAAAGAGGAGTTTTAAGTACTGTCTAGAAATTGGTAGACATGAGGTCTTGCCTAACAAAGTCACATGAAAGCATGGATATCTTGCTGCTGTGCATTTATGGAGCCACCTCTGCCTCGGAGGGCCTGTTTCCATGCCTGAGGCCAGATGGGAGTCTGTCGAGACTTGGCGTCATGTCGGGCGTTCCCTGTCCAGCTGATGTGTTTTGAGCATGCCAAACACATGACAAGAGGAAGGAACAACTCTGGCTATGGCATTGATTTTTATGCAGTTGTTGCTGGAAGAATTCCAAGAAAAGGAGTGGCAGGGTCATTTCTATCTGTGAGCATAAACTGTGACACCAGGACTCTCAGGCTTTAATTGCCTTCCTTACCTTGGGGGATTTCAAACCCTTCCTTAGCAGCTTCCAGGGGAAGGCCTTAGTTATCAGAGCTTATTTCCAGTCCATTACAGATACTTTGCCACACAGAAAAGAGTCTAACACTTTGTTATCCAAAAGACACTTGAAATGAATCTTGTGATGCAAGGAGCTTCATGTCAGTAGGATCCCTTTGACACCCGACGCATTTTGACAGAGAGGGAGAATAATCACCTTCCCACAGAAATTTGAAGGATTCAGATGTTACAGTTTTTGCTCAAGTTGTGTGGTTAACCAGAGAAGTGTGAATCTTGGAGCTTTTCTCTAGTCAGAGATTCATGTTGCCATAACCTGCAATAAAAGTTAAAAATTAGAGAAGTGATAAGCAGTGCTGACAAAGCTTTGTCATTTAAAGCTGTAGAAGTAAATACTATCTTACTACGTGTTCATATCTGAAGGTGAAAATTCCTGCAATGAGTGGGGCTTAGTGCAATGGAAGAGGGATGTGGCATTCATTAAAATGTATTTTAAAACATAGTTAAGATATTATGCAAGACTTGACCACAGAGACATTCCTGTGTGCCTTAAGATAAGGAAATTCTATGTTCCATGCAAGAAAATCCCTTGTGTGCTTCCTATCAGGGCTTTTAATTACTTTTTAAAAGCAAACTGTTGCAGAGCAAAAGCATTATTCAGGGTCTCTTATCTTTAGCGAGCAAGAAGAAATCTCTGAAATAAATGCTGTGTGGAGTACTGATACTTGCAGTCACCATCTGTATATAAAAGTCCTCATATTCCTCTTGCAGGAGCTGTCTGAGCCTTGTATAGCTCTTTTTGAAAAAGCGGGTTTCCAAGGAAAGAAAATCAAATTCAGTACAGAAATCTTGAATCTTCAGTTCCTGGGATACAATCCTCGAATAGCTTCAATTCAAGTCCTTGGTGGCATGTAAGTTTAAAATCACTTTCTGATTCTTCAGAATTATGTGCTTACTCAACAGAAAAATTACAGGTTTGAAAAACCAAGGAGTATAAAATTAGAGCATCAGAATATGTACAGTGCATAATGCTGTTTCTTCTTAGGGAACCTTTACTCATTGTGTTTCAACATGTTATCACTGACTGGTGACCTGTGCGAGAAACTGAAATTACTTGGAATAAAGCTCACAATCTGTCTTCTTTCATGCCATATAAAAGCCAGCCTGCATAGCATTCGGTAAAACAACTTCAGTGCCTTCGTTTTAGGTCTCAATCAAAAAAATTCCATTTCTGATCCATGTCACATTCAAAATGTTTTAATTAAGTCTTCATGTTTATTCTTCTACCCTGATGTTATGGGCACAATTAAGATGACTGATCACTGATGCTCTCTTGGCACTTAGTAATGATTCCTTTTGCTTCAGGAATTGGGTCAGACTCTTGGTTGTGAATCTAGCAGTTAAATTCATTAGCTATTTTTAAGCGGTTGTGTTCTCTAAATTTACTTCTGAAAAGCATGTAAAAAGAAATCCTATGATTAAGTTTAACACTGGTCTGGAAGCATTTTGAAAAGTACTGTTACCTTCTTCTTGCTTTGTTACATTTCTCTTTTTTGTGTATTTTTCCTGTTTGTTAATCTTCACCTCCAAAATACTTGCCCTGAGTGTATGTTCAGTTTCTTTCAAACTTGAAGAATGTGACTTGTTTTTTTAACTGTTGCTTTTAATTTACACATTTAAATGTGTACTTTTGAAGAGGTAAGTTTCCAAGGTATGTGTGCTAGAGAGATGCTGTTGGATAGTTTAAGGCTGCCCTCAGGTGGATAGCTAATACCAGATGTGTAGAGGAAAACATTTTCCTCCTGTGGACAAACTGGTGAGAGGGTTTCCCTAGCACACTGAGCTGAAGTTTGAAACATAAAGATTGTAAGAAAAGGTCCATTTTTCTTAAGTCTCCTAAGATTTCAGTGTCTTTTACCATAACCACAATAGAGTTAATTGTCAATTTCCATAACATGAGGTTAAACATCTGGTTACTTCTTTGCCAGTAACATGGTTACCATGCTTCCAGATAATGGAATAATGAATCATGCATGTTTCCTGTCTGATCAATATATACATATTCTTTTTTCTGGTTGTTCACTAGAATTGTGTAGATTACAGTATGAAAATTCTGATTTCATTATAATAGTGTCAGCTGCTGAAATGTGTCAAAATACTGGTTTCAGAGCATCTTCGCCCCTACTGCCTCGCTCATGAAGGGGTTTTCTTCTTCTCTTCCTTTGCTAAGAGACATCTTTCTGTAATTCTCTTACTTTCACACCTGGGGATAGATGTGCATTAGGCTGTGAAAAAGCACCAAAAATTAAGGTGAGTGTGCTTCTTCTTGATACAGAACAGCTGAAAACAGATCAGTAAGAGAAAAGGAGGTAGCAGGAAAGAAGAAAGGTGTAATAAGACCTCTTGCAAAATACCCTAGAGAACTTCACCTTCTTGCAGTTCCAGTATTTGCTTGTTGCTGTCTGCATCCCTAGTAGTTCTTTCCCATGCAGTTCAGGCCCATCCAAAATGAGATACACCCAAACTGGTGGCTTTGCACATGCAGCAGTCTAGCTTATGCCTTGTATGTAAAGAGCATCTACATATATACTCCTTGAGGACTCACAGTGCCTCCTGAAAACAGATATTTAAAAGTTGGGTTCTCCCTTTAAGGCAAGAAAATGCTTTATTTTTGTTCAGCATGTAATTTTTAAACAGCAAGACTTTTAAATGTGAATTGCAGTGTACTCAATGCAGTTGATATAAATCAGAACATGGTTTTACTCTTTTTGAGGACTTGTTAAAAAGATCATTGGCTTTCCAAAGCCAAATGTAATTACTTTGAGGGGCAAATTTCTATCAAATGTGCTGATTCCAAAGTGGGGAAAAAAAAGAATTCAGTCTTTTTATTGATTTTTTTTCCTCACAGATGGATAATTTATGAGCAGAGTAATTACAGGGGGCGTCAGATGTTGTTATCACCAGATGAAATACCGGATTGGTACGAAGTGAGTGGCTACTGTCAGATAGGGTCTCTGAGACCTTTACTGCAGGTGAGTAGGATTTGACACAAGGTTTTCAGGTGCTAATTTATATTTTGTAATGGTGTTGGGAGGTTATTATACAGCTGAAGGCAACGTTAGTCTTCAGTGTCTCAAGCTTCAGCAATGGCAGTTGTGTAAAGACATTGCTCTACAGTTTTGCTTTTAATAAAAGCTATTTGATTGTCTGACATGGCTTTGCAGTGTACTCTTTAAACTGTGTTTTAAGCCTACTTTTAATCAAAATACAGAAGACAGCATATCAGGATTGGCTAAATAGTTTTAACAAACAAATGGCTCTAACTACTGTATCTAAATTGTTTTAAGTTGTTTTATAATTAGCACTTAAACTGATCACTGAGAGTGTGTACTATCTGCTTTATATTTGGAACAACAAGCAAATTGGTCCACAAAATTGGATACTTCAACTAGGAGTGACATATTGTTGATTTAGGAGTTTATTTCTAATTTCCTTCCTTCCCTGTTAGTTGGCACAATAATTTTAATCTAATGCAGAACTTACTCTCATAGTGTTTTTTTCATCTTGTTCTCTAAATAAGGACCCTGTGATTTGGCCCATTGCTGCAGTGGTCTTGTGAGCTTTACCATTTGAGGTTCTTGCTGACCCATATTCTGTTGAGGAAACTTTCTAATTCAGAGGTTACTTGTACCTATAACCAAACGCATTTGCTTGCTGTCATTCTTGTCTTTATATAGCCTTGAGCAGAGCAAGGAACAATGCAGTTTGACTGCCCTAGCTGAGAGCCTGTCTAAACAGAAATGCTGATGTGTAAGAAGTCACAGAACAAATGTGCAGTGTAATATTTGCTGCCAGTGAAATAAGCAGCACTGCACTAGTGCAAGCTTTATGAAAGTGAACAGCATTTGTACAAGAACTTAGCAAAGAGAAGTCAGTGCTTCTCTGAATTAAAAATTCTCAAGTGTCTGCTATGTGCTGATAGGAAAGCCTAAAACTCTCCATGCAGAATGACAGGTTCTCGAAGCTTGGCTTTTGTCCTAGACATTTGTGGAATTTGTAATTAAAATCTAAACTAGAAAAATTAAGCTTCCTGAAAGAATGCAAGAGGTGGAGAGTTCAGCACTGAGCAGGAATTGCTGTGAAGTTAACCAGAGCAGGATGTGTTCTGTGCTCGGACTGTGGTTGAAGAGTTCTGCTCTTTTCTGCAGAAACGTGTGTTCTTCAGGCTTCGAAACAAGGAAACAGGAAAATTCATGGCAACTGATGGAAACTTAGACAATCTCAATCTTCTCAGAATACAAGTTGCAGAAGATACAGACTCATGTGATCAAATTTGGGTTTATCAGGATGGATTCATAAGGAGCCGGGTGAGGTTCAAGTTCAATGGAAACTTTCTCCTTTCCTCTCCAATAGTAGGGCTTTCTGAACTCAATACCTACTGTATCACCTTAATTTATTTTATAGGCTTATTCTGTTTCAGCTGTAATACAAGCTTTTTATAAGGGTTTATTTGTTTTGACGAGTTTTTTAATTGAACTCTGGCTTTTTTTAGGTGATGTAAACTAGTTGTATGATACCTTTTTTGATGTAATTGAAATTTTGATAGATTTGAATTATGATTCACTTTTTCCCTAAAGAAAAATATCTTAATAAGTACAAACACCAGAAGTTTAAATCTTGTTTTTCACAGGCTCATTCCATTTTCATGCCCTTTTTCTCCACAGTGAAAATATCACAAAAGTGTCACTTTTTAAAGGGGGAGACCTTTTAAAATTTAGGACCTTCCTGATAATGCTTTGAAGTATTCATATTAGGTTGAAAAAAAAGGATCAGTGCAATGTAGATTATATCCTTTTCTGTAATGCATTCATAAGCCATAAGCATAAGGCAAGCTTAAAGATAAAATCCTATTCTTTTGTTTTGGAGGTTGCTTTGTTTTTTCTGGTTCTGTCTGTATTTGTTGAATTCATCCCTTTTCCATTCCTCTGCACAAGTTTCCAGATGAAGTTCTACTTTTCTCACAGTCTATAAAGCTAATCATCTGCGAACTGTCATTGCGGTGAGCAGAAGTATGCACAGTTCATAATGTTTAAGCATGAACAGTCTTGGGTAGGGATGCCAGCCAAATAAAATTAAGTTACTTTAATACCATTAAACAGCATGACTGCAAAGAATCATGTGAACTTTTTCTATAGGATTGTATAACTTCAAAGGAGCCATTTATAACTATGTCATCTATGCTGGAGGGAAGAATCTTACTGTTAATAAGCTAAGGCATTGTTTGGACATGTTTACAGGACACATGCAGTAGTAAAAGGGATTAATGTAGACAGCAGAGTAATGCAAAGTAAGCTAAAAGCTTTAATATCATATACAAAAGGCTGCTCTCTTGACAGAGCCTCTCAAATGTTTCACTAGAAGTATTCATATCAAGACAGTGTGGAATTATATGGCTTTGGATGAAAGCTGTTGGGTTTTGTCCCCATCTCTCTATCCCACGACACGGTTTTTCTGTGCAGAGAAACAACAACAGAGTGGCAACACTGGTCTTCAATGATTGAACTCTTACAGAGCTTTCCCATCTCTCTGTTGAATGGCAGTAAATGTACTTTGCACACAAAAATTCGCTTTTCAGCACATTTTAAAAAGAAAATCAGCTTGTGTGTGGGTAGCTGTGTGCACACAGGCAGACACAGAAGTTGTTCATTGGAAGAGCTTGTGCCTTTCTTCCTGAAAGCTTAGGTCACCTCATACACTTGAGTCACTGTACCTTGTGGTATGCCTGAGGTTTTCAAGGAAGGGCTGTTTTAGGTAGGTGGGATAAGCAGTAGGTTAGTCTGCTTGCTTTGTCAGAAATGGATAGGAAGAGCAGATACGAATTCAGGTCTCCCCACTCTTCATAAGTTTCTTGGAGATGGGTGAAGTAGTGGCCCAGTGGGACTAATGTGTAAGCTTGGAGTCTTTCAAGTGCCACTAGAGAACATTTTTAGATACAGATGAGAATTTCAGAACTGCAGAATTAAATCGACTTACTTTAGTTCTAGGTTATGATAGTAAGAAATATTTTTCAAACCAGCATATTTAGGAATTCAAGGCTGTATCAGCAGTGGCAGATGTCTGTTTGTTTAATCTGCCACTGTTATGTTCAGAAGTTATGAAGTAGCTTATGGTGATCTGTTGAAAACCATTGTTTACACAGAATAATTAACTGTAATGTGCTACTAATACAGCCTTACTAGTCTTTTCAAGTAAGCTTGACTTTTGCCAGTTCTTTTTTTTAACCATAAAGACATTTGCAGAGTTTTGAAATGAAGTAATGCAACTGACTAGGAAGAGAATATAGAATATGTGATACACTGTGAAATTAATGCACCTGTACTGTGCAATTGTGTCCTTTATCTCAAAAGGTTATTACAGAACTAGGAGCAAAGAATAAAAAAGTATGTGTGGAGGAGATGGAAGGCTTCTATGCAAGGAAGAGATGGATAGAACTTGTAGTTGCCTATCTTTTTTTTTTTTTTTCTTCAATAGTAGTAGTTAAGGTTTGAAATTGCTTGCCACACACTGGTTATGATACTGAAAGGTGTTAATGTAAAAGGGTTACATAGATCTCAGTGGGTAGTAACTAACAAATTCATATATGGGACAGAAACCAGCTGAGTGTTAAAGGTACCAACTCTGCATGGAAAAGTCTCTGGGCTGGAAGTTGCTGTAGACTTGGGGAGATTACCAGGAAGATACTGCATAGAAGAGCAGAGTGAATGTAATCTTCCATAGCATCTGCTATTGGCCACTGCTAGAGGCAGGTGCTAATTGTACCTTTTAATCTGATAGAAAATGGTTGTTTTGATGTTCTTCTGTGGTGGAGAGTGTCAGCAGAAACAGGAACAAAAGAAAAACAAGTAGTCTTGAGTTTGGGGCAAAAATACATTCCTTTAGGGAAAGTAGTTCCTAGATTCTTTTCTCACCTGCTGACATCTCTTCTGTCTCATGAAAAAACAGTGGATAATAGAAGTAAGGCCATTTTGAATAACTGCTGTTGCCTTTCTGGTGGTACAGATGGCAGAAGATTGCTGCTTGACAATTGTTGGGAATCTTATAACTCCTGGCTCTAAACTTGGTCTGTCATTTGAGAGGAATGAAGACAAACAATATTGGCATGTTGGTCCTGATGGCAGGATTTATAGCAAGATGAAACCCAAGCTGGTTTTGGATATCAAAGGTAAGCAAATATGTTATCTCATTACATTGTGTCTTAATTACATGGCATTTACAGTGGGATAAGCACTAAAAGTGCCTATAAATTAAGGATGGTGTTATAGTTACTTTAATCTAGAACCAAAAAACACCTGATGATCTAGTCTGACCTTCTGAATTATACAGGCCCTATGACTTTGTTTCGTTTTTTCAACATACAGTAACTCACAGTACTTGCTTATCTTGTATTCCTAGTGTCCACTCACTGTAGATATCCCCAGTTAATTTTACATGGCACTGGATGATGTGAATATAATTTATTTAAAATGCTGAAGCAAGAATAACATAGCTTGTCATTACCTTAATTTGTATGGAGCAAATATTCTTATATAGTAGTGGTGGATGCAATAGTTAAAATATATTAGGAAAGTAAAGGCAGGCTTTGTGATTAGATGCAAAAAGTCTTTTAATTTGTTTATTAATGACTATACCTTTATTGTGAACCTTTATTATGGTTTTCTGCCACAACAGCCTAAGGTGTCTGAGCACTGGATCCGTATTTTACAGTCACTTTTGTCACAGTACTTTGATTCACGTGGATATTGTTTCTGCACTTGGTTTTCATAGTTTCATGGGTCTGGAAAAGCAACAAATTGGATGATTAGTAGAATTAGCATACTCAGATTTTCTTTCATAACTGGTTTTTTTTTGGGGGGGTAGGGGGTGTCTTAATTTTTTTATGGCTGTTAACATTGTTAGTCACTTTAAAATTAATTTTGCATATAAAAAAAAGTAATCACCAAACACAACAACAAAAAAGAACCATAGTTGACAGTCAGCACTTTTGAATTCAGAAGGACAAAACAATCAGAAATATGAGAAATGGGATATCTAATGTCTGACCATAATACAACACTGGCACAAGCAATCACAAATTCTCTTTACTGCCATAAAAATGATTAGTTATCAATTTATCAGATTCCAGCTCAAGGGAGAGCCTTTAGTTGCAGTGGCTCTGTGTACCTTTTTCTAAAGTCAGAGTTGCACCAACAGACAGAAATACTGTTACAGTGCCTTGTCTTCAGTTAATCAAGTTAAAAGCAATTAGATATTCTGCATTTATAACTGAAGAACTTCACAATGGGTAAGTTTGGTGATGTTAAGCATAAATGCACTCGTAGTTAAAACCCAAAAGTAAATATGTACAGTAAATATGAAAGAAGAGGTAAATCTAGCTTTGAATTGAAAAAGTCTAGTAGGAACATTACCTGTTTCTGCCAATTCTGTTCTTGACCACGAATTAAACAGCAAAGAATTCTTCAGCAAATGAATGGAGTTGTTCAGCTGTGCAGTTACCAATGCCACCTTGTGGAGATACTGGCATAGCACAAAGCTTTGTGCAGACACCGCTCGATCAAAGTAAATATTCTCTGGTTCCACTGAAAAAAAATCTCATCTTTTCCCATTATAACATGTTTACATTGTATCTGACACCGTTAACAAAACATGGTTTGCACTCACAGTGGTAACTGGGCTGTGTAGCTGGTCTTATCTTTTTGTAGCTGCTAGTGAGGTTTTTTTCCCCTGTGGGAGTATTTGCTCTGGTATTCCCTTCTTTTCCCCACACTTTCAGAAAAACTTTTCTTGCCATCACCAGGTAATTAGTAAAAAGCAGTAGTGTTATACTGCAGAGGTATTTGCAGAGAAATCATGTTGGGTTTCTCAGAGATCTTTCTAATTTGGGTCAGGCACCAGAAAGCCTTCCCCAAGTTCCTGAAGCAGAGAAACTTTGGGGTTTAAGGTGCCATTTCCTTGGTGCTGAGAGCCACTCTTAAATGTGCCTGCCCATGCAGGACTCCAGTTGTGCAGCATATTTCTGAGATCTCCTAGAATTGTTTTTTGTTATGTTCACTTGTTATGTTTCAGCTGCTGGGCTTGCCTTTTGCTCATTTCAGGGAGGGTGAGGCTGTGGGATGCAGAGGTCCAGGGGCCCCAGTGGGATGCACCCGTGAGTGGTGAGAGAAATGGCAAATATTATAGGATGCTCCCTGTGATCTTTGAAAGGGAAAGAAGAGTGACCCAGGAAACTACAGTCTCACCTCAGTCCCTGTATAGGTGACAGAGCAAATCATTCTGGATGTCATCTCTAAACATGTGGAAGAAAAGAAGGTTATTGGGAGTGGTGAAAATGGATTCACTGGGGATAAATCATGCTTGACCAATCTGACAGCCTTCTGTGATGTTGTAACTGGCTGGTTAGATGAGAGAGCAGCAGATGTAGTCTACCTTGACTTCAGCAAGGCTTTTGACACTGTCTCCCATAACATCCTCATGAAGAAACTCAAGAAGTGTGCATTAGATGAGGTGACAGTGAGGTGGATTGAGAGCTGGCTGAGTGACAGAGCTCAGTCATAACCCTCTGAGGTGCAGGGTCAAGTTGGAGGCCTGTAGCCAACAGTGCTCCTCAGGGTTCAGTACTAGCTCAAATCTTCTTCAGCATATTCATCATCATCCTAGATGAGGGGACAGAGTGTACCCTCAGCTGTTTCATTGATGGTACCAAACTGGGAGGAGTGGCTTACAAACCAGATGGCTTTGCTGCCATCCAGTGTGGCCTCGACAGGATGGAGAGTTGGGCAGAGAGGAACCTAGTGAGGTTCAACAAGGGCAAATGTAAGGTCCTGCACCTGGGTTGAAACAACCCCATGCATCAGTATAGGTTAAGGGTTGACCTGCTGGAAAGCAGCCTGAGGAGAGGATCTCGGTGTCCTGGTAGACAGTAAGTTAACCCTGAGCCTTTAATATGCCCTTGTGGCCATGAAGGCCAATGGCATCCTGGGATGCATTAGGAAAAGTGTGGCCAATAGGTCAAGGGAAGTCATCCTCCCCCTCTACTCTGCCCTGGTGAGGCCACATCTGGAGTACTATGACCAGATCTGATCTCCCCAGCTCAAGAGGGACAGGGAACTGCTGGAGAAAGTCCAGTGGAGGGCTGTGAAGATGACGGGGGGACTGGAGCATCTCTCTTATGGGAAAGGTTGAGAGAGCTGGGACTGTTTAGACTGGAGAGAAGACTGCAAGGAGACCTTATCAATGTCTATAAATATCTAAAGGGTGAGTGTAAGGAGGAGGGAGTCAGACTCTTTTCTCCCTTGCTGTTGCAGGTGTGTTGTACTATATGAGATGCACATGCCCTACACCTCAGCAGCGTGTACTAGATCTAGAGAGAAAAAAATGTCAGTTCAGACCTCCAGCTCTAATCAGACTTCTTTGCCTCTGAGTTTCCTAAGTCAGCATACTAACAGTGTTCCTCCATGGGAACACGTTTGGCATTGCATTATGTGACTAAGCTCAGCCCCTGTAAGAATGGGTTATGTGTTGCATTCAGGTATGTTCAGCTGCCAGTGGAAACAGCTGGACATTGAGTGGTACTCTGTGTGTGGCAACTTGTGATGCAGCTGGTCAAAATACAGGGTTATAATGGCAAAGAGTAAATGAGTACCAGACCTTGTCTCTGGCATGGTCACACTTCATTGTCTGTTAGCAGCAGGACTTACTTCATGGGGTAAACAACATCTTAGGAGTGAAGTGACAACTGACAGCTGTTGAGGGGAAACTGAACAGCCAAGTTTGACTTTTGGGAAGTGACAGCGTTAAAGGAGCTACACCTGATTGTATTGCAGTATTTCCCTCCTTTCCCATCAAGGCTGAACAAGCCAAGGTACTGAATTTCTGATGGGGTGGAGAGGAGCAGACAAAGCTCCTTTGTTTCAAAATTCACTCCAAAAGCAGGCAGTGATGAAAATGAGTTTCTTTTCAGTGCCTCGGGGAGAAACTGCCTACACTTACTGGCATTGCCTGAAACCCAGAGTACATATGTCTGATTTCAAACATAATCTACACTCTTTGATTTTTTTTCTTTACAGGAGGCACACAATATGACCGTGACCACGTTGTTGTCAACACAGTCAATGAAGAAAAGTTAACGCAGTGTTGGGAACCACTCGTCGTGTAAACTCACACAAGCAAAGATGATGTTTAAATTGGCCACAGTTCCAGACACTAGAATTGGCACGGCCATCTCTGAAGGATGCAGGATCAACAATGAGAGTTTTGTCTTTTCTTTGCAATTTTAAAAAGAATAAGCAACAGAATGATTTCAGCTCTCCTAAGATTATTATTCCTATAAGAGCTTGAGTATCTCTCAACCTTCTTTTTTTTTTTTTTTTTTTTTTTTGAGTTACAGTAGTATGCCTCAGGCTAGAGTGGTACTAAAGGTGGGAGAGACCCTGTGAGAGTTACAGGTGGGTCAGTGAGTAGTTAATCCAGAATAGTCAATAAGAACAATTTTAAATTAATTTAATGAGAGAGAAGGGCTTAAGAAATCATTAAAACTTATAAAGGACGGGAGCACAGTGTGTATGTGGGCATAGCAACTCAGACCTATGGGATGTAGTATAGAGAAATATTCACTACTGGAGATTAATATATTTGTTTCACTGAAAGAAAGTTATGTTTACTGGAAGTTTAAAGACTGCTAGCACACAGCACATCCAAAGTGGTTAAAACATGTCTTCAAATATAGTTAGTATGCTAATATAGTAAGTCCTAAATTAAGAAAAAAAGAAGTCTAGATTTTCTCATGTAGAGATGATGTAAATTAGTAGGTTTGTTAGAAAAATAAGGGCTGGAAAAGGATACATCGGAATGTGAAGAACTTGCCCATTTTCTAGGCTGCCTAACTTTTTGAGTTACAGGTATTTTACTTCTTTGCCAAGCCAAATTTTTCCTAAAGATGACTGCAACAGCACCTGAGCACTGTGGTTACCAAGCTTTTTAGCCAATGCCTGTTGGGTTTGCTGTGGAGAATGCCAGACTCCCTGGTATCTGCTGATGTTGGAGAGCAATGTCTGTGGTGGGCTCCTGGTTGCTGCTGGGCAGAAGTGTCAAGCAGCTCCAGTAAGGGGCACAGCCAAGCCTGAATATTCACAGTCACAAGGGCTGTGCCTGCTCAAAGGAAACATTACTGGTTTAGTAAAGAGCTTGTGACAAGTAAGACATACTAATAATGACTGCAAGATGTTCTTCTGTTGCTCTGCTCTTAGCCTGATTTTATGAATTTTCCTTGATCATGTTGGCAGAAAGGTAAAATACAAAGTCTTGTACTATGCTGCTGTGTTTTGTTCTGGCTTAGACCAGTGTTACTACAAGCTGCTCCTAGGAGCACCCAGGCCTTTGTCTTGTGCAGTATGTCTGTTTAAAATTAACATTTTCATTACTGTTGTATTGCCTCAAAGGATACTGGTGCTTTTACTGTTACCAACCTAGAGGAAGTGCCTTGCTAATGCTCCTTTTGTACAGACGTACTGAAGTTTTGTTGCTCTGAAATGTGCTGCTTTTAGTTCTTCACTGAAAATGTGTTGTTACTGGTTCCAAACACAGGTACTTTGTCATACTGATGTGCTCTTGCTATATATAATATAGCGTTTTACAAATAAATTTAACTTAGGTAACTTCTTATTGAAATTATTTTTAAAGGTGAAGAGCTGACATTTGACAGTTTCTGGCCTTCTGTTTCGTGCCCTTCTCTGTCCAGAATTCCTCTGTGGCAGCTGCCTAACAAGGACTAAATACATACTGAGGCACAGCTGAAGGCTCTAAGGAATGGATGCTTCCCTTATACAAGCACATCCCATGTTCAGTGTATCTGTACTTGGGCCCACAGCTCACAGGGCTCCTGCTTCTTCTGTCCCCTGGTGGGAACACTGCATGATACATTTTTTCCATCAGTTCTTCATTAAGTGGTTACCACTTTCCTTCACCCTTCCTGCATAACTGGCAGGGGAAGTCAGTTCATATCCCATCTCTGGCAAAATCCTAAGTTTAAAAACAGAAAGACAGACAGACACATACCCTCAAGCACTTCACCCCCCAACAGTGCCAGGAGGCAGGGCAGAAACAGGGTCTCCTGATTACTGACAAAATCATGTCTAGCCCACCTGCATAAACACTGTAGTCAGCTGAATCTCTGCCAGGAGTTGGGCAATTAGAATAATTATCAGTTACAGATTGATTCTGTGTCATGCTTCTACACAAATTAGTTATGCCATGGGAGAGCTGCCTTATCAAGATTAAATTATGGGACTTTGACAGCAATGTGGCCACTGAATACAGGAAAAGTTTATGGGTTCTGAGAATGAACAAGATTGAGTAATAATATATATTAATATGCTGAACAGAACTAGAAAAGGTCAAGGCAAAAAAGGGCAGCACAAGTCTCATATGGCAGCTAGATAAAAGCTTGCCTCACCATTTCAGGACTCAACTAAAAGATCTGGAAAATAAAAGCTCCAAGATTTTAAAACTGAACATACTGATTGCTATTCCTCTTATCCAGAGAGTGAGGGGTGTTCTGCAAAAGTCTCACCTACATTCTTAACGTGGTTTTCATGCAGAAGTAACCTAAGTGGCATTAGTTAGTATCTCTTGTCCATATATTAACAATTACAAACAAGACTGAGTAAGAAGGAATCAGAGGCTTTTCTTCAAGGAAAGGACCTTTTTTAAAACCATGCATCCTGTGTGAGCTTTTACAGAAGAAACAGTTGCTACATCCCAGTTCATGTTCAAGTGTAATTTACCAGTAAAGGACTGTGGGCAGAATAATGATTAGAGATAATTTATTTTTTACTAATTACATCAATCACTGTTTTTCCACGTGCATGTCCTCCTTCCAATTTCAGAAAGGCTTTTGGAACTTCAGAAAAAGAGAAGACTTGATCAATAACTGGTTGAATCTACAGAATAAAGAAAAAGTCATGGTATTAGGAATAAAATAAGAGACCACATTCACACTTCAAAACTCAAGGAAGAAAGCAGGGGGGGAGGATTTCTTTCTTGTATTTAAGGCAGAAGTTGCCAAATGATGCTTTAAACTTTTTGCAGGGATCCCTCTCCAGGCAGGAAAAAGTTTTCTGCTGTTTTTTGCCCAAGTGTGGAAACATCTCTACTAGCACAGTTCAGTGCCCTCACCTGGGACTCTTTAAATAAAGTCACCATCCAAGGCTCTAACTTCTAAGTCTATAGAAGCTGACACTGTGGTTCAACTCCTTGTTGTCCATGATAATACACTGAGAAGAAGGAACATTTTTTCTCATATTTTTCTACTGGTTTTCTTATTAAACCAAAGAATTTTCAAAAGGTCAGATGTTTTAAAGATACCTATGAATCTAGTGCCTATCTGCATCAGTACACACCTCAGTACCCTTCAAAGACTTGGCCACAAATGAAGAAGAACAACAAAAAAAATAGTCTGCATTTGTTGCTGAATCATTTAGATACACTTGGAAACTCAGCCACTGTCTATTCCAACAGGCATACATCATCAAACCCAGCTTGCATCAACAGCTATTCTTGCATTAATCTTGCAGAGTAGCCCTCTGTAATTGTTTTAGACTAATTTTAATAATGAAGGTTAAACTACCCTATTCACTGTCCCTATTACTAACTAAGGAGACCAAAAACGCCTGCAAGCATTTTCTTTATACATCACAGTATACTGACAGAGGCAGAA
This sequence comes from Florisuga fusca, assembly GCA_038090715.1. Taxonomy (NCBI): domain Eukaryota; kingdom Metazoa; phylum Chordata; class Aves; order Apodiformes; family Trochilidae; genus Florisuga; species Florisuga fusca. Next base: position 55,377,392 of record JAAWXA010000001.1, on the reverse strand, counting down.
GAAATCACAGCTGCTTCTGAAAAATACTTTTCACTGCTGGTCCAAGGGGAGAGACCTTTTCCTATCAGCAAGTTCTGAGTCAGCCTTCCAAAGCCCTAAATAAGATCTGTGTACAAAAGCACCTCTCCCACCTCCTCCCAAAGAGCCAACCTCCCCTGAGGTTGGTCTCTTACCTTGGATCCCCTAACACCAGCCCGATGCATGTTCTTGCATTGATGAACTGATCCTAATCCCCTCATCTTAGGAAAACATTAACAGCAGAGGAGTCTGCAGTAATGAAGATTTGAAGGAACAAAAAACCGTATTACTGTGCTAGAAAAAAAGATCCTTGTTACTTGTGTCAGTGAAAAAATTATCTTCAGGCTTTTTTCCTCATGGTCACTAGCATGAACACACTCTTGTTGAATACTCCAGAGCTACTAACTGCCCTCTCCTGGCAGGACATGCATCTTGCTGAATAGAAGAGGAATACAGCAGTAGCATGGACACAATTTGCCAGCATTGGTACAGTGCTGTCTTTCAAAAGGCTTGCTTACTTTTACCAGAGGGCAGTTGGGACATGTTGCTTAGCAGGTGAATGTACAGCACTGCCAAGGGAAGTTTTTCACATACACATATTTTCCAAACAGCGGCACCGACCACCCAGAGCCCTCCCCCTCAGCACAACAAATGCAGTCTGGTAGCTGTCCATGTTCGTGGAGGTTCTTTTCTCAACTCCCCTAATTCTCTATTTATTCATACACAGTGCCTTGCCTTGAAGTTCAGTCATTGCACTAAAATAACTGCTGGATTTGCTGATATTATAAACAGTCATTCAGGACATCAATAGTCTAACTATTACACTGCAGTACCTCCTAATCTTATCCCTAGATTCTCCTTTTCATTTTGTCAAGGCAAACTTAGCAGTTTACATGGCAGAAAAGTAGGGATGAGTGAACCCCCTGCAAAGAAAAAGTTAACATTAGCAGCCAAACCTCTATAAGCATAACTGCATAAATACATTCACTCAGTGCCTTAAACTTGCCATGATGCTGAGTACAAGGTTGGGTAATTTCATCCCCTTGTTCTGCCAGGACAAACTCTGTAAAAAAACCTCTAGCAAAGTGCTTAGTAACACACAGCAGAGGAGCCACAAAGATACCCTGTAACACGTCTGCTGCTCATCTGAGGAAGAAATAGGGGGCATGAATCACCAAGGCAAAAATCACCTTTGGCCAGCATCCAGCACAGAATGGAAATGGCATCTCAGGCACCAGCGAAGTCAGGACATACCCAGGGCAGCAAAAACACTGAATGAAACAATGACTTTGGTAAAACAGCACCCGAGTAAACTGCAGCTGCTGTGACTATCAGCAGCAGGAACGTGCTGCTGATCAGTAGTGGCTGTTTTGAGAAGACCAACTCTTGTTTTCGTAGCAGAAGCTTGGGGGAAAAAAACAATGCAATAACTTTGTTGAGCCAAGCACAAGTGCAGTACTTGTACAAGTACTTATTGTTAACAGCAGTTACATACAAAGCTCTGCCTCAGTTTAAAAAAAAAAAAAAAAAAAAGAATACAGAACCTCAGGCTGGTGGAGCATGGATATACATGACCCTGGCAGGGCAAGAGGCTGGAAGGGGTGAGAAAGGTATCTGGGGAAGAAAGCAGCACAGCAGTATGAGGGATGTGCAGCACAAGGGAATCCAGGGAAAGGCAGAAGTTAATTCAGACATGTGCAGCAACTGAGAAAAAGATGAATGTGGCGCTTCGACGTTCTGCTGCTTACAGTCATTTATTGTGGGATGCAGCACATAACCCTGACAGGACGAGGGGTAACCTCCTGAGGTTACATCCTCAGACTATTAGGGAAAGTTCAAAGCATTGCATTTGAAAAGTGGTGACACAGGGATTCAGAGGAACCCTGAATTCAGCCTCACAGCTCAAAGCACTGTGTGTGTGCTGCAGCCACCACAGGCTCAAAGCCCATCTGCTACATTGATGTAACCTCTAACACCATTTAAATGCTGGCTTTAGGCAGTGCTATAGAGAGACATGAATACTGAATTGATGATCCTGACAATCTAGAGCATTAATTTTATCTGGCTGGCTGGTCAGTCCCATTGTTTGAATAACCCTGAAAGGGCTGACCATGTTGCAGCACAGTGATTCACTCAGCCTGTACCATAATCCACTGACTAAGATAAAAATTCTTCCTGTGAACAGACAAACAAGCAGGGGAGCGTCTACTGTTTGTTGAATGTGTGATAATAAATGGAGATTAACTGGATAATAAAAACACTGCCTATTTACAGCCACACATCAGTTCCTTGCCAGAGGACACCTATTTGTTCAGGGAAAGGGATTAAACTAAAGTCTGGGAGAGAAAGGATTACACACACCCGCATTGAAATGTTTATCTGCAAACAGATTGGGCCTGAAAGGTATTTTCTTCCTCTTCATTCTCACTGATGCAGGACATACTATAGAAATGAATCTCAGGTCTCTTGAAATGAACTCATGTGTTTGGAAAAATAAAGAGAAATTGCTGATGCTGATTTCATAGGCTATCCTACATAGGGCAGAGAAGTGGTATCCCAGCCAAGCCAGCCCTGACTGCAGCAGGCAGTGAACAGGTACTGGCAAGAGTTGACTGGTTAGCAAGAACAAGCTCCTGCTAATTGCCAAATTTCAAGCCAATCCTTGGGGTTCCTCATTTCTGTGGTAGCAAGGACACAGTCTGGATTTACCTGGAAGGGACAATGAAGATGGCCCTGAGCCTCCCCTTAGCAACAAGCTGCTGCGATGAGTGTGGAGCTGCTTCCTGCCGCTGGAGGGAGAGCCAGAGCCTTGGAATCCTCAGCACAGGGACAAGAGAACGAACCTCAGAGGCCCGCAGAGCAAGGACAGTTCAAAGCAGGAGAGAAAGAACATCCCCTCACTCCAAAAGGCAATGACAACATCTTGTCTCTCTCCTCGCTTTGTAAAGGGTGGCTGTGACACAGGGCAGCCGTGCTTTGCAGAATGCCCCCTCCCAGCACACACACACCACTGGCACCACGGTAAGCAGCCACCAGCCTGCCCGTGGCTTCTGGGTGCCCTTCAGGAAAGGTTCTTGCATGTGCACAGAATGGGAGTTGTGATATGCTCCAGCAGATCAAGTCCTCTTGGAGGACTTGCTGCAGTGGAAAAGACCTACTGGCTGCTGTGAGTAGCTGGGGTAGAAGACAAAGGCTGTCTTCCTCCAGAAATTTCCACCATGCTCACATGCCCATGAGTGCAAATGCAGAGCTTGATGTTCTCCTTTGGCCTGCAGGGAGTCTCCTTCCAACATCACCAGGAGACTAGAAGAGAAGTCATTACAAAGAACAGTCCCTGTCCTGTAAACAAACATTTAGTTACTGTTCAGTACTTTACTGTTATCTCATGGAAAAAAAGGCTGTGTTAAGGACACTGCTTTTTGTGTTGTTCCTTCAGCTGAGCATCTTCTCCACTGTACGCAAATTCCGCTTGGGAATTTGCATACAATCTCAATCCCACCCATTACTTCATCCTTCCTTCGTTTTACAATGCCATGCAATGATGTATGCAGCACTTCCTATTTTTGTCATCATTAGGTCCTGGGGGCAACCCTCACTGAAGAGAAAGATTGAAGTTGTTACTGTCTGAACAGCTGACTCTGGTCACACGTTGTAAAGGCACCTTCACAACTTTACAGTACTGTATTTGTGATTAATTCATATTTCAGATAATATACACTTCCATCCAAGAGTATGTTAAAGGAGATGAGGCATGTGATATTTCTGTCCCAATGCCTAGCAGAAGTAAAAATGGTCCAACATTCCAGTCTCATACACCCATAAGAATGGTGGTGCAGTAGTTAAGACACAGGAGTGGAAGGTATGGGTCTTGGGGTCTGCTCCCCCAGTCATCTGATAAACAACTGTATTACCAGGTTTTGTTAATTTTTCAAGCTAAGGTCCTTGTATGAGTTATTTATACACAGCAGCCTACAGGAACTCATGAGAATCATCTACAAGTATTAAAATCCTAGAAGATGAATCCCAGTGAAGCAGGCTGTCAGGGCGTGCCTGGGAGTGCAGGAGAGGCTTAGAAAATCTCAAATCCACTAATTGGCCCTGGCAGGACAACTTTTACAGAATGCAATGAAGAGGAGTAAGAAATTGGAGCAAGCCCAGAACTGCAGCGTGTGCCTGCTTAACCCAAGCTTAAATCAGTAGAAATGAGGAAGATCCTGGGTTTAGCTGCCTACTGAACCATGCTGAAAAACAACTAAATAAAGGAAAGATCACCTGTCTCCTGGAATCCCCCTACAGTCACATTGATGGTCATTGTCCTGATATTTATGCTGGTAGTTAAAGCAATCTGGGGCAATGCTACCATATAAATAAGACAGAACAAACTTTAGTACAGCTATATCTATATAAGTATATATATTTAAATATTAAAGCATATTATATAGATATTAGAAGAATAGTCCTGCATGACCTGCATCTCCCCTGGTCTCAGCACATTACATTTATAAGAGACAAGAGCTGTCTTGACCCCAGAGGTCACCACTGTGCTGGATACAATTCCCTCCTGCACTGAGAGACGAGAGCTCAGAACAGAAGGGCTGACTTGCTACAGAATACACAGTTACATCGGGCTGGGTCAACGTATTTGATTAAACACCCATTATATGACAACATTTTTCCAGACCTCATTGTGGTTTGTGTGACTTTACATAATCAAACCCTATCTCTCCATAGTATGCAAAATTTCCATTAGTCTTCTTTACAGACATTTCTGACTTAATCACCCAACACTTTCATAAAAAGCATAAGCTAGCTACTGTTCTGGATGAAGAGGAGCAGATGTGTTTTAACAAAAATGCCCAGGACAAAATGCAGATAGAGGTTCCTTTTGAAAGAGAAAGGACTGAATTTGGCAACCTCTCCCTGATCAACATCTCTGGGCTCTAGCTAACCAATCTGGCAAACAAAAGCACTGCAACAAGAAAACATTTTTTTTTTCCTAAAAAAAAGTGCAAGTTTTGCAACTTAGCATGGAGAAAGATGGTCATTGAAGTAGTGTGAATGGCTAAGGAGAGTAGAGAGAAGGACTCATCAGTAGTCAATTCAGACGTTTAAGTACAGAATTACTGCCCCAGTGTCCTTAAAGCAGGCACCTCCCAAGGACACATCACCTTGGGTGCCTTTAGGACTGGAATTACTGCAGAGAAGGCCACATCTAGAGATGCCAGATTTGGAGAATGTTCAAGAACTCGATACAGATCTGCAACCATTTTGCAACAAGGGCCAGGGAAAAAGTTACTTGCAGAACAGTAACAAGAACTAGGAGCAAACCAATAGGCAGTGGGGTTAGGATACAGAGTTAAGAGGGTTTGATAACCTGTGCTAGCAGAAGGATCTTAACTCATGGCCATCCAAACAATTCAAACTCCAAGTAATGTCCAAGTGGATGACATTTGTTATTTACTTCCTCAATGTAGTCTTCCTCAAAGACTAGCATAGAATTGAATTCCACATTTTAACAGGGCATGCCACAGCAAGTAACCAAAGGTGGGCAAAGGGCATTAGCCCTCAGCACAAAGAGGAATTTTGATAGCAAAAGGTTATGTGATTTTTACAGCACTGCACAGGAAGACAGCAGCAGTGCCTAAGAGCATCCTCTCCTCCAAACCACAGCAGCAGGTGCTGAGTCCAAAGCATCTACTGCATTCAGCAAAATGTATAACCAACAGTACACACAAATTGCCTTAATATAGGTATACAATTATTTTTTCTTATGTGTGCCTGTGCAAATAACATTGAGAAGGATCTATTCACTTCATGATCAGAGATTCTTGTCCTTCAGCCTTCCTTCTGCAAAGCCAACTTGCACCCATCAGCCCATCTGATGCAGCTCTGCTCTGAAGGGCCACCTGAAATACTGCAGACAAACACCTGCATTGCATTTAAATGGCACTGAATTGAAATTTGAATTTCAAATATCTGGAGGGATGCACATTAACTGACATCCTATCATGGTCCAGAAGGAACATACAACATCTTTAGTGCTCCCCCTTAGGATGCTATGAAGTCTTTTCAGCCTTCCTCCCTCCATCAGGCTTTATAAAAGGCAAAGTAAATGCTCAGTTGTCAGACAAACTTATTTAGTTATAGGAGTTTGGTATATTTTTACCAGGGAATAAATGGGACATCCTTAGAAAGGAGCAAAAAGTTAAATCAAGCCGCAAAAATGAAGACCACCAATGCTAAATCCACAACACCAACCACAAATACATCTAATTCCTAGCAAGCCTTTCAGTGACAATGCTGGCAGCAGAGAGCAGTGACAATGCTTCAGCAGACAGTGTGCCAGCAGATCTGTCCTGAACTACAGGCTCTATTGATTTCAGTTCTTAGATAAGAACCTTATAATTCACCAGGAACGTTCCACCACAGAAAGAGATCCCCAGCTTCTGTCACATGCTTCATCAACTCATTTGGAGGGGCCCAAGTTAAGACAGTCCTTTCTGGCTCATAATTAATCAACTCGTAACCACTCCTCAACAGGGGCTTCCCAGCAGTTCAGAAAGTTGCTAGTATCTCTAAAATTTGACAGAGAGGTACATGATCTACTCTGTGCACACTACAGTCTCAGCAGCCTCCCAGCCCATCACAATATTCTCTTTGCAGGATGCCCAGCTGCAAGGCAGAGAAAACAACTCAAACTGAAAACGGTTTTACAGCCTCCAGTACTGAGATGATGTGCAGGTAAATTACAAAAGGAAAATTTATTCTCCTCCCTTGCATTACCAGCTCATTACCTTTTCTTCACCATTAAAATAGGCTGTTCAAAGGATTCTTTCCCACAGCTGACATCTTGCAAATCTTTATTCCTTACTGCAGAGATCATCTATATGAAAACCAAGTATCTTTAAACAAAATTCCCTTTCTGTTTGGTCTATATCCACTGAAGAATTGAGAATCCTTTTGCTTTTGCAAGGGAAGATGACAAATTCATCAGAACTAAAAATCTATGTTGGTACAAAATGACTAAGAAAAAAAAACCTGACAAATCAGTATTACATGTAGCTGCTTCAGGGGTATGCTCTTCAAAGCTTCACTTACTGCAACATCATCTGTTTATCAGTTCTTTTTGAGTTATTTAACCCCCCTCTCATGATTTATACTTTCCTAAAAAAAATTCTCATTCTCACACTCCAATTGCTCTCCTATTCACCTTCATACAATCTCAAAATTGAGATATCTATAACAGATGATTCACTGAAATTTCAAAACAACAAGCATTATTCAAAAGTGAATTCACTCAAAAGTAAGTTCAACCAGGTGAGCCCACTTTGCTGGCTTCCCCAAGTCTTCGTGCTACACTTCAATTGCTTTGTGGGGTGGGGTTTTTTTCCTTGGTTTGGTTTGGTTTTTAATTCTCATTTATTCTCTCCAATTCAAACAGAAACATTTCTTTTCACTTAGTTATGGGAAATTTTGGTGCACTTTCTCCAGTAATTCTCCCCTGCCTTTTTTCCAAACACCTGCTCTTCTGAATGGATGACCTGTTCATTCAAGAGAATTCTTGTGTCTAGACAGTAAAGATCACAGTCTAAGTAACATCTGTTTAAATGAAACACATCAGGGTCTTATAAAATACTGGTGACAGCACAGGTTTTGACATCACCTTACAAAACAGAGTAAAATATGGCTAGAATAATGACTATGCTGATAAACAGTCTGACATAATGACCTGGTTTTGCACAGACAATAAAAGACCAAGCCAACATCCTTGTCCTCATGATCATCTGACAAGAAAAAGTACATCAGGACATTCATATATGTATGATGTACATTTTAAATGGCACTACAATTCACCTGTCCAGATTATGAGGCTGCGAACACCGATTAAGCTCTATCTCTATTGCATAAACAAGTGTTTCCCAAGAGGCTTTCATGAGCCTATTCTGCATTTGTTTTGCATACAAGGTAGGAGCAGAACACTAAACAAGCTGTGAGTGGCTAAGAATCAGGACAAATAGTAAAGAACAAAGGCACTTCTGTGTCTTAGACAATTATAATTTAGTAGTGTGATAGGATGCAATCACAAGATGAGGAACACCACCTAGGGTTTCTTTCTTGACCAAAGGGTAATGTCTACAGTACTGGACACAATGCAAGGCAGAGTGATGCAAAGCTGTAGCCAGGAACACACTTCCCCACAGCTTATTTGCTGCTGCAGCCTCTGTCTGTGAGTAACTAACTTCTTAGGAAACACAGACTTTCCATTGTCTGTGTCAGCAGCACACTGGTTGTGACAGAGGAATGGAAGTGGATGAATTTAGATTTTTATTCTGATCTGCAGCACTGAGGTGGCAAATAGTAGCAACCAGACCTTAAGTACAAGAGGGATTTATTTATCCATCTCCAAAATCTGGAATGTAAGGTGTAGTGAAAAAGGAGATGAACACTCCAACTTTGAGAGGTCTAAATTTTACTAATATGCACAAATTCTGAGCACAAGATGGCTGAACAGTCACAGCAGACTCTGCTTCCTCTTAAGCTTAAGTACTACATAGGGAGATTAACAGCAGTTGTCCACATTCTCTGCTTTGGGAATTCTGGCAACATGAAGTTATCCAGAAGAGGACACTGCTAGCACTACAGCACCTCACAGTCCAGTAAGCAGGCAATTAAGTGCTTGCTCTTGCACACATTTTGTAACAAGTTCATTAATCTGAAAAGATCAGAAAGGCAGTAATCTACCTGCTTTTCTTTCCCCCCCCCCAAGCCCACAAAGAGTTTCCTGAGAGCTTATGAACACTCACAATACCCCAAGTCACTGTGCTGAATTAGCACAAACATACTCTGAAGCACTGAAACAATGAAACACAAGATTCTTGTCATCACTCTGCCGATGCAGGTTTCTGTGACCTGCAATAACCTGAATGTTTTAGTTTTGGGCAGGACTCATCATCATCCAGGCTAAGCAATTTTGCATATACAGATACACAGTCATGTTCATTCTGACCAAATGAACCAGATGAGGCCTCTTAAAACACAGGATTTTCAACACCAGAATTCCTGATCAATGATTCTCACTGGCAAAAATAAATCATCACTGGACAGTCTTTCCTCATAACTTAATCAGCTTTGTGTTTTTAAAAGCAGGTAGGGCGGAGAAGGAGAAGGCAGAATAGCCTTGAGGATTCCTAAATTCCATGCAAAAGGCAAAAGTTAGAAACTGGAGCAAGTAACTTCTTAATTAGTTTTTCTCACTGTGACTCTCATATACCATTTTATTCTTTAATAGTGAACTACACCATTTTTGAGACCAAGCAGCACCTCTTTCAGCACAAATACCAAAATAACCATTACTGACATACCTTTCCAGAATCAACTAGTTCTGCTATTTCATCCAAACTTGGGCCACTTGGCATAAAAAATGCCCACCGATAATGGACTCCTTTTAAGAGATGCTGCAAGAAAGATCACAAATATATTTTAAAAATCACAAGAGGAATCTCAAATGGGAACTAAAATTAATGACAGAAACACTAGAGAAGTAATTTAAGGAAAAGACATGGAATTACATGCTAGTGTCACCTAAGCATGTGGATTAAATGTACAGACAGGGATGTTGTATTACCACAATAGGATCAGAGTGAATTTTGTGTCCAATTGCACAAGTCAGCTAGTTGAAAAACACAACCAGCTTGTCTCTACAGCTAGAAACAGCATTATTTATTATGTAAGAGAGAGGTGGTGCTGTATGTTTATACACATTCACAAAGGGGGTGAAATAAACCCAGCAATGTAACATTTAGAACCTTCCATCTCTGTGTCCGTGATTAAATTTTCCACCATCACATCTGCCAGAGCCATCACCATCCATTGACAGATGGCACCTCACATGAAAAGCATTTTGAGAGGATCTCACAAGCACAAGTCAAGAGCACCTCCTCTGAGTAAGGCATTACTCAAGTAAGAGCCATCATCCACCAAAAAGATGATTTTTAGTACGTGGCATACAACGCTCCTCATTATGGAAACATCCACACTGAAAAATAACGTTACATTATTTCTTCCCAGACTTCTAATTTTGGTTTTGAGCTTTCCTTTAAAAGTATTGGTGCAGGACTTAAAATCTCATTCAACCACGCCATCAGAGGAATACCATAGCAGCTGCTTGAAAAGCATTCATCTGGGGAGCAAGCACACACGTTGAGAGAAAAAATAGGGAAGTTCTAAAAAGCCTCACTGATCTGGCCCCTGGCAGAATGCTTTAAGATCCACTTATAAAAAACAGAAAAATCAGTATCACCATCCAGACACATGAATATGAAAGAGATGAAAAGCTTTCTAGCCACCCTCAACCTCTATTATTATGCTCTGGTGCTGGAAAAGGATGAAGAGAATCAGTCATGGAACAACATTTTGAGAGAAAGCCCGACCAGCCTAAAGCAAGTAGCAAAATTCCCCTCCCTTCAATGAGGCAGGGATTTGCTCTGTTTACTATGAAACATTAGCTGTCAGCAGGACTCACTAGGGAGGCCGTACAGAAAAGGCTACAATGAAAAGCACAATAAGGAATCAGAACTTCAAAGCACCCCAAACTACCACAATTCCCAATCAGCACCATTGTTTTTCAGTGCACGACAGACAGAAAGAACTAAAATGCATATGAAGTGTACTTAATGAGGAAAATACAACAGATGCCTCCAGATGAGCATCCGAGCCATGAAGGAAGCAACTAGAATAATACATAATACTAAATATACAAAATTTTGTTAAATACCTTAACAGTTTTGGAACCAACAGTAACTCCTGTTTGTAACATGCCATCAGCCACTCCAAGTTGGTCCATATTGATCAGGAAGGGTGTCACTAAGGTAACATATGTTGCTCCCGACCATTTCTTCAGGAGATCTAGAGCCCACTTCTCAGTGGATCCACCAACATTATCTAGGATGAAATCAAATCTGCAGACATGTAAAGACCAGGCTTAAAATCAGAATATGGGAAAAATAATTTAACCATAATTAAGCTAATTGTATTAGAATTTGATTCAAGTTTACATGTTTACATATCTCTCAAATGCAATAATCTGCCTGCAAGATAATGGCCAAAAAGTCTCAAGACTACAGCCAGATCCCAGCTTTACTGTTCAATGGGACTCAAATTTACAGCTTATTGATGATTCATTGCACAACAGCCATGGGCTATTAATATATATAAATTAAACTGCATTTAAAGTCCAAAAAGCAGACTCTTAGATGCACAACTACATTCCCCACTTGCTTAAAGCCTTCTAGAGCTCTGTCTCTTCAGCTCTACCACTGAGACTACTGGAACAGTCTTGAGTCTGGTCCCAGGACAGAACAATATGGTATGTGCATGTAAATACTAGTTTGGACTCGCACCCTGATTAGGAACATCTCCTGTACATGCTGTACTCATGGGAAAGTCAGTTCAAGTGGCCAAAGTTACATAAACATGTTACTAACCCTTATCTCCTCACATCTTTTCTGTGACCCAATTCTCAGCTTCACTTCCAAAAGTCTTTTCTGACCTCCTTACTTGTTTTGCCTCTACTGCCAGCTCTTTTCTTTGCATACACCTATTCGACATAGAACTTAACAATGCAAGGGGTCTAAAACCTTCCCCCCAGGGAATGGGTACATGCAGTCTCTGACAAGAAGCCACAGTTTCAGTGTTCCTTCTCATTATTCTTCTCATATAACCTTCTCACGTGAGCCTGTAAAGGCTGGGTAGTGCAGCAGGGAGCTATGCACCGATTCTGTTAGATGCACAGCTCATTCTCATTTCCATCTGTAAATTTTCAGCAATCTCCAGGTCACAACAGATATGTGTATACACACAAATCTAATCTAAATAACCTACAAATAAGAGGGAAAATACTTAATGCAAATTAAACAGAAAAGTTCATATCTCTGGGAAGACAGTTTTCCAGCCTATCTTCCAAGGATGTGATTTCATGTTAAAATTCAGTGAACGTAACAGCTGCCAGCAAGAGAAATTGAAATAATGAAAAATAATGCTCCAGGTAAAACTCTCTCACTCTAGCATCTGAAGAGTCAGTACAGCTGAAAAGGGAAGTAGGAACAGTCCTCTCAATACACCTGACATCCAGTTTAGCTGTGTCATAAAACTGCAGCCCAGGGCATATGCTGTTGGTATCTCCTAAAAAAAGGGTCACTTACTAGGATAGGTGCTTAGCTTTTCAGATGCTGAATTGCACAAAGGTAAATCTAGCACTGCTTGCAAACTGCTAAGTTAGTTGCTGCATGTCTTGCCCATACAGACAGTGCCAGTACCCTCACTGTTGACTGCAGGCCTGCTGAAAAATCACACCATAGTTAAAGGGCACAAGCCTTCTTAGCAGAGTAAGATTCTTCCATAGATTGAACAGCTTCTGTTTCCCCTCCCAGAAAGTTAACTCAATCTAGCTCAAAAGAGCAGTGTAAGTATCATATTCAAATACAAGTCACAGCAGACTAAGTTGAAACAGATGGAAAGATTACAAAAGCAAAAAATAGTTCAGTTCTAGAGAAAACCCCCAAGCTAGTTGAAACATAACTGCTGTGACAAGATAAGTGTGATTGGTATCAGAAGCAGCCCTACCAAGTGCAACAGAAAAGAAATTTACTCCCAGTTGAGTTGCACAGTGGCTAAAGACCTTCAGGCAAAGACTTATGCTTCATGACATAGCTCCTCCCTCTGGAAGATCAATTTTATTATTTGCTAACCTCACACAAAATTCCTGACACTTAGTTTAATTTATTCATGCTTTGTGAATGTTCCAAGATCCTTGGATGGAAGCTGACAAAACTGTTCAAATCACAGTCATTGAAGAGAAGCATGTGAAAGTGAGCTTGCCTGCACATGCCCAATTAATTGGCTTAGTGGCACAATGAAATCTGTGCTTGGGATATTCACTTGGCACACCGCATTCAAAAAATGGTTGGGATGAATTTGCTTTACAAAGTACGTTTTAGAATTGGGGGGGGAAAAAAAAAAAAAAAAAGGCGGGAGTTCTGACAGACTGGAGTCAAGCAACCAAAAGGCACAAGGTCTGACTGCCAACTCCTTCATCTCAGTATTAAGCAACACAAACACGTACAAGGGTAACGTTTTAAGTTTCTCTTCCAGATTTCCAGATTTGTAATCAATCACATCATCTGCTCCAAGCTTTTTCATCAGTGTGCTGGCATCATGAGAACAAACTGCTGTCACGTGAGCACCCCAGGCCTTCAGTAGCTAAAAACAAGCACAAAAAAAAGAAGTCCAAAGCTTAAAATTTAATGAAACATTGACAACAACTTTGAAAGACAAAATATCATTATATTTACATAATAAGAGCACACCTTTAGTAGGGAACATGGCAACTGTGTTCCAACACAGTATAACCTGTTATGCATGCCACAGACAAATAAATAGTGGTTAGAATTTACCCATATTTATGGAGGTTTTGGAGAGGAAGGATTTGGTGTGGAGAAAGAAGGGGTTTTTTTAATGCCACTTAGAGATATCAGCTCTCAGTATAAAGAAGGCTTCAAATAAAAATACTCAGTTTACCATTTGAATATGTCAGCTAAATACATACCAAGAGGTATTGTCCAAGTTACCCATCTACAAAACTGTCAGCAGATCAAAGACTACATATTTTAAATATTTAAAATTTAAAATATTTTATATTCCTACCTGGTCAGTAAATATTCCATAAATCTATTTCACAGTAAATAGCTTGAATATAAAAAATGAGAAAAATAAGGAAGCCGTCTCTGATTCACTACCAAGAGGATGTCAGGTTATTTTCTACTTCAAAAGCTATAGCAAAGTAAAGGATTTTTTGCTCGTTGTGTTTTTTGTAATCTCTTTTTTCCATTGAAAGTAATATTTTTAAAACGTATTCTGGATTAATTAATGTAGTTTAACCAGGATTAATCAGGTAGAAATCGCAACTGTGACCAGTGGCTGGTCAGCCTTCCATAACTGATCTCATTTAGCCACCTGCTTTATCATGGATCAAGCAAATGGCATATCACTAAGAAGTCTCCCATTACCCTCTTTAAAACCACTGTGTTTATAGTCAGTAAGATGGAATGCAAAGTGATGCAATCATCCAACTTCTGTCTTTTTTTTCACAATCTCGAGAGAAAGCTGTTTCCAGCATGACATGACACCAATTAGACTCAAAATCCCCAAATTAAATGAGAGAACATGAAAAGAGGATGTTCCACAATCAGTGGATCAATAAATGAGCATGTTGACTCTCCAAAGCTTAGAGCTATTGGAACGAAGACAGGCAAAAGGGCAGCAGGGCAACGACAACGAGGGAAAGTTAATCTAAGCCACTGTGATTTACATACACTGCACATAAAAGCCTCTCCTACAACAGTTACAGATGATGATACTTTCTCCATCAGTTTTTCTCCTCATACATCAAGTTCTTTTTATATTTATGGAGCAGAGCTGCCTGAAAAATAATGAAAAGACGCTACGTATTTCAAGTTACAACAGTAAGAGATTGTCTGCACCCAAACTGTGAAATGTGATTTTTCATGACCCACAAACTCCTTTCTTCTCAGGTCCCTTCCTACTTTAAACTATTACAATGTAACAAATGCAAAGTAATCAATCTGAAAATATTTTGCTTTTGCAAATACTGATCAGATCGATTGGACAAATCAATCAGGAGCTTGATATTTCACTATTCCTTCCCTCCATTTATTTTTTTTTTCATATCGAATACTTGGAAGATGCATCCTGAACATGCTGGTTTATATTACCTGTACAGCAAATGTACCAACTCCTCCTGAAGCTCCTAATATTAATACTCTGTAAGAGAAAATGAAAATATATTAAATAGTTCTTTAAATAAACTCTACAATAACTATGTATTCTGATGCTTCTTATACATCTCTAGCAGTAAATTACTTTAAGCAGAAGATTGTATTTGTCATTCAGTGTTACTTAGTGGTTATCTCTTCCAATAGCCAATAATGTGACTTAACATTGCTGACCATCTTTCCTGTGCCAAGAGCATTTATCTTGGTCCAGACAAAGAGGCTTCCTCAGATGTGCTTTCCACTAAATCCAGGCAGTGGAGCTGTCAGGCAGTAAAATTTATCACCCAAAAAAACCTGTCTGTGTCCTCGCTTCCCCAAGCATAATTGCTCAGTTTGGGATGAAACCAGTGTCTCCCAGACTGCACTTTCATATCTGCCAAAGGAAAAAAAAAAAGTTGATACACCAGCATTTTGCACAAATCGGTGTGATCCGAGAAAAAGTAGTTCAGTATGATATTATTTAGGGAGATAGGGAACTTCAGAATATATGGAACATATTTTTTCCCATATTGCATAATATTTACCTAAAAGAAAGACAAAAAATACAACGAATTAGCCTCATTACAACCAACCTTAAGTTCTGTTAAATTAAGGTATCTTCCTTTTTTTAAAGAAAAAGACAGTACATCTCAACGAGACCCTGCAAATGCCAGGCTGTGGAAACAGCAAGAAAATGAAAGAGTATATTACAAAACTATTAGCAAGTGAGAGTTCATTTTAGCTGAACAAACTACCCTAAATTTCATAAAATGAATGCAAGCTTGGTTGTGTGAGAACCTTACACCTAGCAGCCTAATCACTTTTCAAAAATTTCATCCAGGTATCTTATTAAATAACTAAATTTCATAAAGTGAATTGGCAAGTCAGCCTTGCAGCTGAAGTTACAAAGAGTGCTTGGACCTCAGATTCGTTTGCGAGTTCTAGGACAAAAAGAAGATCCAAAATGAAGTCTTGGCATAGGACTGGGGAACATCATGTTTCTGAGAACTTCTGTTTGCCAGAAAAGAAATCAGTATCTTCAGAAGCTGGTGAAGTTCCCATTTTAAATCATATTGTGCTGGATGTTGAGGGAAACTGCTTTTTACAGTGCAAAACTGTACTACACAATCTGGAGTCTCAGTTTACAAAAATTCTTTGAAGTAACCTAAGAGACTTGGCTTTGGTCACAGTATCCATTTTAAAATGCTTCCTCTTTTGTAACTGATCAGATTCTGTTCCCTCCTATTTCACTGAGCCCAAGTCCAAAATTCAGATGAAGAATTTGAAACCACAATGTCTGCAGCTTTTAAATCTGCCAAAAAGTATTTATCTTCAGAACCATGCTTCTAACAACAGATGCCTGAAGCAACATTCATATTTAGATTTTATTACACATGAAAAGACTCAGGGATGTTACACTCAAGATTCTGGGTTAAGCCCATCTTTATCCTTACAAAGGACAGTCACAGTTAAATCCTTTCAAAAAAACTTTGCCAAACTGCCTTTCCAATTTTACTTCTTGCTTAAAAGCATTTCTTCCGCTTTGAATTTTGGAAACAGATGTTATTTTAAAATGTACATTTTGCAACATTTTAGGTAATATTTCCAGTTTGAGGGAGGTGCATGGCAAGAACTTTCTTTTATTTCCCCCTTCAGTAGAAGTCCTTGAGATTCTTAGGTAGAAATACTTTCCAGAGTTGGTTTGTTCCTATGTAATGTGGGTTATTTTCTACCAAACTTTCTAATTATTAAAACTCTCTCCACGTATATGACTTTGAGAAAGCTTTTCACTTCAGATGCAGATTATTTCAGTACAGGAGATACATGAGCTCCACAGACCAGTATTTTTACAGCACTGATGAGAGCAAGGGAGCAGGGAAGCACTTGAAAGTACAGGGCCTGTTAGGACAGTACTGAAGAACTACAGATGGTGGGAAGTGCCAAAAGAGGCACAGTTTTATTTGCATTGTCTTAGGAAAACACAGCCAGGAAAAAACCACCATTTTAGAGAAACCACCTGTTTCACTGCAAAGGTGAGCTCAGGAGTAAACTAACATGCAAGAATGTGCACGAGGGACCAAACTAATGAATTATCTGACCGGAATAGAGATCAAACAGAACCAATTCTCTCAAAAGAACAAACCATATGCTCATACCTCAGCCTTGGCTCCCTCCTGACAGAGGAACGCAATTCAATCCATCATTCACCAAGCCCCATATGAGGATATAGTGGTTCAAATGATCAGAGTCAGCAGATCTCTCCAGATGAGCTTATCAAGGGATTTTGAGTTTATCCCTTCTCTCTGGTCCCTGCCTGGAACTACGGTGTGGTCAGAAACTAGCAGGAGAGAGCTGGGACTTAGTGCCCCAACCCACTAAAAGGCATAGGGGGTGGGGAGATGGTATTCAGAACAAGGACTAACATTTTCTCCAGATTATAAACAACTGAATTTTTTCAGTGACTCATCTACATGTCAAATACAAACTATTATATTTATGGAACATGTGTATATATACTGTATATATAAAAATTTAATTCCACTTGGTTATGGAAACAAAATTTTCCTAAGAGATTTATTCCTGTATCACAAAGCATTATCAAGAAGTTTTACAACCTCCACTCACTTTGTCCTTCTCAACAGATAAAGTGACTAAATAACACTGAAAAGCTACCATCACATCAGTCACTCTCTGCTGTTTTCACAATTGAAAACTTTTAGATAGGAAACATCATAATTTTATAAGTATGGGTCATAATTTTATAAGTACACTAAAATGCTTTTAACAACAGAGTAATTATTTATTTGGAACATAAACATAAATGTTAATAGTAAAGACAATATATAAATGCTGTTTGAACTTCACTTTTAACAATCTGAATGCTTACCTGAAGACTGGAAAGATCCTTTAAACAAGGCTAGCCTATCAACCTATCTTTAGGGTAATTCTATTTACATCTGAAAGGTAAGATGATAAAAAGTCTAAATACTGAAAAATAAAAAGGAAGAAAATACAGCTAACATTTTATCACTAGCTAGAAGTTATGTCACTTATGTTCTTACAGGTTGGACTAGATGATCTTTCGAGGTCTACCTAGGATTCTATGATTCTATGATTGCTTTAAATTTTGCAATTTCATTTTCTCTTTAGAACAATTACTTGGTATTTTCACGATGAAATTTACCATGACATACAAACCACTCACTCGATTATCTCCTAAAGATGCAGGTGAAGAAACTCAATAAATCTAGTGTCCTCTGCAACGTGTTGCATTACAGCATAACACCCAAGACAAGAGGTCAGGCATCTAGACTCCTACTGCCCAATAATGACTTTATGACCTAAATTTTTGGTGCAGCATAGCAATTTTAATTATAATCTTTCAATACCAGTATTTTTGCTTTTGCCCTTATTCCCATTTTGAACATTTTACTATCTATGTACATAAACATCCAAAGGCCAAAATAACTGCAAATTCCAATTATCAGGAAAAAAATGGTATCTGCTCCAATCTTTCAATGCATTTTTCCTCTTCTGTCTTTCATTTGCCATTGTCAGATGAACAGGCTTGATAAACAAAGCCAATTTTCCTATTTGATTTGGCTGTTCATCTTGCACATTTTCCTCCTCTACGTTCCTGACCTCATCAAAGTTCTGGCCTATAGGTCAAATGAGACTGATGGGGTTTTTCTAGAAAGCTGGAAAACGACTCTTTCCAAATGGTCCCCACATGCAGGAAGTGAGTGAACCACATCTCTTTGATTGAAAGGGCTTTTTGTGAGTTGCCAAAATAACTCAGAGAGAGGATATTACATTTGGACAGCTGTCCCAGCAGGCAGAAAGGCAAAGCCCCAAGAGATTCCTAGAGATACCATTCTTAAATTCTCTGTAAAGTCCTATACATTAGATATACACTGGACCATCTCTATTCAGACACTATCCAGAAGGGAGTAAAAAGTGACTCTGTATACTTCATTTAGGGTTCTCATCTGAGTCTCCCTAGAAAGAAGCCTCTCTCAGCAGCTGTGTCCACTGCACCTGGCATCTTCAGGCCAGCTGGTCTTTGTGGCTGTCATGGCATGACAGTCTCCATCACTGTGGGACATCTCTTACAAGCAGCTAACCAGTATAAAATTGAAACACTCCATTTTAGCATCAGAACTCTTTACTTACCTTTTCCCACTACAATTATTTTGGTTTAGTCCTCCAACTTGGTTAAGTGCAGACCAGGCTGTGAGACCTACATATGGTAAGGAGGCAGCTTCTGTGTGACTGAGACACTTCGGCTTAAAAGACACCTGAAACAAAATCAATCATATCTAAGTCACACAGCAGATTCTATGAGACACTGAAATACTTAATCAAGCTTTACTGAACTGCAGACTGTGCATGCTCCATTTTCAACTACCTTCACAGCTAGGTGGAGTCTAGAGCAATGCAAGCACCAAGAAATAGACAGTTATTTAGACGATGAAATAAAAATAACACCATTCTTTACAATTTTGGGGTTTTGTCTGTTAGCCACATTTTTGAAGGTTTACCTCATTTCCACTAGCTACCACAAACTCTGAGAGAGTGCCCTGTTTCCATGGAGGAATTGCTGCCCACACCTAAAACCAAACAGAAGACAGCTATCAATTTTTGTGACTTTACACATGATTATAGCTACACAGAAAAGTTTTCTTCATTAAAGAAACCTTGCTTCCAATTTGCAGAATGTCTTCACCATTGCTTACCAGAAAACAGTTTACTCTTTACACAAAAAACATCACAAGACTGACTAATGAAGGATTGCAGAGCTTTGTAAATAAAATTGTATGGTACTATGTAGATAATTTTTCAAAGACATAATTAAAAAAAAACAAAACCAAAATACTTCCATGTCAGGAAAGTCCAGATTGGAAGGGATGGGGCAGGGAGCAATCACAATTTGCTACACGAAAACTGGTGAAATGTGAAAGCAACTGTTGAAGATAAAAGCAAACAATACCAGTATTTATGTGGCGACTCAATAAGTAGCTCTTGTGTTACGCCAGAGGTCAAGTTTCTCAAGAATAAAAACCAAACAACTAATCCCTACTTGTTAAAATTGTTTTCAGTAAAAAATTAATCTTGAGGGCGCACTTGTAAATAAATAAATTCCTCTCTTGCTACCACTGAAATCAAACAAAAGTTAAAAATCAGAAGGAAAATTCACTTGCAAAAGGAAGTCTAGGAAAGACTATGCTTTTCAAAGAACAAAGCATTCTAGGAATTTACTGCCACCAAGTCTTCATCCAGAGTGCAACACACACACACACACAGATTTCTTAAGAGGAAAATAAAAGCTAACTATCTCATAGTATAATTTAACCATACATTTTAGAAAACAAGAGCTTGGTGGTATCACCTCATCTCCAGGTTTGAAATATGACACACTAAGTCCACATTCCATAACAACACCAGAGACATCTCGGCCAAGTGTTAGTGGAAATTCAGAGTCCACACTTCTGAGTTTCAGGGGATCCCGCTTCATATTTAGCGCGGTTGCACCATAACCACCTGCAAAACATGAAATTAACCGTGACACGCCGTCCCGAGTGTAAATTTGTGAACTGGACAATTCCAGCTGTAAAGCATTGCCTTCATCTAATGTGACACATTGCTGTTGTAACTTAAGCATGCACAAACCCTTCAGTATTTTATACTTTTACAGATTTTACAAATGAAGAGCAAATCTTCTTCTGGATTATTTTTCCATGAAATGGACACTTGGAAATGTTCCATTTTCCAACAGCATCATGTAGCTACAAATCTACAGATTCAGAAGAACTCCAAGCTTTCCATTTGTCTTTGCAGATAAAGCACAGTAAAAAACAACATGAACACCCTCCTTGTAAAACTAGTGAGGCACATCTATGAGCTGGATAATCTGAACTTCTATTCAGTAAACAATAGCTAAATGCTGCAAAATCTCAGAATTCCATAATAACCTAAAGAAGTAATTTGGGCACGTAGGCCCTTTCAAGTGTTTGGAGTCCTAGCACAGGTGTCCTATTATGCTTTAATGTGTTTCAAGTATTATCTATATTTTATATATTTTTACAGTGACTCATATATTATACATATATTTTAATATTGAAAAAAGAAATAGACACAAAAGCAGGCACCTTGCTTTCTTTTGTATTTTTTTATTAGAGATCCCATACAGAAATTACAGGTCTATCAGCAGGCTTCCTGCAGGTTATCTCTGAATCTGATTTGATAAGCAAGATCATTTCGCAACATGAAATAGAAGGTCTTCTATCAACTGCGACTTCCTTCTTGTATTTTGAATTTTGTAATCAAAGAAAAAAAAAAAATCTGATTAAATGGGTCAAATACAAAGACTTAGTAAGTCAAAGATGTAGACTTCCTGGGCGGGATGACAGCAGATACTTTGATGCCAATTCAGGAAAAAAGGGTCAGGAAAACGAGTAACATGGCTTGGATCAGGCCAACTCTGAGGTAACTTTGACCTTTAGCCCTCCCCCCTTCTCAAAGCCTTTGACCTAAAGCCTTACCTTGAGGTAACTTTGACCTTCAGGCCCCCCCACAAGTCAAAGAAACGGGAAAACCCATGACCTTCCAAGGACAACCCTGCTCCTTGGAAGGACTACTCTCCTGACCCAAAGAGAACCACCAGCCAGATGGCAGGGCCTGGGGAGAAGGTCGAGAAATAAACCCCAGCGTGGTTATGCTTCTATCAGAAGGAAGTTGCCTTGCGAGTTGCAGACCTGCAGAGGACAGCAGTCGGTCACGGAGAATAAAAGCTCCCCCCCTCCCTGCACAGGCACTCCCGCCTTCGGGAAAGCGATGGCTTTTTGTACCCTGCTTCCCCTAACAACTTCAGACCCAGTTAGTTCCAAATGGGCGGTTTCCCTCAGGGCCAGCGGTCAGACGTGCTTCGAGGGGCCCCTCCTGACTCTGAGCAGGCCGGTGACACCGTCTGTACAATTCTGGTGGCCGGGGGACACCTGGCAGTGCAATGCCAGCACACCCCTGCCAGCACGCCAGCCTGGCCCCGGCCGCTCGGGCCCGGCACTTACTTCTCATGCTAAGGTCGATGGGGTTCAGGCTTGCGGCATGAACCTTAATGATGACCTCGTTCGGGAAGTGTATGGTGGGGAACACCATGTCCCTGGTGAAGCGCAGCACCTCGTTGGGTCCGTACCGGTCTATGACCCAGGAGGGCATGGCGGACCGCGCCCGCGGAGAAGCGCGGAGGCCACGGCTCGGCTGCTGCCCCCTCGCCCGCACGGCCCCNCAAGGAGCGGGGAACGGCGGCGGGGCGGCCTCGCAAGGTGACCGGGCCCACCGCCCTGTCCCCTCGGTGTTTCTCCTCCTCGGAGCCCACGGCCACGGGGGACCAGGCAGGGCCCTGCCCGCGGCCTCCTTCCCGAAGAGGCAGCGGGGATGGCGCTTGAGCCGCTGAGGGCCCCGCAGCGGGCTGTGTCGCCCGAATGCCGTGACAGGGGAGGGATATTGCTCTTCCAGGTGTCGGCAGCGTTGAGGGAAGGAGGTGTCAGCCCGACGGAGCTCTGCCAGAGGTGCCTTTCCCTCATCAAAAGCACCAAGTTCCTGAACGCTTACATTACCGTAGCGGAAGAAACCGCTTTGAAGCAGGCTGAAGAATCGGAGAAAAGATACAAAAGTGGTAAGTTTGATTGTAATCGGTATTAGCCCTTAAAAAGCTGCTGTGGAGGAGCTCTTGGCTTTAGCTTAAGTATCTTTTCTTTTTAAAGCGGGGTCTACGAGCTATGTGTGTGACTACGGGGGGGTGTGGGGGTGTGAGGATAGCGGTGGAGGCTTCCGGGGTGTTTGCTTGGCACCCCCAAGGTGGGGTGTTTGCTTCAAAAATCAAAGGCAAGCTCTGGACCAAACCAGGGAGACACAGCAGATAAATAGACTCTGTCCTTTTTGGGACAGCACTGCCAATGGTTGCTTCTTCTTTCCCTCAGCAGCTGAGTTTAAATTGGGAGCCAACAACAGGGAGATGCAGTGGCCTTCTGCAGGCTTGCTGACTGGAGTAGGCAAACATCCAGCTCCACCTGTCAGGTTTTAAATCAAGAAAGCAAATGAAAACAAAGCTACTCTGTCGATTGGAGTTATTTGTTGGTGAACAGAACACCATTAAACTCTTTTTACCTGCAGCATTTAGGGGCTGACCATCATCATTTTCCTTTGTGTTTCCCAGAAGACAGAAAAGGGAATTTTTCACCTAATAGGGTACTTATTTTTCTTCCTGGCTGACATTTGCTGTCCTCTGACAGATTAACAGAATTTCCAGCCAGAGCGTTTTCTTCCTGACACAGGCATTCTAATTTATTTTTTTCCCTCTGGATGGTGGATAATTGATCACCTAGGGAAGATTTTCTCTGCTTCAGTGATTTTTTAAAGATTATATCGACTGTGTATGTCAGGTAGTCAGAATTTATGTCTCCCAGCCTAGGGATGGAGTGGATCTAGGCAGCTCCTATGGCTCAAACGAGCATTATGTTGTCATATTTGAAGAGGTAAGCACTCCTTTGGGATAGTAACCTATATGAAAGCAGTTGCCTGTTTTACAGGCTTAGACCCATTTGCAGAGCTCTGTTTTGCAGGGTCAGGTCTGGTTTGGGCAGAATGCTCAGTGCTGGAGTTAGAATGAAAGATTGTCCTTGAAAGAGACAGCCATAAAATGGTAAGTGGATAGCGTTCTTGCCTCTAAAAAACACCAGAAGGGACACGTAAAATAAATTGCAATTGATGAGAAGGCTGTGCATACAGCACACTTTGCTTTCATCTCTCTTGTCTTCACAATAATTCCTAATGCAGGTCAGCCACTGGGTGTTTTAGATGGAATTCCTATTGCAGTAAAAGACAACTTTAATACAGCTGGAATTGAGACAACATGTGCATCAAACATGCTAAAAGGTACAGTAGAGCTTTTAAGGTAAAATCTGATTGCATTTCAGCTCTTGCTCATCTCTTTAGAAGGTTTATGAGTGGAGTCTTACAGAAATGTAAATATCTTTGAAAAATGAGCTGAGCTGATTTAAGAAAATACATTTCTATCTAATCTGATTTGTTCTTCCAAGCTTATCTCATCTGTTATTACATATTCATGTTTTTCTTGTGTTTCTTACAAGGACATTATCTCTTTTACACATAGTTATATGCTTTTAACAGCACAATGCATATTACAGAGTGTGTACTAAAATAGAATTTTACTACAGTTCACATTTTACTTTATGTTACTTTTAAGTCTACAGACCAGTCTGTTCTGTTTGTTGCTGTTCTGTCTAGCAAAATCCCAAGACAATCTTTTTTGTTGTTCTGTTGATAACTGTTGATTTAAGTAGTTTTTGTGTATGGCTGTAGGAAGAGTAGACATTAACAGTTGTTTTTCTCTAATTTCCTGATATACAGACACATTCTATAATGGCTTTTTTTTTTTTTTTAATTTCCTAAACTCATTGTTTCTAGTAACATGCCATGAACATTTTCCAGGCACTAGAATACTTTCTCAGTAAAAGCAAAAGCAGAAAACATATCTTTATATCTCTTTAATTCTGCACAAATTAAAACTGAAAAGTATTGTGGAATCTACCTCATAAATTAGCAGGACCCTTACCTAATTATAGGGGTTTTTTTAATAGCAGAAGAAACAAAATCTGACTTTGACATTTTAAGAAGTGCTACAGTATCTGAGATGCTTTTCCTTAAAATACATTCTGAGGCCCATTGTGATTGACTGCAATATCATGTCTGAGAGCATTCTGAGTGATGTTATCCTTGTTCCCATTAAGGGTGGGGGTGGCAAAATCCCTGTCAATATTCACAAAAGGAATTGGTTGATACTTAGTATCTTGTGTAAGTGTTGTGGTTCTCATCCTAGTTTATAAAAAGTCTAAAAGTGATCGAAGATGCACAAGTTTGATCACAGGGTAGCCACTTAGTATTTCAGCTTGTGGTCAGCCATGGTGCTCTTTTATCTCATGGTAATGGGAGACAGTTCAAGATAGCTTAGCACTTTACTGTAAAGAGGGTTGCTCATTTCTTCTGATTTTAAACAGTTCTTGCAGATTGGCTGAATGCAGCAATTTGCTATCTTTGTGGTAAGGTTTTGTTTTTTTTTAAAATCTTAGCTGCACAAGCTAAAAATGTGTAGTCCAGAATTACTGGGTTGTAAATTGTGGAGAGAAAAAAGACATACAAACAAAACAACATTTGGTTCACTTTTGCTACGTTTTTGAAATTACTAATGTGTTATTGAACCAAAATTTCAGCACTGTGAACTGGTAATTCTTACACACAAATAATGACAACTTTGAAGTGTTCAGGGTAGCTACTTCTAAAAATCAGCTGTATCTTGCCAACCACTCTCTTAATTGTTCTGATTGTTTTCAGGTTATATTTCTCCTTACAATGCTACAGTAGTTCAGAAATTACTGGATCAGGGAGCTGTGCTTTTAGGAAAAACAAACCTAGATGAATTCGCAATGGGGTGAGTGATGGTTATTATTTTTAATGTGTGATTGCACATTAAATAGAATACACACCATCTCTTCTGATCTACCTGTAATCCTTAGCTTCTCTTACTGTGAAGTTATACTTGCATGAATTTCTCCCTGAACATTTATACTGTTGCTTAAGTGATATAAATGCTAAGTTTTATCAACGTTGTGTTTGACTGTAGCTGTGTTTGAGGGGGAGAAAGTGGAACAGCCATTGCAGAAAGCCAAGGACAAACAGACTTCTTCCAGATTGAGTAATATGTTAATAGAGTTGGTTACAGTAGCAGTTAATTGCTGCCTTTTTCACCTTCCTTACTGATGCTTTTTGCCCCTTAGCTAATTATTATCATGTCCCACTGGCAGTCACTGCCTCTGCCAGTCAGCCACTGGAGTAATTTGTATGAGTGCTCCTTAATTTGCTGCCAGCCATCTAACACTTTAAATTACTTAAGCTAATGTTGGTGACTTTTTGTCAGGAGCACATTGGAAAATGCTCTGAGAAATTGATTCTCCAGCAAATCAGTGAAGGCAGCCAGGCTACAGCAGGGAATAACATTGGGCATTAGGGATGGGGGCCTCTGTCACCACAACTCCTAGGACTGGAAAGAAATGTCTGGACTGGTCTGGAAAGGGACTTTATCAGAAACAGTAATTATTGTGTTTTGGTTTTGGTTTACCCAAACAGAAGACAGTTTTAGTTGGGAATTTGCATGGGTGAGGTGGAAATATTTTGACTATATTGTTTTGTATAAAGTAATTTCTGCATCTAAGACACTTATCAGAGGAAGAGCAGGTGAAAAGCCCAGGAAAAAAACCTGATTATGCAGTGTTATCACTGTTCTAAGTTCATTAAAGCACTGCATTCTCCTAAAGAGGCTGATCCCACCTCTGGCCTCTCATCTCTGCTCTGTGTGCTTGGCATGGTCTCCTATGCTAGCAGCAAGACAGCTGCACCATGAGCTTGGTCAGTGAGCCAGTCCAGCTCAAGAGGTAATGATGTCTCAAACAAGGTTAGTTTTCAACTACTGTGCCAGCTACCCACTCTGTCCCAGGCTTTGGCTAATGGCACTGGCACCCTGGAGTCTGGGGGAATGTGGGTTGGAGGAAAGTACCCCCTGTCCTGCCTCTGGGGCAGCTCACGCGTAGGTGGCTGCAGGCTGGCTGAAAATAGTTCCTGAGAAGCCAGTCTGGCACTCTGAACCAGGAGAGGGCTACAGAGTGAGTCATGGTGTGTGCTTTGGAGAGAAGTGCTTGTTCCTGATGTTGTGGGGCTTTCCTCCTCTGCTCTTAGCAGCGTGGTTCTCCACAAGACTGTGCTCACCTTGTTTTGCCTTTTCCACATGCAGGGTTAGGAGACCAGAAGGCCTGTGATTTAAAGCAGATGTGCAACTTTACTGTTACTTAAATTAGTTTTATGTTTTGGGGGATGATGTTCTTTACAGTGGCATTAGCAGAAGTTTCTATGTCAGAAAGGGATGAAGATCTATAAACCTTACATTCTGTATAACATCGATGGAGTTGACTGCACAAAGATTAATGTACACCAGTCTCTTTATGCTTTTTACTGGGCTGAAGGATGATAAATTGCATACAGAAACAAAACCTTGTGAATGCAGTGTGTCATTTGTCACCTCTGTCTGTATTTGTCCCATCTGACTATCTTAGGTCTGGGAGTACGGATGGAGTATTTGGACCAGTCAGAAATCCCTGGAGTTACTCAAGACAGTACAAGGAAAAATCTGTCTCAAAATCCCATTCTGAGGATGAAGAGTCTGATTGGGTAATAACAGGAGGGAGCTCAGGAGGCAGTGCAGCTGCTGTATCATCTTTCACGTGTTTTGCGTAAGAGGCTTTTAAAAATAGTTTCTATTAAATGTCTCAATATGTTGCAAGGTTTTAATTTTATAATTTTCTCGCAATATAGTTCCAAAGGGGGGGCTTATATGCACTTGCATGCAAGAATTTATTTCAGCATCCCTAGTTTGCTCATGGTATATCGTGGAGCCAGAATTAATCCATGTAGGCAAATCCAGGTTTACTCATTTTGAGTCTTATGGAGAGTACTGATAGGATCACCACATTGTGTGAAATAAAATGATAATGGCAGTAAAGGATTGACAGTTTTATTGTTATTCCCACATCTTCTCTTAAAAGTAACATCCTCTTCTTCAGTCAGTGCATTACATAAATAGACACTGAAAATGCAGTTTAGCAAATGAAGATTTGTAACAGTATTAAAATTTTTCCTCCCCACCTTTGTGTTTATAGCAGTTACATTTGAGATCTAAAAGCTTTAAAAACCCTGACTTAACAAAAGATACACAGATACTTACTACACAGATCTTTATGAACCTGTCTGTTTAAAAAATTTAGCAGACACTTTTAAGCTTCTGTGGTTTGGTTTTTGATTTATTTTTTTTTTAAGGAGTTAAACAATCTGGAATTGTGCATTACAACAATTATCTGCATGGAGTAGCAACTGACTATTTAACAAATCAGTTGTATAATACTACTTTCCCCACCCCTCCTTAAAACTTCAGACCTTTAATTTTATGCAGCTTTTAGAGCTGTATAGGGGAGCTCATTTTATAGAAGATTATTTCAGTTGTGCTCTTAAGCACCTTCAGCTGGAAGGTGCTTAAGAACATTCTTCAGTTACTGTTTACATGAAGAGTATATTATAATATATGTTAACATTGTTAAAATGTTTTTTGCTACTGTTGGTGACAGATTTTTTAAAAAAAAATTGGGTTTTTTATCCAAAACCTTAGTTTTTCAGTGTTACCTTTGCTAGGATGTATTCTGCTGAACATTTTAATACTGTTGAAACTGAGCTGAGTGCAGGTGGTCCCTGTCCTGGGCCAGAAAGGACTGATACTGATAGAGCCTGGCACCTTCTTTTATGTTGCTGGGCATGCTGAACTCCCATTTTGTACTGCTCAGCACCTTGTCAGATCAGTGATATTTTTCATCCAGCTAGTTTATTGCCTATAACCGATTGTATATCCACTTTGTTAGTTTCTTTCATGCATCAGGAATGCTGCCAATCTTTGTTTTTTCATTTTGAGATTCGGATGTGCAGAAAAGCTACGAAATTGAGGATGTTTTATAGCAACACAAAAGCTTTGAAAAAATTCCACTTCAGCAAAGTCAATTGAATCGGTTCAGCCACCTCAGAAACAGACATCTATTTCTGTTACATACATGTATGTAACTTTTCATGTATGAAAAGTTACATACCCGCTTCAATAAAAACTATACTGAAGTTCTTGGTTTTTTGCAAGGATCTGGGTGATAGTTGTTTTATTTTTATAATGGTTCTTGAGTTAAACGTTATCTAAAGCAAGAGAAGAGCAGGCTTTGTTTCAACACAAAAAATTGTAATAGAACTGGAAATTTAAATAGAATCTCAGTTTAGAAAAAACAAGATTTCACCTGTGAAGGAAGAATAAAAGTCAACTTAAAAAATAAATTAATAATAATGTAAAAATACTGTGTTCTAAAAATATACCTAAGCTACTGTAAACTGGGAGTTCTGATGTTATGCTTTGTAGGTCTGGAAACAGAAGAAACATCTTAGATTTAGAAAATCATGCCCTTTTATTAGGAGCAAAAAGCGTACCGTGTTGCTGTTTATTTTTGTACTGGAAAATGCAGCTTCCTAGTGTATTGGCTACTGAATAAATAAGATATCAACATCTGAAAATTGTATACTAAATCGTATGAGACTTATCTTTTGAGGTCCACAGAACTGGAACAGATCAACAGAGAAGGTGGAAGTGAATATTTAGGGCCATATTCAGGTGGCCTAAGTTCTGCCTGTCCACCTCTGCTTTGTGGAGAGAACTGGGCTCTCCTGATGACTAATTCAGAGGCCCTAAGTAAAATAAGAGAACAGATGAAAAATTTCTGACATAGGGAGCAGGCTGAAATTTATGCTGTGTGATTATGACCTCCAATCTGGAAGAATTCACATATTTTTGGATCCACGCATCTTAAAGCCATTGATTTGTGTTATTTGGAAGTGTTCTGAATTACTTTACTAATGATGATCCTTTTGAAACCATAGAGCCTTAGGGTCAGACACAGGAGGATCTACCAGAAACCCTGCTGCTCACTGTGGTGTAGTAGGTTTAAAGCCAACATATGGACTGATCTCTCGACATGGTCTCATTCCTCTAGTGAACTCCATGGATGTGCCAGGAATCCTAACCAGATGTGTGGATGATGCAGCAGTTGTGCTAGGTATTGCTACTCCATATGTCTTTGTTTACAACATTGTCTCAAAACAAAGTGAATTCTGGCTACCCAATGGACATTTCCCTGTTCTTCATATGTCATGTTTCAGGCTTACTTGCTGGACATGATCCTAAAGACTCTACCACAATTCAGGATGACTTCAAGCCATTTGAACTACCCAGTCTGCCTGATGTCAGCAAGCTCTCGATAGGAATTCCAAAGGTAACATTTAAATCCAGTCAGTAATTGTGGACAGCAACAGCAAGTAGGGCACCTACCAGAAAATACCTGTGTCTTGTCCATCACCTTTCAATCTTTCATGATTTAAAACAGCAAAGACAGTACAAGCAGCTCCTAGAAAAGAGCAGATGCTGGGTGAGCATCAGCTAATGCTTCATCTAAAATATTTTGTCATTGTGGGAAGTTCCAAGGGAAATGGAGAACTTCAATCCTCGGTTCTCTCTGTTGCTCTCAGTCATCTGTATAATCTCAAACTAGTTGCTCTTAGCACCTTCTCATACAGTGAGGTTAGTACCAGTTTGTGCAGTGCTTTGAGGTACTTGCCTAAGTGGCATTGTGTTAATATGAAGGAGGATTTTTAAGACAGTTGTCTGGCACATGGAAGTGCAATTCATAGAGCTCTAACAGGGATTGAAAGACAGCTGTAATCTGGCTTCTGATGTATGCAAATCGTTCATGTTTGTAACTGTAAGTATACTTAAAATTTAGGAACATTTGGGACTTAGGCAGAGCCTTTACTAAACTAAATATAGGCCTTCAAAAAGACAATGTAAATAACATTTATTGGTTTGATTTTCAGTAGTTGAATCTCTGCTAGAGTATACCAAAAGATGTAATTTGGTAATCAGAGGTGTCCACTGAGGTATTGTTTATTCCAGATCTGTGAAATGCAAAAATTTTATGCCTAGAATATTAATTAGCTGCATACTGTTTAGATTTTGATAAATTTAAAATAGTGGTATTGGTTAATTTTTCATATCCTTTGGACAGTTGTTTTCTACTGCTTCAGATTATCCCAGACAGATAAATGTATATATTGAACATGGGTCTTAGCTGCTCAGAGATCAGACAGTATTATTACCCTAGCATTGCACATTAGAAATGAAGCAAGTATTTCAAAAGTAAATGATTTTCATACACTGTCTTCCAAATTACCTCTTGAATGTAGCTTACCTAAGTCTTGTCCCAACCCTTTAACTGTAGTTCTTCTTTGGTGGCTTGCTTTCTTTGTTTCACTGAGGCATGCAAGTTGCCACTGAGAGGCTGTGGCTGTAATCTCTTTTTCCTGCTCAGAGCCCAGTGTTAGCATTTAAACATGAAGCATTTCTACTCATGAACTGCAGAGTAGTGCAGTATAGTCTCCATGAATTAGACAAATAAGTGGATAAGTGGGCAACTTCTCCTTCAGAAGAAACTCCAGAAATTCCATGGTCTGTGTTATGTGGGTTGATCCTCCGGAGATGAACATGATAGTCTTAAGAATGCTGAGTCCTGTTAATTTAGTACTGCTTGATTGGATAAGATGTAGCAGATGCAAGAAGCTTTAATAAATCATACAGTGGTGAGGTTAGTTTCAATATATTTTTAGCAAGGAGTATTTGCATTTTGGTTGCCATTGTGGTGTATAAACAGGTGTGTAAATTCACTCACCTTCTTGTTTTTCTCTAAGGAGTATCATGCACCAGGGCTTTCTAGTGAAATTCTGGCTCTCTGGTCAAAGGCTGCTGACCTCTTTAAGAATGCAGGTGCTAAAGTTATTGAAGTGAGTCTACCACACACTTGTTACTCAATTGTCTGTTATCATGTGCTATGCACAGCAGAAGTGGCATCAAATATGGCTCGGTTTGATGGACTGGAATATGGTAAGGGCTTTGAAAAACTTTTTTCTCAGACAATAAAAACATGACTGCATGCTAGGAAAAATTATTAGTTTTAATAGATATGCTTTGCATCGTCAAATGTTTGGTGTTATTTCTCCAAGATGGAATATAAAAACCTTTCTCAATAAAAATGGGTAAATAAATACATATTTTAAAACTTTTGACTTCTAGACATGTAAGTGTCAGGGTTTAAAATCTGTTCAATATGTCTATAATAAAACAGAAACATTCTTGCTGTCTTTCCAGAACAGTAGCCTGTCAGAGTGCAGCAAACAATGGCTTATTGTATTACTATGTATAACCTTATGTTATGTTGTTAAATTGTAAGGATTACAGAAAATACTAATTTCCAAATTGCTTTTTCTTTCCAGGACACCGTGCTGACATGAACAAGTCCACAGAAAGCATGTATGCTGCAACTCGACGAGAAGGCTTTAATGATGTTGTAAGAGGAAGAATTCTATCAGGAAACTATTTCTTGTTGAAACAGTAAGCAGAACATCTTGAAGTGCAAATTCGCCAAGTTAACTTTTTTTTTTTTTTTTTTTTTTTTTTTTTTTTTTTTTTTTTTAGCAAATTGTGATTAATTGTTAATCATGACCTAAAAATACTCATCCTTGCACTAGTACCTACTTGTATTATCACTTTAGCCATATAACACCTAGTGAACTGTTAATAATGAATGAAAATGTTTTCCTTTAGTCTTCCTGTGAGCCTCCTGAATTCAGTAAGTAAAACAACTTAGTGATCATTTTTTTTTCCCTTACCAGGATGTTATTTGCATCCATTAGGTAAATTAAGCAAAAATCTATCCTATGGTATGGCACTGAAATCATACTGAAGCTGTTACTGTCACAGTGTTAAAAGTTTTGTAGCTGTTAATCTCATTAAAACTGCCTAGAAAATCTGTGGGTGCATTCTAGGGAGGTCTTCACAGCTAAAGCCAGAAGATGCAGCAATTAAATTAACTGCAGCTCTTTGTCTCAGTGTACAGGAAGAGAAAGGCACTGGCAAGGATACTGAGCTGATGTCTTTACATAAGAGAGGATTTTATCCAGCTCATGTAGAGAAGTTGGTGGATGGATCAGTTTGATTTTTTTCCTTTTTTCTTTTTTTTTTTTTCCCCCTGAGTTTTCATTCCTTATCCATCAGCCCTAATTTACTATTTTAGTAAAACTGCTGATTTCTCTGTCTTAAATTTTCAGGTCCTAACAGAAACACTAGTAGCGTAATCAGTCTCAAAGCAAGTGCACTACAGAAAGAGCTTTGTCAGCATGAGTAGTCATCAGATCTGACTTGTAGTTGCTCACAGAGACAGGAATGTTGTCAGTCAGTATGTAGCAACCAGTTTTTATGGAATGCCGATATTCCTGCCAAGTGTGCTCCCGCTTACTACTGTCTAGATCAGCTTTCCTGAGGCTGCTTTAAAATTTGTGTCGTTCACTCTTCTGTGAAAGAAATTACACCGTTGGCTTCCAGGCTGTTCAAGACTGAACAAGAGTCCTGTTCCTGTTTGCAGTAAATTACTTTTGAAGAACAGAACCCAGGGTTCTGAAAACATTCTTAGAACAAATAGCTGAGAGAAAACATCTATGTCTCCTGCAAATGTTGTATTTTACACATTATTTTTATCTTGTAAAGTATCTCAGTGGTTGTTCAGGAAGCAATGGAAGCTTGTCAGAGTTGTATCAGAATTAATAGAGAGTTTATGTTTGATTTAACAATATTTTTTCATTCTTTTTTAACCCAAAGGAGCCTTTCCAGCTTAAAATATTATTTAAGGTCCTTTTTGTTCCTTTTAGTGTTTTTCTGACAGTCTTTACACCTAGGATAACTTCAGAAATTACTGTAGAAAAAAATCCCATGATACAACTTCTGTAACTTCTTAACTTAAATCTGCTGTGTGCTGTCATTTGCTATAACAATTTTCATTGGTATTTTTTAGAAAAATACATCTTTAGATTACTCTAGCAAAGTTGCTTTTGGGCAGTTTCAGTTTTGTCTACAAACACTCTAGCATGTGACAGTTGTTAATACCCCCCTATGCTTTTTTTTTCCTTTTCAGAATAGCTGTGGGTTTAGATGGCAATTACTTTTGAAGCTGAGCTTTCCTTAATTTAAGAATACCATATTTACCAGTTCTGCATATCAGGTTAAAAGAAGCAATAGATGTAAAGCTGACTAATTTGTTTCTGCTTTAGAACTGTGTAGGGATGATTTAGAAATCCATTGACCACATGGAGTCCTCCTTAAGTGATGGGACTTTTCCACATTCTTTGAGTATCTTGTTAGATTGACTCCAAAATGATTAATGCCTATTTTCTAGCATCACTTAGTTGTGTATTGTCTCTGGGCTTTGCTGTGCTTCCCTTCAGTGAATTTCAATACATAGTTTAGTTTCACTAAGGTCATGAGTTTTGATTTTTAGTTCATTAAATACTCTGGTTTTGGGGTTTTTTTTCCCTTCACCTCATTCTTTTCTTCTCTGAGAGCTCCATTGCTCTGAGAACATAAACAGCATATTTAAGTTTCTGATATATCCAAAACTTGAGTACCAGTGTTAGTCCTTTAAGCAGAAGGAATATGGGAATATTGGAATTAATGTCAGGCCCTCATGTCCATATTTCTTTCTAGGAACTACGAGAATTACTTTATCAAGGCACAGAAAGTCAGACGTCTCATTGCCAATGACTTCTTGAAGGTTTTCAGGAGTGGAATTGATATTTTACTCACTCCTACCACTCTGAGTGATGCAGTACCTTATACAGAATTCATCAAAGAAGACAACAGAACCCGCAGCGCTCAAGATGACATCCTGACACAGGCTGTAAACCTGGCTGGTGAGTAGGGACAGGAATTCAACTTTTCTACTCTGCCTGGTCAGTTTTAATGTCCATTCCCTTCAGCTATTTAGCATCTACTTTGGAATCAAGATATGTCACCTCTGTGTTTTAACTCCTGTGGTGATAACCAGCTGTAAGGATAGCCTATTTAACAAGTGTTTTTTAGTTTTTGAAGTGGTTTTTAGATTTTAAAGTAAGGCATCTTGGAGATGGGCAGGGCTACAGATAAGTATGAATAAGATGACTCCATTCAAGTTCCAGAGACCAAAATCTCTATCTTAGGAGAGTGGACTCTCTTTTTAGAGGATGCTAACTCCTTAAGTCACTCTTAATTAATGTTCTCGTTCTTACTTTTTTTTTTTTTTTCCCAGGACTGCCAGCCATAAATGTTCCTACAGCTCTTTCAGAGAGAGGCTTGCCAGTTGGGCTTCAGTTCATTGGACGTTCATTCCAGGAGAAGCAGCTTCTCACTGTAGCCAAGTGGTTTGAAAAACAAGTAAAATTCCCAATAATCCAGTTAGAAGAAGTGAAGAGGCACGTCCAGGATGTCTTCCAGCATCAGAAATCTGCTTCTTTTTCATAACACGGGACTTGTTAGTCAGCTAAAGCAAGAAGACTATAGGGATGGTTTAAAAAAGTATTCCTGCAGTTAATTCTCTTTTGCAGAAGTAGTATGTTTTAAGAAGATCATATACTGTAATGCAGGATGAAATCATAGCAGCTTGTTACTATGTAATTAAGACCAAGTGAATCATTAAGTAAATATGTCTGTTATGAAGAACCATTTCTAACTGATATTAAAAGCACCAGCTTGAAATTATATATCTTATGCCCATAGAACTGCTTTTTTCCATCCCCAGAGGGTGTATAAGGCATCAGGCCTATCACAGAACTAACCTGAAAATTGCTGTGAAAATTGCATTGTTGCCAAAGGGGTGATTTCCTTTTGGAGCATAAACTTTTGTAATGGAACAACCAGACAAGCTCTAATGGAGCAAAGGTATCAAGGATCTGTTCTCTAACAGGTAAATACAAGACAATAAGATAGTTAATTTTAAATCAATCAATCAATCAATCCCTTCTAACAAACTCAGGCAAGAGGTGAAATGACTTCCAGGTTCACAAATCTGGCAGATTACTCTTGTTACATTCATGGTAAGAACAATAAATCACAGATTTCTTTTGGAGAGAGATGCCTACCAGTCCTTTCTTCTTCTTTCACCACTGTTCGTTATTATCAGCATTTAAAATTAATACTTACTAAGAAAGAAATCATCTTCTTCAGTGCAGCTCTCCCTGTCAGAGTAATACCACCTATTCCTTCATGGATGGCCATTCATCACAATAGTAACTTGAAACAAATTTTGAAACT
Source organism: Florisuga fusca (assembly GCA_038090715.1). NCBI lineage: Eukaryota > Metazoa > Chordata > Aves > Apodiformes > Trochilidae > Florisuga > Florisuga fusca. The sequence goes on along the minus strand of JAAWXA010000001.1, from coordinate 55,341,674 downwards.
ATAATGTTGGTTGACTGGAAAGCCTTCTAAACAGCTGGTAAACTGTTCTGAATGTTGTAGTTGCCATTTTTCAAAAGCTGAAAAAGTGTGAAGGATAAGTAGGTAGATCTGCTTTCAGTCACAGTTTACAGCTGAAACAGAGGTACAAAGTATAGAGTGGGGAAAACTCAACCAAGATTTAGTCCAGTACAATAACAGAAGCTTCTTGATTCCTCCTCATCTTATTTTAGACTATACTGTCACCTGTGTACAAAATTGACTTTATTTCTAAAAATTGCAAATGAATTGGTGTTTCTGCTCTGCTACTACTCAGCTGTTTTGCATCTTTGTGAACCATAAATGTTATGTTCTTTATGCCCTCCCCTATCTAATGCTGAAATGTCACCAAGCCAGAGGTGAGAGTTTGGGAACCAACATGGTTGAGCAGCTTTGGGATACAGAGTTCCTCAGGTTTGCAAGAGGGTGTCTGAGAGACTTGTGCTGTCTTCATACTAGAAAAACATTTTGAAGTAGTTAACTCTGGGCCCTTTAGCAGTTCCTGAAGTAGGCCAACACCCTTGCTTAGCTGTAGATACAGCAGTTGTGAGGGGTGTCTCTGAGCAGAGCTTTGTGCAGCTGCTACCCATGCCCAGTCACGGCTTCAGAATTATGAACAATAAAGTTTCTGTGGTGGATAATTAGACTTTCAAACTCCCTTGTCACAGAAGTAGAGAAGTTCAAAGGGAGCAGGAAGCTCTAAGACTGAGAAAAACAAAACCAACAAAATGCTGCCTATACAAACATTTTGTATGGCTACCTTGAAAAACAATTTGCTGAAATGATAAATATGGAAGTTTTATGGCACTGCAGCACAGCCACAGCAGGGGGTAGGTGTAACCTAAGTACAGAGTGAGCCCAGATAATTCCAGTGTTTCCTGAAGGAAATGAGCTAGAGCCTTAGCAAAACAGAAATCTGCTTATATGTTTGGGGTGCAAAATTTTTTCTTCTGGTAAAGAGAAACTGTAAGGACATTGTCTAGTGGAACAGTTATTTTTGGGGAAAAAAATTAAGAGCTTTTGCTGGAAAATGTTTTTAAACACACTGGTCCAATGTTGCAGCTTTCTTAGTTGTGCTTTTCCCTCTCTCCTTAACAGACACATAGTAAGGAGAAAATTAAAAGAAAATTTAACCTGATTGCTGCTTCTTCTCTATTCCTTGTGTCTTGGTTTTTCGGGTGTCAGGCACTTAATAGTTACTGTGACTTCACTGTAGCTTCCCCAGACATAGTTCTTGCTTGTCTCTCCTCCATCATTTTTACGGTTCACCTAGAAACTGATCTGTCTGGAAAGCTGCAGTAGGGAGTGGGCTTTGTAGCCTACCTGGGGTGTCCCACCTGTGGCACACACCCCCTTCAGCTCTGCTCCCCAGAGTACTGAGGGCAATGCCACTGGGTTTGCATACTGGAGATGGGAAACAGAAAATTGGTAAAGAGGTGTGTGCATGGTGTGTCTGAAAGTCACTTCCAGGGCTACAGTCATAGTTCATGTTAAACTGTTGCCCACAATGCTACCAGAGAGGGCAGAGAAACAAGCAACAAGGCAGAGGAGCAAAAAGATTTATCTAAGTTTGTTATTTTTCAGGATGCCTCTCAAAGAAGATAGCCAATTACAGGATTGTAAGAAAGAGGCAGGAAATGAAAACCTCTCACAATCATCCTAATTAGCTTACCACACCTTTGCTTGACTAATGTCCAGATGCCATTAAGGGATTACAGGCCAACTTTTTTTTTTTTTTTTTTTCCCCCAAACAGAAGAAAGGTTTTTTCCCACCCAGCATGAGCATCTCCCCACTGAACAGCAATAAAATGCCTTCAGCTCAGCAGTGCAAGGCATTCAGGGAAAGCAGCAGGAACCCAGCCAGGCAGCTTCGCCTGCTCCTGTTTGCAGTTTTATAGCCTGGGATACGGTTCCATACCCACACAGTAACAGGGGAACTGTGATGGCAAGAGTCAGAAGCAAATGCTGCATCACAAAATGTGATTTAATTGACTTCAAAGTGCTGGGAAATTATTTCGTTTAACTTATTTGTTTATTTTTTAGCTATAGAGACTGTTCTTTGGCTGGCAGATGGATTTGTGTGGCTTGCCTTGCCAGGCTGATGGTGATGTATGATGGGCAGGTTGTTGTCTCAGACACCCAGAGCAGCACTGGGGACTCCTGGGTTGGCTGCATGTTGATGGGAGAGGAAAAGGGCTTGGGGTGACAGGTCAGAAAGGCTGCTGCAGGTGGGTGTAATGCAAGAAAGGGGGAGCAGGAGCAGGGGTGGTAGGTGGTCAGTACCAGCTGGCAGCAACTGGGCACCCACCTGCACTGTGCTGGCAACTGGGAGAGCTGATGGGTTGCAAATGCTGTTTGACAACACTGATCCCATCGGGGTGACAAGCTCCTACACTACAGTATATGGAGTAAAAACAGTGGGTCACTTCATTGTACCACCCAAGAGGGAATTTTTCAGCTTGGGAAGTGACACTGAAGCGCAGAAGGGTTGTCTAGGCAAGCTGTGAAACACCAGGAGGTAGAAAATGCACAGAAGAGGGGAAGGATTAAATGTCATAGAAGTTGGGAATTAATTCAAGAAGCCAGAGACTCAGGAGAGGAAGACTGAAGAGATAAAGGACACAGGGGTGAGGAAGCAGGAGCATTCAGGTGGAAAAGAAGCCCAAATTTCATGTTCCTAAGTTGAAATCTTAGAAGGGTGGGTACCTCTGTGAATTGTACCTCTCTGAACTAGAGTCTGCTTGACTTGATCCAAGACCAGTAAGACTTGCATTTTCAAGCTCTTCATCCCAAAGTGAGTGCTATTCAGGCACACATAATGCCTGGCTCAGACACATAATAGATGCTAAAGAAAGATCAACAGGAAAACATGTTATTAATAATGTTCTTCAGGAAGCCCAGGGACACTCTGCAAGAGAGAAATCATGGGCTCGAATTCTCTTAATAAGTAACTGTTTCATACATTCATCTCCATCAATTTATTAAAATATATCTAAAGAGTATTTTGGTTTCTTTCCTCTATTAGTATTCCAGAACCTTTTATTAGAAACTGTAATCACCACCAAGTCACAGACACACACCTATTTGCTCAAGGCAGCATTGTTCTTTTGTTTAAATATACCTTCTTACTCCTTGTGTTTAATTCACTCTTGTATTTATAGAGCACAGTTGAATTCTTCTTTAGCCTTTATTCTGCTAGGACAAATAAATCAAGCTCTTCCAGTTTACTCCTGTACACTAGAGTGCCCGCTGCTAATCCCTGTAGGCATTCATTGCACCTGCTCCAGCTGAATCCATCTGTCTTGGCTGTCTCCAGCCAACATGGCTGACAAATATTGTAGAGACAACTCCAGGTGCAGTTTTACTAGTGCAACAGCATTAATATTTCCCCATCATTCTTGAAAAATTCCTCCCCAGAACACTCTGGAGTTGGTCTTCCCTTTTACTGAGCCACGTTACACCACAGCGGTAGCTCAAAGCCAATGTATGATTAACCAATGCACTCGGGGCTTTCTCTGTCTCCACTGCTTTCAATGGATAAGCATTTCTGGTATGAGCTGAGAGCTCATTACTAAGCCCCTAGGTTCATGACCCTGCACTCCTTCTCATTACTGCTATTCAAATTAGTGCTGTTTTCCAGTTTTTCCTGTAAAGTCCCACTCTCCGCTGTTTCGACAGTAACCCTCGGCTTCGTGTCATCAGAAACAAAGAGAATGTGTCCTTCACATAACTTTACTTATTGCCACAACTTTAACCTCATTGTGATCATTTTTCAAGCCATTGTTGCCAATGGACAATAAAATCCAGTTTCTCCTGTGTGACCTCTGTGTCACCTGTGTCCTGATGAACCATGGTGATGCAGTGCCTATTGACAACAGCTAGATATAGTCTGAGGAGCTGCAACTGCCCTTAACAAAAACTTGTGGTTTTGGTCCTCACCCTAGCCCAAAACTAGCTTGCTTTGAATATTAGGAGCACAGAGAGCCCTGTTAAGATGAACGCTGTGCAAGGATATCAAGGGAAAAAAACCTGTTCCTCAAAAGAGCTTGCATCTATTGTACATCTATCCAAAACCCTTCATAAAAACTACAACAACAGCAAGAAAAACCACCCCTGTATAATAAGCTATTGTGAACAAGAGCTGCCTTTTTGCTTTGTGTCCACAGCACTGGAAACATAAGAGCCTGAATGATCTACTCACAACTGCAAACAATGGAAACACGCTGAATCACTAAAACCAACCCTTCAATAGGCAAAATGCAGCCTTGTCACTAAGACAAACTGCTAATAGTAACAATGAGGCTTGGAACAGATTGTATGGAGCCAAACTGGCTCTCTTACTTTAGTTGAAGTTCATCCAAAGTTGAACAGGGAAGTCTCCAGATGGTCACTGTAACATGGGCTAGAAGGAGGGCTCAGTGTATTACTTTCTTTTTCATACACAAATCATAGGATTTTGTTTAGTGCTCAAAATTAAGACCTAACCCCAGAGGTGTGGACAGGATAAACCATGAGGGAAAATGGTATCATTTAAACAGGGAAGAAGCTTTTTTCTATTTTAAAAAAATATTGCAGTCGTTACACTTTGACAGTTCTTAATTCAAAAACCAGGGGGGGAAGCACAGTTCTGGGTCTTCCATTTCATGTCATGTTTGTGTCTGTCCCCTGTGGTGCACATCCACACTGACAAGGCAGACTTTGCCAATACAGCCTGGCTAAGGGAGAGCACAAAACACCTCAAAAAGACTTTCAGAGAGAGGCATCATCTCTGTGTTCATCTGCCTGCTCCCAGCTTGCTTGTTGGTGGTTGCAAGGTGCTGGGCTCCATCAGGTTGAGCACACAGCAAATCAGAGAACAGATAGGAGCAAAAACTGCCCCTCAGAGGGCTGCCCACTACATCAGGGCAAAGATGGTCTTTGGGCAGACATGAAGGCAGACCTGGTCCTCTCCAGAGGTGCTGGCCCATAGGAAAGCTAATAGCAAGTTTAGGAGAGGGGCATTTTCAGGACTGCTTTTTAATAGAACTCTACTTACAGTTTTCAAGTATAGTGATTATAACAATTATTAGGCTCCTTAGCCTCCAAGGATTCCATGGAAACGTTGTGTTACTTTACTTCCCATCCCAGTCGTGGATCTTTAATCAATCACAAGGTTCAAAGCACCCATAGTATCACAAACAGTGAGTATGAGGCACGTATGAAGCCCACAAAGGCTATATGAAGCACTGATGGTGCAGTCAAGTTGATAACACGTCCCAAGGCATAAATTCTGCCCTGGAGAATATGCCTAAATATCCTCAGAGTGAGAACAAGGACCCAACGTTGCTCGTGCCTGTTTGATTTGGGACTTGAAATATCCAGCTGACAGAATCACCCTCAAAGCCAAAAAATCCTTCACTCTGTGAAGGAATCCAACACTTCTGCACACATGTGCCATGTGATTTTCTCACCTGAGAGCAGCCCCGCAGGATGGCAGCACAGCCTGGCAGGAGGGACTCCCCCACACAGCAAGCAAAGAAGCTGTACTGAACTTCAGCCAAAGGGCTAGGAGATAACAGCTCCTAGTATCTCTCCTGGGGGAGGAAATCAGTGAAGCAAATTATTCTTAGACAAAAATACCCTTTGTTTTGTCCCAAAAATACATAGTAAGACATTGCAGGTGCCAAGTTTTTCTCTCCCACAAGGCATGTTTTTCTTGAAAGATGATTCCCCTTTTCCAGTACAGGCTACAAGAGGAAAGGATTGCGGTGGGAAAGTTGTAGCATGCCTTAAAATATGAAGGGAGATTACATGGAATAGCAAAGGAGAAAATTATTTTTGCAAGTGAGTCACCAAAATATTCTAATACATTTGCTCTTGAATCACAGTTGTTATATTTGCAAACAGCCTGATGAAAGGGAGGTGCATTGCTACAGTTCCATCATCTTGGCTGAAGGATTAGAACTTGACCTAACATGCTTTGAACCTGATGAAAAACAGACTTCAGCTGAACCTTCTCTGAACTGGCACCCTAACTGGAAAAAAAATAAAAAAAAAATTCTTTCCTTTTTTTCTTTAAAAATGAGACCCTATGGCATAGAGGAACTCCAGGTCAGTATTGCTCTTCTCTGGGCCATCTTCGAGCTTTTCATGTAGAGGATCTCTGACTCCTGCTCTTCCAGTCTGACACTTCATTGTCACTAAATTTGTTCCATTTAAAAACAAGATTTCCTAATGAATTTGGCCAATAAACATGGAATTAATTGATAGACCAGTGATGGTGGGGGAAGTGTTTCAAAAGTTAAAAGAAAACTGACTCTACTTGCTCTAAGTGGAATGGATGTGCTGTTGTCAAGAAGAGACATCCATAAACATAGTAATGTGCCTGTTTGCCTAACAAGGGTGCCCAAAACTTCCTTCTGCCATTCTTCATTCTGAAAGCAAAGACATTCCCTGAACTGTTGCCTGTTGCTTTCTTGAGTAAGTTCATAAACAAATGTCACATCTCCATGTAGACTAGTATTACCAGAGTGATTGTGCTATTCAATTAACAACACTTTGAAGCCATTTTAAACTATATTTCAATCTTACTTAAGATATGAGAATTCAACTCATCTCAAACTCCAGTTCTTATAGTCAGGACCTTCTTTGCCTTAAGTATCAGTTAGCACAGTGGATGGATGAGGGATAGGAAGACTACTGATTAATTATTCTGTTGATCTATTCCATTTTAAGTCTTTTTTTCTATGATCTGTGCAAGCACTAACCTTTATCTGTAATTATAATTAAGGAACATCGGCAAGAAATAGTCCTCAAGAATTATGAACTCTCCAAACACAAAGATAAAATCTGAAAATGAGTTTCATTATTCATGAATGGCCTTTGGAGAAATCAAACTGTTCCCATAAAGCTGACATGGCCAGGTCCCTACCCATATGCCACTTTTATAACATTTGTTATATTTTTCTATTTTTCAATATTTTAGTCCTTACCACTAAGCAGGAGGCATTGGGTTTCTCTGCTTTACCAAGGAAGGGCAGCTGCACAGGAAACCTGAAGGTATCATGTTCAGACTGGTCCTTTTCAGAAGTGACTTAGCTCTGTACTTGTGCCACTCCTGAAATCTTGATCAGCCATCAGGCTTGAGGAGGACTTCCAGGAACCTGGTGAAACATAACAGGAAGAAGACCAATAATACTTAGGGACTGCACTTGCATCTCTTTATGATAAATAATTCTTCTTGCTATTCTGCTGAAGCAGGCCATATTTGCTTCAGTGTGCTATGCTGATTTTGTATCACCACCGCTTACTACACCGGTGTCAAGTACTGTCCAAGAAAAGAACCATCAGTCTACAACTCTAAATGTATGGTAGCAACATTAATTTTATCAGTCACCTCTTATCACAACATGACAAAGCTGGTTAGTTCTACTGGAAGCACTTGCCTGTCAATCTGTAACACCCATTATAATGTTTTCAAGACATCATCAATCCAGTCCCTCCCACTGCAGTTTCTATTATTTTTTCTTGTGAGTAAGACCCAACAGACTTTTGATTGGCTGTGTCCATTGGAGTGATAACACATTTAATGCATTTGCTTCCTCCTTTCCTTCCATGGGGCTTCCCCAGGGGCCATGCCAACACTCAAGACAACCCCTCAGCCTTCCTCACTTTTCTGAAGGGAAGTTATGCATTTTCAAATATATAGCTGCAAGTTGGCATTCTCCCAAATTATTACTGGAGTGGAAGGTCTCATACATGGCTGTGACATCCCTGTTTTGTATCTTTAAGTATCTTTAAGTTTTTGCTGATAATGATGGATGAAGTTTCACTTCTCAAATGGGACTGCAGGATTAACTGGAGCACAGCTGAGCTGAGAAGGGAAGGTGGATTTTTATTCTTAAGAAGCTTAGGGCTCAAGTGTTTGATATCTTACCTTATCTCAAGTGTTTTGTATCTCTTGCTATGGAAAGGGCTGTATCAGCTCTTCTAGTTAAAAGGTTCTGTCTTATGGTTATCACTCACAGCTTCCCCATTCTTCTACTTATTACATATTCAAAGAAAGGAGGATTATTATCTTAGCAGCTCCATCTGAGCCAGGATGTTTTTGGTTTTGTTCAAATTAATGTACCCTTATTTTTTACCAGCTATGGCTTATTGGGCAACCTGTAAGATACTCTGAGACTTTTTCCAGTTATCACTTACATTTTTTCCCCAACTTAGCCCAGAATTGTTTTACTTTTTGTGAAACTGCATTAGCTAGAGCTACTGATTTTCATTTTGCTTGCCTTCACCAAATTTAATCATGTTATGAACATATTTATTTATTTTTTGTACCGCTATTTTTAGTGCTGTGGTTCCTTCATGGTGCTAAGGCAAAAGCCTAATCTAGGGTTTCTCTGGTCACTGGTATGATACTTCTTATTCAAGAAAATTAAGAATGTTATTTAGTGATTCTGAAGATACTCCAGTGCTGGCAGCAGAGACTACCAGCATATGCCATTTGGATTATCGTGTCTCACAAAAATGCATCATTCTTTTTCCTCCTATACATTATAAATAATAGTTGAAGGACCCAGTTTTTTGTTCCTCCATAAAAACAGCTGCTTTCTTACAGATATCAAGTCGGACTCTTTTTTGAGCTTTTTGTGGTGGAAAATCAACCCACAAGATCATTTCATTCTCATTTGCCACTAGTAAATAAACCATGCCCTTTTTTTTTTTTTTTTTTTTTTTTTTTTTTGTGGGGATGGGGTCATGGTCTCATCCCCTTCTGTCCACCAGAAATTTCCCATCAAGTTCCAGCAATGCCACCTCTGTTGAATTTATGATCATAAATGAGCAATTCCAGTTCCTCTGTTTATTGTCTAGGAGCCTCACGTTGTCTCAAGCAGTTAAATAATTTCTCCTCATCATGTCCTTGGGCATTTGGGTTGGTTTTATTCACCATGGTATTGGGCTTGGGGTTAAACAGGTACTCATTTGTGTCCCTTTTTCATTTTTTCCTAAAGCTGGAGATGCTGGAGGTCCCACTCCCTCCACTGTTGGTCCCTTTCTCACAAAGGGCAGGAGCAGTGGAACTTCCCCCCAAGCCAGCTCTGGGGCTGCTCGCTCACCAGAAACCCTCTGAGAAGAGGAGCCTCCCTTCTCCCCCTCAGCCAAAGGCAGGAAACATTAAATAAATGTATGCCTGCAGCCTTTATTTGGCATGCACAGGTGGTGTCTGTCATTACTCGGGTTAATACTTGACCCATATATTGCTTTGCCTCTCTCTCTCCCCCCCTTAAAAAAATCCAAACCATTGCACCATGAGTAGTTTTGCACCTTGGAGGAAGGTAGAGAGGTATGGAACTTTGATTCAGAGTAATTCTTTGCGTGTATCCATATCCTTTCTCTTTCATTGTTTTATAGTAATCATGGCATTAAAATTATGAGGTCAGTTAAAGGTTGAAGTAATTTTACAGCACATAAATTAAGGCACGACTGGTGCAGTCCTGTCCTTTAATTTTTAGCATGAGTCAAAATTTCAGCACATAAATTAAGGCACGAATGGTGCAGTCCTGTCCTTTAATTTTTAGCATGAGTCAAAATTTCACCAGGATGCTTATCCTTTACAAATTATCAAAACTAAAGGAGCCTATTTTTGAAATTGTGCTTACCAGAGATATACTGGATGCTGAACAAGAACAGCTTTATCAATCCCCTGGCGACGTCTGGCAAAACAGAACTTTTATGGGATGTGCTGTAAAACAGGCCCAATTATTCTTGCAGATTGTAATAGAAATTATAGTCTAATTAGTACTTCATGGTGATTATGAAAGAAAGTGGGAAATAACGTGAAAGAAAAAGAGAGAAAAAGCAATTTATTCAAATTAATTGCAATCCCACCTGTTTAATGTTTACCACTTTCAAGTCTTGTCATCTTGCCAATACAGTAGCACGGTGTTCTGCTGCTAGCACTTTATATGTCTTCACAGAATAAAATCTCAGCTGCACTACTCTCTCTCAGAAAGTACTCCTTCCTAATCCAAATTTCCTAATGGCTCAGCATTTTGTGCTGAGAGATCTTGCATCTTATTGGGAGATCAAATAAGCAACTTTTTAGTTGAGTGCCCTAAAGGAACTATTGTTCACACAGCCACTTTTAAAAGCCAGAACTTTTTTCTTCCCACATCTAAACCATTTTCTTGCCTAGGAGATGTTTATTGAATTCTCTGTAACCACTTCTTACTCAGTTTGCTTAGTCCGATGCAAAACTCACATTTAATGACCTCCTCATTATTTCAAATGCCTGAAGAAATGATTCAATTCAAAGCAAATACCATCAAGCTAAAAAAAAAAAAAAAAAAAAAAAAAAAGAAGAAAGAAAAAACAGTCTAGAAAATAGCCACCAAGGACAAAAGTACAGGCTTCATTGACAGGCATGCCTGAATGACATCCAGGATTTTGTACTCTTTCATCAATACTCCATGGAGCTCAGTATCCTCTAATTCTCCAGAATTTAGGGGCTTAGTTTTGGTTTTGGATCTATGTCTCTAGATCTATGGCTATGAAAACATGAAACAAGTGCAAATTGCTACAGCCTTAATTCCCAAAGTTGGCAGCCAGGCTAAATCAATGGTGTTGGGAAAGTGTGAATTGCCTCATGCATTTCAGTGGTGCTTGGTCTCCAGGCTTCAGACAGCCATCGGGATGATGAGTTTTTCAGCTGTTTCACCACTGATCCTGCTACCCAAACCATGAAGAAAATGTGTTCCTCTCTGTATGCCAGCTGCTTTCCAGACAGTGGTCAAAACTCTCCGTGTTCATCCTTCACAATTCCTGTGGCATATCAATGAAATGTCAGTGTGGACCTTTTAGACAGCATGGAGCCCAGACATGGCATAAAACAATGAATATACAAGAAGGATCAGGAAAACAAAGTTATCAATGTTTTGTTCACAACTGTGCAGGAATTCATCAATTTTCAAAGTGTCTGCTTGGAGTTTCCAGCCTGCCCTGCCCTCAGTGTCATGAACACAAAAGCCTTAAAGCAGCCTTCAGATCCTGCTTGTCACCAGGCATCCAGGTGTACCTGCCTTATATAAACTGGTCTGCCAGCAAAAGAAGTTATCAGCTTTACATTTCAGTGAAAAAGCTTATGCTTTTGTCTGATGTGTAGGAGTGGAGAAAGAGAACCTGGGCTTGTTTGCAAAGTCACGTTTTAATAATATGTGGTAGGATGAACTTAAATGTTTTAAAGCCTGATTTAAAGACAAAGGGAATTAAGAAGGGTTTAAATGTTTTAGTTAGTGTGGGGTGTGGGTTGGGTTTTTTTGTTCTTTGTTTTTGTTTTTCTGGTTTTGCTTTGGATTTTTGTTGTTGTTGTTGTTGTTTTTTGTTTGTTTGTTTTTTTAATTTTGGTTGATTGGTTGGGGTTTTTACCTGTTCTACATAAGATTGTGTGAATTTCTTTTTCTGTTTGGAAACAATTATTCATTACAGAGCACCTATACAGGGTTATAGTAACTATCACTGCATATCTGTGGTTGTGTAAGGAGCAGACACTCTGGAAAGAGGCCCAAGCACCTGAAATCTGCTTCGTTACACTTTCCAGTGCACCAGTTGCTCTAACAAGGGCTATTACTTTTCTCTCCTTACTTACTTTATACTGTACCCACATTAATGAGCTTGTACCACTTTATCTAACCTGACAAGCCATGGCAGAATAAGTCATGCTCTGTAGTCATTTCCTAAGGAGCCCGAAAGGTGAAACTAGAACAGATTCCTGCATTTTGGAGCTGCATTTTAAGCAGCAGTGACTCCCTGACTCCTCCATGGCCAGCTCACAGACAGAGCAACTTCTTTTCTAAAGCTTTTATTGGTTCCCAAAGTGCTGCTGTGATCAGTCTCCCTTGTCCACATCCCTTACAAAAGTTACCAGGAAAACTAGTGACACAGGCAGTGAGGATGCAGCCAGTTTCTGGCAGCCTCCACGGATGCCTCCCCTGAACTGGAATCGTGGTTATTTAGAGTGAATTACTGCACTTGGCAAGCAGAGAACTTATCTCTTAGCCAGTACCATGTGTGCTGTAAGGAAGTTTTTTGCCCCCAAATATGATGCTTAATCTCTGTGTTCAGTGGCCAGACCTGCCTGACAGCTGCAGTTCTGTGTTCCAGCTGTGTGTGTACCCCTGGCTGTGCCACAGCCTCCCCTTTTCCCACTGCAGCATCCCGATTCTCTGAGCCCCAGGTCCTTCCCTCAGGGCACTGGGGCACACGTATACCAGGTACCAGCCCGTGTGTCCTTGTGTCTGGGCAGTCCTCATCCCTTTCTCCTGCACGTGATGGGTTGTGCAAGCATTTTGCCCTTCCAGATCAAATAACCTGACCTAAGGTGTCTCACATGATGGGACACAGGGAAATTGAGACATCTGAATTGCTATGGTTTCACCTTTCTATAGCGAAGCACCTGAACCAACAAGATTTTTATGATTCTGAAGCCTGGGGAACTGCATTTTTTTATCACTCCTCCAAAAAAGTGCACTAGAACTGTTCTTCACAGAAAGAACAAAAAAGACTGACACCAAAACAGAAATATTAGGACTGAGAACATACATATATGATTTGGCTGATGGAGCAGGAGAAGGTCTAACAGAAAATACCATCTTCTGGTGATCTCTGGACATAAGTCCCAAAGCTGCTCTGCTGTGCAAACATCCCATCCCATCAGGGAAAGGAAGACATCCCTAAGCACCCACTGCAACCTCAGCAAAAGCTGAGCTGCTGACTTCGTGAACATGCAAGCGATGTAATGTAATTATCATATCATTTTGCAGTGCACCATCAAGAATTTGAGCAGGGAGAACTTCACCTTCTCTGTTGTGCAACTGAAAAGCCAACGAAATGCATCACTCACTTCTTGGATTAGCAATGGCACTGTGAGTTTAAAGTGACAATGACTAAAGGGATCAATGCTTATTAATACTTAAATGAATGCTTCATGTTTTCTTAGATTCAGGGAAGAAATAAAGCCTTTAATCTTCCAGCAGTTCACCCAACTGAAAAATAAAAATATGCTGGAAATATTTTTGAGAGTGTAAAATTGAAACATGCTTCCTTACCACCTGTGATTCTGTTTTAATCTGTAAACTGAAGAATCAGAAAGTTATTACTATTATTATGGTATTTTTATCCAGGGTGGGAGGCAAAGTCCCTTATCCCATCAGTCTACTGTACTGCTGACATTCTTGATACACAAGCAGCCCTGACATGTTGCTTATTTTAAAACAGTAGCTGACTGTTTGCATCTCATGAACATACGTAGTTTTGTCTCTGAAAATACATCTTCTGGAAGTTTATTGGGGCCCACAAAGTTAATCCTCATCTGGCAATGGTTTTCAAAGAAAATATTCTGCTGTTCCCAGTACTGTCTGCCCACACTAATCTCAAGGATAGAAGACCCAATGAGAACTGGATGCTTTTTGGAACACCAGCAGCTACTTTAAGGTGACAGCACAGATGCAGAAAAGTGAGAAATAAGACATTAAATTAGTTCCTTAGGAGCTGCTAACTACTCAGCATTGCCTGAAAATTCAGTCGCATTCTTTTTCACATGCTAAAGTTTGGATTTAGGACCCCAGGTTTAGTCTCCTGAGCTTGAAAGTTTTAACATTTTTTTTTGGGGGGCAAGATAGGTGCTGCCTTGAACCCCTGTTACTGCAATGAACTCACATCCCAGGACCTGAACAGATCTGGGTTTCACTGTAAGACCCAGCGTTCTTCTGAAAGCTCTTCCTGCAGGTGCTGAAGCAGCTTTGACTCTCCCCCACGTGGACAGCAATTTCACCAAGAAACCACATCAAGTGTGTCTTAATTTCATGTGAATTAGCACTTCACTGGTAATTACTAGCTACTGCACCAAGTTTGACAGCCACCGTTTGCTGCTTTCTTGCCATTCTCCTTACATTGTTGCCACACTTGCCACTGTGCCATGGGCAGAAAGATGCTGTTTTCACCAGAAAGCTGCCCCTGCCTATGTCCTGCTTGTGGGCTGCTCTCCTGCAGTGCCCTGGGCACCAGCCTTTTATATAATCCTTCGGGATTCATCAACTCCAGCTGTTTACCCAGCACTGCCAACTTCACCACTAAACCATGTTCCTAAGCACCACATTTACACATCTTTTAAATTCCTCCAGGGATGGTGACTCCACCGCTTCCCTGGGCAGCCTGTTCCAGTGCCTGACAACCCTTTCAGTAAAGGAATTTCTCCTAGCATCCCATTTAAAGCTCTGCTGGCACTACATGAGGCTGTTGCCTTTAGTTCTATTGTATGTTACTTGGGAGAAGAGACAAACACCCACCTGACTACAGCCTCCCTTCCTTGCAAGATGATGACTACACCCACTCTCATACACATACACAGGTGATGTGTCAGAGGTCTGCATTCCCCAGGAGGCACAGCCGTTAGCTGTTGCTGTCCCTACCACACAAAAACATTTTGCCTTTTGTTTAAACTGCTTACAGCAACAAAAAGGGCATTCAGGAGTCAGAGGAGTGTATAGACACTGCTGCTGTGACCACGGTCACCAGGCAGGCTGTCCAACTCACAGTGCTGCCAATGAGATGACACCTTGCTGGCTGGAGTGTTTTCATCCCCTGTGCACAAGACAGCCACAGCATCTTAATAGCCTTTTTTTCCTCTGCTTGTGTAACGCAGGCTTACAAGAGCTCCTAAGGGTGCACTGAGGTCTTACCAGCCCATTACTGCAATGGGAAATGTTCCTGCTTCCAGCCACGACTAACACAAAGGTGGTGACCTTGATTCAGGGCCATGTGGAACAATGCTGACTGCTTGGGAGAGCAGTCCTTGCAGGTTTACACTTGCAGCATACACAGTTTGAGTTTTCCTTACATCTCTCCCCACATTTGCCATCACCTGCTTGAACTCTGTTCCCCCACTTGTAGAGAGGTTCCTCTGCAGTCTACTCTGGCTGCAAACCCATATTGCCCAGCATGGACAGCCTGTGCCCTGACAGCTGGGTTGTGCCAGCACCCCACCAGCCCTTAGCTATCCTGTCTGGGCTGTCAAAGTGCCATGAGGCTGGCAGAGACCCCAGGGTAGGTGGTCCTGCCCAGCAGGTGCACTGCATGGTACCCACAGCCAGGGATGCCCAGGCAGGGCACCAGCTCCTGCAGACACCCCGTCTCCCCAGGGAGCTGCAGCCCTGCCAATGTCACCTTACCCCTCGTTTCTTTTTTCCAGATCATTAACTGTTAAACAGGGAGGCAAAGCAGAAGTCCCACTGCCCTGAGGACAGAGTAACGTCAAAAAGGGGTTGCTACAGATCTTCATTCCTCTGCTAAAGTGAGCGTAGGGAGGATCTTTGCCAAGAAATAAGCAAGAAGAGCAAGAACACTTCTGCAGAAAAAAAAACAACCAAACAACAAACCAAAAAACCACCACCAACAAAAACCAACCAACAACAACAAAAACAAAACAACAAACCAAACCAAAAAAGACCCAAACAAAACAAAACAAAACAAACAAAAAAAAACCCCGAACAACCTCCCCAGGCCTTTTTGCTTTTCTTCTGCCAGTGTGTGCCTGTGTGTATGGGGCTTTGGCAGCAAGTCCCCTCTGACTTTGTCTGTCTGTGTGCCACTGTGGCTGCCCAGGCTGCCCAAATGGGAGAGCAGCTGCTGCCCCAGGCAGCCTGGAGGCAGGGGTGGGCAGCGCAGCACAGTCAATAGCTGGCTCGGACTCAAGGTTTTCAGTGGACCACAGTGAAATCTTGAGGTGCTACTGCTTCACCTTCATCACAAAATCTGATTTTCCCCCTTCTTGAAACCCTCACAAGAACACAGGACTTTCCTTGATGCAGTGTATGGCTGTCTCCCCCAGTGATCCCACCATTTTCTGTTCAAAATAATTTCCAACTTAATGTCCTCAGTGGGAATTTCTAGCCATAACCTGGCTGCACTTTTAGTGTAGCAAGCAAGCAGGCTGACTTGCAGCCACATGATTTGCTCTTGACATTGAACTGTTTGTTCTCTTCACACCCTGGCCACTTCCACTGTGCCTGAGCATCGCTCGTAAAATGTAAGGGCTTGAAAATGTAACCTCCAAAAATCTGCAGTGCATTTTGACTTGCATTTCTCAACAATTAGATCCTTTTCAGCACTGTTAGTCTTTGTTTCTAAGGGTTTGTGTATCATCCCCAACACACACCACTATTGTATTCTGGTCACACAGCTCATTTAGATGCCTGAGAGCATGCTGTCCTGCACCCAGCTCCCTTCCTCAGCCTCTGATGCAATTGCCTTGATCAAAAAAAGATGAAGCCATGGGCATACCCAGCTATCAGTCCGACTTGACCTGCAAGGACTGCTGATGAGGATTTTAGAAAGTCCTAGGCAAACTATTTATCAACTCCCTTTGATTTTAAGGGTATCAAAGGAGGCAGGAAGACCTGCAGGAGGTTTGGAGAAGCAGGGCAGAATTCAGGCTTTGCCATCTGCTTCAATAATGTCTTATTCCCTCCTTTAAAGGCCAGCCAGCACCTTGGGTTAATGCTGAGGGACACAGTGCCACCTCATCTCCAACTCCTCTCTTGGGACAGCATGCTCTCCTGGAGGAACCAGAAGGAATCAGGCTTCATATTTCCAGTGTGAGGGTTGCAGTCACAAGGGGCTCTTCAGTCACAGCAAATAAATTGTTTTGGAAGCTTTTCTTTTGCACTTGGAGGGAGTCAGACGTTGCCTCCTGAAATGACTGAGGTTCAGTTCTGCTGGCACTATTCCAGGCTTATGATGAATTATAGCACCAAGCTTTGTGAAAAGCATAGAGAAAAATGCTGATCAGGAAGTTTTGTGTAATGTCTTGGCAAAATTTGAGAAGGGATGGATAGTTTAATTTTTATAGATTTATGCTTGCCTATAAGAGGGGGAAAGGCTTGATGTGGCTGTGGTTCAAATAACTAATTTTCAATGAATTGTTTCTCCATCCTGTATTTTATCTGATTGATCCCTACACCTATATTGAGTCCTTCAGACAGTGTCTGTCCTCTCAGTTGCAGCGCCAGATTTCAGTATGAATGCTCAGGAGGGAGAGAAAATACAATAAAAATCCAAACTAAATTTAATTTCTCCTTCAGTCTAGCCTCCCATTAAGGCCTCAATGGCAGCAGGTGTCGAAGTCCTTGTGTTACCCTCAGCACAGCCAGCAGCCAGTCTGAAGGTAAAAGCAACTTCTTTCATCTCCTTAAGCACTCCCAAGCCAGCATTAAAACTCCTCCAGCTGTAACACTGTACAACATGCTTATTTTGTTACTAGTTTTGAGTCACTGATTTAAAAAGCTGTGCTGGTGGACCAAAAAAAAAAAAAAAATCCCTAAACATCTGTACTGTATTTTTAAAGTTTTATATAAATATGCATATTTGTTCTCGTTATAAAGTTACTGCCTATGTTCAGTTAGATATTAAGTAAGACATTATAAATTAACTTCAATTTACCCCTTTATGAGTCAGTCAGTAAACTTTCATTCGTCCCCACTCATTCTGGTGTTCTCAAAAAGATTGCTCTTCTGTTTCTGCAAGCTAGCTACTATTATAACTGGTATTACTGGGAATTAGCTTACAGTTTAAAGGAATCACAGAATGTCATTGGTTGGAAGAGACCTTCAAGATTATCCAGTCCAACCTTTGACAAAGACTGTAAGCTCACCACTAAACCATGTCCCTAAGGAACAGGTCCACAGGCTGTTTAAATACCTCTAGGTATGGTGACTCCACCACTGCCCTGGGGAGACTGTTCCAATGTTTGACAACCTCTTCAGTGAAAAGATGTTTCCTAACATCTAACCTAAACCTCCCCTGCCACAGCTTCCATCCATTTCCTCTGGTCCTGTCACACACCACCAAGGAGAAGAGGCTGTCTCCCTCCTCTCTCCAGCCTCCTTTGAGGTTGAAGAGACCACTAAGGTCTGCTCTCAGCCTTCTCTTCTCCAGACTAAACAACCCCAGCTCCCTCAGCCGCTCCTCACAGGACTTGTGCTCCAGGCTCTTCATGAGCCTTCTTGCCCTTTTCTGGATGTGCTCCAGCACTTCTATGTCCTTCTTATAGCAGAGGTGCTCAGCATCAAACACAATATTCAAGGTACAGCCTCACCATTGTTGAGTACAGGGGGAAGAAAAGACAAATCTTGAACAAAGACAATCTTGCAGTTGTCACTAGTTAAATGCAACAGAAGTACCAACAAGATTGCTCCAAGCTCTAAAACGAAGTCATCAAGTGGATTACTTGATTGCCAAAGAAGGCTATGAGGTATGATCCAAGAAAGTTGTAGGCCACTAAACATAATTTCAAAATCTGAAGTGTCCAGCAAATCACAAGGTATCTAGAAGCTAGCAGAACACTGCCAGATGCCATCAGTTGAAGCACAGGACCTATCACCAAGAATAACATAAAAATGCTTTGGAGTGTATTTTAAAACTAATGTGCTTGACTCAGTTGCCCCATCTTTTTTTTGTGCTCTTTGAAAGAGAAACAAAGAGGATTAAATGGATTAAAGTCTGTTCTTGAGGCTTCCAGCTGTGACCCTGAGAATGACATCTCAGCACAAGACACATCAGCCATGAGCTTGAAATGAAAACCACGTGAAGACAGCTTACTTTAAGAAGTGCAGGTGAGACTCCATGTAATTCTGTGGCATAAATATTTCTTCTTGTATTGAAGAGGTACTAAATTCATCCTGGTTATTCTTGCCCATCTGTAATCCAGATGGCCATTAAAGGCTGGTTTTATGAATTGACTTTCCCTGGGAATAAGACACTACTTGTTGACCAGTTCACCTCCAGAGAGTGAAGACCACTTTTAGAGTGGCTTTGGCTCAGCAATTGACCTGTGGACGTAAGGCCTCCTGAGAGCAAGGGGAAAACACATCCAAGACAAAAGGCATCAACAAGCATCAGTTCAGTGGGGTGCCTCAGTGCGTGGTTTAATAGTTAACTCATTGCTAGTGGTACAGAAACCTCAGGAATATAAGCCATGTGGCACACACTCTTCAAGGATTTCCATGAAGGTTTGCTCCTTTAGTGAAAAAACTAAAGACTAGACTATCAAAAGGGACAGAAGACAAAAAAGAAAAAAAGCTAAAAATATATCAGGAAATAATTTACCAACCCTCCTCCAGAGTTAAATCCAGTACATGTATTTAATTCTTGATACTTGTCTAATCTTCTCTACACAGCTGAAAGTCTAGAAATTTTGATGGTCTTCTCAGGTAATCTGCTCCACTACTTCCCTAGTTTTACCAGTAGAAAGCTTTTTCCTTTGCCAGACTTTGCTGTGAGATGTCTCCCTTGTCATATCCACCCCCAGAGAGACTAAACTACTCATTCCTATTTCCAAAAGTCTTTTTCATTGACAAAATTTAAGAGGGATTTTGGGAAAATATTTCTCAACATAATAGGTACTTTTCTGGCAAGTATTCACTTTATGCACATAAATACAATTATCTGTTACTTGAAGTAACATTTATCTACCTTGGTTTTTTAAAAAATCCATCCCCTATACATGCAGTGTAAATTAGTTCAAAGTTAGCCTCACTACAACCATTATTTATCAGTTTTCCACACCATGTCCAAGTCATTTTACCCAAGGGAAATATTATTTCAGCTATTACATCAGGATTAGATAGAAAAGTAGTATTTATAGACTCTAATGAATAACAAGAAAATGAGCTTTTACCGATAGATAGAAAATTATACCATTTCTGAAATCAAATATTCCCATGGCACATAAACACATACTCCTGGGTCTCTCAGTACATAATATCCCTCTCACCAATACCCCAATACTGTGCCCAACCTTCTGTCAAGTCTAAGTTCTAATAAGCAGTAGAATTGTCTGGATTCTACACTGCTTTTATGGAGAAAGTGGTTGAATTAAACCAAGACATTGCTTTCTGATATCAGAATGAAGCCATAGACTCCTAGAATCAGAAAGATTTGGGTTGGAAGGGACCTTAAAGATCATCGTAGTTCCAACTCTCCAAGTTGGGCAGGGACATCTCCCACAAGACAAGGTTGCTCAAAACCCCATCCAGCCTGGCCCTGAACACCTGGTCCAGTGTCTCACCACCCACACACTAAAGAATTTCTTCCTAATGTCTAACCTAAAACTACCCTCTTCCAGTTTAAAGCCACTACCCCTCATCCTCCCAGCACATTCCCTTCCAAAAAGTCCCTCCCCAGCTTTCCTGTAGGCTCCTTCAGGTACTGGAAGGCTGCTAAAAATCCTCCTCAGAGCCTTCTCTTCTCGAGGATGAGCAACCCTGAAGTCAGGTATTTCAGAGCTAGGACAGCCTGTGGCATAAAACATGTTTGTGTCTTACTGTGTTTCTGTGTGGGTATATTTGTAAGCAAAATATTTATTATAATTTCTTTAATGATCTAATGTATTTATTTATAGCAATTCTTCGACCATATCACTGTGAAGATGTGACTATTTTGATTTTAAGACTATCATAAAACAATAGCATACTGTTTAAGAAAAGCATTATTCAATTACTAAGCCTCTTCATTATCCTTAATAAAGAAAGTGTAATTCTTGTAGACTTACAGAATGTGCAGAAATAACTTGTAGGAGTTGTAAAAAATATAAAGATCTTGTTCACTGCAGGCTAGAGAGGCAAACAGCTGACAAGGGACCACCTCAACTTTTCCGTCTCTTGAGAGCTGACAGAATGATTCCCAATTGTTTTCTTAGGACGTGCAGAAAAGCAATAAAATAGTTATGCTATACCAGTTTCAGGAGCACTTTTGTGCCCTGATTTAAGCTGCCTGTGGTATAGAAAATTAGCTGGAAGGAAGTTTTGCTTCACACTGTCCACTAATTCGCAGACTTAATATCTTTTAAAAATAGTAACAATAGCTGTAGTATCTGAAAGCAGTTATGCCTCAGTAAAGCTCAGCATGCTCTGTAGTACAATTTTTAGATATTCATAATGCTGTTTCACTGAGGTCTTGAAAATATTAATTTAGAGAGGACATTATTCTCTACCTACTCATCAACAAAATTTGGAAACAACTTGGATATTACCAGGGTTCTGAGGCATCAGTAACGACAATCTTTAATTGTTTTCTAAATTGAAAGAGGATCATGTTATTCACTGTAAATGAATCTCACACTCAAGAAAGCTAGATTGCTTCATAAATTGGTAGAAAATGTTAATGAATTTGCTTTCATAGTCAAGAGATTCATATGAATGGCTGCAGAGAGTACAATTGCTGTTTGCTGCTTTTACAATGCTCATTTTTGTATTTCTCTCTAAAAACCCATTTTGTTTGTAGAATCTGTATTACATTCTTTCCAATCTACTCTATTTTCCTGCACTCTTACATCTGACAGTACCCCATCAGTCATAAAGAAGTATTTTTTGCATACGCTGATAAGCCTTATGTCCACACACCTGAACTGATCAGCAAAAAGTCATTCCTCTGCTCAGCAAAGCAGTGCAGAGCATTTCTTCCAGCCCAGACAGAAATGGAGATGTTGGAGGAAATGCTACCATTGTCATGGATCATTGGTCATGATCCATGTGGACCAGTCAAACCAATGGCACATCACTAGTATTTCAAACGGGTCTTGTTCCTCTATCAGCTTGCAGGCCGTGGATGTACTCTATTTGGTCAATATCTAAGTCATGAGAAATGGAATTAAAGTCATCTATATTTCCTACAAGCTCAGGCATCTAAGCACAATTACAAGATCTAGCCTTCAACATAAGCTACAGCCTTTTTGGAAACAGAAGTTAATTCTAAGGGTATTTCGATGTGGAATTAGTGATGTTCCAGGTGTTCTGCAATGTAAACTGTTTGATCAAATTCAAAGGACTTGATGTTGGACCAAAGGGTGTTGCACCTGGTCTTCTGGCGCTGTCTGTGACAGAAAGTTGTAGAACCTGTCAGAAGAAGTAAACCCTTCCGTCCTTCCCAGGCCTTGGCCTTTCCCCAGCCAGGCTTTTCAGCCTTCAAGCAACAAGCCTTGGGACAACTGTCCTGGAGACCCCACTCCAGGCCTTCTGAAAGCATCCTCCTGCTCACATAGCGCTGAAAGCAACTTCTTTCTCTTTCCAGATCCATGACCAAGTCCTGAAATCCTCATTTTATGACTTCCCTCCCTGCTCAGAAACTGCCAGTAATGTAGTAACTCTTTATGGGCTGGAGTGCCTCACCTATTTATAGGCTGTGAGAAGAACATTTCCAGAGAGCCTTGTTATGACTTCTGCACAGAAATTTCCATGCCAAGCCCAAGTGAATTGGCATACTACCACGATCTAGCACAACACATTTAATGAAATGCTGACTTGACTTCTGCAGTAAAGCATATCACATTTGACATTTACGTAGTCACTAACAAAACTTTTCAGAAGCCCTTCTCCTCACAGATTTCTTTACCTCAGGTACAGACATGACACTTGATGAATAGTGTAATATAATAATTTCACTGGTAAAATCTGTCATCCTCAGCTCTGGTTTAACGTCTCTTTCTTTAAAAGACAGGTTTTCTTGGTTTTGTCCAAAGATTGGGGCTCCTCACACTAAAGACAAGTGCCTTCAGAGAAGATAGATCACACTGGAGATAGATTCTTAACCCACAATTACAGCATGCCTTAGACAGATCTTAACAGGATGATTTGAGCCACTCTCATGCCACGCAGAAGCGGGGCAAGGAATACCTCTGAAAACAAGCAGTGCCTGTTCAATCAGTACTTGAAAGAACTTCCCCCACTGAACCCAGATTAGCCCTGACGAATTCTGCAAGTCCTCCCATTGCACAGCTCTGTCTTTTGTCATATGAGGGTTGGTCAACCCACTTGCCTATGTGGTGGAAATACAGACTTTTTGTCCATCTGCCATGTGAATGTGAGGGTCCTTCCCCATGCTTGTTGTTCTTGAGGACCACTGTGTACTGCACCAGTCTTTATGCAGGACACTCAGCACCTCAGTCCTTTTTTTCTACAAGGTTTTCCTTTCACTCTCTCTCTGTGTTACAGGGGAAAGTGCCACATGCTTATAAAGCCCGGTTGGCAGTGACAGTCCTCCATCCCAAGGTATGTCTGAGCCCTTCCAGCCAGGTTCTCCTGCTCTGCTCTCTCCATACACTGCAGTAATTACTGTCTGTGCCTGAGCTAATGGCACTCAAATACCATGCAGCAATCCTTGCACAGCAACATTGGTTCTGTGAGCAAAGAGGCAATAATGCTAAAAGAAGGATGGAAAAGACAAAAGAAGAAAAATAAATCAATTTTTCAGAGGTCATGAAAGGTGAGACTCCAGATTGATTCTGTCTTCCAAAAGAATTAATATTCAACCTTTTTAAAATTATTTCTGTAGTGCTTTTCTGGAAAAGCATAGCTGACCTCTAATTATAGAAGTCACGTAGATTCTAAAGCATATATTGCAGTGTCTTAATTGAACAACGTCTCAGTCTAAGACTTAATTTCTCATGATGTTATGGGCATTTGAAAATTGAAGAATCTGGATTTTAAGACCTTTTATTAGGAGCGTTAAGCCAGTGTACATCAGGCTTTAGGAGCTGAGGTCAGTAACATTTACTACAAGTAATTATTCACAAGTCTTTTTAATAAATGTTAAATCCCAAAGCAACCTTTATATGAATTTCAGGCTCTCCTAAACAGCAGATATTTTACTAAATTAAAAGGATTTTATGATGGAATAGCCACTCATGCTTATGTAAGCATTTTCAATGGTCTTACACATTTTATTTCTGGTATAATTCTTCTAGTTTCAGCACTAAATTTTCTTATGACCACCTTCAAGGCTGAAGAACTCTCTATTACAACACTCGTCTCCATGAGGTAATGAAAGTTTCTGGACAGCACACTTATTAAAACCATTGTGCCAGGTGCAATGTCATCAATATTTTAGAGAGTAGTAATGAATTACTGAGTTTCAACCAACTTTACTAACACTATCGTTTGGTTTAATTCCATTTTTTTGGTTTAAAACAGAGAACTTCAAATGTGTAGTAATTACCAAAACCCACAAAAAACCACACAAAACCCAAACAAACAAAAACAAAAAACCACAAACAAAAAAACCCCAAAAAACAACAACAACAAAAACAGAAAAACAAAAACAACAACAAAAAAACCCAAAACACCAAACATGCAGTCTTCATTTCTGCTTGAATTAGGCAAAACATTTGACCAAGAAACCCTCAACTTCAGTGACACTAAGCAGTCAGTTCAGTGGTTCTCCTGTTACACTTCAGAGCCTGTAACTCTCTTTATCATTTGAGAAACAAGGCACTGAATACACACAAAAAGCAGCTCCACACATGAGTAACATGGTCTTACACCTGAAGAGCAATCTTGAAAATGTTTTGAACTACTGAACACCTACTCCTGTGCTAGATAACAAGATTAAAAGTATAACACAGCAATGTATCCTGGAGGTACGAAAAGATCTAACCTTGTAGGGAAGCCCTCAGTAACAGAAGGTACTTAATAAAAGTTAAGACAGATTTGTTATTACTTATTCATCTCCGTTTCTGGGTGTAAAGAAAGATTTATAACTACTACACAAACAACTTCCTGACATCTTGACATGCAAGACAAACTATTCTAAGAGAAAAATACATTATAAACAAAGAAAAAAATTACAGATACAATCAATCATACCCAGTTATAATGTAGTTCTCTAGCACTCCTTCCCCCTCCTCCAATGTAGGAGTATTTATAAAAATCTCTAGCACGTTCAAGCTCAACAGGAGATACTTTGAGTCATACCTAACCAACTCAGGATTTACCAGGAAACAAAATCCACGCACAGGAATGCTGTCACAGAAATTCTAACTGCAAAGTCAAGTTTTCATCCCCTGCTTTCTTGGGCAATTTTATCTTCTAGAAAATTCAGCAAACAAATTCCTTCTCCATGACTTTCCCCATGATCCCTTACTCTCTCCTTGGCCAACTGGTTTGAAACCTACAAACATTGTTTTAGCAAACATATGAAAACCTCTTTAACAGGAACATAATTAAAGAACTGGAAAGAAAATTTAAAGAAAGCAAAACATACGTAATCAAAGCACTATTTTAGACAAAATATACAATTGTGAGACTAATATGTTTTCTTAGGTGACAGAAGTCAATGTTTTAAAACAGAGATTGCAGTCTTAAGTAAAGACACACAGAGTTCTTTACAAGATTCAAGTAATTTTACCCCAAAACTCATTGCATTCATAACCAGTTAAATCTGTATTTCAAAAATTTGAATATGTAAGTGCCACCAGCAAAAGACTTGAGGATAACCAGTCTCCTATTTGCCTTACAGCTTTTCAGACAAAAGTTTAAGATCTACAAAATACCTTGTTTGTGCTACATCACTGTTTGCATAGGGAAACCATATGCTTCACAGACACACAAGAAACTGAGCAGCTCTCCTGTATGATCACAGTGTGGGAGACTCACTGCCTTTCTGTCATAACACAGAAAGACTCCGTATTTCAAACCAGTTTTTCAGTAAGAATGCAATTCAGAGAAGGACCATAACTATATTTCCAGCTACTTTGTGGCAAACTGGTTTTCTACTGTTTCCATCCAACCACTGGTGCCACAAAGTACATTCTTCATGCAGGTTTTGTGAAGATTACTTCAGAATGAACCTTCTTCTACAGTTTCTACTTTGGAGATGTAACAAGGGAAGAAAGGTGGAAATAGAGACTACTTTAAATGCCCTTGACATTTTCAAAAGCCTGATGAAATTATTTCCCCCTGAAGATAATTTCCAAACTTGTTTCAACATCCTTTCACAGTCCTGCACTTCCATGGCAGCTAAAAGGATTGCCCATTTTGCATAGGAACTACCCTTGTATCTCAGTCTTTAGCACTTTCTGAGCCTGCATTTTCATGTACTCTCAATCAAAAATGTCATTTTCACTTTGAAACAGAGACATCTTCAAAGATTAAATTCCTCTGCAGAAGACCTCAGCCTTTCAAAACAGTCTTGTCACCAGCAGAATTCAAAACTCTCTGTCAGTACAAAAATACTGAATATGTCCACCAAACACCACCAAAGAGCCTCTGCTTGACCAAACACCCCAGACCTGTGGAGCCTGGAAACCCACAATCCCCACAGCTGGTTACCTTCCATTAGAACTAGGAAAACAAGCTGTCTGGAGTCAAAATCAGAACAAGAGGAAACATAGCTCATGAGGACCCAGGTGTCACAGGCACTCAGGCTTCTGTATGTCCTTTCCAGCCCATACAGGTGGAAGAGGTTACAGTTCCCCAGGATTTTTCCTACCTGAGCATTCCCCCATTAATTTGAATAAAATTTAAGCAATCAAGCCCATTATTCTCCATGTAGTCCTCTGTTTTGCTAGGACTGATTCTGCAGGATGGGCATTAGGGAGCACTTGGCCAGGAGCTCACTTGCCTATTGGCAGGGAAGCTGCAACAACCACTTTCATCAAGCACAATGGTCCTCAGAGAACATATCTGTGCCTTCCACTGAACCAGAACCATCTCCAAATAACATTTTAATTTTTACAAAAATCAGTAAGTTCTGCTGAGTAGGTGTTCTATTGATTGTTTTTCCCTAACCAGCTGTACAATTGCTAAGAAACTGATGCACTGTCAGACATTTCGGTGACTAAGAAATGAGTAATTCGCACTTAATCCAACCAGCTGTCACATTAGATAGTCTCTGAAAGCCTGTTCACAGTAAATACTGGTTTTGAGTGGGAAGTTGCAGGTATAAATATTCCCAGTGTGCATTTCTTGATTCTTCCTTCTTCAACTATTGTCTGCACACAGGCTCATCTCTCCTTTACGCACTTTGTAACATTTTAGTTCTGTGACATTTTCATCCTGTGAGATTTTCAGCTTAAAAAATTAAATCCCCCAATATTTTCCTCCAGAGGTCTTTATAACCATTCATCATTCAAAGTTATTTATAACCATACCAAAGTGTTTGATTCTGCCCAGAGAAACCTATAGGCATAAAGTTATCGTGTGATAAGTGACTACCTGTCAAATTTCCTCAAATCTAATTGTTTATTCTACAGCCAGCGGCATATTTCACAGCTAGTGTCCACAACCACACTTGTGGCATCATTTGAAACATCTTGAAATTTGAATCTTGGGTATGTGTAACCTTCAAATTCACTTTCTCAGAAATAAATGGCTTTTCATTTTCCCTTCCTTAGGTCCACTAGAAAAAATGGTTTAACAACAAAAACTTTAGTATTGGAATATGAGTCCAAATGATCACGTGAAGTGAATTACTTGTCCACTCATTATTTCTCCTTTCTTACACAGAAGAGGACATTGAATGCTAAAAAAAAAATAATAAATGTAAAAAAAGTATACTCTTTATCTGATAGCGTGAATGATCAATAGGTCATAGTCATGTAAAATATTTAAGAGAATGAAATCTTTCTTTTATGGAACAAAGTAGTCTTGGCAAGGAAGAAGGTTCTCTAAATATCTTACCCTGAGACAGCTGTCTGTCACATATATCTAATGTATCTGTTCAGCTTCAGGCATAAAACTTTCCTCCTTCCAGTTTCCATAAGAATGAGCAAACCCTGCTACTCACAGCAAAACACAGATCTTGCTCTATGCACACCTCCTCATCTCCATTATTTTTAGTGCAAATGTTTGAAGCAGTTCATTGAAGAAAAAGCTATTAAGGAAAAACAAGCCCTCATTTCCTTTCAGTTTGCGAGGTAATTAAGCTGGCAAAGCAGCTATGCTGTTAATTTATTCCTGGCAAAGAAATTAACTGCTTCTTTTCAGACACTGGGGGAATGACTCACATCATTAACACAAGTTTATTAACTGCAGTCCTTCCCCCTTTTCCCGCCTCCCACCTTCTTCTCCTTTGGGCATGAAGCTAAGCCTGGAAGGTCAGCTTCATTCTGCTTCACAGCACTTTCAGGGACTGTCGCTGTCTTCTGCCCTCAAGTCCCATGGTTCAGCCTCGCCAACACTGAGGGGTGGCTTCTGCTCCTGGTGCAACTGATCAGCTCCTCTGGGATCCCAGCTGGGACCTTCATCCACTCACTGCTCTTCACAGTCAGCTGAGTACCAGCAATACCTTCTACCCCACAGCAGTGAGTCTGCCAAGACTGTTACTAGGATCTGATTTTTAGGTGTTTTTACACAAAACACAGCTAGGAAAGTTTCCTGCAGACTGAAATTAGCTGGCTGGGTCCTTCAAGCAGTCATTCACACTGGCAGCCCTTACCTGCAAGCTTCGTCAATGGCACCATTCATGTGAGATTTTTATGGCTGGGGGGATCAGACACTGTATGTAATGTCTCAGGCTGAGGTGCAGCCACACACCCTGCACATGGCTGAAGCCCAGCCACACAGCACAGCCCTTCAACCCACTCTCAATCAGCAGCTGAGAGATTAGGAAATACAAATACAAAAAAAAAAAAAAAAAAAAATATATATATATATATATATACACATATATATATAAAGTAATCGGAAGTCACCTTTTAAATTCTAGATTTCATCATCGTGCTGAAAAATCCAACAGCTTGTGGGATGTATGCAGTCTCCCTTTAAGCCCACCCTGATGAATTCAGCCTTCACACAGGCCTGCATTGTGAATGGTGGTAAATAAATCGCTCCTAGCCCTACATAGCCAGTGAATTAATTTTCTAGGCTTGCCAATATGACAAGTTTCGACAAGACATCCATTCATTTTTTAAATGTATCATGTTAATATATTTGTATAATTTCTTTTTTTCATCTACAAATTCCAGCAGAGATAGGGACCATATTTAAGGACCTCCATCATTGCAAATGCCACTTTACCTTTGTCATGGGACCCCTTCTTACCTGCAGGCCCTCCGGCTCAGCAAAACTAGCCTCTTGCCACATCAAGAATGTTTCAGGTTCTGTTGTTTTTTAGCTTAAACAAGACTCTACAGCAACGCTAAGCAGAACCTGTTACACTGGCTCAGGTCTGCCTAGTACGTGAGTTTCAGGTGCTCACTTAAATTAACAGGGATGATGAAGGATGATGTACCTTAACTCTCTCCAGCCCTTGTGGGATTAAGACCATTAGAGCCTGCTTTTCACTGGTGACACAACCCTGGCATAAACCTTATTTCTCCGAGAGTTAACATTTTGGCTACCGTGTCTCTCAAAGGAGGTGTTCACCTTGTCTCCTCTCAGACAAGCTTCTGCTGTAAAAGTGCTGCAGTGGGGCTTGTGGTGGGTTTTCAATTCACGTGCTGCATGCTGTCACCAGTCCCCAGGGTATGCCAGGCACAGAAGGTCTCTGACCAAACTGCCCTCAAAATGGGACAAAAGGAAGGAAACACGAGGTCTCTCATTACTCACTTAGCAATAAAGAGATCTCTTCAGCACATCCTGACTTCAAATCTCAACTTCCCAATACCCTCAGCATTGCCCAGAGGCACCTATACAACCAGTGTTAGAGACAAATCTTTCTGCACTACTTCAACACCTAATTCCATCCCCAAATTCCAATTCTGTTGGCCTCAAATGATGAAACCCTGTAGCCCTTAGTCCCTCCCATGATCATAACCTGACTGCTAGCCCAGAGTACATGCTTTTTATTTGTCCATTAGCATCAATAAAAGAATTGTCAATAGACAAGAAAAGAAATGGCAGCGAAGAAAATGACCTACAGTCCACTTTTTAAAAACCTACACACTATGCTCCAAAAACATTCAGTCATTTGGCATAAAGACAACACCAGAAGATGCTGGGGCAACAGTATTACTGCTTGCACTGGGACTAGGGCTATGTTAAGATTTGGTATTTAGGAAAGCAGAGTGAAGAGTTTGTTATATGGTAAGGAGAAAGCAATATGAATACCATAGGGTGTGGATCATTTAATTTTACTGTTTTAGTTGAATTTTTTAGTTGTAGTTTAATTTTATTGTTTTAGCAGGGTTTAGGATTACTGGTGGGAGCTTCCAAAGTTTGCAGCTAGATCTGAAATTGCAAGGACTGGCATAAAACCTATGTATGATGGACTAAAGCTTAGCTCAGGCATGAGCAGGGCACATTTGCTGATGGGTTGGTGTGAGGTAGCAGGGGCTGGACAGCAGCAACATGAACAATTAGGCTAAGAAGCAAGAGAAAACTGTTGGTGTTTCCAGGAGGGATGAGAAAGCTGCTGCTCCTCCCCTCTTGTTAGTGAATTAGGGGAGGTTCAAAATGTAGAGTGTGGAAGATGGAAGAGCTATATGTATTACCTGTAGCCCTGAAGTAGTAGCATTACCAAGATGGAGAATAGCTTGTTTGCGTTGGTCCAGGTAGGGCTTGCTAAAGTAGGTCTAAGGGTATTACTGTGTGATTACAATAGCTTTTAAAACCAGAGCTACAGTGTGCTTTTGAAATTAATCCTCTAATCATTGCTGCTTACTACGCACTGGCCTGTACTGCATGCAGCTTTGGTGCGTGTAAATAGACCCCTTGCAGACAAAACAAACCTGAAAGGCCTCCTCCAAGGGTACTCCCATGCTTGGAGCAGACATGTGGGTCTGTAATTCTGTCTTGTTAATGCACCAAGGTCTGCAGGACAGTCTGTTCTTGTAGATCCCTAAACAGGTTTTAGCAGCAAGTCACAAGCTGTAATGGGAGGCATTGTTATTCAGATAGTATTGCAGATCACAAAACAACCTGGTCAGATAAACTGCTGTGTAAGGACCTGAGAAAAAGCTGACCTTGTGACAGAAAGCTCTTACTTGTATTTAACCTAGCTCAGGAAGAATGTAAACTGGATGGAGGCAGTTCAGAGACAGTAGCAAGTGAAAAGAAAT
Source organism: Florisuga fusca (assembly GCA_038090715.1). Lineage (NCBI taxonomy): Eukaryota > Metazoa > Chordata > Aves > Apodiformes > Trochilidae > Florisuga > Florisuga fusca. Next base: position 55,310,836 of record JAAWXA010000001.1, on the reverse strand, counting down.
GTGGAATCGGAGTTAGGATAACCATAGCAGTTGTGATAAAACCTCTGACTCGATGTAAAAAACAGTTTTGCATAACACATAGGAGCTTCTAAGGAGTGATTGATGAGGAGAGATGACTGGAGAAGACAACTAAAGAGAAAAGATAACGACCCAGCATTAAGGGGTGTTGTCAGGACCAGAGAAACACCACAAGAACCTGTGATGCTCTATGGTGAGGAGTAAAATCTGATCAATGCTCATTTAACTAGGGTTTTGCTTGTTTGAAACAGATACAAAGTTAATCTGACATATCCCGTAGTTGTTGAGAATGAAGCTACAACCTAGCTGACTAGTGACCATGCATCACTGTATTGGGGCTTTCAAATGTGATGGTAGACCATAAGAGCTATTCCTCCACCATGCAGATTCATTTACCCACTCCCAAAGATCTCGCAGCTCCCTCCATGTCTGGCTGGTCCAGATGGTGTTCCACTGAGGCTGCAGCACATGTGGAGGCTGATGCCCCCAGCCTGGCATCAATTGGACTGGATCCCACGAAAAGATCCACTGTTTTCCAAGACTTCAAGGAAACCAAGCGTTTCGATGAGTTCATACTCATTTCGCACTCTCATTACCCAGAAGCAGATAGTTTGAACAATACCTTCAGAGTTCTTTAACAAAAATTTAGTGCAAAGATTCCCAGGAACATAATGTCCACGTTTAATTTCTGAATGAAAAGGATGTCCAGGAGGCCTGCAAGCAGTTCATCTGGGGTGTTTTTCTGAAACAGCTCTTGTATTTGTAAGATAAATCTCACCATTGTCCCACAGAGTGCCTTTGGCCAAAGACCAAACCCAAATGTGGAGCAGCAACCATGGTGTCACTTGTAAGGCAGGAAAAGAATGAACTGAAACAGAGGTAGTGCATGAAAATATGCAGTAGTGGAGGCAAGGCTCATTTTTGCATGGCCTTCTGATATGGATAGCAAATGTGGTCAAGGGAAGGACAGAGTAGGTTGTGCTTTTTTTCCCCTTGTTCCATAGATATTTCCAGACTATTGTTAGACTCACAGCTAGAACTGGTGCTGGAGACAGGGTAGCAAAGAGCAGGTGACTGAAGGTCAAAATAAAGTACAAAGCTGGAATAAGAACCTATGATGGAATTAAATTGTTCTTTCTGTAACAAGGATCTGTCCAGCCTTAGACAAGTACAAGTTCAGGATGGGTTTAGATGTGGGGGTCTGGATCAAACAGATAGAACATTTGCTAGGTCCTACTCGTTTTTCCTTTAGTTTCAAACTTCTGGAATGCTTGTGAGAAAAGATTTATTTACTCCTTAGGGTTACAGTTACTGAGAGCAGGAACAGCTTTATCACAGATCTGTCACATGCAGAGAAGTGGGATGGAGATTCTTGCTGAAAAGAGAAACTGGCTTAAGGCTAGTCATTACAAGTCTATCTCAGTAGCTAAACTGAACAATTATGTACACCTAACACTTGGACTGGAGAGGGGATGAGAGTTACAGAAAATGGGCTGAAGGTCTCATATTAGTGGTGCAAGGTTCAATGACAGAAGATGAGATGTGGGGCTACGTGAGAGAATGGTTCCTTTGTTACTCCAAGGGAGAACTAAAGAGAAGAGGCAGCTTTGGGCTATATATTTAAGTGTAAGATTCAACTGAGCTACTTTGATTTACAGATAATGAAAAGCCTGTGGACTGGACTGCTACCAGTAGGAAAGTATGAGCTTTCTTTTTGTTTGGATAAGTTGTGTATGATTACTAAGCCTGTGGCTAAGGTTGAGGCTTTGTTTATGGTTAAGGTTGGGTTACAGAGAGCAGAAACTGAAGGATTTGGATCTTCTCAGGTCTAGCAGATTAGGATGAGGACTGGCACCCAAAGGAGGCAAACTCCATATGAATAGATCTCCTACTGGAGCATATTTCTTGGTACAACTAGCATCAGGCATGTAGTTAGTATGTGGTAACAGTCATGGAGAAACAATTTCTGTTATTCATTCTGAATTTGAGTGCTTTACAAGAATCATTGACAAGACTTTATCTTAGGCTACTCCTGTATACTAAATGTATATATTTCTGAATAATAAAATTTTAACTTTATACACACCCATGAAGTTAGGCTTTAGCCTTAACACTGAAAGGCCCAGTTGGAAAAACAATCTGTAAGCTATTCTGCCCTTCTAGCAATGCTCCTCATCATAAGAGATCAAGCCTTGAGGACTGGAGCCATGAATATGTCTGTCTTCAAGTCCTGGTGTTAGTAACTCTACCAGTTCTAGAACAAGGCATGTTATTACCTCTTTACCCAAACACAGAAAATAAAGTCCACACCCCCATCTGTGTATAGCCTTCTGGGGTGGTCTGAACCAATATGAAGACCATTCTCCCCCTCTTGGACAGCCCTTCATCCTAGACAGAGTCTCCATTTTCTTGGATTAGCCTCAGATCATAAGGGCCTGCTACTCAAGATGGTTGGACATGGTGATCTTAGAAGTCCTTTCCAACCTTGACAATTTCATGACTCGACTCCAGTTGGTATAGAGAGTTGGTATAAACCTGATTATGAGTCCACAAAATCTACACCTGCCTGATTCCTAGACATGGCACCTTTAAGGATCCAAATAGTAAAACTAGTATTTCAGGCTCTGCTGTTTCCTACTTGATTGCATCCTTGAAACCCTCATGCAGGTTTTAGAGAAGCACAAAATATTTTTGCCTCCTGGCACAAGCCTGTGTCTTAGTCCACAGTGCCTTCAGTATTGCACCTTTAAACATTGCTCTTCTGGCCCTGCTCTCTGTTGCACTAACCTGATATCTGAACTTAGTTTGAGTTCCAAGGCACTTAACACAACTCGAAAAAGAATGAGCTCTTCCCCTCTAGCTACTAGTCCTGACCTTAAACTGACACAAAAATATCTATTTTCCTGCCTTATCATAACCCCTGCCTTAGCTGCAGGCCACATAAAGACACAAAATAATCTTATGAGACTAATCTATATAACTTCTATGCCAGAGCTATCTTCCTTCTGCAGCTGAAAGCCTAGTTGTCTGATCCAGCTGTCCATCACTTTAAGGAAAGGCCAAGCACTGACCCCATACTTAACTACAACCCTTGAAACTTCTGTTGGAGCCCCACACCAGCTTCCCTTCAAAAGTAACTTCTGTCATCAAAAAATATCTAGCATTTGTAGCCCTGACTAATCTAAAGAGTAAAGGAATCCAAAGCACAGCCCAAATGAACTCTACCCTGCAGAGCACTCTACATTATTAAGCTTTCTTTTCATGCACCCTTCCTGAACTCTAAAGTTGAGTATCTGATCAGACCTAGTGATATCATTACCTTGTTAGCACTCACCTTCCAAACTCAGGTCCTGCTCTCAGATTCAACCCTGGCACCAAGTAAGACTCAGTAACTGCTAAGGTCTTCAGAAGAGTTTTTAATATCTGCCATCTCCTAGAACAAGTCCTAGTTGCATTGCCGTAATCCTTGCAAAGTCTGTCAGCAGAAAACAACAATCCCATCCCAGACATCTGGAGCCATAGACTGATGGTATTTTTGGATTATGAAGATGGTATAAACTAGATGATAGAAACCTGCAGATTCCAACCTGCATCAAAACAATTAATAAATCACAGAATCATTGAATGTTTAGGTTGGAAGAGACCTCCAGGATCATTTCTGTCTCAGCATTACCTTCAGCAATCATCAAGTGAGTTTTGCAGTGTAAGCAATAAATGGAGTATTCCTTACGTCATATTTTAAAACCTCAAACCCAGTATTAACATTAACAGAGTCAGAGATCCCTTCACAAAAGATGTGCTCCAGATGAAGATCCCTGGAAAATAACTTCAGTTTCCTGTGAGTGATGATGAGAAAATGAAAGTCATGTGCAAGCAAATGAAGTTCAACTCAGCTGCTTACTAGAAGGGTCTTTTGCATCTGTGTGTGGTTGACATTGGCTTGGCACTTGAGGGAAAAGGGGTGTTGCAGGGTTTCACAAACTGGTTTTGCTTCTCTTGAGTTTGCAGTGCAAATACAGACAGTATCACGGGGCATCTCAGCTGCTACCACAGTTTAGGTAGTTTTGGTATTTGCACCTGCATGGATTCCCAATTGTTTTTGTTACTGTGACTTGAAGTCACTGATGATGGGACACGTGACTCTAAGTGATATGTAGTTAATTATATTGCAGATGTCTAGACACCCTCTTTATAGCCATTGGAGGGAAATAGGTATTTTGAAGGAGTAATTAATCTGAACTAAATATAGAAATCTCTTCTCAGATTACATGAATCTTATTCATCATGGAACTTTTTCATCTTCAGCTATATCTCTGTCACTATGAAGACAGCTGAATGTAACTCAGATGTAGACATCTACATTTAGTCAGATAAATTTTTAAAGCTTTTTTACTAAACTGCAAGATCAGGATCTTGAGTAATCATCGCATTTCCATACATGCTGCCTTTAAGGCATTGTGATTTATAGCTTAATGAAAAAGAATTTCAAAGGTATACTATAACATGGGATTTCTTATATTTATTTTTAGGAACACTTTTTTATTATTATCTCTGCTTCAGGATTAAATCCATCCAGGAAACAGGACAATCCAGTCTAATTAAATAACTGTATTAATTACAAAATTCATTTATGGTCAGGTAGCAATGTTGACACTCATCAGAGTGGTGCATACGAGCATCTCACCTGGGATTTCTTTCCTCCCACCTCATGAGAACTGGAGGAAGGAAACTAGAAGACCACCAGTACCAGGAATGATTGCATTTCATAAAGTCATCTTTGGAGAATGCTTCAAACATTTCCATTTCTGGGAATTGTGAAAATATTCCTTTACTCCTTACTAGGGTTTAGTCAACTGCTGTTTATATTATCTACTTCTTACATATTATATATAATATATATATGATACATATATTGCACAATATATGTATTATATATATTATATTATATATAATGACTTAAATGAAAAGAGCCACTTGCAACAGTACAGTCAGGGCTTCTCAACTGACACTTAGAAAATCATTCTTTTAATGCTTATGCTTTCCCAGCCATGACTGATTAAACAATGACATTCAATGTAATTTATGGGGGAAGCACTGACCACCCCTCCTTCCACAGTGTCAGATTATGGGATACGCATGTGAGAGTGAATGGATTCCAGGTATGAACTCAGTGCTTATCAATTTGCCATGGACCAGTCAGGAGGCTGATTCACAGTAATAACTGTGAATATGTAATATAGTGATATTTCTATTCTATCACACCACCAAAAGCATGTAGTTCTCTGTGAATGACAATTAAGCTGGCCAGCCTTATTTTTACTTGCTCTTTAGTTCCTCACCGCAGCATTTTCCTTACTTTGCTACCAATTAAAAGTGCTTACCCCCTCCAAAAAGTATATTCACATTATCACATACAATACTCCAAGCCCTGCTACCTTACTGAATATTTGGTAGAGGTGGTGTGTAGGGTGGGGGTGGTGGTGTGAGTGATTGCCTGTTATTGGAGCAGAGAGTCATACTTGATTTATTTTCCAGGAAGCAGAATTAACTTCACATAAATATTCAAAAGCTCTATCCATTAAAGTGCTATGACCATGGGAGTTGCCACAGTGCATCTTGAGCAGATGTGCCTGAGCTGGCTGGCTCAGGTGCTACATGAAGTACCTGAGTAATACTGAGCACTGCACAGGCTGTAAACCACTCTTAGACAGGGATAAATGCTCTTCCTTCAGTGCCACGATGCCTCAGTTCTACTATCAGACAAAGATATGCTCAGTTAGGCATCCCAAAGCTGTATTTATCTCATTTCTGCCTTCCTATCTCATTTTTCTCTTTTTTTGGTTTTGTTTTGGTTTTGTTTTGTGTTTTGTTTTGTTTTAATGGACTAAATGAGGGAAAGTTGAACTAATAGAATGGAACTGCACTTTTAAATCACAGCCAGTACCTAGGGAGGAACTCTTGTCCTATGTTCAAAGCACACACGATGTTCCCTACAGAAGATAAATCAGTCTATTAAGGAGAAATTTAAAGTGCTCTTGAGATGAGGTGTACTGGTTCTTGTTTGCAACATGCAAGAGATCTTTCCTGTCTGATAATGGTAAATGGGAAAAATTTCAATTTCCCCAACTTTTTAAAATCAACTCTCAAACTATCCTCCATAGACAGGTAGAGACCCAGCCTCTTTGACTTCAGATAACCTGTGGTATATAGCAGACCTTGTGAACCTGAAAAGTGGTCAGTATGTTATTTTTTAAGATTGCCAGAGGCATTACAAGAGTTCAGATAATTACATTGAAATCACTCTAAGGCAAGCAAGATTATACTAAAAGAAAATAAAAGCATCTATTTATGAAACACAAACAAACAATACAGGTGAGCTGTTGGTAGGAGAAAATAGAAAGGAAGAAAACTGCATATTTCCACTTAGGGTTTGGGTGATGCTTCAGGAGGTCAGGCCCTCCTAGATCCATATGGCAGCAATCAATAGGTGAGGAGAGGGGCCAGGGCACTTCTTTTATGGATCAGCGAACAGTGAAGTGGAAGTGAGCAGGGGAAAAAGACTTCAATACAAGTACCTGACAAAAGCCTGGGCTGCAGAGAGAAATCCTGCTTCCCTTTTATAAATGAAGGCTGAACACTGTATGGGAAGTAGTCCTCAGACACAGTTGGTGTGAAGCATACTCCAGATCTTCTACCATACTATATAGACTGTGAGATAGCTTTAGAATTTGGTCTTAGTACACTAGTGTGTTATGCTAGTTATTTAGACTGGGACTTTTCTTTGTGCCCAAGCTCATTAGCAAACCACTTACCTGCTTTTTTCTGTGTACAATGGAAATTCAATTACTATAATGAGGTCATGATGACAAACATTTTGATTTAGAGCAGGTACTGAGGCAGCAGGCTATTACTTGCTCCAAGAGAGTTTCTCAAACATTCGTTTATAACCTATTGATTGTCATTTTCAAGGCAAGATTTGCGTGTGCTTCAGCAGGTTCTACTTTCACACAGTCATCTGGAGAGACACTTTCTACTAAAACTCCACTCAACCAGCTTTCAATCAGGCTTGGAAACATCTTCATTAAGTGCACCACATTTCAGTTTCCCTGCTTTGGGGAAAAGCACTTAAGTGCCAGGGTCCCAGTGTGGTAAATAGATAATCATAATAATTGTGTGATAACCTGATGTTAACTAATATCCCAAAATAACTCTTAGCACAATCCAGGATAAATACTGTCATTTTTATGTTTTTATGCCTATTTGCAGGAGTAAAAAATAATAATGTAGCTCAAAAGCCTTTTAAAGACAGAAATGAAAGAAATACATGCTTAACCTAGTAAACTTTTCTCTGTGTATCTATCAGACCAGGTATACATGAGCTATTTTCTTGCATCCCTCAAAATATGAGCTCAGGAGAGAGTCTCAGTTTTCCAAGCCTGTTGTATCTTTTAAATTTCCTGGTCTTTTCTTGGGGTTTCCTTGAAACCCTGTTTACAAACATTTCACTTGCCTTTTGATCACGCTAATCTGCAGCTTCAAGGAGCAGCTTTGATAATAACAGCTAACTCTTGCCTGGATGATAATCAGAGAAAAAGCCAGGTACAGGCTTTTTACAAACATATTGTAGCAGTCATAATGGGGGACATCATTTCTTGATAGTTTCCTAACCTCTTACCTTGAAATCACACTATTGACAAATGTTTGGATAAGCACAGCTGGTCCCCTCACACTACTGAGGACCATTTCTGCAGGGCCATCCTTTAGTTACTTTATTCATATTTTTCTTTGGCCTATGCAGTCATTATAGGAACTTCTTTCATGTAAAATTCTTGTCCAAACTTTATGCTATGAGCTTTATCATACCTGTTAATCCAGGTCTTCTTTCAAGTCTCATTTTAATAAGAAAAAAAAAATTGGTAAGTAGTGCAATTTTCAAATTCAAGAAAATCTTATCAGCTTTTATTCATGGACCCAGGGGCAATTCTTTATTAGAAAGCAGAGCTCTGATTGCAGAGACAGTTTCATCTTTCGTACCAGACTTTTGGTTTTTGAAAGAGAAAAAGCAGTGCTCAAAGACAAACTGGCAAAATGCCATTAAAAGTTAGAATCCACATTCACTTTCAAGAGAAAAGTTTTGAAACTGCATAGTTTCAGATCCTACTTTAAGATTCCTTTGAAAATTGTTGTTATTTTAACTAGCTCTATGCTTCATTCTTTTACCTGAATGTAAGACTGAGACTGAAGTATAAACAGAGAAAGTATTCAAAATTTGTGGAAATGCTAGCAATATATATTAGTTTTCTTTTTTTCCCTCCACATTTACATTAAAAGGCAAGCTTTAAAAAAAAAATGCATTGGAATTGAAATACAGCTGAGCATTGACCCTGGACAACAGAGCAAAACTGTTTATAGATAATTTAAAAGGGCATGTGTATTACATTTGTCTTCCTCAGGAGTTATCAGAGAGATGCCAGCTAGTTTGTACCAGCTATTTCAAAGTTATTTATTACTTAGTACATTCTTAACATGTGACATAGTGTGTGTGGAAACTGGCATTTCTGTGGTGAATTACTACATAAAAGAGGAAAAACGTTCTGACAGCTGCTTGTCAAGACATTTATTCCAGTGACATCTGGCAATGCTGAACTGAAAAAAGATCAGCATCAGTGGTGTGTTTCAAGATGTGATTTAGAATGTAGGAAGTGATCATAAGTGATGGAAGCAATTGGCTTCCATTAATGTTACTAATAATTTTTTAAAGACCCGTGGTGAATTGAATTTTAGTTTTGGCTTGCACATATTTCATTGAAAAAAGCCTTCTGCAGCCATGCAAGGGCCCAGAGTTAGGCATATAGAGTGGCATTGCTATGGACAGAGGGGAGTAGAATAATAGGAAAATATTTCTGTCCTCAGTTTGTGACTTAGGTATTACTAAAATGGGTAGGGGAATAAGGGGAGGGAAGGCATTGGAAGGCATTTTCAGTCATGCACGCTACACACCAAGACATCCTTCTGACCATTCACAACGTGGGTCGCACTCCCTAAGGGAGCATTTACTGTTGCTCCAAAGAGACTGATTAATAGGAATTTTGCAACATGGAAATATCAAATAAAGTAACTGTCTCTGCACCATTAAGGAAAAATAGATACAGTCTCAGAATATCTTACAATAGTCTCACCCCACTTGGTGTCTTTGCTCATCCTGATGATAATGTCAATGAAGAAGATTCCTTCACTCTAACTGGACAGGTATTCAGAAAGTGAATGGGCTAACCTGCCAAAGCCATGAGTATCCAGCTGTGAAAGTAAATAACAAAGGGAATATGTCAGCTTTTGTATGGCAAACACAAGAACTGACCTCTGGAGGAAGAGCTTTGAGTGAAGTGAGCAGTGGGTATGAAGAGTACAGCCATCCATGACAAGCCTTGGTGCACCAAGCTAAATTGGGCATTAGCTGTGCTGTTTATTGTATGAGACAAAAGGCAAGTCAGCATATAAGATGCCAAGGTAGAGGGAAATGAGCAAAACTGGACCTGTTCCTCTTGCTCACTGTCTGCAAGTTCATCAACCTTTATGTATGCCACAGCTTCTTTTATGTAAGAATGGGGAGGTGAAGCCCCAAACAACCAAAAATCTTCCCTTATGCTCCTTTATAGAAGAATGATATATATATAGGATTTAGTAGGCATTTCAGGGTAAAAATAATCTCATGTAAAACACTCTAAAAGAAGAAAGAAGCACGGGAAGGAAGAAGCACAGAAAAAAAGGCAAAAAAATGTCACAACTGGATCTATAACATAAGCTTCCATTCCAGTATGTCCTGTGACTGTCATTTGCAGATGACAGCTCTGGATCAAGCTTGAAAACCCCCATCCTTTGTTGTTTTCTGCAATCTCCCTGGACTGTTGGAAGATAGGCAAACATTCATAGTGATTTTTTTTTAACTTTTACAAGGAAATCTGCACTTAACACTTAGCCAGAACCACCTTACAAGTTTCCTAAAAATTAGTTCTGTAGTTTGTTTGAAATGTGCCATGTACAAGTTTTGTTTGAGGACTCCTACCTATTGTGCTGCAAATTACAAAAAGCAGTTTTTCCTTAGCCCTCTTCCTCATACCCACTATCAATATTATTGATACCTGCCAGATCCTCCCACAGTCATCTGGTTTCTGGGCTGAAAAGGTCATTAGTCTAATTGGCTAATTAGTCGTTCCTTGTCTTTTCCAGGCCTTCATTCACTCTTCTCTGCCTTTACCAGTTCTATTATACCTTTTCTGGGAGATGAAACAGTATTGCTGGAGTAGTACATAACAGCACAATTACAAACAAGCCCCCTAAAATCTGTAATAATACTAAGGTCCCAAGTTGGACATTTTGGAAGAATTTGAAGTTTCTGCTTTGTGCCTTACCAAATATAATTTCTTTCGCTGTAGATGCCTTTCATTAGATGTTCTTCACCTCCTGCTCTTTCTACTTTGGACTGTTTCAAGCTCTTATTCAACTGGTGTATTTTTTTCTAAGAAGTTCACTTGTGTTAGGAGAATCTGAATCCTGGTACTTCTGTCTTACACTGCCTCACATGTCTAGTTCCTTTTCCACTTTCCTCATCCATTGACCAAAATCAATTAAAACATTAGGAACTATTTGGTGCTTGTGAAAACTGCTAGGTTAAGAACACTCATAATATTTATCCACAAACAAGGACTGTATGGGCAGCACCACTAAAACACAATTTAGCTTTGACCTGGAGAAACCTGGAGTAGAAACGGAAATCCATCGAGATATTTTTAAATATCTTGAAGCCAGTGCTACAAGGATCAAGTCAAACTCCTAGCATAAGTCAGGTCAGCTGAGGTTCTGATTCAGAACAATATTTTGATCTCCAAATTTGCTACATTTGAATGTCATTTTGCAGCACCTAGAATATAGCATTTAAATTTGATTCTCCTGTTCTGTGTAGTGCTTGCTTTGATTCAGCAGTCACCAGTGGGACTGTGTATTACCCTGCATGAAGGACAGATACTGCAGAACTTTTTCTTAAAGAGCTCTTTCACAGTCCTATTTCTGATTTCCTGATCCCTGGGGAATATCTGGCATTCAGGGATGGAGCTGGGTCGTTGCAACCTTTGAATCAAGTGCAAGATGCAACTCCAGTAAGACCAGTGGAGCTGACAACCCCACAGAGCAGCAGGAAGTGTGCACAAACTACTTGGCCCAACCTAGAGCTTCATTTCTCATCCCATGAAGTTCTGTGAGCTCCCTCTTCTAAGATTCAAACTGGCGGGCTACTTCTATCAACTCTGCACACTATTCCAAATCAATGGGACTGGATTCTGAAAATCCCATTAGAGAAAAATAAATGTCAACAACAGAATTAGAGCCCTTTCATTTCTCCCCAGAAAATAGAAAACAAACATGGTAAATTACCCATCAATTACTCAAACGCAAATGCTTGAAGTTCTTTTCTCCACTGCAATTATAGAAGTTGTTCCACGCAATAAAAGGTTATTAAGGCAATGCTTAATGGCCTTATTCATAATTCCAAGCCAGCTTCATTTAAAATTTAAACCTAGCAGGCTGTTTGAATGTAAATCATGATGCTCTAGAGTATAAAAAAAAAGTGAGAACACCATAAATTTCAAGTATTTTCAGACATGTCTATTCCCATCATTTCTGTTACATCAGCTTTACCGCTCACTCTCTCTCTCAATTAGATCATTCAATATTCTTCTAGCAATGCTCTCAGTTTTTCCCATTCTTGGTTGAATAACTCTCCAAATATTACCATGGCAATGGAGGAGGTGTTGCCTTTCCTGGAATCTGTTTATTTATCAGTATGAACATCTAAATGGTCTTATAGCAAAATTTGATGCTACCAGCCCATTACAAGAAAGCCTTCTGAGATCACTAGGTAAAATTAGGCAAAAAAACCCTGACTGCAGTTCTGCATGCACAGGAGTACTTGACACTACAGCCTTTCTCAGTACAAGGGGTTCTAATCCTTTCCTGTTGAAAGTTTGGTCTGAATTACAGAAGAGGTTGGGAACTTTTTTGTGGTTATTGCTGGTTGTGTTTTTTGTTGTTGCTTTTTTTTTAATAGTGTCTTGAATGTCAGAAATCAACCCAGTAGAACCCAGTTTATGATTAACTTGAGCCAGACTATGCAGACCTTATCTCAGTCCATAATTAGCGTGGTTATATTTTTAAAAAACACCTGGTAGCAAACCTGCACACACAAGTAAATAATTCCTCCCACTCTGAAGCCTTTGCCAACTTCACTTGGGAAGTATCGGAATTATTTGAGCTAAGAGATACCAGCATATGGAAGGAATAGGAAAATAAAAAATACTTTCATTTTTCTTTTTATCTCAAGAGCAGAAAAGTTCCGAGGAGCAGAACACAATATGGTTCACCAGTTTCAGTCTCAGACAGCACATGTTCAGTTGAAAAAGGTCTTTTGATAAGTTCCATTACAAATCAATAAGAATTGCTCCACAGGGGGTTCAGCAAGTACTGGAATACATCCAGTTAGTTGCTAGGCAAATGCATTTATTTTTGTCTTCTAAATTGTTTTTTTTCTTTCCTGGATGATCTCTCTGTACAAGAAGCAACATCAATGAACAAATGAATGCTGTTGCAGCCAGGGCAATCTTCTTATTCAAGTAAATAGTGAGCTGCTTCTCATCTCTGCTGCTACAGACTGATGAGGTGAACTGCACTTTGAATTTCAGTGCATAATTACTTTATCCTTTCTGTCCATCTCATATGAAGTACAGAAATTGAAGACTGCCTGTGAAACATCTCCAGTGATGATGTGAAGAGAATCACAATTAAGGTCCTTTTCTGGAGGATATGAGGACCCCATATTCAGGGCTGAGCCTTTAAGGGAAAGGCCATAAAGATCAGAGATACAATTCTTCCCTCCCTATTTATTAACCAGCAGGAAGAGCCAGATAAACAGAGGGCAAAGGTAGGTACACCCGAGAAAGAAAATGCGGGATTATTACTGCTTGGAATAGTTACAACGTTGTAATGTAGAAAATATAATTTTCACAACACAGCTGAGAACTACCATGTAAGACCTAAACACACCTAATTTGTCCCCAGACCAAGAAAACTATCTCAAAGACTTCCAGGAAGTTTTTCTAATTTCCAAACTACATACTATAGGGTAAGGTTTAGGTGCAGTGATAAATGCCTGCTCCTTTGCTCGTAATAATTCACAGAACAATGAGAGGGACATGTATTGCAGGTTTCCTTTTGACTGCTATTTTACTGCTGCTGCAATCACATTATCCTTTAAAAAACCCAAAATCTGAATTCAGTCTATATAATGAAAGTATGACTGGAAGCAAATATTGTATGAATAAGAGACCACTTTTCTCAGGATTTTATTTTTTTCCTTAATAGTCCCTGAGATCCATACCCAAGTCCAAATAATTCTGAAAACTAATAGGAATGGGTGAAATCCTTCAGAAATTGCCCTGATGAAATTCTCTATGGAATTCTCTATGGATGGGTGGAACCTCAGGATGCTACAGCTGCTGTGCTGCAAACTATAAGCATGTCTTATCTTTATGGCTTTTAAAATTCATTTTTCAGAAGCAAAATTAATGTATACTGAATTCTCTAGAGGGATTAAAAACATTACAGAGAGAGCTTTTCTATTAAGTAATATGATTACATGTCACAAAGGAAGACCTCTAAGCACTCTGTTCAATTTGCTGGTGGAAATGCAACCCTGAAGATGTGGGAGGCATTGCTCATCACATTGCAAGTGTATCTTTTCTTCTTCCTCTGCTTCCTAAGATCCCACCAAGTTTCATGGCTCTGTGACACACTGTCCTCACAGAGCCATCTTTGTGTCATCTCACTCCCTGACTCCTCAGAAGGACTTTGCCACATGGTCATTTTTTTCAAAGCTCTTATTTTCAGCCTTTTCCAAACTATCATTTCCATATCCCAAATGATAGCTTTAGGAAAAGCAGAATGGACAGAGAGAAAATAGCATCACCCTTTTTTAAACATCCCATGACACTCTTTTTTCTAAACACTATGTACCAGAACTGATTTTTACTCCGTTACATATGGTCAGAAGATGTGACAAACACCCTAGACATAAGTTCTAAAATGTGTTTTAAATCAGACACAGCAGCAAAGCTAAAGTTTAAGGGGTCTTTCACACCTGACATAGTAGAAGACCCATGACATGGGAGGGACCCCTGGGAGAGGAGGAAGGACTTCAGGACACAATAGGAAGCCTATCTCATTCCAGGCTGTTTCAGTATGGATGTTCTTCTCACTCACTTGTCAGAGATCTACATGGGGCTGGTCAGGGCCATTTTCCTTCTCTGCTTGCATCAGAAGCAGTTTTGATATTTAGCAATAATAATACTCTCACTGTAGTTTATTGCAATTACAGGACTACCAGTGTCTGGAAAGCTAGGCAAGGGTCTCACTACTGTCACCACCATGGGCTGCACATCAGAAAGTGTGCTGGACCAACCACAATATACAGGATTATTTTAAGGTCTAGCTAATGGTGGGGTCACTACACAGCCCAGGAGAGAAGAAAAACATTACAAGCAGCTCCTCCACCTCTGTGTCCCTGGATGTGAGTGACTAACTCCTGGAAGTTCCCTCATTTGCAGAAGAAATCTTACCAGAACTTGCCTCTGACTATTACTTATGCCACAGTTTTAATTACTCAGTTTTGCCATTAAGCCATGGGCCATCAAGTTTTAATGTAATCCTACGCTGTTGATTAAAACATTGTGTTATTTCCTGAATGTCAAACAACATGAGACAATAAAGCAGGCATAAAAGATTGTGAAAACAAATGTTCAGCTACTTCTGCACAGAATGCAAAGCATAAATGGCTGATCTTTGAATGTTTTTGCATTTATTTGAAGCTTAGTAACATTAAAATTGATGATGGTAATTAGCTTGCCTTTCAGAAGAATGAAATTTGAATATTTCTGAATCCTCCTGGGCTCAACAGCCTCCAGCTAAAACATGTTAACTTGCTTTCCATGGCTCTTCTGTAAGTGCTGGCACTGTATTTTTTTAAAGCGAAGACTGAAATAACAAAACCTCTCAGTATTTCCTAAAACAAGTTCAGACATGCTTGATGAACAGTTTGCTTTTCTAACATAGATGGATACTGATGTTATCCAAGCCACCCTGGGCTCTGCTTGTACTCAACAAAGGACACAGGTACCTAACAAGAATGACCCATGGAGAGATGTAAACCAACTAGATCTGATTAATTACCTCCTAGAGGGCTCCATTTCTCTCCATTCATGTAAATAAAGCTTAGATGTTCAGATACACATCTGGTGACACCTATTTTTCTTTATTTCTGAAAATATGTATGATATATGTATTAGAGCACTTCAGATTAAGGAAAAATGTTTGTAAGCATAAGAGGAAAGCTGGCTTCAAATTTGCTTATAACCTCAGTCTCTTTAAATATTTTAAGTATTTTATTATCTTCCCTCCTGTTATTCCTGCAGTCGTGACTGTCCCCAGCTGAATTCTTATATCTAGGAGGAACTAGAGTCCCAAGGAGAATACAAGCATCATCACTTCCCCTAACTTTGAGGAATTTCTGGTCAGGACTGAGAAAATAAACCCCCGAAGAACAGAGAGACTAAGGGTCCTCCAAAACCAAACATCTCTGGAAAGGTAGGTATAAATCATACTTCTAATTCTGTGCCTGCAAACACCTGTTAGCAAACTACCAGGAAGTCCTATCTTCTCACAACAGTAGGCTTTTTAAACAGCTTTTCCATTTATCATGCTACTATCATCTTGTCAAAAACACTGCTGTCATTCAGAGGCCTAATTCTCCAATCCTTGTTTCTCACATCCATCTGCCTGAGGTATTTTTAATCTACAACTAGATTACTTGCTCTGACCAACCTGGGCTTCCCAGACTGGGGAAGATTGGCACCTGGTGAGACTGTCCTGAGACTTTGGCTGAGAGGTCACCCAGCCCTCCCATGGGTAAGTGAGTGCAGGGGTGAATATGTTACAATATCACGTCAGCAAAACCTTCAAATCATTACCAATGGCTTTCAATATTATGTGGAAGAAGGGCGAGGTCTGCAGAATGCAAATGTGATATGAAGGAGGATGTGGGAATTACAGAAAAGGCTGAGGATCCAGGAAAACAAGTGAACTAGCAGTCTACATGTACCCAAAAGGTGACAACAGGGATTAAGCGAACAATACAAATAGTTTGGCTTTGTCAAAATATTATGCCAGATGAATCTAGTGTCCTTTTCTGGCAAGGTAACTGGCTTTGTGGACTAAGGGGAAAGCTGTATACATGACTTACAATCTTCTCACATGACATCCTCATAAACAAGCTTTAGCAATGCAGTCTAGCTCTAACCAGCCTTAGGCATGGGCACAAGGAGCTGATAACCTGCTTTTTAGCATGGGGGTTACTGATGAGTCACTCTCAGATGAAGAGAGAGACTGTTAAGTGGAGACCTGGAGGTATCTGCTCTCCTTTGCTCAATATTTTCATCAACAACTAAATGGTGGTACACAGAGTGGATGACACAAAACTGGAAATGGCGAATGCCTTGGAAAACAGGGTTACAGTACAGATCTAAAATAACTTGGAGGGAGGGTATAAAATCAGTATGAAGAAATTCAAAGATGCTACACTGCAGAAAGAGAAAAAGCAAGTACAAAAGAGGAGCATCTGACTGGCAAGAGACCTGGGGTGGCTAAATGGCTCCAAACATATTCATGTATCAGTAGCATGAAGGCCTGGACAAGAGGGATAACCTTTGTGAAAGAGAGGAGCCACAGTTTCACTCTTTTCAGCCTGAAGGTTCTGTATTAAGTCCCTTTTGGTGTGTTGCACTTATAAGACAAGGTGGAGGTAAATTTGGAGAGGTTTAAGAGGGTAATAACTAGTGCTGAGAAAATCTGACCCACGAGAAAAGCAATAGGGCAAAGGCTCTTTCACCCATGGCAAACACCGACTCCGGCTGCTGCAGCTGCCGCAATCCTCAGATCTCCTTCCACTAGGATCTCAGGCTTTTCCTTTACCCTTCACCTTCCCACACTGTTCCTGATCCTTAAATTTTCTCCTTTTTCTCATTTGATGAGGAAGGACATGCTACATCCTCCTTCTAGTAAAGGATTTCTAACCTCATTTAATGCTCTCTCAGCTGAGTTTCCCCCTGGCCTTCCTTGTCTCTTCTTACCTTCTGCTGGAGCACTGCACTGCTCAAAGTGAGTTCAAGTCACCTTTCAACGTGCTTTTGCACTTCTACTTTGAGGTCACCCATCACACTCTTTCAGTGCCTGACTTCTGTCAGTTGTTGGTTTAAAACTGGTGTACCAAAAAAAAGGTCAGCGAGCCTGTGGCAAAAGCCAGGTGAGGGAAAGCATCAGCCACAAAGACTAACAATTTAAACTGATTTTTAAAATCTTTCAACAATTTTGTAGGCAAAAGCAGAGCCATGGTTCCAACAGGAACTATGAGCTTTAATGAAATAGGATGAATTTCCCACTGCAGAGGCTGAAAAGAGGAGTTCACCCTTCAAGAAATGTATGTGCTTTTGAATAATACATCCTGCAGGTGAGCTTCATAAATACCTGTGTGTTTCTAAATTATATAGAATGGACATTTGCTCACAAATGGTGCTGTAGAGTAGGCACTCACTGACACTGGTTCCCACATCATGTTCCTCAAGACCTCCAGAGGGAAACATCCCAGGCCCTAGCTGGCTCACAGGTGAGATCTTCTCTTGGTCAGTAGCCACACATGCAGCCCAGCAAGCCTTGTGCCATGGCCAAAGTGTGAGGATGGGAACTCGGCCTGCATAGCACTCCCTAAGGACCACTCTTTGCTTCTGCACCACCAGTGATGTGGTGTTCCTTGACAGGGAGAGCCTAGTGTGACAGCAATTAAATGGTGACCATGTCACTGTTCATAATCCACAGCCCAAAACACTTCTCTTTGCATTCTCCACACAGGCTGGATATGGGGTATGTTCTCACACTCTCCCCCAGGAACTGTCATCTCTGTGCCATCCCAAGCAGCCAAGGCACTGCTCGTGGTGGAGTTCTGTCCATGATGGGTACACTGTGGTGGAGCTGCCAGGTCCATGGGAGGCATGGTACAACGGCACGAAGTGGTGGCAGTAGATGGGGACATGTACAGATCAGTTTTCCCTCAGACACACACACAAGTTTCCTTTTTGCCAGCTCAGACTTCAAGAAATCCACAGGGCTTCCTCATTTCCAAGGACACTTCTGCTCTGGGCCAGGACAGAATTGAGAACAGACTCACATGTTTATCACTAAAAGGCAGCTTTACACAATGTTCCTCATCCTTATCCATCAAGGTTTTACTCCTTGGTTCAAGCCTAAATGCACTGTTCACTTTGCTGAGCAGGATAATGGCATTTGAGTCAGGAGGGAAAGAATGAATCATTACTGGGTACAGAAGTCCTGACCTCACCATCTCCCCAGAAGATGAATGCAACACTTTCCAGGGCTCTTACACTGATACGTTTGTGAGCCATCAATTATTTACATACCTGGTCAATAATTTAAATGTCCTGGAATGTGAATATAACAAAATAACTGCCTTTGTTCTTTACATTTGCAAGGATACCCTGCTGGCACTAGAACAATTAATGACTTAATAAAGCCTTAACAGGAAAATTGAAATACTGGATTTTACAGCTTTGATGGTAACTAGGCTGATTTCACTTTGAAAAAGTTATCCCTGAAAGAATATGTTGGGCATAAGCAGAAGTTTTAGTAAATTGGGAGTGATGCACCCGTGGGTTTAAGCGAAACTCTTACATCAAAATGAAAAGAAACGTCACTTTCCCTTAAACAAGCTATACAGAGAGTGAGAAAATACTTTTAATAGGGCTCTTGCTTAACTGACTTAGCTATTTGCATATCAGCTTCAGCCGTGCTCAAAATATGATGAACATGAGGTGACTGAAGGCCATTCTATTCCAACCCAGCAGTCTCTGTGGCACCACAGCAAGCTCCTGTTCAGCCCTGAGATGGACACAGCCCTTGTGGAGGGTCATCTCAGCCCCATCTTTCCTCTTCTCACCTCCACAGCTGGAGAGAAAAGGCTTGAATGTGGTATCAGTAATTCACACCAATTCATTCCCTTTAAAAAGGTGCCAAGGTGCTGTCATTTTAACGTTTTTAACCCTGGATAAAGAGTGCCTTGTGTTCGCTCACAGGACTTCTATAACTGCTCTACTGAGATGTATTACAACTCAGAATTTCAATGTAATTGAAGTAATAAACCTAAACATTTTTCCTGGAAAACAAACTGAATCATCTTCATGAGTGTGCTTGGGACTGACTCATGTGATCTCAATTCCTTTTTCTTTCCATCCTTTTCGAGATGCAAATGGGTCCTAACAAAGAGACTTTAAAAGGTTTGTGACACCACAGGGCTGCATTTTGTTCTGAAATCTTGCAGGTGGTATATTGGCTTTTGATCAGCAAAACCAACTCCTCCACTTCATGTCAGAAAGGTTTGTTGATGGAGCAGAGGATCGACCAACTCACCTCATCAAGAGCATTTCAGAGTAGAGAGCTATAGAGTAAACATCAACAAGTGGCAAAAGCATTTACAGACCAACTGAGCTACATACTTTCAGGAAACTTTATCAATAAAAAGTTCTGCTTTACTGAAAAAAGGTCAGTGCAGGTTTATTTTCAGGTTCAGGTAATGATATAAATAAGGTACAAGCAGGAAATCGTTCTGTCATTCATGGATTTGATTAAGAATTGCAGGGATGTGGAATAATCAAAGCAACGGGCAGCAGTTCTGTAAGCTACACAGGAACTTGAGGCCCTGTGGCTTGCATTTTAAAGGTAAGCAGCAGTGATGGCTAACAAGGATTGAGCATTTGCTGCATCTCCCATGAACCCTGGGTGTTTCCTCACTGCCTCGCAGCATCTTTTGATGAAGTCAGTAGGAGACTAATACTTCATATCTGTCAGGCATGGGTGAAACTGATCAATATGTTCAAAAGTTATCTGGGGCAAGGGGTGGAAAGGGATGATTTACATCAGGAGCCTAATTTCCTGATTTCTGAATTTCTCTATAAAACCACTTTTTTATTACAAAAGCACTTTACCTTAGATTTCAGAGGTTTTATTTCATCTATTGTGACATTACTATGTACGGGAAGGAACAATTCTACACAGCCAAATGTATGCTCCTGCAAGGCAGACAATACAAAACTACTACTCTGTAAAACAAGACTGTTAGTAAGTTCTCTCCTTTGTTGTCTCCTCTGGGCAAGGAAATGCCATGCGGAGAAAAGAATAAGCTGTAAAGGATGCAATATCTGTTTGCCTCACGACCTATTTATCCATCTACTCAGTACACCTGACCAGCAAGAAACACATCTGAGGATTTGGGAAAGAGACATGACATACCTCTCCTCCAAGTGGTGCTTGATTTAACTTTTAGATATGCTCATTCACCGCCATGGCTACGTGGCAGTAGCACAGTTCCCACCCTGCTGATCCAAAGAATTTCAGGCTGCAATGCACCCTGAGGGCTTCTCATTGCTCACAGCACCATCATTCACCTTCCCTTCCAAGCCTGGCTGCTCACGTCACACGCTTCTCGGTGGGAGGTCAGCCACAAGGTTGGAGTATTTAAGTTCTTCTTATGTCTGTCCATCCTTGCTAGATAGAGACCTCAGCAACCCTCTCCCTCCCGAGCAGGCAACACTGCAGCTGCTAAAAACCAAGTGCAACCTCTCCCACCCTTCCCTCCTGCTGTCAGTTTTCTCCCTCTCATTGGGAAGGCTGTCTGAGAGCAAAGAATATCTCTGCCTTAATCCACATTTATCATTAAGCAAGTTGTGGCATTTTTTATTTCCACTAATCTGATGAATATGTTTCTGAAATATAAATGAAAAACACTTTCAAACCTCTTCACAGCTATATGAGCAGATTTCAACCAGATGACTTTGGAAGTGCAGGACTTCTGGAGACTCATTTTCCCTCTGTAGGATTATCCAAATATTCTGTTTATATCTTCTAATTAGATAACTTTATATGACTTACAGCTCTATTTTCTACCTTAGTTTTAAGAACATGTTTGCATCTGATTTTTTAGGAAATTATTGTTCAAAAATTCCTTGCTAAATTTTAATGGCAT
Organism: Florisuga fusca; assembly: GCA_038090715.1. NCBI lineage: Eukaryota > Metazoa > Chordata > Aves > Apodiformes > Trochilidae > Florisuga > Florisuga fusca. The sequence goes on along the minus strand of JAAWXA010000001.1, from coordinate 55,289,631 downwards.
AGATAAGGCAAAGGCTGCTAAGAAGCTATGTGCCTGTAGATAAGAAGAATGATGATTATTTAAATCTAAACAAAATAAAACACATTTTTTAAAAATTTAATCCTGAAAATTTGATTCAAATTTTGAATAGAAGTTCCAAGTGTTGAAGAGAGAACAAATATTGTCAAGACTTTAAAAAAAAGATTAAAAAATTAATATTGGATCATCAGTTGGGCAACAATCCTTATCAATATAAATCAAATACCTGAAAGGAGAGGCAGTTAACTGGATTTAAAGGTAGATGAGACAACTAATGTCAGTAATATAGATTTGTAGATAATCAATTTTGCCCAATAAATTTGATGACCTTTTTGTGATATTACATGTTTGGGTTTTGAAGTAATAGCACTGATATAATAACTTCAGGTGTATATCAGGTATTTTAATATAGAAAAAAAACAACAACAAACAAACAAACCAACACAATCAGTGGAAAGAAGAATCAGCACATAACATCAGACTCAAACTTACAAACCCAGGCCCTGCAAGCAAGAAACCTTAACTGAAGAGGTGGGCTTTTAGCAGGTTCACATGGGTATTTATTCTACTACATCTTTGTCAGTGAAATGAAGCTATAAAGAAAACCCTGATGGTGATTCAAGTATGCAAATAATCAGAAGAATGGAGAAGAAGAGTAATTGGAAGCACAGAGCACAATGCTAGAGATATTTGCAAAACTGAATATAAAGATACAAAAAAAAAAAAAAAAAAAAAACATCTAGAAACAAAGTCAACAAGGCAGATTCACAGGCTGAGAGCCTCTCTTCCAGGAAAGAGCAGCTTTGATAAGAAATTGGGTATTGCCAGGGATCATCAGCAGAGCTTGACCTTCAGTGCAACCAGCTGGAAGAGATAACACGATCCCAGGCCGAGCAAAAGAGGAGTACAGGGCAGCATCAAAGAGGCTTTTTTGCCTCTATATTTTTAATGAGATGTGAGTGCTGTTAGAGAACTTTGACTAATCCAGTTGTGGGAAGAGGTTAATAGAGGTTAATAGACAAGACGAGAGTTCTTGTCTTTTTGTGGAAAGCTGCAAGAACAACGAAAGGACTGGAAAATATACCCAGAGTTCTGTATCTTCATCAAGTCCTAGCTTGCTACACATTTAAATAACGCATATTTGTCTATAAATACCAGCCATACAGAACAAGACTAGAGATACAGAGCCATTTAGTGCAACAGGTGGGAACCTGAAGACAGGAAAAGGTGCCAGGTTTTAACTGTACATAGTCAGGTATAGGAATAGGTTCTCAGGTTTTCTGGCAGCTTCTATCACTCAAAGCTTTTTTTTTTTTTTAATATTGTGCTATAATTATTTCCCTCTAAATATCTGCTTTACTCCAAATGAGAACTGAGGAATGTCCAGGCAGAGCTGATGCTAGTTGGAAGATAAAGAGTAGGTGAATGCACAGCCTTTTAGGAGTTTGATAAATATCTCACTTTCTCTAAGAGATTCCATCTCTTTTTAAACCATTGGCTCTAGAAGTGCCTCCAACTAGAATCTTTAAGACTCCATTTCTTCTCCTTCCTTCCCCTTGAACCAGCCTGTCTTTGACGTGGGTGCCAACAGAGAAACCCACTAATGCTGCTGCACTCCAGTCTGGTTCCTCCATCAGAGGAACCAATAGAAGTGAGTGACATTTATGTTTATGACATTTAATTGTACAGCTCTTCTGCTTCATAATAAATAATTTCTTTTACTTTTTATTCAAAGAGCTGACCAAAGAGACTGGAAAACATTCTACAACTTGCTGTGGGCTCTCCTTGTGAATTGCCCATTGCTGGTCATGCATGCATGCATCATATGTACCCCATACCATTTAAAAAGGCCTGAGGGCCAGACACTGCACTTGACGTCATATATGGAGCCCATGTACCATGTACACAGTGAGCAGCATTTCACAGAGATTTGGGCAGCATTTTTTTTCCTTTTCACAAAAGAGAGCAAACTCCCCAGAACTATGTTTGCAGTCTCATTAAACTGTTAAATTGGATTTTAAAAAACTAACTACTGGCAGCCTCCTAGCCTTGTGATTAGTAATGTATCTAAATCCTCTTAGGAAATCTGTAAATCTATTAATCTTTCTAAGAAAGTGTATCAAGCCAATTAAATGGCAGTTGAAGTATTCTGTGTAAAACACTGCAATAAGAAAAAAACCCTCTGAAATAATTACATGCATATATTCACATACTCAGCCTTCTAGAGAAGAGAGCTAATTCTGGTACACTGAATATCTTAAGAGATTATTTGTCTCTAAAGATCCTTTTTCAACACAGTGGCATTGTTTAACTAGTTAAGATAAAACCTATCAGTCGTGGAAGAGCAGAATAGAAACAGCTTCATTATGACAAACCCTCTGATAGTTCCCCTAGTTCTGACAGTTAAATTCTCTTTAAAAATTAATCACAGTGATTCTGGCAGAACTAATTTTAAAATTTGAGAACATGTAAGATGTTCTGCTTCTAGCCTCAAGTGAAATGAGATCAATATGTTAAATTAAGTCTACATAAAAACATACAGAAGGATTTGGGTAGGCAACATTTACTCTCAGTCAGGATTGTAATTGCAGTTTAGAGAACAGGGAAGAGAGGTTTTGGTAAAAATCTTACCAGCTAAAATTAATGACAGAAGACAACTGCACTGAATTCATTTATTGCCTGAGTCTGGTATCAGTTGTATTCACTTTAAATCTTTTGACAAAAAGAAAAAAAAAAAGAAACAAAGCACAGAACTATCAGAGCTGTGACATGTGGGCCAGGAAGCACATTAAACAAAATTCCCTAGGCTGTGATGCTGAATCTAATCCCTAAAAAAAATCTTGCTTCCAAAAAAGAAAAAANTATAAAATTAGTCATGAATCCCTAAAATACAATTCTGTAAACATCCACCTAATACAAATTTTATCATTTAATATGCACAAACAAACACATAATTTACAAATGCACTATTTGGGCTTTCAAATCATCAAGGAGAAACTAATGGCTTACATTATTTCTTTGTTGGGAGTGTAGAGAGCAAGGAGACTCAGTAATATATTCTTGCCTACTGCAATTTTACTTATATTACACACATAGGCACTATTAATTGAGTGCAAGTGGCACTGAGCAGCAAAAATGCCAGCAAAAGTAATTTGCATTGTTGAAGAAAGCAGCAGTGTTCAGGTCTCCAGGAATTTCTCTTATCAGCTGCCCACATATTTTGATGCTTTAATTTTTGATGATTTAACTTTTCCAACTATGATGTCTGGGCAAAATTTCCAAGTTCTCTGTTTAGCTCCCTGTTCCTCTTTGGATCCAAGTTCTTCCAGCAAATTGGATATTATGCAGTGATCTCTGCCCCTCTTGTATTAACAAATCAATTACGCAGAATAAAACTACCCAGGTTGTGGATTCAGATTTGCAAACCGTGCAACTTTGTGAAGGTGGTGTGGTTGCAACACTGTAGCTCAGACCAGGATTGGATCAGTTCTAAGAGGGCCAAAAAGTCACTTAACATAAGGCAACAGAATGCCGTAGTATTATTCAGAACTGTATGAACAACTGCAAGAGTTACCAGCCCTTCTACACAGGAGACCCTAGAAGGATGCTTAAGACAATTCTTAGTGGCCCAAGTGGAGGTCTTGAGAGATTGAAGTGCTGTCAACAAATCTCCCTTTTACTGGGGTATTAATTCCATTAGCCAGCTATATTCATTATTTTCAGTTCATTGTAACTTCAACTGGTCATTGTATTAGTATGAAAAGTTTAAATGGAAGTCAATACAGGAAAGCAGAATTTCACCAGAGTCCTGTGTAGCTGATCATAGAATTGGCTGGGTTGGAAGGGACCTCAGAGATCATCACGTCCAACCCTTGATCCACTCCCGCTGCAGTTACCAGACCATGGCACTGAGTGCCACATCCAGTCTCTTTTTAAATATCTCCAGGGACGGAGAATCCACTACTTCCTTGGGCAGCCCATTCCAATGTCTAATCACCCTCTCCGTAAAGAAATTCTTTCTAATATCCAACCTAAACCTCCCCTGGCACAACTTAAGACCATGTCCTCTTGTCTTGCTGATAGTTGCCTGGGAAAAGAGACCAACCCCCCCCTGGCTACACCCTCCTTTCAGGGAGTTGTAGAGAGTGATGAGGTCTCCCCTGAGCTGCCTCTTCTCCAGGCTGAACAGCCCCAGCTCCCTCAGCCTCTCCTCATAGGATCTGTGCTCGAGTCCCTTCACCAGCCTGGTTGCCCTCCTTTGGACCTGCTCCAGGACCCCGATATCCTTCCTGAACTGAGGGGCCCAGAACTGGACACAATACTCCAGGTGCAGCCTCACCAGCATTGAGTACAGGGGTAGAATCACTTCCCAGGACCTGCTGGCCACGCTGTTCCTGATACAGGCCAGGATGCCATTGGCCTTCTTGGCCACCTGGGCACACTGCTGGCTCATGTTCAGCTTCCTGTCAATCCAAACTCCCAGGTCCCTCTCTGTCTGGCTGCTCTCCAGCCACTCTGTGCCCAGCCTGGAGCTCCCCATGGGGTTGTTGTGGCCAAAGTGCAGGACCCGGCACTTGGCCGTGTTGAACCTCATCCCATTGGAATCAGCCCAACTCTCCAGTCTGTCCAGGTCCCTCTGCAGAGCCCTCCTGCCTTCCAGCTGATCCACACTCCCCCCCAGCTTAGTGTCATCAGCGAATTTGCTGATGATGGACTCAATCCCCTCATCTAAATCATCAATAAAGATATTAAGATGTTGGCCCCAGAACTGGGCCCAGCACTGATCCCTGGGGGACACCACTAGTGACCGGCCGCCAACTGGATGCAGCACCGTTCAGCACCACTCTCTGGGCCCGGCCCTCCAGCCAGTTCCTAACCCAGCACAGGGTGCTCCTGTCCAAGCTGTGGGCTGACAGCTTTGTCAGGAGAATGCTGTGGGAGACGGTGTCAAAGGCTTTGCTGAAGTCCAGGTAGACCACGTCCACAGCCTTCCCCTCATCCACCAGGCGGGTCACCTGACCATAAAAGGAGATCAGGTTGGTCAGACAGGACCTGCCCTTCCTAAACCCGTGCTGGCTGGGTCTGATCCCCTGTCCATCCTGTAGGTGCTGTGTGATTGCACTGAGGATGATCTGCTCCATAACCCTGCCAGGCACTGAGGTCAGGCTGACGGGTCTGTAGTTTCCCGGGTCCTCCTTCCGGCCCTTTTTGTGGATTGGCGTGACATTCGCCAACTTCCAATCATCTGGGATGTCCCCAGTGAGCCAGGACTGTTGGTAGATGATAGAGAGAGGCTTGGCGAGCTCTTCTGCCAGCTCTCTCATCACCCTGGGGTGGATCCTATCTGGTCCCATAGACTTGTGGGGATCCAAGCAACTCAGTAGGTCACTGACTGTTTACAGGGGGGATTAGGGTCATTAGGGTTTGGTTTAGGGTTAGGGTTTGGATTAGGGTTATGGTTAGGGTTAGGCTTAGGCTTAGGCTTAGGCTTAGGCTTAGGCTTAGGCTTAGGCTTAGGGTTAGGGTTTGGGTTAGGGTTCGGATTAGGGTTTGGGTTAGGTTTAGGTTTAGGGTTTGGGTTAGGGTTAGGGTTAGAGTTACGGTTAGGGTCATTAGGGTTAGGGTTAGGGTCATTAGGGTTAGGTTAGGGTTAGGGTTAGGGTCATTAGGGTTAGGGTTAGGGTTAGTTTTATGGTTAGGGTTAGGGGTTAGGGTTAGGATTAGGTTTAGGGTTAGGGTTAGGGTCATTAGGGTTAGGGTTAGGTTTAGGTTTAGGGTTAGCGTTAGGGTTTGTATTAGGTTTAGGGTTAGGGTCAGTGTTAGGGTTAGGTTTAGGATTAGGGTTAGGGTCATAAGGATTAGGGTCAGTGTTAGGGTTAGGTTAGGGTTTGCGTTAGGGTCATTTGGCTTAGGGTTAGGGTTAGGGTTTGGTTGGGGTTAGGGATAGGGTTAGGGTCATTAGGCTTAGGGTTAGGGTTAGGGTTTGGTTGGGGTTAGGGATAGGGTTAGGGCCTTTAGGATTAGGGTTAGCGTTAGGTTTAGGGTTAGGGTTAGGGTTAGTGTTAGGGTTAGGTTTAGGATTAGGGTTAGGGTTAGGGTTAGTGTTAGGGTTAGGGTTAGGGTTAGGGTTAGGGTTAGGGTTAGGGTTTTAGGGTTAGGGTTAGGGTTAGGTTTAGGTTTAGGGTTAGGGTTAGGGTTAGGGTTAGGGTCATAAGGGTTAGGGTTAGGGTGGTTAGGGTTAGGGTTAGGNGCAATCACACAGCACCTGCAGGATGGACAGGGGATCAGACCCAGCCAGCACGGGTTTAGGAAGGCAGGTCCTGTCTGACCAACCTGATCTCCTTTTATGATCAGGTGACCCGTCTGGTGGATGAGGGGAAGGCTGTGGATGTGGTCTACCTGGACTTCAGCAAGGCCTTTGACACCATCTCCCACAGGGTGCCCCTGTCCAAGCTGTGGGCTGACAGCTTTTTCAGGAGAATGCTGTGGGAGACGGTGTCAAAGGCCTTGCTGAAGTCCGGGTAGACCACATCCACAGCCTTCCCCTCATCCACCAGGCGGGTCACCCGATCATAAAAGGAGATCAGGTTGGTCAGACAGGACCTGCCCTTCCTAACCCCGTGCTGGCTGGGTCTGATCCCTTGCCTGTCCTGCAGGTGCTGTGTGATTGCCCCCAGGATGATCTGTTCCATAACCCTGCCAGGCACTGAGGTCAGGCTGACAGGCCCGTAGTTTCCTGGGTAATGATTTGATTGTAAACAGCAATGATGGTGAAGGAGGAGGGCTAGTTATTTTCCCTTCATTAACTCAGTGGAAGAAGTTAATTAGATTTCAAAACCTACCTTTAGAGGAAACATCTGATCTTTTTAGTAATAACATTCACTAAAAAACAATCCCTCTCTGTTTTCTGGCAAGCAAGCCAGCCAACATGTTGCTGTCTCTTCAGTGAGGACCATGCCAAGGTGGCTGTGGCTGCCCATGCCATGAACACAGAGTTCACATGGCCTGGAGCCAGCAGCATGGGTGCTCTTCAGCCTACAAAATACCTCCCCATGGCTTCATGGCAGTGACTTAGTAAAGGGAGACCACATAGACGATGTAGTAGTCAATAACATTTCTAGAGGAGTTTTTTAGAGGGCCTAGGCAAACCAAAACACAGGTGGGAAAAGTGAGTTACCTGACACCAGCCACTTACTTCGCACTTTTCTTCAGAAAATATTTTTTTATAGGGAAAGGCAGACTTGTTTTGAGAGAAAGTTGGAACGTAAATCCTGTCTTTAGAAGTAGCATCTGCTCAGTTTTATTTTTTTTAGCATATGGTCTTTTTTTTTTTTTTTTACCACTTCTTCATTTACTATTGCAAAAAGACTCCTAAAACTTTTCCATGCTTTTAAAATCCAGACATTCAAAATTTTTAAGAAGACCATCAACATCGGAACAATTTCATTTTTGTTTCCTGATGATTATAGAATCGTTTTGGTTGGAAAAGACCTTTAAGATCATCAAGTCCAACTGTCAGCCCAGCACACTGCCAAGTCCACCACTAAACCACATCCCTAACCACACCTACACGTCTTTTAAATAACTACAGGAGTGGTGACTCTGTCACCTGTTGTTGCCTAACAATCCTTTTGGTGAAGAAATGTTTCCTGATATCCAATCTAAACCTCCCGTGGCACAACTTGAGGCCATTTGCTCTTGTTTTGTTCCTTGTTACTTGGGAGAAGATGCCAGTCTCCTCCCTACAATCTCCCTTCAGGTAGTTGTAGACATCAATAAGGTGTCCCCTCAGCCTCCTTTTCTCCAGACCACACAACTCCAGCCTACCTCATAAGACATGAGCTCTAGAACCAACTTCATTGCCCTTGTTTGGACGCACTCCTGTACCTCAGTGTCTCTCTTGTAGTGAAGTGCCCAACACAACACAGCACTCGAGGTGCTGCCTCACCAGTGCTGAGTACAGGGGCACCATCACTTCCCTAGCCCTGCTGGCCACACTATTTCTGATACCAGACAGGATGCTGTTGGCTGTCTTGGCCACCTGAGCACACTGCTGGCCCATACCCAGCTGCTATCAACCAACCAAAAGGACCAGGTCCTGTTCCATCAAGCTGATTTTCAGCCACTTTTTCCCAAGCCCATAGTATTTCATGGTATTGGTGTGACCCAAATGCAGGACCTAACACCAATTGCTCCAGTCTATCCAGATCCCTCTGCAGAGCCTTCCTACCCCTAGGCAGATGAGGCAGGTATGCTGTCAGATTTATTTATATTTTTCACACAAAAAGTAGTTGATTTTTACTTTATTCTAGTCAATTTTGTAACAAATAAAAGTTTTGGGAATCCCTGGAATTTCTCACAAGAGGAATAATCCAGCTCCTGCCTAGGTCTAGTCACTACCATAGAGTACAGCCCTGGAGCATAGGCACAGGAGAGAGGAAAGATTAAAAAATATGTTAAATATTCATGGTCTTAACCTCCCTTGTAGGTTAACTGATAACTGTACTTTCATGACACAAATCTTCATTTGAATCCAACTGGATGCATACACAAGTGACGTAATATATATATATATATATGCATGTATTTTCTGTAAAAAGAAAGAGAAAAGATCCCAGCCCTAAAGTAAGCCCTGCGCTCAGTGGAGTCAGGGAGAGCTTTGGCTTTCTTTTATTTTGGTGATAAATAACAACACAAAAAATTGCTCAATTTATGGACTTTTTTTTTAGGAAGAGGGAAAACAGGAGGGAGGAAAGCAGCACGTGGGTGATACTAAGGGCAGGTGGGACAGCAGGAGGCCGAGATTATCACTCTCAGGTGAACAAAGTTTACATATCCCACACAAAGAAAGTCAATATGGGAGGAGGGGCAGGGTAAGGTAGAGCATGATGAGTAGAATTTAATCAATCCAACAATTACAAAGAGCTAAACAAAGCAATGTATTTATCCAAGTTCTGTCTTTCAGCCTATAAATGCTTCTAAAATGTGGTTGCACTGGGAAGCTGTGCAGTGGGACCCATTCCATCTGCATTACACTTAAAATAGGTTTTCCAAAAATCTCCATGCTACCCGAGAAAAAGTTTAGAGTCCTTTTTGTCTAGCAATGCCCAGAGGTGCTCACAAATATAGCTGCACGTGCATGTGTAAAACTCACACTGTCTATACCACAAGGATAGCTTTCTTGGTGAGTGGCTCAGTCCTCTGGTGTTTGCAGGGTTTTTGAAATGGATTGAAAGGAAGAAAAATAGATCTCTTTGCTTTATAAAATGCAGCTCTTCCAGAGCTAGGAGCAACAGTTACTGCTCTCACGAGATTGCTCTTCAGATAACACAGTGAGACCTCATGACTTGTTGCCAAAAAGGTATTGATAAAATACAGGTAGTTCAGTCAAATGCAACAAAAAAATGTGTAATGACCTAGAGGGGCTAATTAAACAGAAAGCAAGAAAAAACATTAAGCATATATGACTGAGAAAGGAAAGAAACACAGTACGGTATAATCCAGAGAACATGAAGCCAGGGAAATGGCAGTCAGCAACTCCATACCAAAACATAGAACAAAAGCTTGGATAGCTTGTGAAATAATTTGCTTGCTTCCTTATGATGGGTCAAACAAGTTTTTCTCGAAGCCTAGGAGTGCCTTCTCTTTGTCTCTCAAGGTTTCCCAGGGGATGTCAAGGGCTCACAAACATCCTAAGGTGGGAGGCTGTCCCCTTACATACTTTTTTATCTAAATCCCCACAAACATAGCTGACCTTTATCTCAAAGCCTGAGGGCACTTCTTAGAATGTCATGCTTATCAGATATCCACTCCTCATAGTGACTTCAGCCTTCTGAAGAGCCTGAAAAGTCTGTCACATTTTTATCCAGTCTAATACCACTTTGGTTATCACGCTATATATAAAGGTATATATTTATAAAGGCATATTGTAGTATTTGGAGATTTCAGGCCTGCCTGTCTATCAATATTGGCTCTCTGTTAATCCTATTAAGATAATTATCAACCAAGGGAAGAAGTGGAAAGGAAGAAAGTAACCTTTGCCAACACTTAGGTCCTAGGAAGAGAAGGAAGATTCTTTATACTCACACAAATGCACAACTACACAGCTCTGACATACTGCTGTTGGCATTTTCATAACATTTGATCATCTGGTTGCTACGCATGCTGCCACATTACCACTTGACATTTACATTTTATTTCCAGTTTATTGCAAAAGGTAGGAAGTGAAGCACTCTTCTACTCTCTTAAATTGCCTTCATCTTGCTGATAATATGAATAAAAGCCCCACTCAGTTTTATTTACTGAACTTAGGATACCTGATAAACATCCATGCGCTGCCATGCAAACATGTTGTCTTTCCCGACTGAAGAAGGCAGGGCCTGTGGAGAGCATTTCGTCATCAGAGGAGAGTGGCTGAGGAAACCCTGGCTCTTGTAGTCCGGGTACAAACTCACTGAAGCCTTCCAGAAGAGTCAAAGACTCAGAGCAAACCAATCTCACAGGAACCTCTAGTAGCAACATCAAGAAACTCAGCTCCTGTAATCTAAAAGAAGTGGTAGGGCCTGTACAACTTTGGAAACCAAAGCAGCCATCAGCTCCCAATAAATAGCAGAAGCAATTAAATACGATGTACACCTGAGCCTCTGACTAGGAGGCTGGTCTTCCTTGTGAGGGTAATTTATCAGACTGATGAAAGATCAGAGCTCAATTTTGCCAAGCTTATTGTGTCTGAAAGATTTTGGCTCCCTGGTAGCTGCAGTTTAAACCACTTAATAGCTAAGCCATGCTGTCCTTTTTGCATGGCAAGACATGTGAAATGAGAGCTTTATCTAAGGTATAAGAAGTGACAGGGGCTCAGATGTCTTACTTCCAGGCTCCCTAGTTAGGTTTTCCACCCTTCAGAGTCAATCTAGAGAGGTACTGAGTATCTCCAATTCCTGCTGATTACAACAGCAACTGCGATTTTCCTACCACAGCTAGCAGAAGGAAAAACTTTATACCCTCACAAAGACTTGAGAGACAAAGTTGGTGCCTTATTGTCCCAAGCAGACCAGAGGGGAAAGTATAGAATCATAGAATGGTTTGGGTTGGAGAAGGGACTTTAAAAACCATCTTGTTCCAATGCCCTGCACGGGCAGGGACACCTCCCACCAGACCAGGTGGCTCTGTGTCCCACCCAACACTTCCAGAGCATGGGCAGCCATGACTTCCAGTGGGCAACCTCTTCTAGCCTCTCACGACCCTCACAGTGAAGAGTTTCTACTGCCCTGGGAAACTTCCACTCTAATGGACAGCCACAGTCAGGGAATAAACGCACATCTGTATCTAGGAGAAGGCTCAGGCTCCAGCTCTTCCCCACACTGGAGAGGGAATCAGGCAGCAGGGGCAGCCCAAGGGTGGAAGAGGCTTCTGCAGCCCAGCGAGGCAGCGGCCTGCGGCCACGGGTGTGAGGGAGTGCAAGGCAGCCATAGCGGGGTTTGTGCCTTCTTACAAACAAAGGGGAGGAGCTGTAGGAGCAGGGCCAGGGACTCAGGGGCCAGCTGAGGCAGGGCTGGAAGTTATTATGAAGAATCATGAGTTTGCTTGTCCGCTGTTCCCATTCAGTCTCTCTACGCTGATTCACCCAAACCAACACACACCCCTTCAAGCAGGCACGTACCTCCCTCCCCTTTTATCTCTCCCCAAACTCCTCACAAGTCCTGGATGTCCTGAGTGCCTGACCAAAGCCCAGACCCACCCTTGCCCACTTTCCCTCTCTCCCTTGACAGCCTCCCCCTCCCAAACCCCTGATTCCCACCCTCTTCCCACAGGGAAGCCCCAGGCCAGGTGCAGCTGGGTCGGCAGGGAAGGCCCAGGAACTGCTCTCTTCCTTGTGGAGAAACAAGTTGTCTCCTGCCAGCTGCTCTGCCCAGACATACACAGCATCCCACAGGCTGTCTCTTCTCTTTGGCATGGGGGAAAATAAAAATAAATAAATAAATAAACAAATAAAAGCTTACCTCTCCACGTGGGAATAAACCACCGGGAAGAAACCTGCAGCTGGGGTGCACTAAATCCCTCAAATGGCAAGGACTGACCATCTCGGTGGAGAGCAGGTTGGCAGAAGAGAACTGGGAGCTGAAGCCCATAGCACAGAGACAAGGCTTTGTCTGGGTAGGTGGAAGGTTCTGGAAGAAACTATTCCCTTCTCTTCCTACTCCTCTCCCAAAGAACAGTTTATTTTTCTGATAAAAAAAGTAAGTCACTTCTATTCAGCGCTAACATGCCATGCTTAGAGTTTGCCTGGGATAGCTCTTCACAATTTAGAAACAGCGTAAGCTCTGAAGAGATCTTGGAAAGTAGAGCAACAGGTCTGTGCTGACTGTGGCAAAGTGAGCCCCTGCCAGCAGCACTGAGAGCCAGGGAGGCTGCTCTGATATCATCTGGGTATACACATCACCCCCTGGGTTTGGCTGTAGCAACTAGAGGGATGTGGCATTTGCAGGTTTCAGCAGGTAGGCTTGCACATCACTCAGTGTCAAGCATTGCTGTCATCTGAAAATTGTCACAGCATTTCTCCTGCCTCTGCTGAGCAATGTACAAGCACAGAGTGAAGCACTGGTGTGAGCTGGGTGCCCTGCAGAGCATGGTACTGAAGAGGTGCTGCAGCCCTTCTGGTTTCCTCTGTAGTTCATATGAATTACAACTATGGCTTAACTACCAATTTAAAGTAGTTTATTGAAAGAATAAACATTGCATCACTTACTAAACTGCCAGAACCGTCTGTATGTTCGTAAATGAGGCGGTCTGGATCTCTAATTTTCTCTCTTGTGATTTTTAACAAAAACAAAATTTTGCTAGACAGCAGATTTAATTTTCCTTCTTTATTATAGGAAGCAGTTCCATTGTTCAGGGAAAGACAGTAGTCAATCATCTGCAGTTTCAGTCTGTATGCAGATGCTTGGTAACACTTGAATGTATAATTCTGGTTATTTATGAGCTAATTGTCCAATATGTGTTGCAGTTAATTCTCATAAATACGAGGCTTTAAGTAAAAAAAAAAAAAGCATGAATAATTTCCAGTCTCCCTGTGTACCAATAATGTTACCATTGCCTGTCTGAAAAGCTGGTACCTGCAAATTTTCTACCAAAAGGAAGAAACTAAACATGCACAGTCCAGATTTTTTCTTCCCAAATTTCTCTTGCAAGTGGCCTGAAATACAAGTTGCAAATGTGACAGCCAATCATATAGCTTCTTTTTGTCTAAGGCTTTCTAAATATCACTTGATTATATGGCACTCGTTGGACTGTTGGGTTTCAGGGAAAAGATTCTTTGTTCCTGTTTTTTCTACATTTCTGCTTAATTAGATCCTCATGCCATAGGAATCTCTGCACTGTAACACTGCAGTAAAACCAACAAGAGTCTGTGAAGAAGCTATGCTCAGGCCCCAGAAATTAAAGGGTTTAAACACAATTGTGTGGCACTCACTCTAATCTAAGAAGGATGTACTATATTGTACAAAAGCAGGACCAGAAAAACTCCCACGAATTTCACCAGTCCCATTACCACAGGAAAGACACTGTAGCACTTGACTGTGGCTTATAATTAGTTCACCCATGGTGATGAGACAATTTAGATGGATAAAAAGGGAGTGTATCTAGCACCCGTCTGAAGAAAGAAAATAACAGATAATTAGGAAAGAAAGCAAAACTTCACTGAAACCTGGAAGATAAGTTTAGCTCCACATACACTCACTCCTGAAGCGAAAGGTTTCTAATTAAATAATTCATTGTGGGAACGCATCACCAGCCCAGATGGAGGGAAGAGAGAGCCCCTGTGTGTTCAGTGGGTTCCCACCAGCCTCCAGGCTTCCCTCACCATGTCCCAAAATAAGCCAAGGTGATGGGTGTGGGGCCTCCTGGGAGCAGAGCTTCAGCACACACACAGGTGTGGTACAAATATAAGTGAGACCCAGCATTCCTGGGATGCCCCAAATAGTGCCACCAAAGCAAAAGCAGTTTTTAAACCTTGTTTCAGCAAGTTCAGATAGGCAGCACATGAATCTGAGGAACAGGAACATAGCAGAAGCCAAGTAAATATTTTGTTAATACGCAAAGGTTTTGCATCATCTTTGATTTGGTTTTATCCAAGGTATTCCACTTTTCCCTCATTCTCCTGTTCCCTGGGACAGACAGAGACAAATTGAGAAGAGCCATCAGAGCCTTCCATGTAACTTAGCACACCTGAATTTGACATCAGTGTTACTATGAACACACTGAAGAGATCAAGCCCACACTTCAAGTGACAGAAGGAAAAAATTGCACTAACAAAACTGCTGTTAATGAGAGAGAAAATTTTGCAGTCATTCTAGTTGTTTTCACTCACTGGAATAGTGTATCTGGCTAGATCTCTTGAACTCCATCATCTCCTCTGTATCACCACATCTCTTGGGGCAGTATGAATTTCTTCTCCTCCTGCCCAGCACACACACCTGAAACCTGCATGTCACTTCATAGGTTTTCTGCTGCTTTTCCCAAAGTCTCCAGGATATGGCCCCCTTCACCAAAGCTCTCAGCCAGCAGTGTTTCTATGGGTGAAAACTCTTTCTCAAACACACAGTCACTCAATCTCCCTGCATCTCAAGAGGATCACTTTTCCTCTTTCCAGTCAACCATAAACTTCTGAGCCACTGGAGCAGCCCAGGTGAAATAACCCATGAAGACTCTTGCATTCCACTTACTAAGATTATGGCTTACATTTCCAACAGCACCTTTATTCACCTCTAAAATTTCAAAGACTTTCTTAGATTTTGCTGCCCTAATGGCTTTCATGCTGAGGGCAGGGGCTCCTTATAAACCCCTAAAAACCTCCTTCTTTCCTTGTCAAGCTGTCCTTTGTCGCAGAGGCTGCTGAGCACTCGTGTCGACTGTTGCTGTGCTGACACCATCATATATGAGGCTGTCATCTGGGCATCCTTCTAGTCCCCTATTCACTGCCTCTGGTCTAAGGACCTCTGTGCAGCAGGTAGCATGGCAGGATCAAGCCACACTGCCCCAGCAGAGGTAACAATAAAAGCAGCAGGTGGCAAGCTTCTCTAAAGCACACATGAAAAGAAAGTATGAGGTTTATGAAGGCAATCCCAGAAAATCCCTGATAACACCTCAAGCCCCATTGCATCACATCTCAAACTCAATCTACTTCCAAAGGCAAATATAACAAAGCAGAAGGGCAACAACGGGGCTTTTGCCTTCCTAATATCATCTACCAGAACATCTCAAGGCAGCTCTTCAGAAGCGCAAGCTGCTCTCTGTGTATTGCCAAGGGAGCGGTTATCATTCCTTGTATGCTGCTGACATAAAACCCATCCAGACCAACTTGGATGTGGTCTACTTGGTGATGCAGATAGGCTCAATAACCACAAGCAGAAAGGCAAATGTCATAACTGCCTTAACCAATTCACTACAAACTGTGTATCTGATGGGTTTATATTTTTATCTGAGTAAATCAACTTAAAATGGAGGGTACTGATACTGTAGATTCTCATGAAGTGTTCAGGTGCCTCCAGCTCATTCCACCATCTACTATATGTAACCACTCACGTGCTATTTCTCATTTCTCCAGGCTAAATAGAACAAGACACAGATTTAGTTTGCAGATGAATACCTGTGTTCAAGTGAAGAACAGTCATTCCTCACACTCTGCTGTGAATAAAACAACTGGATAATAAGTAAGCAGGGTCAAATCTGAACCTGTTTGGAATGAAGAGAGCTACCATTTGGGACCATTAGGCTACTTCTTGCAAGGGCTGCTCCAACGTGCAACTTTTGGTGTTCTCTAGAGATTAGAAGCAGCCAGAATAGGCTGCAGTTATGAAGCTGAAAGCCTTCTGTAGTCAAGTGGCAATGAAAAGGGAAAAACAGGTATCAGGGAAATTCTCTATCATCCCATTCATTACTGATTCCTAAGCAAACATTTATCTGCATTTTGTGAGCATGCATTTCAGTCTGGACCCCAGACATGACCCTCACTTTGAGAAACCATCAAGATCCTAAATTCCTGAATAGTTCTGTCCTGTGATTTGACCCCATCATTTTGCTCTACCTCTTTCCCTCTACCCCTTTTTTATCTTCTTTTCTACAAACAGAAGACTGTGAGGACTACTAATTCCAGTTCCCAGTTCCTGCAGGGCATGGTATCATGTAATACTCTTCTGTAAGGTGTTCAAGCTCCATCACAAAATTAGTAGCAATTTGTGTCCTCACTGCCCCTGTTGGAGAGTCATCCCAGAATCTCGCTCCTGAGACACAGCTTTATCATCCTATCCATAGTCTATTCACTGTTTAAGTGTCAAAAATATTATTGTTGCTTATAAATTATTACTTACTGATTATAAAGAAACTAATGTACTTATGATTACTTTACTCCTCTGATAGCCTTTTCAGCCTTGGCCTTGGACTTACACTGAACTTTACACCAGCAGTCCTGGTCCACTGCTATTTTACTGAGATCTTGTGTTCTCCTTTCATGTTACAGACTCTCTAGTTGTCCTCTTAGCCCTTTTTGGCAGCTGCTCCACTTGAATTCATGCTTCTTGAGCAGCCAGAATTTCAGACACTATGCAACAGAAGCATTGCGAGTACTTTCTATAGCAATATTAATACTTCTTACATGAAAGGGAAAATATTCCCTCTGACAGATTTGGGATACCCTTCCTCTTTCTTTCGTAACTGTACTACACAGACAACTGATCTTGTTCTTTCTTTCATTTTGTACAGCCCTATCCTATAGCATGAACTGCTATTAGCAGTCAAGGTTCATGAATTTGACCTCATTCTACTAAATTGCATTGCATCTCTATTTATTCAGTTTTTACCATCCTCTAATATTTTATGCATGATGTTCTCATTCTCCTTCACATTACCAGTACTTCTAACTTCACATCATAAATAAGTTTCATTAACACAACCCTAATTTTATGCCAGCGTGAAAGCTTAACTTCTTTTGTCTCCCCTCAACTTATATGCTGTAGGATCCTTTGTGGTCTATTTTTAATATTCTTTGCAAGTCTTGGCTTGATTTTCATCAAGTCTTAATTCAGCCACAGTTTCACTCCTCAGAAGCTCCCTGGGGGGTTGGGTTTGGGTTTTTTTGAGATACTCAGTTGGCTCTGGCAGTCTTCATGGTTAGCCTTTTTCTCTTTACAAATGCTACATAACTTTGGACTTCTGATGGGAATTACATGTCTTCTTCATGTGCATCATGTCTTTCCTCCTCCTCCAACATCAACCCCCCTTTTTTTCTTTTGTGTGATCATCTGTATTTCAGGATCAATCTACTCCACTAGACGGTATCTTCCCCTTTCTTGGATGGGGACCTTCCTTATTAAACTGTTCATGATCTGGATACTCTCACTGGGCAAATCTTGAGCAGCCTGTGTAGCTGCTCTTCCCTTTCCTTCATAATGCTTACACTTCTCCATCTGAATTCCACCTTGCCTCCAGCATCACCCCTAATCCTCTGATCTTCCTATTAGAGGTACGCAGAGGGATGAATTTTATCAGTAAGTAGATATTGTCAGAATTTCACTCTGAGGTAGTACACAGGGCAGTGCAACTGCTTACAGAAGTACCTTTTACTGGTTTTGGTCACTGCCTTCCTGCAGCCATTACAGTCTTCTCTTCTTAGCCTCTAATCTTAAAAAAGGAAAGGACAGAAACACCACCAGACTGAGACTCACCTAGATTTCCCCCTTCCTTTCTCACAAGAGATGCAGACAAAAAAAAACCCTAAAAACAAACAGTGGCTTGCTTATCTGAGTGTGCATCATGTTACAGAAACCTGATAAGAAACACTGTCCCACGCTTCTCTGACGACTGTCACATGAGCCAGGTGCAAGGAAGGTGTAAGCATTACCTCCCCTCTCTGCAGCCTAAAGGATACTGCCACCTTTGGAATCAGTTTTGTAACCATCTTCTATATAAAGATCTGTTCAGGCTGGGCTTTCAAGTAACAAGGACATTGCCATTGCAAACAGGGTAAGTTTTAAGAAGCAGATCAAAATGAGGTTGCCTTCAGTAGTTGCTTTCTTTTTTTAATGCTAGAAAAAACAAACAACAACTAATAAAGAATACAACAACAACAAAAATCACCAAACAAAAAACTACTAGAAATTTTAACACTTTTTTTTCCCCCAGCCTTTCAGAATGTGCTTTTTTGGCCTTTCTTACAGAGTGCAGCTTCATTTAGTTTAGTGTTAAGTTGACAATTAAGATGTCTTGTAAAATCCTGGTTCAGAAATTCTGATCCTAAGCTGTGCTGCAGGTGATGTTTGGTGCCCTGACAGCTAGCAGGATGGCCATGAATGTACTGCCTTGTTTCAGCTTGTCACCCCCTCTTCTTTGGAAGAAAACTTAGAGAGTCACTAACATCTCTTGTCACCATGAGATGTCTGCTGGACACAGAAATGTGTTCATAGTCAGGATTCTTGCTTCCTACCTGGAAGCCCCTTGAGAATTCTTTGCAGTAGGATGAGCCAGGACTGCAGTGCTGTTCACAGCTTTTGAGATGCAGCATGCTGCAAGTCACAGCTGCAACTTTTCTCTGCCACCAGAAGAGCAGACTGATGGGTCATCCACCTGCCCCAAGCACCTGGAGCTCTTCTTCCTCCTTACAA
Organism: Florisuga fusca; assembly: GCA_038090715.1. Taxonomy (NCBI): domain Eukaryota; kingdom Metazoa; phylum Chordata; class Aves; order Apodiformes; family Trochilidae; genus Florisuga; species Florisuga fusca. The sequence continues at coordinate 55,270,960 of JAAWXA010000001.1, read as the reverse complement.
CTGCCTTAGAATTATTTTCACCTCTGCATGACTACAGTGAGCTGCCAACCACCTTATCTCTGCCTCCAGTTCATAATTATGAAAAAGCTGAAAAAAAAAAAAAGCTGAAAAAGGGTCACCTTATTTGACTTCCAGAGTGTTCCCATATAGAACACTTCCATCCTGAGACTTCTCTATTGAGCACATTATCTTGTGTTTGATACCTTGTGTAATAGCTTTCAGCAAGGCCTCAAAATTTGGATTCAAGGACCCTTGGTGCTCTGCTAATAACTTTCTCCTTCAACTTTCCCCAATATCTCAGATCTGATCACTCATTATTTCTGATGTTACTAATGTAATGTGGCATATTTACATCATTTTGGTCTCCCCTTTCATTTTTCTGCCTTGAAAATTTAATTCAGGTGTAAGATGGGTATTGATAGTGCAGTTCAATTGTAAGTATGAGCAGTATTCACTTCCCTCTTATTTTTTCCATTTCCTTTTCTGACCAGTGCTTTGCAGAATATAAGGTGACCCATTTCTGTTTGAGACTGATGGCCTGTTCATTCCAGGCACAATTAGTTTTACACTCTTTGCAGCACACGATATTCCCTGTCTGCCCTATTGGTTCTCCAGCCTGGAAGGTGAATAGTACAGATGTGCCAAATCTTGCTCCAAGTAGCCATCACCCCTCAGAGGGCCTTTCTCATCCTGGTATGAGGAAAAAACAAACCAAACCAAACCAAACAACAAGCAAACCCCCAGATTCTTGCATCTCAAAATAAATCTTCAGTTCCACGCTTGCTTTTCAGATTGCATTTTCGGTCTTTAATTAAATAAGTGGAGGAAATGGACTCTCCTCCTTCAGACAGATGAGAGGGAGGGGAAATGGAAGAGGTGCACGTCTGCTCTCTTCCAGCAGTACTTAAAGAGATTCCAGTAAGAGTCATAGTACAATAGCAAAAGGCATTTTTTTCTTCAGATGCTAACTGCTGTCCAGATATTTTGGTTAAATTAGGTAGATATAGCATGTCTGTAGCATAACACTGGAGCTGCAAATTTACTCCAGTTTTGCAGCAGACAGTTAGCTAAGGTCCTGAGAGAAGCAGCAATAATATTACAATTATATATCTAAAAAGATATTTATTATGCAGACTTTCCAGCACAGTAGTGGCGGGGGTATGGTTTACAGACACTACTTAGAATAATGCGTTCTGAAGCAATGCTGTCTACATTTTGCTCCTTGCAGAGAGGCTGAGTGAAAGGTTTTAGCCATTTCTATGGGGCAGTAAGAGGATTTTCTTCCCAGTGAAGAAAGTCCGATTAGTTCTCTGCAAAACCTGTGGTGTCTTGGTTAGTCACAGTGCCTCCCTTAATCTCCTGCTTCACACTGTGGGTTCATTGACAACAAGGGTAACAGCAAGTACTTTGGAGACTAATTCAGTGACAAAGAAAATGCAGTGTAAGGATGGCAAACAGAAAACTTATGCCATGGTTACTGGTAGCTACAACAAGGTTTTTCTAAGAACACCCATGTGTTCGAATCATCCATAGACAAACACACCTCCTCCCTTCAGTGCCATTCCTTCCTTTGTCACCTTGAAATGCTGGCGTGAAAAGTGATGTTTCTTCAGTCAACCCCTTGCAGGCATCATCATGGAGCAACACCAGACACTATTGAATTGAGGCGTGAAGTCTGGTACTAAATCAGCCCTGTGCTGCAGGAAGCAGAGCTGCTGCGAAGTCTGTTTCACTCTAAAAAATCTTTCAGTTCCTTCAGAGACATTTCAGGTGGATTCCGGGTCCTTTGGTTTTTCCCTTGAGATATTCAGCATGTTCTACTGCTCCTTTGAGGAGGACACTGTGAGGACCAATGTGTCACGCTGAGTCCCGGGAAAAGCAGCTGTGTGTCCTGAGCTCTGGAAGGAGACTGGGACTGGAAGTAGCTGTAGTGGGAATAGCCCTGGCAGCCAAACATCTCACCACAGTTCTGTCAGAAGTCACACGTTGGCATCAGAATTACATGTGTGCAGCACTTTGAACATACAGAGCAATTTTTTTGCAGTATCTTTAATTAAAGATACTGAAAAGAATGTAAATAAATTAATAATGCAATAATTAAAACAAACAAACAAAACCCCAAACCAAAACAATAGCAAAACAAACAAACAAGAAATCCAAGAACACTGAGAGAAAGATTTTTGCAGTCAGAAGTGTTAAAATGAGGGCTGAAGCTCTGGAGCTGAGCTCTTTGCTCCTCTCTGTTCCCAGTCTGAATGGTCTGGTCTCTCCTCTGTTTACATTGGGAGCTTTCTTTTTGTTTATAATGATGTTTTCAATCACCAGCTGCCCCAGATGGTTTTCCAATCATAGAAAACTCTATCCTGGTCATTCAAGACAACTAACCTGCACAGACATAAGTTTTCTTGATGCTTAGATTTCACTTGCTCTCTTTCTTTCTTTATAGTTCACATCACCCTCTCCAGCTTTAACTTTTTTCCTCCTCACTCCATCCTTTGTGAGACAGTGACTCAAACTTTTGAATCTATCTTCTTAGGATAAAGTGCTTAGAAACAGGCACACTGGACTTCCCTTCCTCCCTTTAAATAAGTAATTATTTTCTAGGGCAGACACTGAACTTTCAGACAGAAAGAGGTAAGTCACCAACGTGCAGAAGAGCTTGTTTCTCTTCTTGCAGCAGAGCACTCCCAGGCAGGTAGATGAAATATTTGCATCGCCATCCTGCCCTGAAATGCTTTCATCTGCCTGTTCCCAAGGCACTATTTGCATAAAGAGCAATCTACAGGACAGCTGCCCAAACACTCTTGTATCTGCATCAGAAATATTGCTTAATTTTTTTCTCAAATGAACAAAGGACCTTTATGTGCTAAACCATTTTCAAGTGGGAGGCATAACAATAAAACATTAAAGGCATTTTAAGAGGGGGGCAGTCCATTAGAATTTTAACTTCTATCCACAGAGCAAAGTGTATTCAGAGCAGCAGAATATGCAGAACAGGTTAAAATAGTCAGCCAACTTCTTTAGCAGCACCTTAGTCAGAGACCTGAAAACCTTACCCAACCTGCTTTTATGATAATAGACCAAAAATAAGAATGAAAGAAATCACCCAGAAAGCATCATCAAGAGATTTAAAACATGCATTAGAAAAAAAAAAATAAAAGCATAGAAAGATGTTTTCGTTTTTGCTTTGGTTTGGTTTGGTTTGTTGTTTGGTTTTTTCTTTATTTCTTTGTTTGGTTGGGGGTTTTTTGTTTGTTGTTTTGTTTTTTTTTTTGAACTGCCTCTCCCCATTAGCTGTTTCTTAGTCTGCCTCAGCCCATTATTGTCCCACTCCTTCATCCACCTGAGGGGCAGCAAACCCCAGGCAGTGCAGTAAATGTTTCCCTCAGTTCCATCATCACAACAGAGATCAGAAGCTGGCCCCAGAGTGCCAGACAGACTTAAAGACAAACCCTCACTGTGGTTAAGGGGGAGGGAATTTTAATACCCTGATATGGCCTGTGATCTTTGGCACTAATGGCATGCAGAAAAACAAATGCTGGGCAGAATGAAACTTGCAGGGGAAATACCCCTTCTGACATTCTCTAACAGTCAAACACCTGTCTCAGCATCCTTGATACAGCCTTGGTAACATCGATAAAGGATGAACTGAGACATTCTTTTCTCTGCCCTATGCCTGTGACACAATATTTGAAATGACTGATCAAACAAAACATTAGTGAGGCCAAACCAAGTCCAATACCAAACATTTCCTCAAACTCCCCATGATGTATTTATTCTGTTTGTGGTCAAGAAAACTTTGATATTCATTGTTACTCCTGGTTTTGAATGGCTACTGTGCATCACCAATGGTGATTTGAAAATATAATATTATTTCCTGTAGCTCAGACTTTGAGCAATCTGTAGGTGTAATTTTTTTTTTCTTATATCAAACTTGGGATGTGTGTGAACATGTGAATAAGATGTTGTCTGTACAGACGTCAAGACTGGTGCCTACTCCACGTGAAGGGTTTAAACCCATTCCAGTTGGATACACTGCCACAAAGATCATCTTTCTGCATATTCCCAGATACTACTGTAGATGGCTGGACTTTATTTTCCTCTGAGATGCAGATTTAAGGGTGTGTAAGAATTATCAGGGGTGACACATGAGTAACATCTGCTTTTATTAACAGCAGTATTAGATTTCTCCTACCTGCCCTTCTGTGTCACCTCGTAATTTCTCTTGGCACAGTAACTTACACAAATTTGTACATAGCACGGCTGTACCACCCCTCCCCAGCTCATGAATGAAGAATTAACATTTTCTACTTTATCCTTTTTCTATCGAGATCAAGGGAAACACTGCCCTGGATTTGAAAACACTGTCAGTGCCTGTTTTCTCACATTTTCCTGGAGAATTTCTTTCAAAAGAGCTTTTCAATTCCGGTTTCTTTTCTCTCATTCCTGCGCTCAGTGATGGATGCCCTGGGCTGGGCACTGTGGCTGCCACCTGGCAGCCCTCCCCACGGCATCCTCCACACCGAGCTACCCTCCTTCCCACCGTGGCAAACAAAGGCACAATTGTTCTTGCACCGAGCAGCAGGGCTTGTCTTCCCGCTGTTGGTCCCCTGGGGAATGCACCCAGTCCCTCCTGCTTCCCGACACACTGGCACCCGGGACATGCATGGTTGATTTCCCTCCCCGCATCCCCCAGGGCCTCCCATTGTGCTGTAGCTGTGACTTTTTCTAAACTCGTGGTTGCCCGGCTAGGTATAAGGCTGCTCTGGATCCAGGTGATTTGCCTGGATCCTGCACATCCTGTTTCTTTGGCAAGCTGGAACACCTGTGACAAAGCAAAGCAGGGAAAACACAGCAAAAACGAGAAGCTGGGTATCCTCTCGAATAATGATATTGCTCTTCTAAATATTAACACCTCTAGATATGCCTACTACAGATGAGAAGCTTTTCTTTTTTAAAAATGTTTTTCCTCATTTGGGATTGTTTTTCACTGATTACAAACTTACACGTAAGCAGTTTGACAAGCAGCCCATCAGTGCAGCTTCAGCCTCCCATTTGCATCTCACAGGAGGCAGACAGCAGCGTGTTGCAGCACCAGCAACACTCTTCCTGCTGAAATACAACTATAACTGCTGGAGCACTTGAGCTGAGGACAGACCCTTTGATGCAACTCTGTGTATTCATACAGGCCGCCCCAAACCCAGTACTGTTGGGCACAGCAAGTGTTTCTTTTCTCCTTGCTCTCACTTTCTAGCCACACTGCTGAAACATTTTCTGTTGCATACATTCTCTTGAAGCATATTTACAATTTGCCTGTTTTCTGTGTCCCTCTCACCTGCTGTTTGCTCACTGAAGAGAGATGTGTGCAGATAGTTAAACAATACCCTGAGAAATCCCACCAAAGCTCCTCGCTTTCAGCTCATGTATTGAACTAGTCTTTTTCCCCCCCTTTTAGTTTTTCGATCTGACGAGCTCTGTGTTTGTTGCATTTACTCATAACAGAAAGGCAGCCATTTCACTCATCAGTTCCACTCAGTTTAACCCAGCCCATAATACCATCATTGTAGTCAGCTTGCTGAGAGCTGGAAAAATTAGACATACCTGTTTGTAATGAATGCTGATAATTACACAACACACAAACAACAAAGCAGTCTTCTATCTCAAATCACTCCCTCAATTTGAAGACATTAACATTGGTAATTGCATACTGTATGCATATTGCATACAGAGGCACAAAACAAGATTGCCTTCTCCCTACTTATCATAAGAGATGGCACCAGAGCAGAGGAACTTCCATTCTAGAAGGAAAAAAAGATATATGACATCTCTTCTACAGAGGAGGAATGGGATACCAAAACATTCAGCCAAAGACATAATAAAGAGTGTGTGGGCTAGAGCTGGAGCTGGGTTGGGATAAATACTTGCCGGTAGCTTTTTCAGTAAACCATCTTTCTAAGACAAATTCTGGGACAAAGCTGAAATACTTTGTGAGTGTCCAGGACCCACAAAGTCCATCTCTATGTGTAACTCTTTCTGAAGACCAATTTATTTCCCAGTTTACTACAGTTGAATTTCCAAGAGCAGCTGAACTTTTATATCTGTCTGTCCGTGTGGTGCAAGTGAAATATTATTAGCCTCTATAGGGGAGGACACACCACTGATAGTGGCATGCACATCCAGATGCTCCATTTTTGTTAGTGTGTGATGCAGCAACTTAAATAAGCTTACTTCAGGGTTCCTATACCAGGGAGAACAAAGCCGTGGCTTCCCAAACCCCACCAGCTTTGCCACTTTTTTTCTACTCTTAATACTGATCAAGTATTGTAATTGCACTGGACCAGAACATAGGAATCCTCCTATCCAGCGCTTAATTTGATTTTCACCTCTGTTTTCAAAGGCTGTACTTTCTCCATTCCACTTCCCTGTATGATATAAAATTAAAATAATCTACACATATGCAAATATCTTTATAAACAGTCACTGCCTTCCACACCCACCACCTGCAGCAGGATGAGGTGTCACTTGCACCGTGTTATCACATCACCTGCAATTACTGTGGGTTGCTGTGCAGAGGGACATGGTGTGAGGATTTGGGCACCAGAGTGAAGTCTGACTCTTCCTCAGGATCAGATCCTCCTGTCCCTCCACTAACCCATCAGACAGAAGAGAGTCACAGCCCTGGCCACATCCAGGCCTTCGAGCCCCCCCAGAGCAGTCATGCTGCTCAGGTGCCTGCCTGCCTATCAGCCATGACAGCTTTTGGAAGAGGGAGATACCTGTCTCTTGTCTACCAGGTGCTTTTAGGTATGAGTGGGCGACTACAGTGAGTGGCCAGGAAATCTTCAAGTGCTGTGTAGAGACGCCTTGCAGTGTAAGAAGCAGACAGACTGGATTACACTCCAAGCCTCAGGCTTTAGGCACCTAAATCTCAATTTAAGCAGGCTGGATCCTGCTCAGAGCTTAGACCTTATTAAATGTTCGTGTTCCCTTTCCAGGCCTTTTATAGCTCCTCATCAGCCAGCTCTCCCTGCTTAAGATGCTTTCCTCCTAGCACAATGGCACCAAAAACATAGAGCTGGTCAGAACATTTTCAAAGGGGTATTTAGTCAAATATCCCACTAAATCAAAGATGAAACGTCTCAGAGGAACATGAGCATTTCAACAGAGTTTCATTTGTGACCAAAATTAAACTCTTCAGCTGGATACCTGAGGTCTTTGATGTCAAGCTAGGCATTTCAATGCAGCTCTCCTTCGCAAGGGCATTTGAAATGGGTTGCTTTATATTTTGTGCCCACAAAAAACACAAAGAGACTTCAAAAACATCAGGGGCTTTCTGTGGGATGGAATGGCTGTTCTCCATCCAGTCCTGCTCTAACACTTCACAGGAAGGGCTCAGGTAAGTGCATTTATGTCAAGCCCATGGATCATTCAAGAAAGAGTGACTGGATGCATGTTCTCCTCATTTTCCTTAAAAAAAATGCTATAGAATACGGTAATAATTCACTGAGCATTTTGCCTAATTCTCCAAGAAAGCCAAAAGAAAAAAATAATAACTGTATTAAAATGTGTTTCATTATTACAAAGTGTCTGGGAACCTCTTGTATTAATTGATCTTCCTACACATGTCCAATTAGTTTTCCAATAGTTTACTTCAAGATTTTATATAAGGGATAGTCTTTTTAAAAGATGTTTAGTAGACATTTTGTGCAAGTAATTATTGAAGTTGCCCCAGAAGGGAAAAAACCCATCTATGTTGTAATTCCATTACAGTACATTAATATATCTTTCTTGACATTTACTGTCAGGACTCAGTTTTCCTTACGGTCAATCTAGTTCACACAACTTAGTCTCTTACTGGCTGGGAGCTTTTCAGACTAGAAATACCTCACAATCCTTCTGTTGCATGATGATTCCCATCACTTTAGGTGTCTGTTTTACCAATCACAGGAACTATGGGCTATTCTGAGAAATAAATTATTTGCTTTGGAAACTGATATGATTAGAGTCAAAAGCGTGAATAAGATTCAGAAAAATTTGCCTTTGCATGATATGCACTCACAGAAACAAAGAAAGTATTTCTCTTTACCTTTCGGCCTTTCACATTTTTTGAATGTAATTTCCATTTGAAATCAGGACAGAGTGTAGGCTGATGCTGCAATTTCTTCCCTTTAAGCAGATCTCATGCTATTCTTCTGCCAGGTGGGCCCTCATGTCACTCTTGCAATATCTGGTTACACTGCAGCCAGTTCATATGGTCATATGAAATTACTGTCAATATAATGAAAGTGTTTCATCTCAAGTCTCCTGAACCTATTCATCTACTGAGACATCAATAGCTCTCTGCTTGCTTGTGTCCAAGTGACCCTCTGATAGGAATGAATGACGTTGGGTTATTTCAGCCCAAAATGTTGAAGTGTGATTCCAAGAAAAAAATATTCATAGTTTCAAGTCAAAGATGATGGAAAAATAGATTATATTGTATCTCATATATTGTTGATTTATTGTAAAAAGATTTTCCACTTGAAGCTGTGAGTTAGTTGTAGTTTGGCCTGAGCACAGGGAAACAAATTGAGCAGAAGGGATTGATAAGAAATGACTCTATCAAAACAAGTAAAGCCAAGTAATTTTTCTTGAGAAGAAATGAAGGGGAAAAAAAATCAGAATTAAACAGATTGGTACAATTTGATGACCTCTTCCTTCCCCTCAAGATTTTGTGTGCTTGTGTAAAGTCCTCTTTGGACTCTGAAACAGGAGGAAAAGAGGTAGGAGAGCGTCTCTGGAAAAACTTTCCATCTGCTTTCCCACTGTTCATGTCTCCTGGCCTCTCAGCTTCTGTTACCAGGTCCGTGCACAGACTCTAGCATGGGTGCAGGGAGAGGAACCTCCTGTAGCTCGGTGACACCATAGGAAAGCTGAGAGCAGCCAGCAACAGAAAGGAGTAGTGACAGAGTTCAGGTACTGCTCTGAAGGGCCAGAGAGGCCTCTGAACCTGCTGAGCATTCTCAGATCAAGCTGCAAGAATGGGTCTCAGAGCTGTAGGTGCTCCAGCCCCACACCTAGAGCTGCCCCAGCTGGGACCACTGCAGCAGAAGTATTCTGGAATGATTTCTACATCCTGCTTCACTTCAAATAGTGCTGAGTCTTTAAGTATGTGTACACAACTAAAAGAGATTACAGTGCATGATGCTCAGCAAATGTCTGAGAAGAGCTGTCAGATGAAGGCTTCATCAAACAATTTACTTTAAAACAAAGAAACTGATGGATGTCCCTGATGGAAAGAATCACTTCCAGCAGTAGAATATAAGAAGGTGGCAACTGAAAAGGTGGGGAAAGTTTTTTGAGTTTTTTCATGCTTCCCAAAACTGAGATGGATCCCTGAGTATGTTACAGTTCTCAAAGCAAAGGGATTATACCTATTCACAAAAACCACCTTTTTGGTAGAATATGACCAGCCAAAAGCTATGTGTATATTAAAAAATACCCTTTTGATAATTCTAACTGAAAAACCTGTTAGAGATGAAGGACTGAGATTAAAATTAAAAAGTGAAAATCAACAGTGAAGTATAAAAAGCCGAGTATCTGACCCAAAACAACAACAGCAAATGGTAGCTTCTTGAAGTGCAGGGTCTTGGCAACAGGTTTGTTTTTTTTTTTTTAATGTTTATGCAATGGGTAACAGGGCAATAATCCATGTGTAGTGCTCTTGGTGACACCTCGACTGCTAACAGAAGTGGGTAAGTTGCACAGCTGCAGTCTAATATTAGCAAGCCTGGAAACAAAATAAATTGTTGGGTTCATTAGAAGAGAATCCAATTCCAGCAGAACACTACTTCCAAGCCCTTGAGAAATGCTGCTGTTATTTCACCTGATCAAAGGGCCTTTCTTACAGGAGGAAATAGCAGGAGAATAATTCCACCCCCACCTGAACTAGACTGACTCGATTAGCAACAGTGAAACTTCTCCTCCATGAACAGATGCAAAGTGAGTTTCCTGGAAGGAAAGCAGCTCAAAGGCTGTGTTCTCTTCTTTGCATAAGCTCCAAATAAGAGGAAAGCTTCTCTCACATGATGATTTGAAAAATAAATAAATAAAAAAGAAACAGAAGTTTCCAGTCTAGAAGGTGCAATAAGCAACAAGGCACCAAAAGAAGTCTTTTATATTCTCATTTCAGGTGTTAGTACCTGACTTTTTGACATCATCCAGGATTAACCTCACACACACACAAAAAACCCCTCAAACTCTGTATTGCATGGAAGTGCTATAGGCTGAAGTTTAATCTGTGTGCAGTATCTAATATGTCTCTTGTTCTTCCCTCTTACTCCTACGGATTAATGCACACTCCTTATTATTGAGGATCCTCACTGCCTGGGGATCAAGCCATTAGCAGAAGCTTCTCATGACAAACAGCTCAGGAATTTGACTATTCCAGAACAGTAGAGTCTGATTTTTGCTCTAACTCCAACAAATTAGTGATTAACTGAGAGCTATTCAGAGTCTCAGTGCCAAGGTGAATAGAAAGCACTAAACAAGGTCTTATGAACATCTTTTCTGTTGCTTGTTGAGAGAAAAAAAAAATTCACCTCTAGGATAGCTGACACAATTCATTCTGGTGACTTCATTTCTGGCTCTTTTTTCCAGTCACAGATTAGGGGTATGAGTACCACATTGCATGTTTCTCCATTCAGAGCCATCAGAGTGCTGCAAGAGCAGAGCTGTATTATGGGCTTAAGCCCAGAATAAAAATCAGGTGCATATTCAAGTAACACTGATTACAGGTTCTGGCAATTGGGTCTGCCAGGACCTGAGCAAAAGGAGCACAAAAAAATTCAGAAGATTGAAGCGTAAGGGGAAAACTCAGGCCTCACAAGAATTACTCTTGATTCTGCCAGTGGCTCACAGCTCCTGTCTTGTAAGCAGTCACAGAATCGTAGAATGGTTTGGGTTGGAAGGGATCTTAAAAGGTTGCCTAGTCCCAAACCCCCTGCATGTGCAGGGACACCCTCCATTAGACCAGGTTGCTTCAAACCCCATCCAGCCTGGCTTTGAACATTTCCACACCACAGTCTTTACCTCAGTTCCTCTCTCACACCTTTAGACAAGTCTGAGGACTCAATTTGTCTTCCAGGGATGTTTTAAGATGTAATGGATGCTTTATTATACAGTACTATAAGACCTTGAGATGAAAGGACCAATGTAAACTCAAGAGAATTTACTAATGAAAACCATTAATAATAAATGTAATTACAGAGCTTTTGTAATGATTCAACAATTTCAGAATATTTCAAAGTCTGCATTATCTATTTATGATTTTTAAACAAAATTTAGAGAGATATGTAAAAAGAATCAATTCTACATAATTATTTTTAAAAGTTAGAATTTCTTCTGGGAAAAAAGGATCCTTGGATGGGGAAAAAAGGAAGGGGAATAAATCTTTAAGATACAGTACCAATTATTAGGTCACAAAAAAGACTCTCAGATCTATACACAATTTAAGACTGGGAAGCGGGGATAGGGGGAACATTAAAATTACTTTCAAAAGAGTTGAAATCAGACACAGATTAATGCACTGAATATCACAAGAAAAACAATCTTAACGTTACAAATGGAAAGTAGAGAAGAGATGAAACAGCATAAGGAGATTTTTTCTAATGGAAACCAAGAAAGGCCACATAAACTAAATAACATATAATCAGAGAACTTTCTATCCCATTTTGTATTCTTCTGTGCATCACTGGGTTACTTAAAAATGTTGAATGTTCAACAGTATGGACATGTATAAGGGTGCCACTCCTCCTTAGAAATATCCCAGATGCAGTTTCCTTTACTGCAAGTTATTTCTTCCTTTGAGATGAAGATTTCCATTGTTCTGACCACCACACACATCATGAATCAAATATTATTAACCACCTGGCAGTATCTAATATGAAGAACTGAAAAATTAACTGGCCCATTTCTTCTTTTCCATCACCTTTTCTGTCATCCAAACCTTTACATATTACCTAATAAATCTGAGCTCTAATAAATTAAAGTAAACCCCTCCAAAACTTTTTTCTTACAACGAATCTCTGAGATACAAGGTTTTCATGGTATACCTCGCTTTTCTTGTCAGGGCCCAATGTTCTAGGTAGATTTTTCACCTCTGTTGATGCATTCTGAAAGTGGTAGTAAAACATAAGCAAGAACAAGAGTCACAAAAATCAATCAATCCCTGCACATTGCAAAAAATCAAACAATTGCACCAATCAGAATTCAGTGTCGCAGTCTTTGACTTCAACAGAAATCTGAATTAAAATCACAAACCCGGGCATCAGTAATACTAAAACTTCAGCAGATGATGTTACTAATCACTTGATATACACTGGGTCTTAGTTAATTTTCACAAAAATCTAATTTCGCTCTACTTACTCTTCGAAGTTTTTCATTAATACCAATAACAACTTCAACAAGATTTTACAAAAAGTCCTAATCTGTTGCTTGCATTCAACAAGTATTCACTAGAGAAACATAAGTCTATGTGCTTACTTGATGTACACAAAGCATTTGAAGATGGAAAGTATCGTGTGCTAAACATTAATCTAGTCTGACCATCTTCTCATTCCACTATAGAAAGTCAATCTGTCAGAACAAGAAAAACGAAACACAAAGCTGGTCTGGTGAGGATCCTGTTTTGCCTTTGAAAAAATGTTAAAATAATTGATAGTTTCAATAACAGATAGTTTCAAAGTATTAAGCGTTCCTTTGCTCACTGCTTCAAAGAGGTCCCCAAATACCTAGAAATGTAACTATTTTTCATTTCATGTTTGATAAGAAAAAGCATTAAAAAGACTCTTAAAAATACAAATAAAGAGATCTATGCACTTTTTGATCCACCTTTATCTCAAATTAAAAGAGACAGTTGAGTGCTTTACTTGTCCCCCTATAATGAAAAGCCTCAAAAAGACTCTGATGTGGAACTAATTTGCATTCTGAATATGCTGAATAAACTACAGAGACTATAGTAACCTTTAGAGAATCTTAGTGTATTAAAAAAGTAATTCATACCCTATCTCCCACATAAAATGTAGTGTTGGAAGATGTAAATTAGACAAAACAAACAAACATTTCTTAATATATTGTGAGCTCCGGGCCTCCTGTGCATTTCCTAAAATTTCAGTAACTCCTTTTCCAATTTCAAGCACACTAAATTAGGGCCATTTGACAAATGCCTTATCACTATTTTATTTAAGTGTTGCTACATCCAGAAGTATATTTCAAGGAGACATGCACTGAGAAACAACTTCTTTGAACTCACCTTTTTTTCACTTTCTCCCCCATGCCATCAAATGGATAGTAGTTTTTTTAATTACTTAAGACTTCAATAATTTTCAGCCTGGACAACTGCCTTTTAGCTTAACATGACTGTGCAGCACATGTACATCATCACATTTCTTTAGATATATGTTGAAGCCCACTGGCCCATCTCACCAGACTATAATATTGTGGTTGAAGTCCCAAAAAGAAATAGAGTTCCTATTTACCCAATGAAAACAGAGAGCTGAGCAAAAGAGAAACATCTTCTAAAAACCCCAGCTAAGAAACTGGGAATAACAGCCATCTGCCTTATGTGAGAGGCAGTGAGCTTTTCTGAAGTTTCAGCTCATACTGAAAGTGTCTGTTAGACACCAGAACTCCCTTAGTTTCAGTGTTCACAAGGTTCTTCATTGGAGGGCAATAAAGTTAACTACAAAAGTGACAAAACACTAGCTTGATAGCAACTCTTTACCCTCATCCTGCAGCATCTTTGAAATTGTCTGATTTTATCCCATGTAAGCTGTCTGTCTTGATTTCCCTTTGCCCTTATAAGAACTCAACCAGTCCTGCATAACTCCATATCCCCAAATCCTTGGCTGCTCTGGACTTTTGCCTCCTGCTACAGAAGTTCCTCTGCAGACCTGAGATAAAGACAGCATCCTTTACCATAATCCACAGAGTCACTTGCCTTTTTGACATATGCTTTGCAGACCTCCAACTCCTAGAGGTGTTGTGCAAGGTGAAGTTTATCCTCCTGCCCTGGAAGACCCACATCTGCTTGTGCAAGAGACAGAATCACAGAATTTCCTTGGTTGGAAAACACCTTCAAGATCATCAAGCCCAACCATTAACCTAACACTGACAAGACCTTAACTAATATATATCTTATGGACCACGTCTATAAACTCTTAAATACTTCTAGGGATGATGACTACACCACTGCCCTGGGCAGCCTGTTCCAATGTCTGATAATTCTTCCCATGATAAAATTCTTCCTAACATCCAATCTAAACCTCCCCTGGAGCGACTTGAGGCCTTTAGCTCTTAGCCTTTCACTTCCAACTTCTTTGGACAGACCATCCTCACCTCTTTACAGACTCCTTTAAGGGAGTTGTACAGAGCAATAACATCCTCCTCAGCCTCCTCTTCTCCAGGCTAAACAACCCCAGCTCCTTCAGCTGCTCCTAATAAGACTTGTGCTCCAAACCCTCATCAGTTTTGTTGCCCTTCTTTGGACATGCTCTGGTAGCTTTCTGTGGCAAAGGGCTCAAAACTGAACACAGTAGTTGAGGTGTAGCCTCACCAGTCCCTAGTACAGGGGTAAGATTACTTGTGGTCCTGCTGGCCACATTATTCCCTACATAGGCCAGGGTGACATTGGCCCTTTTGGCCACCTGTGCACATGGCTTCACACTGTCTGCCTCCTGTGGTTAGGGTTGTGGTAGAGCTGTGTTAGCCCTTTTTCAAGCACGCTCAGTATAGCACTACTCCAAGCACTTGAATGGACAGTACTGTTAGGATTTGCTAACTGGAGGCATGGGCTGGAAGCTGGAGATAGCCACAAATCTTGTTAATGCCAGCTGAGGAGGAATACTTCCAAACCTTCCTTGACAACTGACATCAAAGGGGACAGAACAACAAATAAAATCTCAAGCCTGCAGAAATCTGTGGCTGTATTTATGATGTTAACACAGTGGAAGCAGTGAGCCTATCTCTACACTGGCCACACAAAAAGGTAAAATCTTGCTCAGTAACCATGCTTACGCTGGTTTGTGTTATCCACCTGACAAAACCTTTATTAAACCTCATAGGATCCATCTGAACTTTCAGTTCCCAATCAACTGATTCAAGGAGACAGCACTCATTCATTCAGATTATTTGTTTTAAAGGGACTTTTTACACAGAAGAAAATTTCTGTTGAGGGGAAAGGAGGGATTCTTAACCTGTGCTCTTCATGCTTTCGGATTGCATCAACATTATTATCCTAGAATCAGAGGGAGAAAAAGGTCTGTGAGAGGCTATTCAGCCCTCCCCTTACCCAAAGGTAGGATCAGCCAGATCTAAACTATTCCCAAATGATGTTTATCTAACCTGCTTTCAGAAACATCTGTGGGTTCCCCAAGCTATTTAGTTAGGTGCTTCAGTGTGTGGCTTGTTCTTTTCAGAGCAGGCAGGAAGGACAAGATATTTCCTATTCTCAGTAGCTGACTTTTCAGGTTTCATTATACTTCCCACTTCCCTTTTAGCAACTGAACCTGCTCCACTCTTTCTACTTCCATTCCAGCTACACTTCTCATGTTTTTCATTGCTCTACTGTGAACTTTACTAGCTCATATCTGCTAATTTCAATGTCCAAAGACATAGGAGTTCTTCTTTGGGTCTTGTAAGATTTCTTTTGATGGGTTTGCTATAAGAATTAATTAGATATTTCTTTCTCTTTTTGGGCTCTCCATGATGCTGGCCTTCTCCTCACTAGATCATACTTCCCTGCCCTCTCTCCAGCCTCCCACCCCACCATTTAGGTCATGAAAGGGAGCAATAAAATCCCTGTTTTTCCTCCATCTCCTCAGATCCCTCCTCCTATGTTACAGGCCCCAGAGCCAAGATGACCGCTCTGGCTTTCCTCTGGCCTCTCTCTTGTACGGAGTGTCCCCAAACCACACACCCAAACCACACCACACAGCAAATGTGGTCACACAGGAGCTGAATAAAGCTGAATAACATAATTTCCCTCAACCTGTTGTCTGTGCTGATGAACCAGAGAGTTCAGAAGTGCATGTCATACTGCAAGGCCTGGCTTCCCCACATGAGCATGGCCTGGGTGCTTCCTGCCTTCAGCTTCTTCCCCAGGGGTGACAGTCACTGCTGTGATCCCACCCTGAGGGTTTGCCATGCTCTATCCACAGCCCAAAACTCCTCACCTCAGGGTAGCTCACATGGCAGGGGAGCCTTGCCTGATCCAGATACAAGGGGCAGAGGGCAGAGGGTACTTGTTACCTCCGCATCCTCAAGGCTGGAGTGTGCTGAGGTTGAGGAATCCCAATTTTCCTTGTCTAGACATCTGTTATATCTTTTTTTGAAGCAAGACTGCAGGCTCTACAGGGTGAAGACCATCTCAAGGCACTTAGCTATAGTGGCACAATAACATAAATGATAACTAAGAGTAAACACAGCAATTCTGTTTTAATGGAAATCAAATGTGAAGGGACCAGCTGAAAAGAATGACATTTTTCACATTCCCAGTTCATAGAATCATAGAACTTCAGGGGTTGGAAGGGACCCTGAAAGATCAAGTCCAGCCTTCCCTGCCAGAGTGGGGTCACCTACAGCAGGTCACACAGGAACACATCCAGGTGGGCTGTGAATGTCTCCAGGGTAGGAGACTCCACAACTTCCCTGGGCAGCCTGTGCCAGTGCTCTGTCACCCTCACAGTGAAAAAATTCTTCCTAATATAGATATGGAACTGCCTATGGTCCAGTTTATAACTGTTGCCCCTTGCCCAATTGTTAGTGACCCCTGAGAAAAGCTTGACTCCATCGTCCTGGCGCTCGCCCCTTACATATTTATAAACATTGATGTGGTCACCCCTCATTCTCCTCCAAGCTGAAGAGGCTCAGCTCCCTCAGCCTTTCCCCATAAGGGAGATGTTCCACTCCCTTCATCATCTCGGAGGCTCTGTGCTGGACTTTTTCAAGACATTCCCTGTCTTTCTTGAACCAAGAGGCCCAGAACTGGACAGAATATTCCAGATGTGGCCTCACCAGGGCAGAGTAGAAGGGGAGGAGAACCTTTTTCAACCTACTAGCCACCCCCCTTCTAATGCACCCCAGGATGCCACTGGCCTTCTTGGCCACAAGGGCACATTGTTGGCTCAGGGTCATCCTTCCATCCACCAGCACCCCCAGGTCCCTTTCCCCTAAGTTCATTAGAATCTGACTCATCCCCTTCTTCTGTCTTCTCAGAAATCATTATAAACTCTTGAGTTATGGTCTTCAGCACAATGACTGGCTGAAGCCCAAACTTGGGGCTTGACTGAGCCTCCCCAGCCATCCATGGGCTGAACCACCAAAGGAATATGGTTGCTTTGGGAAAGCACTGACCCCCGCATCTGAGAGCCTGGAATAGGCCTTTCCCCATGGAAGGTGTGCAGGCAGGCTATGGAGACCAGGCAGCACCAAACCCCAGAACACCTTCTACCCTCATGTAGCAGGGGTAAGCATCACCACCCTGAGGGACAGATAATTCCAAAGACAACCCCTGTCATAGCAATCACAGGCTCTACCATGCAGGAAACAGGCAAGCAAAACAAACAAACAAACAAAAAAAAAGAGTGGGGCTTAGTTGTTACCCTAAAAAATAAGCAGAGCTTCTACAGGGTCTTTAAAAGCTTTCAGTATTATATACTAATTTTATGTGGACAGCAGTGAGACCACAACTCACAAGGACACTGGTTTCAATAGGAATTAAAAGTCAGGCACCAAATTACCTTTGAAGACCTGGGCTTTAATTACTGGTGTTATAGAAAGCAGTGTAAAACCTGCTGACAAATAGCTAATGCCTAGTAGGAGTTTTGCAGACACTCAGCAATTGCTCCCTGTGGTCTGAGGAACACATGATATAAGACTGGAGGGAAAAAAAAGGAGTGATGTAGAAGTTGAACAATGCCAGCCTGCATGGCTGAGTAAAAACAGACCCACTACATGTAAATATGTTGAAATACTAATTAAAGTCACAGACCCCTATAAGCTATGTAGTGAGATTCACAAATCCCTAGTGTGAGAGATCACACCTTTTGGGATCAAAGCTGGTATCATGGACAGGTCACAGTAGCCTGTAAATGCTTTGCCTGTCATCCAGTTCCTCCACCATGTTAGCAATGTGCTCTTCCTTACCATAACACTGTGGCAGAGGGTTTATATCAGTGCCAGATCAACGGGGTTAAATAAGTGTGGAGTTTGCACTGTCTCCTGAAAATGATTGAGTCTTGTTGTGGTATTTTAAATTTAGTAAAAAAAGGGATTGGCAGGGAAAACCCCCAGTCTATCATCCCAGCGATGCTTCACATTGGTTCATTTACTGGTAGTACTTTGCAAGAGGACACACCTTATGGAAGCCTGGGAATTTTGGAATGGAAGCAATGACTAATGCCAAGCTGAAAAAATCTGCGGTGCTGCAAGGAGTTTTACTGTAGCTTCCTGAAAGAGAAAAGATAGCAAAATCATAGTAGTAGCCTTAAAAGGGAATTTGAAGCTAGTATTGGAAAGTTCTACAAAGATACTAAATACCAGCAAGATTTAGAAAGCATATTGATAAAACTGTAGCTATAGTAGATATATGACAGAAAATACCATCACAAGTAGATACATGATAGCGAGTGTCCCCATCATGTCTCAGAATAATCATGCCATCATGTTTTCACATTACTCTCAGTTGTGCCAAAGGATTCTTCTTGCTCATTATTTTAAAACTTCTTTGCACTGTAGCATTAGAACCGTGAAACTGCCGTGTTTGAGCAAATACTCTATTCATTTTCATGCTATTAACATGTCCCAGGCTTCCTAAGGGAAAGGGCACTAAACCACGTAATCTGCTTGCAGAGGAAATTCTCCCTTACTCCTAAAACAATGAGAGTATTCAAGATATGGTTTCAATCCATTTTAAATTGTTTTTTTAACGCTTGCTACTGTGGGTCTGAATGCTGAAATTAGCTGTATGTAATCAATCAGTTTGAAACATATCTGTCTAATTAATCAGACAATATGCATTTGTTATTGTAGTTCAATATATAAATCCCTTCAGTCTCAAAAGTTGTCTTACTCTCCAAAAACTATTTGTGTTTCATACAATTAGGTAGAAAATAGTTTTTTGTCATGTAAAGTTTAAATATTTCAGTATAATGAACAAAGACTTTAAGTCCAAGTTATGCACACTAAGCAATCTGAAAAAAGTCCTCACTGTGTTCAGTAAGAGTTGTTGAAAAGAGGGAAACAGAACAATTGTTTTACAGAGGCATTGCTTCCTCTAATAATTTGTGCCACATAAAGAATACTTTTCACACTAGGTCATCCAAGAGAGATTTTGGTGGAATGAGATCATTCAGTTTATGCAGCAAAACCAAGCTACCACGATTTAACTCTGCCACGTGCTCAATTTTTATATTGTACTCCCATCAGTTGTTGAAACATAAAAGAAAGTCTTAGATCACTTCTGAAAAGCTTGAAAATGTTTCAATCCTGTATTTGTTGCACATACACTGAAAGTTGTACTGCTGGATTCAGGAGAGCATTGAACTACCCTTCGTACATGAGATTTGCTTAGTTTAGCATTTTGGTTGGGCTGTATAAAATCCATCAGTTTTCTCCTTCAGCTCCAAGTCATTTATGCCAGACATTTTAATGAAGACTAAACCAGCACAATTATGCATTCATGAGCAGGATGCTGAGGGCTTCACTTGGAAGACCGAAGGCTGATAACCCAAGTAAGGATCAAGTATCTTTCCCAAGGCTACTGCATAATGATGAAAACACCACCTCTCAAAGCATGTATTGCAGAAAGCCTCATGCTGCTCTTCAAACTGCTGCAGGTAAAAGGATGGATTTAAAATAACCAGCTTCATCTGTTGGGGCACAGTAGACAGTGTACAGTGTGTAAAATATAATGTGTGCTCTATAATGAAGAGCTTTGTGCTGCTAAGAGGCAGAGCTGACAGATCCTGTTTCAAAGTTATCTTTAATGCAAAACCCAGAAACTTTCCCAATTGTATCCATTACAATGAAGTTTCTGGATGATAGAGCCTGCTACCAAAGTCATTTCAGCCTTATGTGTGAAATTAAATCCCTATGAAGCCTGAATGGACACAAAATGCAAATCACTCCAAACTGCCTCTAACATATGCATGTTTATATATGTCCTCTCTTTCAGATCTGAGGTGTCACTCCGAGCTCTGCAGCAGAGCCTGATGTAACCTGAGTGCAGGGAAATGCTGACTCGGAAAGATGCATGATAAAGAGCCCAGCCCTGCAAGTGTTCTTTCTCCACAGACCAAGAGGCTTTGGAAGAACTGCACTCAGGAGAAATTATTCCATATGAAATGCTCTACTAATTGCATTAGGGAGCTAGCTGGAGAGTATTTGCCTTGTACTGATATTAGGCTAAGGCAAACCTTAGCCTGGCAATAGCCTGCAAAACAGTTTAACAGTTTCAGAATTAATCTGAAAGTCATTTATTGAGGTATTAATAATATTAACAATGTCACATCTCCATGTAGACAAAGTGAAGCTATTTTTATCACAATACAGCAGCACCCTGCACACTGCCTTTCACACATGGAGAAAGGTTTGGGATACATACATACAGGGGAGCCACTAGGAGAAGGTTATAACAGCATTGGATCTGGCCCCAAATACTTCACCTTCTGGAGATTTCTGTTAAATGAAAGTTGTTCATTCGTAGTCCCTGTAGACTTCTAAACCAGCTGAAAACTGCAATTTGAAAGAACTTAAAGGCTATTCAGAATATGAGGTGGTGAAGAAGGAACAGTAGGCTGTATACAAATTGTAAGTGCTCATTTTAGGCTACTTCATTCAAATAATAACACTGTACTTTATTCAGGACATATGTGGCTAGTGTATGTTTACAATGAAAGCAGTGCCATGCATCAAACAGAAGCAGAATTGTTTGAGTCATTTCAACATACATTATCCAGACACACTCCAGCTGGAGAAACTCATGAAAGTGAGAGGCATAGGTAAGGCCTGGCTGCAGTTATTAGAGGTGTTATTTAAAAAAAAATTTTAAATCTTGACATGCATGGGCTCCATTCTTCCCCCTTCCCTCCCACCTTCCCATTTTGTTAAATAAATCCATCTCATCCTCTTTCTCCTAGTGGAGTTCTTCATCACTGGTTCCATTGTTCTGTGATGGAACAGCACAAAACAAAGGTTATCAGATCGTTTTTCTAAATCACTCATCTGGTCTGGTGAAAACTCAAAAACTCAAGAGAGCTTAAATATGCTTAGATGTTATTAAAAAGAAATCTGACCCTATTTCTTTAAAAACATCTTTTAAAAAACTGCACAGCCCGCTAATGGCTCATGTAATAGTTTATCTTCATGCTTGCTTTTGGAGCACTCAGGGAGAAGCTAAACAAGGGAACAATGTGCTCTGGTACTCCCTGCAGATTCCAAGATACATTCAAATGGCAAGTTTTGATAAACCCATCCCACTTCTCTGGTTTGTTCAGCCTACTGGAAAAGCAAAGGAACACAATCAAAGGGCTGCCGCTCCACATTCCCTCCCAAGCCTCGGGAGGCCTCTCAGGGGCCTCTTTCCCACAGAAAAAAGCTGAAGTAGCAAGGTGTTTATTCAGTGCATTTCTCCACATCTAGGGGGTAAAGCTAATCACTCAGTATCGTTGGGCCTTTAAGGGTTATTAGAAAGGAGTACACCTGAAAAACAGAGACGCAACTTTGGAATGTCGTGAGCTGGCACTCCGTGGTTTTCAGTTCTCATCCAGTTAATTTTTTTTTCCTTTTGGCAAAAAACTGCACAAATACCAACTGCACAAATCTCTCTCCCAGCCTCTGTCCTTCACCAAGCATGGTGAAACTTGGATCATTAGGATATTCTTATTAATGAAGACCGTGGGAGTCAGCAGTTAATTCGCATACCTGATAGCCAGAAGCTGAAAAGCAGCTTTAGACATTGTCACGAAAACAACTCATTGCCATGGTAAGAAACAAAAGTAAACTCTCTTTAAGCACTGCTTGTCTAAAATGAAAGCACAATAATAGTTTGAGAGGGAAGAGGTTGTAATAAGCATGGAAAACTTACTACAGCTACTAGAGACGTTAATCAGAACTATTAGAACTCTCCCACTGATTTTGGGGTGGAATCCAGACCCCGAGTGTCACTAAACCTTACAGAGAAATAAAACTAATTACACTCCAGCATTTCTAGACCTTGAGGTTTTTAATCACATATACCATCTTGCTTAACAGTTCATTCACTTTATGCAGGCAAGTTACAAGTTTTTGTAGAAGTGTCTGGAAGTGCATCTAGAATGCATTGCCTGTCCACTGTTTTATTTACATTTTTTTCCAATGAAAATCAGTAGCTAATAAATCAAAGCATAATTACACAAACACAAAAATACAATCATTAACTTTTTACTGGATACAAACAATAAGCATAAGGAAACGTCCATGTCCACTCACTGACATGAATTTGTGTTAGTTTGCTATTAATACAGGATGCTGTGGATTGGTGGTAATGTAACTGAAAGACACGTGTATTTAAAAAAAAAATTTTAGAGAGCCACTCATGTTTGACACGATCTTATACTGAGATAAATATCTATACACAGTGATATGATCATGGATACTCAACATGTGACCATACCAACATTTTTTTCAGACAAGTTATTATCACCAAGGTAGTTGAACCTCTTCAACAAAGCTTGCTTTGATCAAGTACCAGATAATAGTATCTAAAGTGTTGGAATGATACAGAAACACTCTATGCAACTGTAGCAATTTTGATTTGGAAAAGATTTTAAAAAGCAGTATTTACAAAGGTAACTTTTAAACTTGGTGATTAAATTAAGACTCCAGCCTTCATATTCCAAACACCCGATTGTTGAATTTCTTATTTTTGGAGTTCTGTTTCTCTTCTCCTCTCCCCATTTCTTCTCCCCACTGCAAATATTAGCCCGTGTTTAAAGTAAACTATCACAGTTAAAACTCAAAAAACCCACAAAAACAGTAAGTCATTCACCTCGTGCCAAAAAAAAAAAAAAAAAAAAAAAAAAAAAAAAGCAGCAGCACTAGAACATTACTCAAAGATTCCATAAATCCTTCATAATTAAGGAAAGTTTCAAGAGGGGAAAGAACTTACACAACTTGTATAACTCAGGAGGAGAAATAGAGAAAGAAGAGATGTTTATCCCTTTTTTTGTTTTTGTTTTTCCTGTTTTGTTTTGTCTGAACTTCATTTACAATAAAGCTCCTGGTACTTTTCCCAGTGTTTCCACACCTCCATCCTCTGGCACATATAGCTTAATAAACAAACAAAACAAAATGTCAAATTCAAATTCCCATCGTAAGTAATCTAACTCTTATGAAAACTGGTGGGTTTTAGCTATTTCAAAACTAGCCCTGTCTGGCTAACCTTTTAATTAGGATTCAGAAGTTGAATAAGAGGAATCTTACAAAAATTTGGTATCCTATTTTAGCCTTGTAACAACTTCATACCAATTAAAAGAAGAAGAAATTTTTCCACTGATATTTTGATTCTTTTATAACCATTCTACTACCCATAGGTTATAACAAGATAGATTGTGCAAGAAACAGAACCACTCAAGCTTTTCTGTGTTTTCCAGTGGTTCCATAAGCTATTGACTTTAATTATTTAAATGAAAAAATTTCAAGTCCATATTCTAAATATTAAAAAGAACAAACAAACAAAACCCAAACCAATACAACAAAACGAAACCCAAAAAACCTCTCTATCCTTTTATCTTGGTGCAGTGGTATCATCCATCCTTATAATAAGACATTTATTTCTTCTCAGCTTTAAATGAGGGGTTGCCAATATTGTCTCTTTTTGTTCCCATCTTGTTTTTCAAATTCCAGCTTGTGGTCAAAGAGCTGATAATTTTTCCTCCTTGTTGAAGCTGGTCTTTTCACACCGGTCAGCTTTGGAAAGTCAGAATACTGAGTGCTTCTCTAGGTCAGAGTGGTACCAATTTGAGTACAGAGTGGAACCAAGCTGGTTTGATGCAGAATTTGGACTGATTTATTTTCATGCTGGGTTGGAGATCTAGCCATCTCAGATGGTTCAGGAAACTGGGTGGGAAGTGGTAGCCATTTCCATGCCAGAGTCTCTTAACAGCAAAAATACAGAAGAGGAACTGAGAGAATGAAAATAAGACTTGTGGCTGAGTGAAGGGAATTTCCATGTCCATGAGTGGTGGTACTGTTCACTGAATTTGTGACAGTTGACAGAGAAATGGAACTTGAGTTGTTTGAAGGTGTCGGACTTGTTCCATTGGCATCGCAGTAGATCTAGAATGTGGGGGGGAGGGGAGGGAGAAGGGGAGGAAGGAATAAAATAAAATAAAAGAACATTTTTATGGGTTTTGTTTTGATTTTTTTAAAATCAGAAGGCAAAGAGGAATTAATAATGTGCAGCACTGCTCAGTCACAGAACAAAGATTTGATATACACAGTTGCTCATGCCTCTCATTGTGCAGTTCAGAACAAAGACATTTTGAATTGCACACAGGGGATTTGCTAAATGCATCTAACATTTTTCTTAATGTTTTTCTGTTGTTACATAATTATCACTTTTATCAAAACCCTGCACTGAAACAAAAGAAAAACTCTTACAAATACACAAAAAAAAAAAAAAAAAAGGCAGCAAATGTAAAGCTATGCAAAGACAAATCTTAGGACAACGAAAAGACTTCTGGACAACTGTATGAAAAAATGCATTGGCTTGGTAGACTAAGACACAAACAAAAATATCAACAAAATAGGTGAAGAACCTATTGACACTGCTTCTAGGGCTGATTTGGAGACCCCTTCCAAGCGACGGTGGGGCTCATGTGAGTGGAGTCTCTCTCATCTCCTATCTTGCAGTGGAAGTACTGAACTGCAGAATCTAACACAATAGAGTAACAACTGATTAAATCATAACCTACCAGCATGCTAGAGCATGCAAATAAGAAATGCAGTGAAAAGACCATATAATAACATAATAGAACTCAGAATAAAAAATTCAACTTCCCTCCATATAACTATGCATTACAGCAACAGAACATTAAAAATAAAATAAAATAAAATTTAAAAATCGCACCCTTTGTAGCTTCAGTATTAACCTATTTCCTACATATGCACAGAAAAACTTTCAAAGCTAAGCTAATAGGTTCTTTCCTTCCAGTGAAAAAAAGTATGATACACAAAGATTAAAAACAAGGGCAAGAATCACATATTTAATCCCTCAAAATGAGCATAATTTAGCATGCTTGGCTTCATCTCTGGAGCAACAAACTTATATTATACCAGAGCAGAGTTAGTCAAAGTAGGAAAAAAAAACCCCCCACAACATTTCTTGTAAATAATAGCTGCTAGTTTAATAAAAAATAACCTCCATAAAAGGTGCCATTCTCCCATATTGCTGAGAAAATGTAGGGGGGGGCTTAGCAGAAACAATAATTACAGTCCCTGGGTGCTGAAGCCATTAAGTCAGTGTTAAATTTATTAGAAAATTGCAGAGGCATTTTAAGTATTTTCTACTTAGGGGAAAAAAACCAACCAAAACAACCCAACCCAAACAACAACAAAAAAACCCCAACATGTAATAGAAAGGTACCAGGATGGCATAAAGCTTTTGGTAGGCAGAATTCTTGGCAACCAGAAACAAGCTGGAAGCAAATTAGGACTGCAGGATAAAAATTGCTGTGTGGAAGTTTCTGTTGAAACCAGTCCGAAAAAGTGATCAATAATGAATTGCAGAGTTAATAACCTACTAGGATACTAGGTGAGGCTCAACCTGCCCTAGCAGATTTTTTTTTTCAGTTTATATACAAAGTCTCCATCAGTATTTCACACTCGGTTATAATTTTTTTTTTTTAAGTCTTTGTTTCAAACACAACACCCAGTTTCTGAACTTCGGTTGGTTGTGGTTTTTTTGTTTGGTTGGTTTTTTTGTTGTTGTTTTTTGGTTGGTTTTTGGTTGGTTGGGTTTTTTTTTTTTTTTCTAAATCCTTGTGCCATTTTTGTGGTTTGCGGCCTTTCCTCNACCCGCTGCTGCACCCACCGCCTTCGTGCCAAGGGCAGAGCAGCAGCCAGAAACTGAGGTCTCTGCTCCAAGACCCCCCCGACCTCTCACCCCTACCATGGCCCGAGCCCCAGGACCAGACCCCAAAGCCCCAGACTCCCCGGGGAAGAAAGGGAGGGCGGAGGGAAAATTGAGCCCAGGATCTCGCTTCGCTCCAGCTATAAAAGTCGGAGCAAAGTCGGCTGTGGAGGGATCGTTTTTCTTCTTTTCAACGGGAGAAGGAACACTCCTCCCCGGCTCGCATCACGGCTTTCCCCTGGAGGATCCCCCGAGCAGCAAGGCGGCGAACTCCTAACTTAATTTTGTTTAGCTCGACCGGGGGTAACCAACCCTACGGCACGACCGCCGCCATCCCGGGGCGCACGACTCGGGCAGGCGGAGGGGAAAAGCCCATCCTTGCCCCCGGTCCCATCGGGGGTGCGAACCCACCGGACGGCAGCGGGGAGCGGTCACTCCCCCACCGGAGCTGCCCGGGATGGTTCCTCTGGCCCCGCGGCGGAGGGAAGGAGGGGAGCCAGACCCACAGCTACGGCGCGGCGGGCTGCGGGCGGGGAGATGGCGGCGGTGCCCCGAAACCACCCCTCCCCCGCTCCTGAGGGGTCGTACGCAGCAGGGTTAGGGGGTGGGGGGGACGGTGTGGCTGGGGGTGGTGGTGTCTCGGCTCTGCTCCTTTCCCGTGAGGTGAGGAAGCGAGGAGCCGCTCCGGGGCTCACCTGCGTGGGTAGGAGGAGAGCCAGGAGCAGGAGCCCCAGGCCGAGCCGCGCCGCCAGCGCCGTTTCCATGCCCGTCTCTCNCCGATTGCTTGTCCCACCGCGATTCCGCGCTCCTGCTGCTGTTGCCGCCGCTGCTGCTGCTGCTGCTCCTGGGGCTGCGGGAGAGAGGGATGGGCGGCCGAGCCGCGCCCGGCCCTTTTATGTCTGCGCGGCCTCCCGTGACGCCCAGACACCGCCTCCCCCTCCCCTCCTCCTCCCCCCCCACACCTCTGCTCCCGCCCTCCGTGTCTCCCGCCTCACAGGTCGCTACCTCACTCCCCCCTCGCCTCCCGGTTCCCCGTACCTCAGGGCTCCGCTTCCCTTCCTGAACCGGCCCGGCGGGGCAGCTCCTGCGGGGCTAGGGTTCTGCTGGACGCCCTTCGACAGACCCCAAGGCTTTGTTTCCTCTCGTTTAGATCTTAAGAGGCGGTGGAGTCTTTGTCTGGTGCCGGCGTCGTGTTCTGATGTTGACAGGAACGGGGCTGCAGAGGCTGAGTTGCAGTTACTCGAGAGAAACGCTTATGTTTCTACAAATATCAGGCGTTTTCATTAACAAGAAAACCAAAACAAAACAAAAACCCCAACCATGTGTGAGAGAAGGAAAGGTAAAATACGCTGTCAGTGTTCACAGGGGATGGGAACAGTGGATGAAAGTCTGAGAAGTAAGATCCCATCTCCTCCAGAGCTGCCTTACCACGAGTGTCCAGACTTCAAACCCCAGTGTGCAATTCCAAGCACTCTTTGTATCTAAATATTTTATTATTACCGTTATTTCTTAAAGAGTAGGAAAACCTGTGTAACAAGGGAAAGAGAAGGTGATTCCAGCTGCAGCATAAGGTTCTGCCTTCTGACACAGTAAATACTGTAGTTATATTGTAATTCCTTCCTTAATTGACTGAATTGATTGTGCCAGAGCCTCACCAAATCAGTCATATCTCAGTGTACAGAAAAATTAACAAAAATAGCATATTATAAACCGCAAAAAAAGAGCCATCAGTGTGCTGATTTTATTGTGATCAGTGATTATTTCCATTTAAAGGAGGAAGATGTCCTATTAGGTCAGACTAATGGATTTTAAAAATGGATGTATTGACATTTATCTCAGAACAAAGTGTGAGGAGGAGATATCCACATTCAGCACTATATAACTGATCTGCCATCTCTGGGGGCTTGTCAGGAGTTTCCAAGTGCTTTGCTAGAACTTAGTCTCAAAGCACAGAACACGTGTGTGGTGCTTCACAGAATTAGATTCTGAGACTTGTGTTACACAAAATATGTAATTCTAAACCAAGTCCCACACTAATTGCTTCAGAGTGCCTTGACAAAGCTATAGTCTTTTTGGGGGGAGGGTTTTGGTTTTGGTTTGGTTTTTTGGTTTGGTTTTTTGTTTTTGGGTTTTTTTTTCCCCCTGGGAATAGATATTTTGCAAGATGTACCCCCAAAATACCAATTCTTTATTCTATACCATGAGGAAAGATCAACTGAGAGCTACACAAAGCCTGAAGCCCTCCTGAAGTAATATTTCCTTGTTTTTTGTAAATCCCTAATCAGTCAGAGTCCAGTTCCTAAGTATTAGAGGAGCTAATAGTCTATCTGTAGAGTAACTATGGGAATAGTCATCAAATTAAGGGTCTTATGTCTCTGAATATTTATTTGTTGTCTGCTGGTTAACAGAAGTGGGTTTTTTTGTTATTATAGAGATATAAGAAGAGAAAAAAGGAAACTTTGATCGACTTTAAAAAGGTGAGACAAAGCTGAAAATTTTCCTATTACTACTTTTCCTTGCCAACAGTTTGCTTTAGTTGTCACCATTAAAATGAAATGGCCAATGGGAAGTCAGGTCCTTCTCACTCAGGAGACATGCCTAACTCCACAAAAAGGTGAGGTTCCCTGTGAGAGGCCACATGAATCACAGCATTAAGTGAGGGTTCAGGCTGTTCCAACACCAGATCCCTTGGAAGAGATCCGAAAGGATGGAAACCCAGTTAGAGCTCATGACAGCCAAAATGAAGAGTATCAGGGTAAAGCTGACAGAGATGGTTTTCTTCTGTCTTGTTTGGGAGAAAAGGAAGTGATAGAGCTTTGGCACGATCCCATAGGGATCATAATTGGCTGTTGCAGCTTAAAGCAGCAGCTGAGAGGCATTAATGTCAAAGCTGGGACAGATGAGGATGAGGGAACAACTGTCAGGTGGCCTTTCCCATTCCCTCTCCCCAGAGCACCTTACCTGAGATCTGCAAAAAATGAGGGTGACACATGGTTCATGTATTAGAGAGTCTGTTCCTTAATAAGCTTTTAAATAAAGAAAAATGCAGATATTTTAAAACACTTGGCAGAAATCATAAGGTATCAAAACAATAAAACTATGTTATGTTCATGTTCTGAGGCCAAAAAACATGTTCTGAAACAGTAATGTAAATAAGGACATGTACTGCCAGGAAGAAAGCATCACTAAAAATATTTTAAGCACAAGATTTTCTTGGAAATTTTTGTAATTGGAA
This sequence comes from Florisuga fusca, assembly GCA_038090715.1. NCBI lineage: Eukaryota > Metazoa > Chordata > Aves > Apodiformes > Trochilidae > Florisuga > Florisuga fusca. The sequence goes on along the minus strand of JAAWXA010000001.1, from coordinate 55,241,576 downwards.
ATTATATTATAATGCCTATGTTCCATTATATTTCTACAACCAACTCTCCCCACTCAGGAAAGCTGCATTATTGATTCCACCTCAACACATAAATTATCTACATACCTAATTCAAATAAGATACTTTTTTTCAACTGAAGTCTATAATGAAGTCTGCAAAAGATGTGTCTGAGCAAGGGACCAGGACTCAGTATATGCTTTTTCCTATGAGATGGGGGTTGGACTAGATGATCTTTCGAGGTCCCTTCCAACCCCTAGGATTCTATGATTCTATGAAAAGCAGTGTAATTGAGTTGAGAACTATATAAGGTGAAGCACTGCTATCTGGTGGCCAAAAGGCACTTCTGAATTTTTTGTGTCAGAAAAGGCAATATACTCTCAAATAAATATCCTTTCATATCTGTGTCTTCTAACAGGTTTCATGATGCTGAGATATGTTGTTAAATGTTACTGTTACATCCTCATTGTTCTGCTTTATTTTTTTTTTCTTGTTCAGATTAGTATTCAGCACCTGTCCCAGTTAAACACACAATATTTTATGAGAAAGCTTAAAAAACAGGAGGGAGAAAACTACCTTGATCTTTTGGCTTAAATATGAGTTCATCTGTATATTCCACCAGTGGCTTTTAATTAATTGATTGATCTTTGTAATAGACATAGCTTCCAATCTAGCTATCAGAAGCAGAAGTTATGCTGCTATATATATAATGATTAAGAAACAAGATCAGCTAAAATGACTGGTGGAAAAAAATAATTAGTTATCTATTTAAAAAAGCAGAGAATTAGTTTCCAAGGCATGTAAGTAATGTATTTAAATTTGGACAACTTCAGTGAAAGAAGTGTAGCTAGAGCATTGAGTGGAATTCCTGCAAACTAAGTTTGACTTAGCCAATAAGTTACTCCTGCATTTTAGTGGCTGATCTTGATCCATCTAAATTTAAGTATTTCAGGGGTTTTAATTCCCAGTGAGGGTCGTTGGATCCTGTGCTCCCAACCAGCTATTCATTGTCCTTGGCTGGAGGTTATTACACCCTGTCACCCACCCCAGGTTCTTCACTTGTTTTAAGCTCATTGTAGAGCACACTGCAGCTCTCAGTATTCACCTGGGGTGTATCTATATTGTGAGTTACTTTGGTTAACCCCCATCTGTGACTATGCTATGTATTTATATGTTAAAACCTGAACTTTTTTCAAAGGACAACTTTGAAGAGACAAGTCTGGCTTTCTAGAGTGTGCTGACCATCCTGAATATGCTTGTCTATGCTGACATCATCTGGTAATAAATTCCTTTTTTGCAATATGGATTTTTCCTTGAGAAACTCACAGGTCAGTATTTTCTAATATATAGGAATTCTATATTTTCACAGGCTAGGCTGGCCCTTGCTACTTATTTAGCAGAAAGGACCTTGCAGCAGCACCAGAGCTCCAGCAGCACAAACACAACCTGTCAGCTTTTCTGAAGCACCCTTCCTTACTGTTGCCCATTCCCTATCCTTGCAGAACAAGACTGGACTGCTGATGGGAGAAGCTGGCTGGCTGAAACTGATTTTAGACAAGATTTTGGACAAAGCTGTTTGGCATGTATCTTGGGTAAGAATTTGGAATATATGTTGAGGATTACAGTCCTTCTTTCAGTGTAGCTTTATTAAAGCTATGTTAATAGAGCTCTTAATGGAAGGCACGATTGGTGGTACTGTAAAACTCCACTTGGTAATAAATGTTGATTGGCTTCAACTATACATGTCTTCATACTTGGGCCTTGCTGCTGTGATCCAGACACTCATTACACCAGGATTCCAGCATTGCCACTCTTTCCCTTCCACGTTGATCTGAGGCCAAAAACATCTGGATGCTTAATTATATGGTTATGGAAGTAAACAAAGCCATGATTTCCAGACTTTAAATCATAAGCCTGAAAGTTTAGAAAGAAGTGAAATTTTGGTTCCAGAAATAGTGTCAAGATGAAAATTTTAAATGTTGCCACACTAATAGCCATGGATCTTTTGACTTCTGGATAGACTTCAAGGGATAGTGTCAGCATACACAGTTAGGTGTGGCTTCAGATCAGCTTGAAAGCACACCTTTCTCCCTAAGTCAAACTCTTGGGTGACATCAATACAAACAAATTAAATGGCAGCAGAGCCTATTCTTTGGCCCTGAAGTGAAGTGGCTTGTCTAGCCACATCCATACCATTAAACTCTCCTATCCTCCAGAAAAGGGTGACTGAATCTAAACTGCCTATTGGTAGGTAGTCGCCCCCAGCCTGAGATAACCCCTGAATCATGTTTAGGAATTGTTTGGGATCATGCTACTTGGTATGGGACAAAACCAAGACAGGGCTTTCCTTCATGAGTCATAATATCAGATAGCAGGTGTATACACAGGAAGAAGTAAAAATTATCAAAGTGTTCTTCTCCATCTTCTGAGTTGAGGCAAGTCTGAACATAATTTTCATTTTAAAAAAATCAGTGAAGGGTATTCCACAGCCCACAGACCTCCTAATTTTTTGTCAAACTGTAACTGCAGAATATCTCAGATAATCACAGAATGTTAAGGGTTGGAAGAAACCACAAAAGATCATTGAGTCCAACCCTGTTTGTATTTCTTTTCATACAAAGTCTTCTTTGCTGCAAATTTAAAGCAATGATTTATTATATCACCATAGTAAAGCACAAAGATGATAATGATGACCGGATTTGTAACCAGGTGTTTGCTGGTTGAACACATACCACACACTTCATACTGAGAGGAGAAGAGTGTCATACTGAGAAAGGAAGAGTGTCAGCAGAGGTCTACATCTAAGTGAGTCTCTCTGGAAACCCTTGATAGATGATGAGGGGAAATTAATGCTTCTATGATGTAATTAAGCTAATCTAAATAAAAATATCTAAAACTGATTTATCGCATAAGGGGATGCTTTGATCTCTTCAGTGGCCATCAAGAGTGCAGATTATTAGTGCAGATATTTGCCACTATATTATCACCTTCTTGGATTTTCCTTCTATAAGACTATGATAAGACTAATTGCAATTATTGCAACTAAATTCTTCTCACGATTAGCTTGAGTGCTCTATAAGTCTGTGATTTCTTCCACTGGATATGATACTCTATATTACCTCTCTTACCAGTAGATGAAAAAGTTTGTTGCTTATCCTGATACAGTGCTAGTACTTCACTCTCCTTCTTTCCAAACACATGAAAAAATGTTCACTGAAAATCTCTTCATCCTTATTAGTCGTTTTTTAACCATCATCATTAGTTTATGATTGTTGGGATTTCTTCTATCCCTGACACATTTCAAGACCTATCTTTTCAGCCCTACCTACCAAGTATTCTTTATGCTAACAGTGGAAGTCTTTATTTTCGCTTGACAATTGTTGAAAATCTGTATCTTGCTATTTGAATCTAGTATTCTTCCATTGCCTTTTTTTATTTGTTATTGTTTGCTTAATTTTACTTACTGCCTTTTCTTTGTCACTAGACAGGACAGATTTTTACCCACAGTTAACAAAAAGACAGCCTATATAAAAGGGGAGCTGCCTTAGGGACTACTCAGTTTCAGGATTCACTACTGGCACCTGAGAGATTTATTCTTTTGTAACTTTTTCTGGGTAATTTCCAGTTTGAGCGTGGGACAAGCAGAGATAACAAGGTAATGAGAATGAACCACAGGGAAATCTGATAAAAAGAATCAGAGAAAGCTGTTTATTTTAGAAGGCAAAATAAGAAGAAATATTATTAAGAAGTGTATAAATGGTGAAGTTCTAGAAGAAGATCAGCTCTTCCTCATGTCATACTAGGAGACGGCACCAGTCTAGGATTTGAAAAGATGAACTGCTGAGAGCAAACATGTATCACATGTCACTAAGAGACTTCATGTATCTTTTAGATGGTGAACTCATTGTTGCAGTGTATCATTAGGCAAGGTGCAGAGCAGGAGTGGTCACCTAGTTAAGAGAACATTAGAGTTCACAGAGCACTTGTTGCAAGGACACACTTCCGTGAGAGACAGATATTAGATTTAGGTTGGATATTAGAAAGAATTTCTTTACGGAGAGGGTGATCAGGCATTGGAATGGGCTGCCCCGGGAGGTGGTGGATTCTCCATCCCTGGAGATATTTAAAAAGAGACTGGATGTGGCACTCAGTGCCATGGTCTGGTAACCGCAGCGGTAGTGGATCAAGGGTTGGACTTGATGATCTCTGAGGTCCCTTCCAACCCAGCCCATTCTATGAATTGGCAAATAAATAAATAAATCTTCCTACAATGTGATTTACACATCTTTTATACCTCTGGTGCTGGACACTGTGAAAGGATGAGACAGTGGATACCAAACAATATGACTATTCTGACATTTTATTCCCCAGTACAGATAATTTTTTTTTTCTTTCCTAATGCAGTAATGTATATAGAAGCTAATTCAGGCAATTTTGTCCCTTAGCCACAATGGAATTTGAAGCACTCCAAAGTAGTTTTTTTTTTCTTTGGAAGCAAACCTGACACAAAACATAATTTTAAAAAAAGAAACTTCAATTGCACACAGATTCAGGAACAATCTAAGTTTTCTCATTGGAAATTATGCTAGACTTGCATGAATATATCTTGAATTTATTGCTATCAATTACAGAAGAGAACATTTTATTCTAAATAGTAAAGCCATTAATTTGAGGAAAACACAGAGAAAACACAGAAGTAAACAAATAATTCAAACTAATTAACATTTGTTCATGGAATGTGTGGTTTTATGGTTAATAAGTAAGGTTGAAATAACAAATGCTCAATTGATTGCTTTTCCTTTTTATTGCATTTGCCACTGGCCATTATCAGTAGCTAGATAAATCCTGGAACAGCAACAAACAGCAGCAGGACCTGAGCATGTTCTCTGAAGAACAAATGGAAGTCTGAAAGCCTAGCTTAGGAAACAGAACATTAACTTTTCCTACAAAAAATTATCGTGTTTTAGATAAGTGTCAAAGAAGAAAGTGGGGGAAAACCAAACAAACCAGCCACACTGCAAACCTTTCACCAGACTGGGAATTTGAAGAATTAGCTGTGGCACTGCAGGACCTTTAATCTCTGAGTAGCTGGGTTTAGTACTGAAGGAAGTCACACACATTTGCTTGGCCACTGGTGTAACAGTGATTTTCACTGACGAGGAAGCTACGTATTTCTGGTTTAGGTGGGTCACCATGCTCTGACTTATTTGGGTGGCCTCTATCAGCTTCTTTAGCACTGGTCAGGGCAGTCTGCACTGCTTACCTCTCTTTCTCTCTCTCTCTCTCTTTTTTTTTTTTTTTTTTTTTTTTTAATGGCTCAATTTGGCCTCCTTTTCTAAAGGAGAATAGGCAGACTAAAGCCAAGTAAGTCAGGTAATGGAAAGGAGAGGTTGCTTTAGCCAGTGTCTATATCTCCATCAGTTAAAGCAAAATAAAACAATACCTGAAACTCATCCACCTTACCTTACTCATCTAATTATCCATCTGTAATGCAAAAGATGAGTTTTCAAGATATGGAGGCTGCAAGTAAAGGTGCTTTGTGAAGCCTTGCTTACTTCTGGAAAGAGATTCTCTGGGCAGGATGCCAAAGTGGCTGCAGGAAAAAAAAAAAAAAAAAAAAAAAAAAAAAAAAAGCAGACAGAAGCTCACAAAACAGCAGCACAAAGAGTTGGAAAGTAGAAGGAGACAGTCAAGTTTAGAGCATATGGGGTTTGGAAACATGAAAGGTATCCTGAAGAGAACAAACCAAATGTTTTATAGCAAAAATGGCACAATAAATGATCTGAGTAAATGTGTCAGAAAGGGAAATCAGCTTAGAGCAGAGTGCCAACTAAAAAGGTTGCAGTGGAAGGGCCAGAAAAAAAGCTTCTGCTGCATGAGAGATAAGATTTTGAAGGTGTGCTTTAGAGAAAGAAACAGTAGGGTCGTTTGGTCACAGGCTGGATGCAAGCAACAAGCTAGAGGAATGGTCTCCAGACCGTGAAGTAGGAAAAAAAGAACATTTAAGCAGTTACAGTAGGTCTGTAATACTCGAAGAGGTGCATTAGCACTCAGGGAGATTTAGGTAATTATTCAAATGAATAGGAGCAAATGTGAAGGTGGTGCTCACAAGGAGACACTGTTTCCTCAGGATGCATAAACATGCATAGAATACTGTCCAGTCCCTTCCTCAGTACACCTTGGAAAAAACAGTGTTTTAAGGATTTAAAGGGCATGTGGTTCTAACAAGGTAAAGCTGAAGCTAAATCTGCAGTGGCAAATAATCTGGTGAGACGTGCATTGCAGAATGTCAGAGCTACTCACAGGGCTAGAATGGCAACATGGTGCTCCTAACTTTATTTTGAGATCCAACAAGTGTCAGCAGATCTACTGCTGTCATTCGACTGACCTTGCAGGAAAATAAAGGTAATAAAAAACCCTAGGCAGTGGTGAGGGTATTCCCCACAACAGATTCTAACACACAGGTCAAAAGTTATTAAGAATTTTCTTTCTGAGCTGTTAAAAATAAAAGACTAATATCCTTGTGAATGAATGTCATACATTGAAATACACAAAATGAAAAACATAAACAAGAGAGGAATTACCCTTCCTGGACAAGAGATGACTCCAATGAAGAAAAAAGGAAAAAAAGAAAAAAAAAAGAAAAGAAAAAGCTTCAAATCACCTGAAAGGAGTTTAAAGAACATCTTTGTCGGATGGATGTAATGCTAGCCTGTATTTGAGCAGCTTGTTGAGAGCAGAGCCCGAGCTTGTGGCAGCTTTGAGAGAGAGCTATTCACTGCCATCTAATGGTAAACTGGAAGAAGAGAAAAACTAGACTAGTCTCGTCGGAGTAACGTGGTTACAATTACAGTTTGATGTAATTAACATAGGACTAATGAATATGAACATAATTTTTGTCTTTTTGGTCATTAAAAAAAGCCTTTAATAACCTAGCTTGGGAGTCACCGAGACCTCATATAACTGGAGTATAATCTTTAAGACAAGTGCTTTAGTGGCCCTTCTTACTCTGTGGTGTGGAGGGAATAACAAGAAGAGACCTGTGTGACACTGAAATGTCCTCTACAGTTGAAGGCTGAATGAATCCTAACAAAAACCTTGGTAAGTATCTGTTTTTGTGACTAAGACATAATAGGAACATGCTATGCCTTCTATCTGGTACAGCTGGAACAGTTGCCCATGTAGCTGTACTAGGAAATGAGGCAAACCTGAGAGAGGTGATGTCTCTGCAGCTGTGCAATGAGGAGATAAATCAGATGCACAATGCATGTTGATGACATCAAAGTTATAGTTCCTCTTTTACAGGAGAGACTGAGTGACACACTATTAACCTTCTGCAACCTGTTAAGAGGTATATTAAATTCAAAGGGCTCTTAAAAAATGGAAAGGTTTGTGGGGTTTTAGTTATGTTTTAGGTGTGAGGTTTTCCCCCATATTGGAGGTGGCATTTCTGCTCAGGGAATCCCCGCTGTTCAGAAATCCATTTCTATTCTGACTCACTATGTGCCACTATGAATGCAAGAAAGTTACTCCTGCCAATATTTTTTTTTCCTTGGTAAGGATGTGCGTATATTTTAAGACATATGGGGGAAAGTGCTAAGAAGCACTTGTTCCCAACTAAAATGCCAGTATCTCACAGAACTGGGCACTAGAGCATTCAAAACACAAAAAGGAATAAAGATGTTCACAGCATCCTTCTTAGTGAAGTTTCTAAGGAGGGGAAATAGCCAAGGAATTGCCCCACTACAAAATATCCCTGACATAAAAAGCCTTCATTCATTTTGACAACATTTATACAGGTGTAAAACCAAGCAATCACTTATAGTGCCTGTGCTTATAGCACAGCTGCTGTGCAGCAGTAACTCTGCAGTTACATCACTTGCCATATTTGCTGATAATTTTCGGAGGGTCTGTCAGGTGAGGTGACAGGCATTTTAAAGCAGAAGCTTTAAAGCTTTAAAGCTGAAGCTTACCTTCAAAGCCGAAGTACTCTTCCATCTGTCAAAATTACCCTGAACCTTGTACAGCCTTTTACATCAGGGCAGGATGTTGCCAATCTGATGGAGCTGCATTTTGTACCTGTTTCGTATGGATATGGAGAATTTCCCAAACGCTGAGCAGAGCATTTGAAGTCACTGAGAGGGGTGTGTTTGATGCACAACAGAGAAAACAGTGCGGGAAGACAGAGGAGGGATAGACCTCTCCTAGTTTCTGAGCTTCAAAATAAAGAGGTAGCAGAGATGTGGAGTGGAAGAGGGAGGTGTAATGTGAAGGAAAGTAACAAAGATGAAGACAGTAGAAACCCAGCCCATAAATGGATATGGATTGGATGGTCATCATGGTCAAGCCTGTCAAATCAGTTCGTGGTCAGGAAATGCCAACATCTCCTTAAGGCATTTCCCCAGTGACAGTATTCCACTGTTCTCTGGCTTGGGCATGTGGGCAGAAAAGGCCCTTGACACTGAGGTCGGGGATGCTCGGCCTCACGGAGGCAAAATACTTCGAGTGTTGCAAAGGGAAAATCAGAGGTGTGAAGAACCGAAAAGAAAAGAATGAACATAATTATTCCCCAGTGCTTTGACTGTGACATTTGGAGAGCAGCACCGGCGGTGAGGGAGGGAAAGCCCTGCCCAGTGAGGGGAAGGAGGTGGAGGGGGGAAGGTGCAGCCGAGACGCCCCCGCAGTTAAACCCGCGGTCTGCCGCTCCCCGCCCTCCCACCTTCCCCCCCAAAAAACGGGGTACACTGCAAAACTACACACTGCTAAAAATAACAATGGGGGAAATGATAACGGGGAAACCTCGGTGTGACAGGAGACCGGCGGCGATGGGGCAGAGGCCGGGTCCGAGGTGCTGTGAGCTTCCCCCCCAGGACCCTCCGCTTTGCTGAGGAGGGGGCGGGAGGGGTCCCGCCCGCTTTTTCCCCCGCTCCCTCCGGCTGCCAGTCCCAAGCCGCTTCCCAGAGCCGCCCGGCGCCGGCGGGCATGGAAAGCAGAGATAGGGAGAAGGCACCTCCGCTCCACCTCCCTCACCTTCCCGCCCCAGGGCGCGGATCCCCCCGCCACAGAGGGTGCGCCGGGACCCAGCCCCGGCAGAGGGCGCCGAGTCCGGGCTGAGGCGGCTCCGCCTCCGGCCTGTGAGCGGCGGCGCGGGGACGGCAGCGACAGGCCCGGGCCGGAGGCGCCCGGAGGACCNGGGCAGGTGGGAGGGGGACGGGGGTGTCCGTCTGTGTTAAGGTTCCATGAGGGGAGGAGGAGAAGGAGGAGGCCGCCGCCCTTGGCTTTCATGGGGGTGCTCCTGGCCGCCCCGGCAGAGGCTGCCTCAGGGGTAAGCTGTGCCCGCAGGCCTGGGGGAACAGAGAGAGATGGAGCACTAAGAAGAAGTAATAATAGTTGTTTACACATTCAAATAACTGTTCTAGGAATTTGCTCCCAAACTGAGGAGGAGCTGATGTGAGGACTGCACCATCCTAAATTTTAAACTAAATGTCATATATTTTAACGTCACATACTTAAATTAAAAAAAAAAACCAAAACAAAAAAAAAAAAACAAGGGAGTTGTAGTTCATTTTATATGGCCAATAATTGTTCCTATTTATTTTTTTCCCAACCAAGAAAAAGCTCTAGTTCAGCTTTCTGCAGAGTTCATCTGGGTGCAAGGAAAACAAACTGCAGTCCCACGAAGTAGACACGTGTTTCCACACCTATAAAACTGCAATAAAAGCCAGTGCTCCACCTAGCTAGGAGGGACTGTAAATCGGTTTCTAAGGCTGAAAGACATCCGAGGGCTTTGGGGGTTTTTCCATCTGTTTCTCCCAGGGTAGAGATGGCTGCAGAACAGAGCAGTACTGGGGAGCTTGGACATGAGACTTGTAGCTGGTATCTTTGTTGCAGTGTGCCCTTGTGACCAAGAAGGCCAATTGTGTCCTGCGGTGCATTAAGAGGGGTTTGTGCATTAAGTGTAGTTTGAGGGAGATTTATCCTGCCCCTCTGCCCCAGTGAGGCCACGTCTGTAGTACTGGGACCAGTTCTGGCCTCCCCAGTTCAGGAAAGACAGGGAGCTACTGGTAAGAGTCCAGCTGAGGGCTACAAAGATGATCAGGGGATTGGACCATCTCTGTTAGGAGGAAAGGCTGCGACACTTGGGTCTGGAGAAGACTGAGGGAGGACCTTATCAGTGCTTACAAACATTTAAAGGGCATGTGTCAAGAGGATGTGGCCAGAGTCTTTTCAGTGGTGACCAGTGACAGGAGAAGGGGCAGTGGGCACAAGCAGGAACACGGGAAGTTCCATCTGAACATGAGAAGGAACTTCTTTACTTTGAGAGTGCCAGGAGCACTGGAACAGGCTCCCCAGAGACCTTGTGGAGTCTTTGTATCTGGAGACGCTCAGAACTCAGCTGCACACCATCCTGTGCAGCCTGCTGTAGGTGAACCCTCTCTAGCAGGGGGATTGGACTAGATGATCTCCAGAGGTCCCTTCCAACCCCTACTACTCTGTGATCCTGTGTCAGCCCAGTACACAGAGCAGTGTTATTTCTCAGCTCTACCTTCTGCCATTCAGAGAAACGGGGTGGCATTGTGCAGCATTCTGCCATGCAGGAGTTCTCTGTGGCCTGAGCAGAGACTGAAGTTTAGCAGCTTTCAGCTCTTCTGGAGGGGTGTTTACTTGCTTGCTGTATGGAGCAAATTGGTTTTGTTGAGAATAAACCATGATAAATGTAGGTATCCCTATGCTTTTTATTACAACATTAGCTTTGTTTCTGTCTCTTCTGTGAGCTGGGTATTAGATATGGAGGAAAATGCCACAATTGTGTTTGGACAGTTAATATGAAAGACTAGAAAAGGAATGATGAACGGAGAATTCCCCTAGGGTTTTTAGTGTTTGTTTTTCATCTGGTGTTTTAGCTCTTTGTAATGCTGGATTGTGTATGAGAAAGGCAGATCATAAAGCCTGTGTAGTGTAGCCTTGGGATTTTAGGTGAGACATGTAGGGGGTATAGGGAACCAGAAAATAATATTTTTGTAATAACTACTTATAAATAGTAACTATGAATAAGTCTTTGCAATATTTAAAGCAGTTGCTGTTTTTTACATATGATTGTTTATTTTAGGGTATGCTATGACTGGCTTCAGACTCCCCATCACTACTTTTAGAAAACTAAATGTTTGGTTTGGACTGTGGGAGAAATTCCCCTCTAATAAACTGTGTCTCTCTTGGAGGGGAAGCATATTCTGTAACTGTCAAGCAAGCACAGTAAACTACAGAAGATGTTTCAGCTTTTCCCCAGTAAAAAAACTCTGTGCAGTAAGACTTTCTCCAGAGTGTATATCAGTTCTTTCTCTGCGGAACAAAAGTAGCAAAAGCTCTAAAAGGAGCAGACAGACAGTACAAGAAGAAGAGGAAGAAGAGGATGAAGAAGAAGAGAAAAGTGATTTGGAAGATGAATATGAAAATGACCCCTATGTAGTAAAAGATTACAAGGATCTTGAAAAAGTCGTACAGTCTCTTCGATATGATGTGGTCATGAAAGCTGGTCTAGACATGGCAAGAAAGTAAGTATGGAAGAAACAATCTGCTGATATGAAAGATGTCACATCATACTTTCATATCATACGTCATATTTGTATGTAATAACTCAATATTTGGGATTTTTTTTGTGTGTGTAGATGCTTTGACTGTCTAAAAACATGTTTTGGATGTATGTGTGGGTGGTTTTGTTTGTTTCACCTTCCCTCCCTTGAAACAACATGTTTTCTGCTTTTCACTGTCTGCAGTATTTCTAAGATTGCTGGAGGCATTTTCTATCAGTTACTGGTTTTATTTAAAATTAAGAAAATGGAAAATACTGTACTAAGTAACACAAAAAAGATTAATCAGAAAATAAAAAAATATTTGAGATTGAGGGAATAAAATAATACGCTGCTTATTGGCTGTAGGAAATGGTGCTAAGGTAAAACCTAACATGCTTCAGTCAGCCAGGTAAACGTGCAGTCTAAGTATATTATAGTGTTTGATCTTATTCCTCATACAGAAACCTTATGTTGCAACTTTGTTAAACCAGAGCATTAGTAGCTTGATCACTTAAAAATTATTAATCTGGACAATGCAGGGAAGGGGACATTATTCATTGGATATTGAGGAGACAGGTCTTTAGAAACAGCTATTTACTGCTTGCACCTCTGGCACAGAGCAACTGTACTCTTGTTATTTAATTTGATATCTATGAGCAGCTTTTTTCTTCTTTACCTTAATTAAAGAGGTATCCTTTACCTTAAATAGAGGTATCCTGTATGTGCAGATTAGAGCTGTGGTAACGTGCCTTTCACATGAGTGGTGTTCTTGTGTATCTGCAAAGAAACAATTGCATTTGTTCTGCTGCACACTGTAAATGCAATAAAACCTTGTTTTTCTTCAGTAAAGTAGAAGATGCATTCTACAATAATGAACTCAGGCTGAATGGAGAAAAACTATGGAAGAAAAGTAGAACTGTAAGACTTCTTTAAATTTAAACCTTTTAATAGAGTACAAGAAAATAACTAGGCATGACCTCTTCACCTTCATTTTACTTGGGTCAGAAGAGCTAACCACTAAATTGCTCTGCAAAGGTGAATGAGTAGCATTGCTAACACCACTTCCAGCTTTGTGTGTGACTGTAATTCCCTGGGTTAGGTGTTATTCCCTAAGGCAGACTTGTGGTATTAGAGGGTAAAATCTAAGGCTGCAAGTCAGGTGGTAGCAAGGACAGAGGTTTCTAAGTTGCTGAAGGAAGAGGTGGTAGATGTGTGAGGTTGATAGAGCAGGAGTTATTAAATCTGAGGTACTAATGGAGCAGGCACATGATTAACGAATCAGAAAGTCTGATGGTGGCATGGGATTGAAACTGGAGCAGCTCAGGAAAGGTCATTCTATCTGTAGGAAAGCACATAGGAACACATTTCAGGAAGGAGCCAGAAAGGTTGCAGGCTGCAGTTTTTCACAGCAGAGCTCACCAGAAGGGTGACAAATATACTTCTACTCTCCCTTTATGTGAGGGTGGTCACTGTCATCAAAGGGCAATAAGAAGAGTCCGAATTCCTGATCCCCTAAAGTTAAAGCTAGTTTTTGAGAGCTGTATGACTTTTGAGAGTTTTGAAAGGAACAGTTGACCACCGTTCCAGTTTTTAAAGCACTTTTAAACTGTTTTAAATGAATGAGGGGGAACAGCATTTTGCTGTTCTGTGTCTGTGTTAATACAGAAAGATTGGCAGGAAACACCCTTCAGGAAAAAACAGAACAAAACAAACCACAACATACTGCATTGCACCTTTTTCACAGAGTTAAGTGTTGATTATGGAACAGGGTAAAGGTTTAGGTAGAAAAGGTCACGAAATATTTAATTGTTTATTGTTAGGGCTTTCCTAGAAGTTCGTAGCTGGAGGATCTGTGGTAGTTTTAGTATTGCCTCCTCTCCTGGGAGATGAGAATATTAAATGGAAAGAAAAGAACAAAATCAAAATAGGATGTAGGCTGTGGGGATTTTTTGCTCCCAGGGAATATATATAATCACTCATCTTCTCTTTTTTTTGTTTCCAGGTGAAAATTGGTGACACGTTGGATTTGATAGTTGGTGAAGATAAAGAAACAGGAGCTGCTGTGGTTATGCGGGTAGTCTTAAAAAAAGTATCTAACAAAACTGAAAGTGAAAAATATAAAGTAATTTTGAGACGTTGGAAAAACTTAAAAGTGCCCAAGCAGGATGTACTTAAGTAACAGGGAGTTGGAACAGGGAGTGGTAGCCTAAGATTTTTGCAGAAAACTGTATTTGTTGTTAAATATGAATTTTGGTTAAACAAAATTACAGTACCCTTTTTTAAGGGTTTGTGTTGGAATGTTATCTCTCTCTGCTGTGAACATCAGTATTCATGCAATAAGCCTGTCACTTTTTGCTGTTAGTTTTATTTCCTGGTATTATGGGATAAAAGATCCAATCCTTGCATTCCCAGGCAGTTTCCTTGGAAAAATTATATAAAATGAATCAATAAAGGCTAACTTGATTGGTGTTTAATTGCTGTCTAGTTTTGTTAATCAGAAAGATTACATGAAAACTGACATCACAACTAGCAAAACTGCTTTCTTATTTTCCAGAACTAGTTTCATGAAATAGTTAGGGGTAACAGGGATAAAAATCCCAGTTATGTGAAGTTACTTCCTTTTTCATTATGGGTTTGATCTTGGTTAACAATACCAGCTCCATGCTTGCACGCGCTGCTATGCCAGGAATACAAAAGGAGACTGATTGCAGCTGCATATTTCTAAGCAGGAACCTTCATGCTAACAGAGAATGAATCGTGGCAAGTACTCTGCTCTCATGGAGAAGGCAGCTCAGAGATGTGTGTAATACTGCTGATTTTTACCATTTACCACTACTTTGAGTTAACCAAAGTGGTACATTCCTGGAAGTGTAAGGATTAAGAGTGTTTGGCCTCCCAGAGAAGTGAGGACTAGCACCCATCACTACAAAATGCCTCTGGAACCAACAGTTGTTTTGCCATAATGAAATTTGTGAAGGAAACTTGCAGTGATTGTTTGACAGTGTGTGCGTGTTGATCACCTCATGTTCCTCCAGTCTTCAGCAATCACAATTCATTTTGTTTCCATCCAGTGTTACTGGATACATAGTGATTTTTTTGCCCATTTTTTACTGGAAAGTCATGTCAAATTTTTAAACAGGAAAGAAGGAAAGCCTAGTTAAAAAAAAACAAAAACAAACAAACCAAAGACAAAATGAAAACCAACCCCCAGACAGGTTTGTTCCATTCATGTTTGCCTTTGGTGGGGGGAGAAGTAGGAAAAGAACATGCCATATTCCCCAGAACAGCATTACTTCCCTTCAGTTACAGCTTTTCCCTTCCTGTGAGATTCAAAGTTCTTCTTTCCAAATTGTTAATGAGAGAAAAATACTTGGTGGGCACCACAGCTCCATCATGGAACAGATTGGGAAATGGAGTAAGCAGGTTGTCTGCCCATCTCACAGGCCACTAACTAGAAAAGATGGCATTTAGAAAATGACAACAATGAAAAGGAATGTGCTGCATAGAAATAATAGTGCAAGGGCTAATCTCCTGCCAGTCAACTGAGGTATAAGGGGAATGTGAATATGGTGGAGTTTTGATTTTGTTAGGAGTCATCATTGGGACTGGCCAGCCCAGGGCAGCTCCTTCAGCCAGCACTCTGCTGCAGGAGAGACCTCTCACAACTGCATTTTTGTCAGCTGTGACACAGATGATAAAGAGTATTATGTATTCTGTGAGAATTTTCTCTAAGAAATTAGGACTATCACTGACAGAAGTTTAGATGAATGACGTTTATAATGGAGAGAGTAAAATGACAATTTTGAAAGCACTATTAGTAGAAATTTACCTTAATATTTACTCAGATAAAAAAAAAAGTAGGAAAGAATGAAGGGGTATTTATTTCTCTGTATGACTTTCTTAGCTAAGAGAGGGAACTAAGCCATCACTTCAGCTATTAAAGAACTTCAAGCACATTTATAAGGATGTTTTCAGAATATTCCTGGGGAAAAAAACCAGTAACTCTGTTGGTGCCGAGTTGCAGTAACAATGGAAAAAGTCAAAAAGCCAGACTATGGAAGTGAAGAAATTTTGGCAATGAAAGTGATGGAGTGGTTTGATTTACTCAGAAAAAATCATAGGCTTGAACTTGACACATTTGTTCTGTAGATTTTAAGTGCAGTCAGCTAAAATGTACCTAGTAAGTAGGAACCCCATCTTCAGTACAGGCAAGCTTAAGACACTGAATTTTCCAGCTGTTTCACATCCCTTTATTCAGTGAAACAGAAACTGAATAAAGATTAATTATAAACAAAACATGTATATAATTTTTTGTGCTTCTTGGGGCTGTAGAATTCATGTTATCCCCTTACAGCATGAAATCTGGACCTGGTGTGCCTTTGTAAAGCAATGAGCACACAATTCTGTTTCTCACTGATGTAAGTATCCATAATAGAAAGGAGACAAATAACAGATTTTTTAAAAAAAACAGATCTAGAAATAAATTATATGCATTTTGAAGACAAGAAAAAGAAGTCACAAATATGTCCTGGAACATGAATCACTTTGGTTGCTGTAATGCATTAGCATAAGAAAGAAGATGACTTCAAGTAAAAGGTTTTTCTCATTTGCAAACTTGTTGATTCTGTCAGCTGAATCCAGTTAACAGGCAATAAACTGATGATCTCCCTTTTGAGGTGCCATTTTACATCTTTTACAGAGTTTCTAAAAAGTTTTTAATTTGTAGAAAATGTGTGAGACACAAAAGTATAGAGCTATGATATATTGCACTGTTTATTTTAGAAAGCTGTTAAAAGTGGCCTATTTGAATCTCACCTAAAGCTGATATATTTGAGAAGTAGATAGGGACACTTGATATTCACCTTAACAGGGTGAACAGTAGGTAGAAAGTAATACGCCTCCATAGGAAGTCAGTGTGTGCATGGCTACCTATGTTCTTCAACATCTCAGTCTTCCTAACACAGCCTCATTTTAAAAATGACAGGTTTATTCTTTAAAACAAAAAAAAATCTGAAGGACAAAAAAATCTTAAGTGGCTGCAGTAAATCAGGTTATTTTCATTTATGTATTGCCCAGCTACCTAAGGTTCTCTCTACAGGAAAAAAAAATCCTGCTCATACTCAAGCATTCAGCAGACAACATCCCTCTTGTATAAAAATAATATACCTTTAATTTATTTACATGACTGACCAACTGGATGAGGTGGCTGTACTTCTGATGCACTGCAAGACCATTCATTAGTGAACTATGTCACCGTTCATATGTTTGTGTTTTCTTGATACCAATTACAAAACATACAATCAAAGGAATTATGGGAATCACGGGAAAGGGTCGTGAAACGCGAGACAAAAGGAATGTACACAGCACTTAGATGTTTATAGGGAAAAAAATTAAAACCATTCAATACCCAATTTCAATAACATAATTTTAAAAGGTGAAAATGTTTTTTTCACTCCTTAGATGATAATGTGAATGGACTGGTATGTTGACTTAATGTTAACATCTACAGTAAAAGCCAGTATGTCTCAAATTTGTATGCTAGCTAGTAACATCTGTAAATTTTACAGAAGTTAACACACATCAGATTCTTCTGGGACCTTCAGCATCACTCAGTGGTTAAATATGTACGACATTAAGATAAGAAATCACAATTATATTTCTTACCTTCTGGCAAACCATTTGCAACAACAAATTAAGTTAATAATTTCTGTCATTTTCTATCTCCAGTAAAAGTGCATATAAAAAAATTTCACAGAGGTGCTAGGTAGCATACAATTACAAGAGGAAGTCTTGGTTTCTGATACATCAATTTGCTAAATTTATGCACTGAAATGAAAGAGAGGATGCAGACATTGTGGTAATGGTTCTTTATCTTTGGTAAAATGTTTTAATTTTATTATAGCCATACTTGCTCTGATAGCCAGTTTGTGCATGTTTTGCTATTATTTAAACCAACAGGAAACATTTAAACGGATGTAAACAGTGTATAACTTAGTACATTCATGACTTTCTTCAAACATTCTTTGAGAATGTTGCTAGCATATGGGAAAAATGAGCAAATAATATGATCTGTAATGATTTAACATGATATTTTTACTAGTTCTTGCCATTAGGAAAAAAATGTTTTGTTTTGCTTTTAAAAGAAAGGGATCAGTATGACTCTAAAAACAATAAATTCAAAAAGTCTGAAGTAAAAATATCAATTATTTTTTACTTTCTTACAAATGCTAAAATAGAAAATTACACTGGAATTGACTTAAAATTTGATACTATGACCCATCTAAGTAAACAGCAAAAAAGGACCACACAGAACATCAACAATTGCTCCAAAATGTTCCAGTGACAGTCAGTAAGTGATCACTGTTTTTTACCGTCGTAAAAATCCATGTCTGACTCTCTCACCATTTCTATGAGTATTAAAAGAAAAAAAAAAGAAAAGAAAAAAGCCAACTAGTTCTAAAGCAGCACTCTCCAGTGACAACTCATACAGCAAATTTACATTGGGTTCTCAGTGGTCTTCATTACACTTGAACATATTAATGATGCAAACTTGACCATATGATTCTAAGCTACTAATCACACTAAATCAATTTGGCAAAGTGACAGTTCAATGTCCCTGCACTCAAAATACCCAGATGGTGCTGCACTGATGCAAAGAATAAGTTATATTACCACAGCTCATACGTGGGGACCCTGAAACACATAATTTCATCACAAAACCAATCTTTGCACATACTTTATATATATGCAATTTAATACGAATACTGGAAACCTTTGGAATAATGAGTTTGATAGAGAGTAATGTCTAAAATTTTTCTCAGTTCTTGGGTTGGGTCTTGTTTCTGTCTTTGTTATTTTACAAATGAGAGTGTCAAGTAGGTGATGGCAAGACATTCCATGGGTCTGTTCTCCTGGCTTTATTCTGACAAACCATCCTCAGTCATGCCAGCAGTGACACCGGACAAAATAAAACAAACAAACAAAAAAACCTCACAGGAGCAGGATCAAGCTTGTGGTGTCAATAATAAAAAAAACCCCTCAATCATTCACATTGTTTCTACAGTCATGTCTCAATTTTTCCAAAGTCAATTCTTGGTTTTAGAAATAAAACCTGGGTAACAGTCAAAAACACAAGTGACAGCATTCTGACCCATTCTTTGACAAGGCATTATTTTTTTTCAGTAGCTCAGTATCATCAAGAACAAAACAATTGTGAAGCTGCAATTCCTATAGAAGCAAAGTGTAACATTCCAATGATTTCCAATGAACATGGCACTTTCAAATTTAAATTAAGGTCAAATTTCAAACTCCAGACTAACTACAGAAGACTGCTTATAAGGGTATAATGAAAAACTCCCCCTGAACAGCACAATTAAAAAAAATATTCTTTATTATTAGAAAGTGATAAAAAATAAAGATGCAGAAATGGGGAGTGGAGTAGTAGTTTCCATACATGAATCTGCACCAGTGACCACCATGCTCTGTAGTGAGTCACGGGTAGCTCTGTCACTGATGCTTTATGTTCTTTACCCATGTACAAACGTAATAAGCCACTTCCCACTGCTGCAGCGCCCACATAGGTACAACACACACATTAAAATGCAACAAACTCAGTGCCTGACTCTCCTAGAGGCTGAGACCCTCAGCTCCCGACAGGCCCCTCAGTCTAAACCAAAGCATAATCCTGACAATAATTTAGTGGTCAAAGTCTTAGGAACTTCAAGAACCTGTCAGTTTTTTGCTTTCTTTGCTTTTTTCAGTATATCACACTTTTTCCTGTTAGGACGCCGGCATCTTTCATCAATGCTCGGTATACATTCATAATGCCACACTTCTTCCATTTTCTCCACGGGGTAAACTGCCTCTACATAATGACGGATCAGTCTCAGTCTGATGGGATCGAGCTGTTTTTTATTACAAGCACCTGAATGGTTGTACTGCAGTCTGAGATTCTCAGGAGTAAAGAGTTCAGGAAAGAGTCTTACGAGAAGCCTGGCGGCAAAGTTGCCGACCGACAGGCTCTGCTGCACTATCTCTCTTACCTCCTTATCAGACAGCAAATACATTGAAGGCACAGGGAAGTCTGGATTAGGAACAACGAGTTCATCGAGTGGTATCTTGCAAAAATCCTTGCTGCTTCTTTCCGGTGGCAGTGGCGGCCCTTCTAATTCTTCCCGAAACCGCTCGGGGTTTATTGCATAGCTGAAAAATTCCCTCCTCTCAGGCCCCGGCACGTGGATTTTCCGTTGCTGTTGGTACGAGCGCCTTTGCTCCGTGTCTCTTCGCCGACACCTCTCGTCAAGCTTCCCAACAAACTCCAACGTCCACACTCTGTCGTTCTTTGCTCTGGGGTACAGTATCTGCACATAGTGTCGAATTAATTTAATTCTAGTGGGGTCGAGCTGTTTCTTGCCTAAAGATCCGCTACAGTTGTATTGCTTCCGTAAGTTTTCATGAGTAAACAGTTCAGGAAATAGGAGAACAAGCAGTCGAGAGGCAAAGTTTCCTATGGACAGACTGCTTTCATATATGCTTTTAATCTGTTCTTTGTTCAACAGGTAATCTGGGACAGGGACATCAAAATCGGGAGGGGGAAAGTCAAGTTTGTCAAAGTCTATGGGTACAAGCCAAATTTTTTTTGAGCGTCTGCCAGGTTTTTCATACTCAAAACTGTCTTCCACTTTTATGATTGATACATCATCCGGCAAACTAGAAGAATCGTAACAGTCATCTCTCATCTGGTCACATTCACTTCCATCCATATATGTATTTTCAAGCTCATCGTTTATCCGCTGAACACACTGCTGCAACCAGGCTTCTTCTTCCTGCACATCTGGAAAGTAAATTTCCGTGTACCTACGGATTACTTGAAGCCGATGAGGATCCAGCAGTTGTTTCCCAGAGTCTCCATAGCAGCTATACCTTTCAGCTAATTTTCTGTGGTCAAAGAGTTCTGGAAACAATCTGTGTAACAAAAAAACAGAAAATTCTCCTGGAGAAGAAGCTTCATCTAAAAATTCATGGAGATCCTGAGCATCCAGCATGTAATCTGAGGCAATGATATTACTCCTCTCCAACGACAAAGCTTCATCCTGCTCTTTATCCTCCATAAAATGAGAGGATTCGACCTGCTCCGTCTCATAGAAACTGGATGACTGCACATTCTGCTGACTGTTTTCCATTTCCCTTTGAGCCCAAAACCTATTGAAAAAATCATTGACTTGAGGCAAACACTCCACCTGCCACACAGTTGTGTTCTTCACAGAAGGGTAACAAACTTCCACATAGTTACGGATAAGCTGCAGATGCAGAGATTCAAGTTTCCTTTTGTTGAGAAAGCCACATGCACTACAGCTTCTACCAAACTCATCATCACTGAAGAGCTCTGGGAAGAGCTGCACTAGCAACCGGCAAGCTAAGTCCCCGCCTGATGTGCTCTGATCCATGATTTGTTTGAGCTCTGCAGAAGTCAGCTGGTACTCTGGCGGAGGCTTGAAGTCTGCAACGGACTCTGCTGGACTGACCTGCTTTTTGATTCTGCTAACCTCCAGAGACAGTAGGTCAACTTTACTGTGAAGCTGAGTCATATTGGTATTGAGGGTGTTGAGCGTGTAAAACATTTTTTGTATCAAAGAATATATGTTTGGGTCAGAATCTGTGGTGCCCGCTGTGATGGCAATGGCTGAAGCCGAGTCCCTTTTGCGTTGATCGTTCAAAGTCCGAAGATGTGAGGGACTGTTGGGGTTGATTTTTTCAAACAACTCGTAAGAAGCGAATTGTTCTGCTCCTGGCGGGTTCTTCTTCTCTGTGATTTTGTGTGAGATGCCATAGAGAGGTTTTTTGTAAGATGGAGTGGTTATGTCACTGAAGGATTCTTCTTCACTGAGCCACGTCACGTTAGGATTCTTGTTCTTGTTTGGCTGCTCTGAATTTACCTGAGTGGGTGAGCCAGTATCTCTGTTCTTCATGTTTGAAACGGGGCCCTTTGAACAAAGAAACACTGTGTTAGTAAGACTGCCTTAAAAATATTAGCCATGTGTCCCTTAAGCAGGTATTGGTACAAAAATATGCAAGTCAAATTTTATCCAGAGGACTTAGTTGTGTTAAATACATGAAAATTAATAAATTCACTAGGAAAAATTAAAAACACTGTAAAGTATTATTTAGGTTTTCAATCTTTTTTGTTTGGCTCATGTCTTTCTGCATGGAACAGAAATGAGTAATAATCCTTAGTACTCTTTTCCCACAGAGCTCTAAATACTTTCCCAAACTAAGTATCAGTATGCTTCACCTTGCATATGAGAATCTTGGGCTGTAGAGAATTTGGGTGGCAACAAGTCAGCAACAGAGCCAAGAATAGAATCTAGATTTTCTGACTCCTAGTCCTGTGACCTTGCCACTGCCTCCAACAACTACATTTAGCGTTCCAGTACTCTCTTTAGGTTGCTTTTGAAAATACCACTGAGGCTGTAAGACACTAAAATTATGCTTATTCTCTTCTTTCTGATGTGAAAGGTTTATGTAGAAGGCTTTTTTATCTTTATAATGGTGTACTACTCCTAAACAAGTTATAAGAATTACTGTAATTTTAAAAAGTATTCTATTAAAATAATAAACACTTAAAACCAAAGAGAGAAGCACTTTGGTATTATCTTTTTAAAAAACAGAAGCATAAGATTTCCTTATTTCTGAAAGGCAGAGACATTTAGACTCACGAGTTTCTAATTTTCTGAATTATTTATATGAAAAACAGTCATAAGCTCTTAAGGAAATAATGTTCTCAATAATTTCTAACTCTTCCTTGTTGCTTGAAATTGGAAGCAAGCATTTCCATCAGCTCACAGCAAATATGCAGGGCTTCTGTAGACTGGGTTTTTTTGCAAACAAATGGATATTGCAAAATAAGTCTTAGGAGCAAGGTAGACACAATATAACCAAATTCCAACATACAGAATTCAAACAGGAGAAAACACAGATTTTGAAGAAGATTGTACTGAAACATTTTGCTTGGCTTGTACCACAGAACATTAATTAGATAAAAACCACATAATTTGCACTAAGTATTAAAATAAATGAAAGACAGACTTGAGGTCTGAGCTGAAAGCCACAAGCAATTTGAAATTCTAGTGAAGACCCCACTATGTCCTACAGTGAGGAACTCAAATTAGGGTTCCTTTCTGAAAAAAACAGAATTGTAACAGTCATTAATTTAATCTGATCCCTATGTATACTCACACTTGGCATCTGCAGTGACAAATTGAATCTAATTGCAGTTTAATTTCTAAAGCAATGTGTACTCAGAAGAGGCTCAGAAAGAACAAGCTGGTTTTGCCTCCAAGTTTACAAACCAGCAGACTCAAATTGAAGTTGTGTTTCCAAGTTCTGCTCTCATTCACATCATACAGCCCTACATATGAAATGTTGTGTTTTCACAACCAAAGCTGTGTGGATGGACAGATGATAAAAAGAAAGGACAAGGCAAAGGGAATGTATTTCACCACGTGCCGAATCCCCAGTGGGATGGTGCATAGGACATTTGACTTCCATGTGCCATTTAGAAGACTGTCTCTCCAGTCCCACTCATATTAAAGCACATTATCTATGAGGCCAGTAAGGAACCAGAGCCCTGCAACATCACCAGAAATTAACGGGTGACTTAGGCTAGCAAATGGTGTGATACACCCTAACTAAATCTGCCCTTTGTTCCAAGTAAAATACCAGAAGGCAAGAGACGGAATTGTGAGCGGACTGTGATGCACATTGCTTCCACCTAACTGTAGGCTCCTACACTGGGACTGAAGTTGTCATACTCCACCTACATTTTTAAGTGGAGACAAAACCAAAGACATTAAACAAAGACATTTCCAGATGGTAACAGAGCTCTCCCAAACAGACATCACCTGAAAGCAGGTCATGAAAAACACCTCATACTAAACATAGTTCTTTTCCCCAGTCAGAAACCCAGAGTGAAACACAATTCTTCTTTAGCATTGTAGATCAAAAGAACGAAATAAAACTGCAATTTTGGAGAACACATTTCTTACATACGGTGAGACTGACTGCCAAAGCTGCTAGCTTTTCCATTAACACTCCTGTTCTCAAAAAATATTCCAAATGTTCCCTCACATACAGAGCATGATTAATTAAATTCCTTTTCTGCTAAATAGCTTGCCATGGGCCAGCAGTCACCTGTCAGTTCTTGCCAGAACTCCTGCCATACCCTTTCCTTAATTAGTTATATAATAAAACTTGGCAATGTGAGGGTAACTTCTACTAACGTCTACTGAACACAGAGAGCCACAGGAAATCAGTATTGGAAGGTGTATTAAATAGCACAAATTCACTGTCTTAAGTGCCTTCTTGCACTTTGACAGTGAGTATTATGAAAGTTTGTGTTCTCAGTTTTGGAACCAGTGCTCTGGAAGAGAAGTGTTCATGCTAAAAACTATTGCAGATCTCTGCTGCGCTAGCAGCAGAACTTCTGTCCTTTCATGAACACAGATCCCAGTGTTTGGATCTGGCTGCTGGACAAATCTGGTTATCTGCATTTCAGAAACACAGTCAGTGTTCAGCTAACAGATGACAACACATTTGGGACTAAGTTTAAGGATTTTCTGTTTCAGATACATTCTCATTTTCTTTCCTTTTGCTTTTAATTACCTTGTCTTTATAGTTTCCATCTGGGAATAGCACTATACACAGCATGGCTTTTTATAAATCTTCTGATTAAACTAGTAATTTATATTTTTAATTAGTTTTCTGTAACACTGAACTTTAAATAGCAGTGTATTTCAGATACTACTACACCCCCTTAAGATGAGAGTTTTTAACATACTATCAAAAATCAGAAGATGCTGTTCTACGAGACTCCACATACAGAACAGATAGTGCTGCTTTTTATATTAGATTTGCACAGCAACCTTTTATATTCTCATTCTCTGAACATTTGCAAAATGCAGTATTTTGGTAAACATTGACCAATATACGTAATTGTGAAATAGCTTCTCACATTATCTCTTGGAGTCCTAAGCCAAGTTTTAAAAGTTGTTTAGTTATTGCTCTGCTCAGTGCTAAAGTCCAGATAATTTATCACCTTTAAAATGCTTAATAAACAAGGCCTAAATATCATTAAGAATACAAAACATAACATTTTAGCATGTGAGTAAAGAAGAATAAATATATGAACAGCAAACACAGAAAACAACTCTATCAAACACAGGAGAATTTGGAAATGTCTCACAAATAAATTTTTTAAGCTTATGATCTTCTACACTTTTTTTTAATAAGAAAGATTGGGGAAATTAATTTCTGTTTATGCAGTGATGATCAGAATTTTTAAAAAAGCTAAATTTCCTCTGATAGAAAGTTATTTAGAAATGCAATCACCAGCCCAATAGTACAGTTAACATTAACAAATACAGCTCTGCTTATATCCTACATAGATGCCCATGTGATATGTAGCAAAAATACACTACAAACACAATAGTCTCAGAAATTGCTGGCATTTTGCTCTCTGTTTAACTAGAAATAGTTAATGAAGTCATCAACTAAAACAAAATATTGGTACTAATAAAGTACTTAAAAGTGTTATGATTGAGCTATTTCTGGTTGGCTACTTAACTAAACATGCTGATTCACAGGAGTCAGTAGAGAATTAATTTTCTGGGTGACTTTCTGAAATCATAAGCCCCAAATTATAATTCAGTTCAAATAATTTTAAAAATGTATTAAAGGCAAACAACAAACAGTAAAATCTAAAGCAAGCAGAGTACAGAGATGATTATGAAGCCCTTTAACAATCTGAATGTAAGGAAAACAACTGTAAAGACAAAAAGTGAAAGGAAATGGAAGAAATCTTGTAGTAAGATTAAAACCTACCTACTACAGGCATTCAGGGAAAAAACAGCCCGAAGAAGTCAGATAGATAATAGTCAAGAAAAAGAACCATAAGGAGCTATGGCTAGAAAGGAGAAATTAAATGCACAAATATAACATGGAATAATTGGCTGGGTAGCAGAACAACAGAAAAGGATCTCTGCATAAGAGTAGGCTATGAACTAAATAGGATGAATTCCAATCTAGGTTATTTTAATAAAGTGCTAAGTGCAAAAAACAAGAGGTCATTATACTGGCCTAAAAGGTGTTAAAAAAGATGTGACTATCCAACACTGGACATGACCCTTTCAGGAATCTTAAAGAGAAAAACAAAAATACAAGATGACTCCTAAAGAAGAGCTGAATAAACAGAATTTTAGTCTTGGAAAGAAAGGGCTGGAGGTGAACAGCGCCACACCAATTTTCCCATGTGCAGAAGACTTTCCTAGAACAACATTTCTCCCGACTGAAAAGAACAAGGACAAAAGGAAACTTGCTCAGTTTCAGCAGAGGTTAATGAAAATGTCTAGTTGCTAGAAAGTTAAACACTAGAACAGAATAACAAAAGGGGCTTGGCATCTCCTTCACTGGCTGGACAAACATCTGGATTGTCAAAAGCACTGCACTAGAAGTTGTAGTATACTCTGCACCAGTGAGCATGTTGATATATATATATATATATATATATATACACACACACACACACACATCATATATATCATATATTATATATGCCATATGTTATTATATATATATATATACTATTATTGGGGGGGGGAGGTGACGTTGAGGGTTGGAGGTGGTGATCTTAGAAGTCTTTTCCAACCATGACAATTCTGTTGTTCTGTGATATGCTGAAGTCTTTTGCATCCCTGCATTTTTATTTTTCAGTTAATACAACAAGTTCATACTTGTCTCACTGACATCAAAATCGGTGTCACAAAAGAAAAAAAATCACATCCCTGATTCTACCACAGAGGATTCAGCTGAAGGACTGAGTGACATGAGAGGAACTGTGATCAGAACCACGCTCAGCTGAACCCAATCACTACCTGCTCCTACTTTCTCTAAGAAACAAAAATATACTTCACACGAATGAATTAACTTGTAAGTGTATTTCACAGATGTAATCACTTCCATGTTCTTTAAAGAAATACCCAGACAATTGCAAACTAGGTTAAGAGTAGCCACTCACTGGATAAGGAATTGTCTGGATGGTTGTACTGAAGGAATTGTGGTCAATGGCTCAGTGTCCAACCAGAAAACAGTGACAAGTGGTGATCCCCAAGAGCTCGTACTGGGACTAGTGCTGTTTAACATATTTGTTGGTGACATGGACAGTGGAATTCAGTGCACTCTCAGCAAGTTTACTGATGACACTAAGCTGTGTGGTGTGGTGGACATGCTGGAGGGAAGAGAGGCTATCCAGAGGGACACTGACAGGCTTGAAAGGTGGGCCCATGCCAAGTTCATTATAGCCAAGTGCAAGGTCCTGCACCTGGGTGGGGGCAATGCCAAACACAGATCAGCCTGGGCAGAGAATAGATTGAGAACAGCAATGAGAGCATGAGCCAGGAATGTGCACCTGCAGCCCAGAAAGCCCACTTTGTCCTGGGCTGCACCAAAAGAAGTGTGGTCAGCAGGTCATGGGAGGTGATTCTCCCCCTTTACTTGTCTCTTTTGAGACCCCGCCTGGAGTACTGTGTCCAGTTCCAAAGCCCTCAACACAAAAAGGACATGAAGCTGTTCGAGTGAGTCCAGCAGGCCATGACAATGATCAGAGGGCTGGAGCTCCTCTCCTATGAAGACAAGCTGAGAAAGTTCAGGTTGTTCAGCCTGGAGAAGGCTCCAGGGACACCTTATAACAGCCTAAAGAAAGCTGATGAGGGATGTTCTACAAGGGCATGTAGTGACAGGACAGGGGATAATGGTTTTAAACTGGAAGAGGGTAGTTTTAGGTTAGACAATAGGAAGAAATTCTGTAGCGTGAGGGTGGTGAGACACCGGAACAGGATACCCAAGGAAGTTGTGGTTGCCCCCGCCCCGAAGTGCTCACGGCCAGGCTGGATGGGGCTTTGAGCAATCTGGTCTAGTGAGAGGTGTCCCTGACCACACAGGGGATTTGGAACCAGATGACTTTTAAGATGCCAACCCAAACTGTTCTATGATTCTGTGATATTTGATTCAAAACTCTTAGTAATTCTGATGTAGTTAAATGACTTGCTATTTCTAATAGCAGCAATTAATTCAGCCAATGAAACACGAACATAAAAATCAGTCATGCATAGAAAAGTCACCTCTTGTGTAAAGCGTCTTTTCTTCACATTGAGTAAGACATCTTGCTGGCTCCCTAAACCATCACAACCAAGTGAAGTCTGTTTCCGTTTGTTGGAATCCTGTAGGCAAGTAACTGTGCCATCCAGTGAGTGTTTCTCTGCAGATCTGGATGTTATCGAGCAGTCTAGAGCTTCATCTTCATTTTTCGCTTCTACTTTCACAACATTTTTTTGAGGAACTTTTACTGGAAAAAAAAGAATGTTTAGAAAGATAAAGCACTCTCTCCAGAAAACCGTAACACCCTTTATACAATCTTTTGTCGTTTGTTTCTTTTAAGAAAATACATTTTAAAGAACATCATTATTTTATTACTCGTATGAGAAGCATACATTGAAGTGTGCACCAGTCATTTCTATCATGCTAGGAACCATTTAGTCAACCAGTAAATGAGAGTTTCTTCCCCAAGAAGAGTCCTAACAAATGAAGTTACAGTAGGAAGATTTTTTTTTGAGGGGGAGGAAGGACATAGGAGCAAAAAATAGGAGTAACAAAGATAATGGTGTGTTTGAGATAGTTTTTTTAAAAAGATTGATGTAATTTGTCTTGATCTACATTCCTTCTTTATTAGGTTACAATGGCTTATCATTCAACAAGAATTTTTGCTTGATCAGAAGTTACACAAAGTATATTATTTTACCTTCATCGTCATCAGTGATTTCAGCTGAATTCATCTTCTACTTCACTAAAGAACAAAATAAAAACACAAAGATAAGCATCAGCGTCAACACTTCCTGGTTTATTCAGGAAATAAATACATCTGTGTTTGTAATTACTTTGAATCTAAAGCCACTGGGAATTGATAGCCCACGGATAATCTCCCATCTGTACTTTTGTAGAACCTAGCTTTTTTTCAATAAATTTCCTGGCCATGTATAGATCTGTCATCATGCAAACTGTACAACAGACTACATCCAACAGCTAGGAATGTACTGAAAACTATATGCCTTTTTCTGTCATGCAGAAGTGTAAAAGGAATTTTAACCTTCTCTATAAACTATCTTCAGCTGCAAACTGACACTCTCAGATGGTAAGCTGGAGACTGGTAAACTGTCACATACAGCTCATGTTTACTTGCACACAGCATTATGTTTATGTGCCCTGGAAATATTATTACTTTTCATTTTCAATTGTTACACTACTCTTTAAAATAGTATTCTTTCAACTCTTCCTGCCTGTCCTTTTCAGACAAGGTCTGAATTCAAGGCAGGGTACTCTCTGGTTTGAGCAAGTGAAAAAAAAAAACAACCAGTAAATCAAAAGTCTATGTACAGCCCAGGAGTGGGAATTATAACAAAATTTAAAAGGCATGAAAAGAGAGAGGGAATCTATTTTGGAGAGGGGAAAAAAAAAATATCTCTACCTTGCTTTTGAACAGAGTTGTTCAAATAGAATTGTTTCCTTCAATTTCAAAGTATTCTTTAAAACTCTTCAAGTACCTGAATACTGTGTAGTTATGAATTTTTCTTAAACAATGACTGATATCTGTTAATAGTAAGTATGAGATCCCATTCAGAGTAAGATTTGGTATGATTGTTCTACAACAGGTAGCACGCACATACAACACAGAAAATCAGCTCATACTTGGCCACTTCAGAAGCCAAAATGCCCTCTGATGTTCTGACCTTCAACATGGCCCCTACATGCACCCTTATAAAGGGCATCCTTAAGAGGATAATGTGAGATTGGTTTTATCATCACATCACTAGAAAAAGTCTCTGTCAGATGCAGAGCTACTACAAACCTCTCAGGTATTTACTCCTTTTACCCACCATAATCCCCTATTTCAGGACTTGAATTTATTAATTGATCCATGTACAAATTATGGCATCTTTATAATCACTTCACTTAAACTTTTGTGAACTCTGTAGGGACACAGCAGCATCAAACATTAAGTGGCCCACAGCAGCTTCTAAACCACCTGATAAGCACTGGTGAAGGTAAATACCAAGTCTTACTAACTCAACATTATTTATGAATTTAGACACAGACTCTACAGCTCTTTACAAAAAATTCCCAAGACAGCATACTTTGTACAGCACCATTAAACAGCTGTGTTGAACCTTAAGAAAAGCACATAGTACTAAATGTTGGTATTTTACCCCAATATTCCAGATACATTCAGTTTCTAGATCATTCTTACACTTTTCCATACTGCAATAGGCTTAGTTCTGAGGGATGTGGTACAAGATGAACATGTGCCAGCACCCAAAAAGTATGACAATCTTTGTGAGAGTCTGAGGTGACAGTAAGCAAACAGCTGATACCACTGTAGAATATTCTGCAATGGCAATCAAAAGGGTTCTCCAGATAATCCTAGACTGCTCTGTTAAAGCAGAACACTAAAGGATGGTAAACACTGAGTCAGAATACAAAGGTAGCGGGGAGGGAGCAGAATAACACAAAATGTTTAGGAAGGGATGTAGGGAATTTTATTTTTCCTTCTAACTCCCACTATTTCTGATATTCAAGTAGGAAGAATGCTTTAGGAGAACTCCTCTGAGAGAATTCAAGAAAACTGGAAGGAGAAGATAAATGATGATTTGAATAGCCACTCTATAAAAGTGGACACATTTAAAAATAAAGCAAAGTGCATATCCTGGTTAACTTTCTAAAGGGTGCAACAGCAGGAAGACCAAAGCTAGCCCAAGGTCAGGTCAAATAAAGTCAAAACACCGTTTTGCATATTTGAAGCAAAGTGTTATTACTCACTTCAAAAAAAGATTTTTTATAATAACAGGTATTACGAGAAAATTAAGCACATGTAACAGCATCTGTCAAGAGTCAGGAGTCAACTTCCCCTGCCAATCTCCCTGCGATTTCATTTCTCCTAAGTCCCACCAGCTCTCTTGGTCAAGCATGGGTTCCCCTCTTAACCTTCAGTGAGCTGTTCCAGCTTGATAAACTTACAGAAAACACGTAATTTCTTTATTTGACAGGTTGCTTTTCTTTACATTCAGAGAGGGAAACAGTAAGGCAAGTAATAAAGCCCAGCTCAGAAGCATGCATGAGGTTTGGCACAGAAAAGAGGCATTAAAATCTCTCTGGCTTGGGTCAAGCATTTAATGAAACTCCACCTTTCATCTATTTACACTACCATCTCACTTCAAATTTGGGTTGCAATGGACTTGTAAGTGAGTAGTGAGCAGACACGCAGATATCAACAAAGCAATTGTATTGTTGCTTCCACAAGAAATGAGATCCTATGGGAAGAAGGAAACAGGGGGCCTGCCTTTCCATGTGAGGTCAACAATAATCGTTGGATTTTTTGAAGTCCACTCAAGATAAAACATTTTGTGTTCTTTAAAGTACTGTTTGTGGTGAATCTGTACTTAGGAATAATAACAAGTAGAATGCTGTAGAAGAGGCAGCAGTGTAAGAACCTGTTTTGAAGTAGCATTCTGCCCCAGACTGAGAGTAAACAAAGCCAGAGAAAAAAGACCTACAAGAACTTGGGATAAACTTGTTCCAAAAGCAATCAAGTAAGAAATCATCCAGTAGAGCAAACACCTGACAGTTACGCCTTGTCATGTTGAGTAAACAAACATTTAATTCTTACAATTTTTTTTCCAAACAGAACACTACTATATTTATCATCCTTATCAAACTGAATACGAGCCAGCAGTGTGCCCTGGCTGCCAGGAGAGCCATGTCCTGGGGTGCATCAAGCACAGCATCACCAGCTGGTCAAAGGAGGGTCTGTGCTGGTATGGCCTCACCTTGAGCACCATATGCAGTTTTGGGCACCACAGTATAGAAAAGACATCAAACAGTTGGAGAACATCCAAAGGAGAGCAACAAGGATGGTGAATGGTGAAGGTTCTGGGGAGCAGCCGATGTCACTTGGATTGTTCAGTTTGGAGAAAAGGAGGCTGAGGGGTAACCTCATTGCAGTCTATGGCTTCCTCACGAGGGGAAGAGATGGGACTGGCACTACTTTCTTCACTCCTGTGACTGAAGACAGGACTTAGGGAAGTGGCAGGATGCTGAATCAGGGGAGGTTTAGGTTAGACATTAGGAAAAGGTTTTTCAGCCAGAAGGGCGGTTGAGCAGTGGAACAGGGTCCCCAGGGAAGTAGTCACAGCACCAAGCCTGCAAGTTGAAGCAGTGTTTGGATGATGCTCTCAGGCACACGGTGTGATTCTGGGGGTGCCCTACACAGGGAGAGGAGTTGGACTTGATGATCCCAATGGGTCCATTCCAATTCAGCATGTTCTATGATTCCTTAGCCTAATAATGACTCAATGCTACCTACAAGACAGTTTTAGGAAGGGGTAAACACCTGGTGCTAAGGTTGGGAGCTCAGGTCTGCAGCTGTAACTGGCACAGCAACTGGCCTTGGCAACTTTACCTTGCTGGGATACAGATGGATACTGCAGTACATACTGTTTCTGGTGAGAAAGGGATTTGGAAGGAGGATTCCAAAACATACCAAACACCTGCAACAACAGCTACCTCAACAGCCAGACCCTGATCTAATGAAGTTGATTGGCCCTGTAGCCTAAGCACCTCTATCTCTAACTTTTAGCTGAAACTTCTGGTATTTCCAAATGAACCTGCAAAAAATATCATTCTTTACAAAATCTAAACATAAACCTTAAACTGCAGATTTTAGGATTTTGCTTGTAAATATTTTAATTTGTGAAGCAAGTTATTTCAGAAGCATTTTCTCTGGGTTCTTTAGTTTCTATCTGGTGCATAAAGTTAAGTTTCAAAGAACATGTGAACACTTCAGACACCCAATGAAACAGGCATTCAATAGGTAAACTGTTTATCTATTCTTATGCTGAAAAATGGATAAACCACTCAGAAAGAATAACTGTTATAACCGTAACTATGGAACTTTCACCTCTGAACATTAGAAATGAAGCAAATAGCAAATACTTTTTGTTCAAAAGAGACTCTGCTTTGATTAATGGCATTCTGCTTCTAGTACAGTAATGGGCTAAAACTCTCATGTAGGAAGATTTGTGGCAGCTGGACAAATTCAACAATCAAGGAAGTAAACGAATCTCATCCTCACAAAGCAAACAATAAATCACTAGCTTTTACTGCCTACATTTCATCTGTTGAGAAGTCTTCTTGAAAACAGCCTGTAGTTTAAAATTTCTATGTAATCCATGTCTGAAAATGAACACCTTGCTGATGTATCAGCATGCATTCACCTCCTCATCTAAGCTGCCTTGATAGCTACTGGTGCTGGTACTATACAGACACCTGTGCTGACCCACTGCCAGGTGCCATGCAAGGGAGCCTGGAGGATGCCAGCAGTCACCTGGGAAGACACAAACATTCCCTTGTCTCAGTCCCCCACACTCACCCACACTCCTGACACTTGTGAAGCATTAAAAAAGGTAAGCCAAAATTTTTTTTTTCTCAAAACTTGGTTCTATAGAATACCGATCGCAATCCTGTAAACAACGATACTATTATTTTGAAAATGTATGATAAGCCTATTTGCAGATAACTTATCAGTATATTGTGTCCTGTTTCAAGTGAAGCTACTTCAAAAGCAAGCGAATATGAATTGCAGTATAACTCTAAACACCGATTTAAGTGTGTTTGATTTGCCACCTTTTGATTTGTAGCAAGATCCAGAAATCCCACTCAGCTGCCAGCTCAACTTGTAGGTGATTCTAGACACCACTTTTCTGGTAGACCACATACACAAAACCTTTTATACCCAACTGGGACTGTTGTGCTAGGAACTCCTTTGCACCTGACCTACTGACTATTCAACACCTATTTTCAGAACATGCTCAGTACTTTGGGATTCTCATAGAGGACAGTCATAAATGTAGGGCACTTCACTTACCAATAACACAATTTTAAAAAGTATTTGGGAGACAGAAAACTTGTTGGTTTGGTTTTGGTGTTTTTTGTTTGGTTTTTTGTTTGTTTTTTTACTTTCCTGCTTTTGATTTTGCAGCTTAGGTAAATCAGGAGGTTATGACATGTAAGAGGGCAGGTGGAAAGAGAAGTGTTGGGTCAGGGCATGACAGGTTGGGAAAAGAAGTGGGGGGGTCCCATCACACCACAACTGCCACTATTGGCCGAATTCCCTTCCCACTGATCCCACTCTCCCTTCTTCTCATCAGACTATATAAGGAATGAATGAGACATCTCAGTGAACTTAACACTCCCTATTTCCATTGGTATCACTTAGACAAATGCCTCTACTCAAAAGACTTACCAGGTAATGACACTTAATTGTACCACTCTGGTAACAACATTTGACATTGAAATGGTATTACCCAGGTTAACGGGGAAGTCCATTGCACAGCACAATGCTGCGGGTTCCAAAGCATGGAAGGATACCTTAAAAACGAGGCTTTGGGATGTTTCTCTGTGCATTTTTCAAATAGACAAAAAATGTGTTCCATTTATAAAAAATGTGCCTACCTGAAATATGCACTGAAGCCTTCAGGATATAAAGCACTTGGGTCCATAGGTTCTTTGAGTAACTGAGCTAACTGCAATTCACCCTCTAAATGTATTTCACGTATCATCTAGTATATAATGCATAATGCCACTTAAAAGTAGCAATAGAAGTGTACTTAGTTATTGATAAATAAAACAGAACTGAACCATAAGCCTAAGTTAAACCATCCCATTCTCCTCCTCCTACTTACCACCTAACAATCAATCATGTGCTGGTCTTGGCAGATGCTTTCACTACCTGTCTTACAATTGAGACCATTTTAAAAACACCATGCAAAGATCTTGCTGATAATCTAAGATCAGTTCTCTGTCTCTGCAATAATTCTTAAAGAAAGTCTAAGTTCACTTTCAAATTCTGACTTTAAAAAAAAAAAGTCCAGCAGAAAGAAAAAAACAGGTTTTCTGCTGTTCGTAACTAAAAATACAACTCTGTTCTTAAAACTTCCATATCTAATGTATTAACATCTGACAGCTGAAAAAAAGCATGAAAACCATGTAGAAAGGTATAAAAGTGCAGACATGCTGCATGTGGAAATCCATTCTGATTTCATAACACTTGTTAATTACAATTCCACGTGTAAATTAATACTTAACTAATACACTCTAATAACAAGAATGCCTGTCATCAGTTTTACAGAATTTTGCTAATTTTAATTTAAATGGTTGCATAGCACTGTACTGTTCAGTTCATTAATGCATGGTACATGCGTAGATGCTTTTTGAATGCACACCATTTCATGTGGGATGGAAGGAATGTCTCTAATTCTTCATTATCGACTATAAGAATGTTGAAAAAGACAGGTCAGCATGACCAATGCAAGGGGGGTTGTTCATATAGATTGGAGTGTATCTTGGTGTGAAGAGTTGAATAGAAGATGCTAACTGCTCGAGTCTTTAGTCTTAAGCACCAAGTAAAACAC
The DNA here is from genome assembly GCA_038090715.1 of Florisuga fusca. Classification (NCBI taxonomy): domain Eukaryota; kingdom Metazoa; phylum Chordata; class Aves; order Apodiformes; family Trochilidae; genus Florisuga; species Florisuga fusca. The sequence continues at coordinate 55,206,439 of JAAWXA010000001.1, read as the reverse complement.
ATACTTGAAAACAATGACTAATTAAACTTACTGTGAACTCGCCCCATTAACATACTCGAATGTACTTCCTCAGGCTGAAGGACCCCCTACTCACAAAGAGTCCCCTACCCTATGAGCATTCATATGGAAAAGCAGAAGCCTTCCCAAGAACTAGTTAACCAATCACGTAGACAAATTATATTGGTATACTTAGAGATAATTTTCCATTTTCAGGTTATAAAAGAAACCCTGTGTTATGGGGAACGTGTGCTACCTTTGGGGATTTACCAACTGTCACCCCTTTCTGCATAGAACTAGAACAAAGAAATACCTCAACTCTGTGTGCAGATTTGATTATTGCACCCCAGGTAAACAGACCCCATTCTGGGACAGGAATGTTATTAAAAGAATGTTTCACGTACAGCTAGTGTGTCTCTTCATTCACCAGATGTTCCCAAAAGAGCCTCCTAGGCAGGCAGGGTCCCAGCCCAGCTCCTAGTTAATATCCATGTGTGTGCTGTGCCACCTTGAACCGCATGGAGAGGACATCACTTATCCCAGCCTCTATCTCACTGTTGGCCTGCACAGAACCAACTCCTTCAGGAGACCCTGTCAGATTCAAGTCCCCTTCTTCCAGGGTAACTATTTTGCTGATGTAGCTGACCAGGTAAGGGATGGAGAAGATCATAGAGGAGGTTTCCCCCTTCTGCCTCAGCTTTCTTTTCACCTTGGGCCAGATCTTCAGCTTGTGAAGGTCTGGAGTCTTCTCCTTGGGCATGAAATCACTGACTGGGCAGGACGACCTGAAGCCTTTGGCCAAAATCCAGGGCAGACCCTTTTTTTTGCATACAATACAGGGGTTTAGACATATGAGAAGTTTATTAATTTTAAAACTTCATGGTGGTACATAGCTTCATGTACAAAATTCAGAGGCTTCAATGAAAAGTATTCTACTTGAGTATCATTTGCTTCTGAAGATGAATTGCCCTTTATATTTTGGTCAAAAGACAAGATAACGAGTGTTTGCTACTAACATTAAATGTTGTTTAATAGCACATGTGGAATTAGCTGCTCAATTTCCTTGTTTTAAGCATGCAGTGAAACATACAACACTAGGTCACCTGTTCTGGAGGAGGAGTGAAGTTCAATAAATGATGGGAATACCAAAAGACCTGATTTTTGAAGGAGGTAACACTGTAAATTTTACAAGATTTGTGCATTGAACTGCTTTTTAATAGCTGAAAGTAGCACCTCCTCTTACGCTTTCCTGTAACAGGACATGATCTCAAAATGACAATGGTACTATGCTACAAAATTAAGACTGTGGTTTACCCAGAGCAAACCAAAATTATTTTATCTATATTCATCCTCAGCAAAGGACAATTATTAACTAACCTAGTCTTTAAGACACCAACCAGTCAAGTGTCTGAGGTCCCGCTCCTCACACTGGGCAAAACACAGAAGACAACCAATGCTCCCCAAGGGAAGCCCAGGGCCTGGAAAGCTGGTGTGGGCAGGGGGCAGTGGTTCTGTGGCATGGAGCAGGTGAGCAGGGGGCTGCTCTACCTGGTGGTGTTTTAGAGGAACGATTCCTGCAGAATGCTTTGAAATAAGAAGGGTGAACACCCGCCCTCACCAGCAGCCCCAGGAGGAGGCAGGACTGAAGGCACCCGCCTCTGCTCAGGCTGCCCAGGAGCTGCCTCCAGCTCGGGATGCGTGGGGCTCTCCAGGCTGTCTCCAGGAAAGCTTTCCCACTGGGCTGAAGAAGCAAGCCCAAAGAACTAAGAGTTCCAGGTTCTGCTTTGGGAGCCATGTCATCTGCATCTTTTACTTCCCAGCTGTAGCACTAGGTTCAGTAATTTCAACATTGCAATTATCCTCAGGGTACATTTGATTCCTCTAATTTCTAAAAAACAATGCAACTCAAATTCAATTCAAATGAACTACACATAAATACCAATCCAAAACTGAACTGTAAAATACATTTCTTAGAGGCAATGTTTGCTTTCTGCTCAGTTCCACGGGACACGTTACAGCATTTTTACTAGGCCTTCTCAAAAAAACAAAACTGCATTTTTTTCTGGACATTTTTGCATTTTCATTAATATCTTTATTTTCTTCCTTTCTGTTGCTGAGACCCTCATCACCACACTCCTTGGTTCAGAACAGGCAAATACCTTGACAGGGTCACTGTCAGTATGCTTCCTGAAACTACATTACTTACCAATGTTACTAATTACACCTAAAACTACTAGAACAGACAAAAACTGAGAAGAGAGGGGGTAATGTTTGATTTGTACACCTAACTGTACTTTGTATCTACTTAGTCAGGTTTCCTTTAAACTTGACTTTTCTGAGCAAAAAATTTGAAAAGGCTTGGGAAGGCATTTGGAAAGGTGGCGGGCTGAAGAAGTGAAACCAATTTAATTTTAAAAAATTTAAAATAATTTATTCAAATTGACTACCCATCTTAAACTGTGAAATAAAAGTGTTGCTTCAGTTACCTGCACAATGAGCAAAATGCAAATAGACAGTATAAAGAATATTAAGAGCAGATGCTTTCAGTTCTATTGATTTTGAGATATTATGGTGCTGCTAGTGACCCAGGAGTGGAGCTTTTGAAAAAAAATTTGTTCTTGTACCAACGCTTGCAATACTGAGTATCTTACAAAAGAGTATTCCAACATTTCAATGGTGTTCCAACTATAAATACACGAATAACAATTTCTAAAACTATGAAAAAATATTTTTAAAATAATCAGCAGATGCTGCTGGAAGCATTACCCTTGCAGACAATAAAGTCCCTATACTTAACATAGTTTGAAAACCTCTGCTGCCCTGTGGAGGAGGATAGGAAGCCTCAAGTCTACTCTGAAGCCAGCCTACAGCAATGGCATTTTGCCAAGAGGGCTTACAGGGCATGTTCCCAACTTGGGTCTTTTTAAAATTTCATTTGACTTACATCTGCAGATGTAGTTTAAATTTAAAACAAAACAAAACAAACAAAAAAAAAACAACCCACCCTGCGTAGTTTTCCTGCAAGTTGCCTGAAGCAGAAGTTTTCTCAACCTGTCCCTTGCACTTTTTCAAATACCAATTTAATCTTGCACCCGTCAGCACAACACTAACCTGATTTATTTTCAGCATTAATACATCCATTTGGTTTTGCTTTAGTTAGGTTGCCTATTAGAAACATTTTGTCGTCCTCAGTGCTTTGACAACTTCTACCTCCATTCTTCGCATTTATTTTAAAATAGTGTTCCACCTGAACTTTGTACCAGACAATTTAAAATCTCCTCCAACCTGCGATCAAGCCTCCTTTATTTAAGTTCACTGGGCCTACCCAAGCTATGACAATAATTAGCAGAAATATAAAAGTGCAGCTGGTCCAGGGTCAAGCCTGATTTAACAGCAAAGAAAAACTAACCAACATATATCAGCAACTATTTATTAGATGTAATAATCCATGTAAATTCGTAATCTGATGACTAGGCATCTGCTAGAAGCAGGGAAAAGGTTTTTCTTTCCCTATTTAAATGTCCGTGCCCCAGGGGTCGGGTATACACTGTTTTTTTTATAGGTGGCAGCGACAAACTCTACCCCTCACTTCCATCCAAAAAGCTCGGGGACTGCGTCAACGCTATGTGGGAGCCGTCACATGGCTGCTGGCCCGCCGCCGGCTCGCATTCTGCTGGTTCAGAGTTTGTTCCCTTCTATTTACAAAGGACTGTGGGGACATACCGCAGGGGAAAGTAGGGTAGAGGCAGCGGGTGATCCGGGCACAGCTTGCCGGTTCCCCCGCCGCAGCCCTCTCAGCTCCCCGCCACCCGCCCAGAACCGACACGAATCCCCGCAAACCCCCCNCCCGACCCCCCTTCCCGGGAGCTGAGGAGAAACGGCCGCTCCCCAGCGACCCACTCGTGTCTCGCCGCCACTCGGGCCGGGGACAACCGGTGCCGCTCCGCCGCGTCATCCCGAGGCAGCGGCGGAATCCCGGGCGGAGGGTCTGCCGGGCGGCTGCCGATCCCCTCCCGCGGCGGGAGCCTGCCCGGCTGTTCGGGAGCTGGCTGTGGAGCCTTTCCGTAAATCCCTTCGCCCGTAATGCCCGTGGTTCACCCCGGGGCAGCGACACGGGCGGTGCGTGGGGGGACGCCGGGAGAGCTGGTCACGCCGATGGGCTGTGACACTGACGTGCAGCCCCGGCGTGGCCACCGGCTGCACCCGTCGGGCTGCCCGCGGAGGTCCTGCGCAGCCGGACACGGCGCGGTGCAGCTGGCAGCACCCCTGGCAGTGCTGCCTGCCCCTCTGCAGCGGCAACCCGGATTGAGCTAGGTACTGCCAAGCAGGGAAGCGTCCGGTGCCGGTTTAGACTGAAGCTTACCCCTAAAATAAAAACAAAGTGAATCCAGCAAGTTGGGATAATTCGCATCCGAGCTTAGGGAGCTGATGCTCTTTTTTCCTGCACCGTTTTCAGAGGAGGCGGTTTCCATGCTTCATGTTTGAGGGGGCAGGTGGCAGCAGTGATTTATAAAAGAGAGATCACATTCTTTTTTAATTAAGTATCCTTGTAGATTTTATCTTCCCTCAATTTGACAGGAGCACGTAAGACATTACATTAGTCTGGCAAATCGCACGTTCCCTTTCTACTAACAACTTGCAGGAAAACAGTCCCAAGATTAAAAAAAAAAAAAACAATGTAGGAGACGGAAGTCCATTTTTCTAATCTACGGCCAGTTGGGGCAGTTACATTTTCTGGCTATATGTAATGTCACTGAAATTAGCAACAAATCACACTTGACAGCTTTTCATGAAATGTTTTACTTACACAGTAAACTCAGCTGGTGCTGCCACTTCTCTTGAACAGATTCACTTCGCCTTTTAATAAAAGCCAAGTACTCTCATTATACTATAATTGTTCCACGTTTTCCGGAGTAAAAGGATTTAAGACTAAAGGTGTTACTTTATTATAAAATAAATAGGTGAGGATGGATCCTGCCATGAAGAGTGACGGTTTCCAGCGAGAAGGATGTGTCAAATAAAAGTAGCAAGACAAGTACACTCCAGGCAATCGGCAGTAAATGTGCAGGTAGAACACATTAGCTCTGAGCACCGCTGTGAATTTGACAGATAAATCTTTTTGTTTGTTATCTTTGAAACTGCATTTCCCTATGAGATGCCTACTTTTTTTTTTTTTTTTTTTTTGGTAGCAAAAGCAAATATAAAGACATTCAAGTGGATTGAGAAATAACTTGTCTGGAAAAAAGGTAGATAAACCTGCCCCATAAATAACTCATCAATTTTCTAGCTGCTTCCTATTTCCTCAGGACTGAACAATACAAAAATTGGCTCTTAAAAGGTCATCACTGTGGAATTTAGGACTTCTGGCATGCTTACAGTGTCAATAATCCTAACAGATAATAGTTTGTTGATTTTAACTTTGACTGCTCTTTTTATTATTGCTATCAATAAACAGCTGCTTAAAGGAGTCCTTTAAAGCAGGAACAACCAGCATTAGGACTCCTCTGATGAATCACGTGGCTGAAGGATATATTTTTATTAACAAGACAAGGGTTCTGCAGTTTGCAGTTCATTCACTCCTTAGAGATAAGGAGGGCTTCCCGATAACTTTTCAGTAAGCACCATGAAGGCTGAAGTTCATCGCATGGTTTTCCCCCTCCCTTTACTGTATGGCTAACTGGATGTTTGCTTAAAGGGTACATGTTTTAACACCTGGGCTGGCTGCTAAGTAGTTCTAGATCTCAGCTGGATTTTACTTAATGCTCTACTTAGTGGGAATAAGGAAAGGCAACCATAAGGCAAGAGCCAGTCGGTGGAATCCCAAACTCAATTTCAGAGCCCTTGAGAAAATACTTGCCAGTTTGAACTCCACCTCATTTCTGCTCTATAGTGCTGGCCCGAGGCATTGTAGCTACTAGGGACCCAAGCCCAGGAGGAGACCTGAAGGGCCTCAGCTAAGCATAAAGAAGGATGAGCTTATTGTTGCAGTAACAGCATTCATTGAAAAGGGAGTGAACCAAGTTGTCTCCAGGCAATGCAGGTAGCAAGCTTAGATTGGCTTCCCAGCCAGACAAGTCCTTATTTTTTGTTTGGGTTTTTTTTTTTTTTTTCCCCCACAATTTGAACTTGTGCTACACAAGTCATTTATTCAAATGTTCATTTTTTCCCCCTTCATGCCTTTGGCTCAAAAGCCACTCAGTGACACTGCGTCAATCTTTGGAAAATTCCAGGTCACCAGGGAGGGGAGCTGAGATGCTCCAGAAAGAGTATTCTTTAGGAAAAAAAAACCCACCATTGCTCTTGAGTACACCAATGCTCTTGGACCATTTTCACTTGACCAAACTCCAACTAGACATCAGCCATCACCAGCAATGTGTTGATGGCCCCTGGAAAGTTAAGCCCTGTTTGAAAGTTGTATGGAGTTTTATAAGGGTGGACTATGGAGGCTCCTGAGAAGTTTCCACTTAGAAATAGTAAGGTGCCAGGAATGCCCCCAGGAATGCCCTCTCTGTATGAGTTCAAAAGATTCAGTCAGCTGGAGGGTCCCCTGGGCAGTGCTGAGGGTCCAAGGTGGCTGGCAGAGAGGCAGCAGAGCTGGCAGGGCTCCTCACTGCAGCAGGCCCTCAGCTGGGAGTCAGAGCAGCCCAGTGTGCTGAAACTCAGGACAAAAGCATGGGGCAGGAGAATGATCCGAAATTGAGAGGCCCTTTTGCTCCCTGTGCCTTATACATTTGGAATAAGCAAGAATCCAACCCAAAACCTTCCACAAGGCTTCTCTCTCGCAGACCCTTGCAATAGCTTACAGTACTCAGTAGGCAGAGGTGCAGCATGAGGTGTTGAAAGCACTTCCAGCACCGAGTAATGTTGGCAGTTTCATTCTGTAAAATTATTTCTATGGTACCAGTACACTGTCTATCACTTTTCTTCACCATATTGAAAGTCAGACACCTTGCAGCCAGATGCAAAAGTCAGAGTCCAGAAAAGAAGCAGATGAGAAACAGCCTTAGCTGTGAGTACACTCCTGTCTGCAGATCCAGTTCCTTACAACTTTTTATGGGTTTTTTACAATTTTTTTTTTGTTTTGTTTTATGCAAAGACCCTAATAAAAAACAAGCCCCTTGCTCAAACAGCCAAGCCCTCACTGGTAACCAGGCTCCCTTCTACCTGCCCTTGGAATGACTGAGTGATTCCTTCACTGCCATCCACACCACATGTGGAGCAAGCAGAAGTGGGTGCCCCCTCCCACAGGGCAGCCCAGAACCTGGCAGCTGTTCGGGCACCATTTCTTCTCCCAAACGTGGTTCGAGAGCTGCCGCTGGAAGGGTGCTTTGTCTGGGAGATTGCCGAGTGGGAGAGGCTTTTACTGTGGTTTCCTACACGCTCGTTGTGGTTCAGATGGGCTAGATTGCCCTCTAGAGGGAAGCCAAGTAGGCTTGCCCTTGCCCCTGTGGCGAGGAACCAGCCGGACGGCTTGCATCTACTGTATGTGTGATGTTAGCAGTCAGGCACTGACTCACAGAAATTGGGAGAGTACTTAAATTAGGCAGCTTGGAATTCACCTTAAATTATTTAGGTGTGTCTTGGATATAAATAAACTTCAAAGAGACTAAATAAGTTTGCAAAAAACCAAACCAAAACAAACCCAACAAAAATCCCCCCCAAAAACACAACAACTTTAAAATCTTTCACCTTGGGTAATAATTAAAAACTGAAGTAATTTTTAGGACTTTGAGAGACTCTCAAAGGCACTGTTGAAAAGATCATTAAAGGAAACCAGTTCCCATAACTCACCTGGTCTGCAGTAAAACATGGTCTGCAATTCAAAGTTTATAAACCTGAAATATTTAAAGGTAATAAGGCAATGTGATAACAAGCTCCATATTCCTTAATGCTTATCACTGCCAGTCAGACTGAAAGGACACATCGCACAATAATATTTAGAACCTCTGTTGGCCCACAGGCAACAATACTGAACAAGTAACATGCTGCGGGCAATATCCATACATTGTTATAACCCGGGCAGAAAAGAAAAGTGGCAGACACCTGAACTTCATTTATATTTTTTAAGTCCCTATGGCTGCAAGCAGTTTTGGAGGGTTCTGCCAGCCACATATTACCCTGGTTGGGATACACTAGTTTAGGGTGCCAGTTAATGTAACTGGTTTTTTTTCTCAGAAACAAAATTGTTATGTGACACTCTGCTGTTCCTAAGTACAATGATAGTTGTTCTTGGAAACTTCTCAGAATTGCTATTTAGCTGGACTTCCCAAAGATGGGCAAGAAATAATTGTAGCTGTATTGCTTGCTGAATCAAGGATATCAAGGATATCAAGATAGAGAATCCACCTGGCATCTTTGGATTTGAATCTTGTTCATTTCCAAAGTGCATGTGGGTTGAAAATCTTACACTTAAGAGGAAATAGGAAAAAAAAAATTTATGAAATGAACATTCATTAAGGAAAAACCCTTTTCTAGCCTGAAGTAGCAAAGGAGCATGCTGGGAAGGCAGCAGATATGTATCAGTTGAGCACCAAAGTAAGGGGAATTTGATGTAAAAGCTTAAAATAAAAACTAGATCAAAGCTGCAATAGAAGATGGAGTAAGAATGTAAAGGAGCTTCAAGAACAGAGTAACTGATCCAGTGAGCAACCTAAAATCTCCTTCTGTGTGGCAACAGCTTACTTACACATCATTTGCATCCCCAACTGTTTAAAAACTGCCAAATCTGAGCAATTTCACTCTTGGAAACATAAGTCTCTTTTAATTTCTTGGCAATTAAATTGCAGTTCTCTCCATGTTGGTTAGCCAAGAACTGCACCATTGTACACTGTCCCACGATTTTGCATTTAAAAAGAAGTAATGCTCACTTAATGCACAGTCACTGTATTATCTGCACCATAACTATGAATGATCAAACATACCATAATATTATGTCTACTCGCCAAAATTCTGTGCTACTTCCAAAAGAGGTAAATACAGCCTGAAAAGTCCTGTCTTTCAAAAATGTCCACATCTCCCAGTCAAGTGCAAAGAGCAGTGTTCTCTGGACACTTAACACTCAGTTCCCTATCATGCCATTGGTCCTGTTCCATAGCCTCATATGTCATTGAGATGTTCAAGTAAAAAACTTACTTTTTTGTTTGTTCGCAGTGTAGAAAACTAGGATTCTTTGATAATTCAGCTGGCTGTTTTTCTGTATTTTTTTCTCTTGTGTAAACACTTCCTTTTTTTTTAGTGGAAGCAGTAGTATTCATATTGTAGGAATCCCTGTAGAAAGAATACTCTTTGTTTCAGAGCCTGAAACTGAAACAGCCTTTCTAGGCTTTTTGAGTCCCAGCTGCTTTTATCATGAGCATCATGTTATACAGTCCCTTTCACAAAGAAGTCACTGTCTTGGCAGCTATGACACGTCCTTTTTGGTCTTTACTCTCGCTACTATTTGAAAGCTACTCCTGAATCTAATTCTTTGTGTGGATGGGAGCCTTTCCTTCTGGATTTACATTAACACAGATCTCTGGTTTGACTACTAGATGCGTCAGCCTATCTAGTATAATCCAGTAATACCCTACAGAAACGACTTTGAGAACAATCTTGTGTTTAAAAAGTGTATGCATTTTATCCAATAGAACATAAATTTGCCTTTGAAACTGGAAAATTTAACCTGGACTGATTTTTTTTTCTAATAAAAAAGATAGGTATGGAGACCTGGGTTCACAAGAAGGACAGACAAAACCCCACTTGTGCTTAGTGGTTATTTCTATAATAGAATGTGATTGAAAGCAACTACTTTTCACAAAAGTTTATATAAAAATAGTCCCAGGCATTAGTAACAGGACCATTTTCAGCAGCAGAAGTTGTCTTTAAGAAATACTAGATGTTTAAATCCTGCTTATTTTCCTGCAAAGATACCTTACCATAGCATACTTGCATCTAAAATCCATCTATAGCTTGTGGGCATACAGCATCTGATCAGAGATAGTGCCACACATAGTTTTTGCACATTGACATAAAAAGTTAACATATTAATTTCCATAGGTTGACAAATACCCCAAAATTGTTAGATTAAAAATAAGTCTTACTAATAGAGACACTTTTTTTCCTGCAGTGTTCTCCTGCTAAACCCATTTTTTTTGATCTTGGTGCTGAAAATAATGATACAAGCAACTAAGTATAATTGTAGAAAATTATTGCTAGTGATTTGCATATGAAATACACACCTTTCACTGCCTCTGGTTAGCATTGTTCGACTCGCTTATAAATAGTACAGCTGACATGCTGCAAACAGAGAACAGTTTTCGATGGGCACATGCTATGAATGAAGAAATGTTCAGACACAATGTGCGAGTTGGAGAGCTTTCATCAAAGCTAGCCAAGAGGGAAAAATGCTTCATTTCCCAATCATGCTTGGTTTCAGAGAAGCTGGCCATATAGAGAGCATCATGCTCATCTGTAGAGTAAAGCTTTTAAAATGAGTGTTGATGTTTTTCTGGTGTAAAATCAACCCTAATGTATTATGACTTGTTTGAGATTTTTCTAATTACTTATATATAACATTTCATTTTTGTAATTTGTTATTTAGTAATGGTTAAAATTTGAGCCTTACAGTTGATACATGTCATTTGCTGTAAAAGTCAAAGGCATAAAAGAGGTCCAGATTTAAGATCCTGTTTTTGGTGCAAGTAAACCACTTCTGTATAAAATTTTAAAAATAAAAATGTTGACCATTGTTCTAATAATAAAGCAGAGTATTTTTAATCTTTGTTGCCTGGAGGAAGGAGTAAAGGAATAGAGAAAAAATGGAATAGGATAGAAAGGAAACACTTAAAGTAAATTTTTATAACAATGCTGCAAAATTGAAATTCTGCCACCAGGATATGCCTCAAATTGAATTTCATAATTTTTTATTTTATAAATAAAGTTCTTAGGAAACAGGTAAATCTGAGAACTGCCATTTTAGTTATCAGTAGGATAACCTGTCTGTCACTGTTACCCAAGAGCAACTTTCTCATGTGATGTGATCCCTCTTTTCCACTGCAGAGAGACTTGCAGTTTCCTCATGTGAAGTCGGTACAGTAATGCTTTACAGTTCAGTAAGTTGTCTTCTCACTGTGCCTATTTTGGAGAAAAAGGCCCCCTTTCCTCAAGAGATGTACCCTGAAAAAAAAAAAAAAATAGTTTCGCAAATAAGATGGGATAGAAGTCAACTCCCAGTGTTGCAGAGAACGCATCTCCTACACGTGGGGGAGCCAGAGCATTCCTCTGGATGCTGTTGGTGCCTGGGAATTCGTCAGCAGAGCCGGGAGCTGGCGAGCCCGAATGCCTGAAGATGCGGACAAAGGTGAGTGAGGGAAGCTTTGCTGTATCGATTGCCAATTTGTTTGTCACCCTCTTCTCCCCTTCACAACTTAGAGCAAGCAGTGTGTTTTATCTTTTTGGTGGTTTTAAAGTCATTTGCAATCGGACTTTTAGCTTAATGGCTACTTTCTCTTAGCTTTAGAAAAACATGCTAAAAGAGAAACGTGAACATGCTAATTATGTAAATAATTAATGCATTTTAGGGATTGGTTTCTGAAAAGAAAAAAAAAAATAAATGCAAAGACCGTCAGAAAGATGACTTCCAGAACTGGAAATATTCTTTTCTTTGAACTCCTTTGAGAGACTAAAAAGCCTTAGCTTTTTATTTTTCATAAGACACTGTGCAGGTAGAAGTACTTTGAAGACTACAAAGAAGAAAAAAAAGAAGTTTGATGCCTCACTTTTCTGTGGGATTGAAGTAGCTGATGAGAGTAGTGACAGCTTATGATCTGACCCAGAAGCCACTTCGGTGATAAATCTACAGCATGGTACAATTGCTTGAGTTAGCCTTTTGCATCTAGGAAGATTCAAATACTATCTGCTCAGAAAAAAAATCAAGGTGAGAACTCATCAGCAGGTTTACCCCTGAGAATGCTGGTCTGGCTTCTTTAGCACTGCTTGGGGCAAGAAGCCTTCCCCAGCCATTCCAGAGAATGCTTTCTTAATGTTTCCATTAAACTAAAAAAAAAATAAAAAGCTTTCCAGTCTTTTAGCAACTTTTATCAAGTTGGACAGTTGACTATGGGCTAAGTGTGCACTCTTTATTGCAAATATGGCAAGACTCATGCAGGGTTACATTAGGAGAAGCACGCCAGCTGAGCTGGTGTGACAGGGCACCAAATCCATGCAGTCAAAAAAACCCCTGGTTGTCCCTTTCCTCTGCCTGGGAGAGACAGAGCCTCTATTCCTGGGTGGAGTATTCATTACCTGATTCTTCTGACTGCAAACCAGAAGTCCCTTCTTCAGGTCAGAAGTAAGATCAGCCCTTCTATTCTGTCTGGGAATTGCTCAACAAGAACTGGAGCAGTAATTTTTCTACACAAGCTCTTTTTTTGCTGTTGTTTTTCCTCACAATTCTCATACTCCAGCTTCTTCTCATACACAGCTTTGAGGTGTGTTCCCCATCCCACCTCCCCATCTTCTCGTGGTTGTGCAGACAGAACCACACGAATGTGCCCCTGCTACACTTCTCTTTGAGCAAAGAACAGCTCACTTAATAGCTGAGATGATGCCTGGTACAGACAAGGAGGAAGACATTGACTTCAAATAGCAGGAACTGTTGAGACATCTGAGACACAGGCCTGTAGGGTCAGGCTGGAAGAGACACTCTTTGAATCACTAGAGCTGGCCAGCCAAGCTACACAGCTGGGGTCTCGATGTCTGGCCAAGTCATTAGTGTCAGGATGCTGGTGTGAAATGACAGTGCTCTCCATACAAACTTCTGCTGCATGGACCACGCGTGCGGGACTTCATATGGGTTTTCAGATGCCTGGTGATTATCCAGGATCACCTGTGATACTGTATACCACTGTCAGTGGTTGTCCACTTGCCTTGAGAGTTTACAAAATCTTCCTTGAGGGGATACCTTTCCTTCATGCTTGGCAGGAACTGCCTCCAGACACTGCTGATTATTGACCCCTTTACAGTCCCTTTGTTGATGCCCCAGTCCCTCGTGATGGATCCTACCCTCTGGGCTTCCTTGCTCTCCAGTTCCTGACTGTTTGCCCCTGTAGCCCAGTATTGGAGCAACCAGGTAATAATTAACTCGCCAGGCTGACAGCTATCATCTTTGTGCCTATCTCACATCTTATCTGGTGATAAGGAGCAGGTGGTTTCTGAGTCATTTATGATTTCTGTGTCTCCTCTCTTGTTCCTGTGACTGACCTGCTGCACAACCAGCTGCCGCTGATTCTTCCTCCTGTTCTCCCTCAGGAGAAGTTTTTTCCTCCCTTAGCAAGGTGACTTCCACTTTCTCTTCTTGACTACAGGGCTGACAGGTATAGTTGAGAGATGGGTCCCTGGCTCAGCCATGGGGCCGTTTGCATGTCCTCAGATCCAGAAACTCCCTCTGTCCCTTGAAAACGCTGAACAGGACTCAGTAGGTGGAGGCCACACCCAGCACAGTGCAAGAAGTTCTGTCCCTTTAGCATAGCCAGGGCATCCTTTTCTCAAAAGCTGTCAATTTATCAAGATCTTGCACTTGTTTGGGTGCCAAGTCCCACACCATCAAAGGGGAAAACTGTAGATACCTTCTTGTATTCTCCCACGCACCTTGCCACCCACAGTCTCACTGCCTCTGGGATATATATATCTGTGATATATTCCTAAATAGTCAATTAGCCTTACAAAAAGCTGGAAACAGATTGCTGAGACACAATGTGAGCATTCTGATTGTCCACGGACGTTCAAAAGACTGAAGAGTCATTGTAACAAGGTGGAAAGCACCTGCTCTGCAGAAAATTAAGGGGAAGGTGCCATTCTTTGTTTCTTCCTCAAATTGGCTCTCAGGAAAAAAAGGAAAAGGTGTAATTGTTAATTGTCTCCACGAGATGGTTCCCAAAGTACTGGGATAGTAGCAGTGTGGGGGCCCAGATATCAGATTAGGCTCAGAGCCAGTGCTTTCATCATAGCTCTCCAGGGCAAAACACAACTGGGTGCTACACATCACAGCAAATTGCAAAAGCCAAACCCAGCCTTTAACAAGCTCTCAGATTTGATGTACAGCAAGAGCAGGAGCATAACATGGAGGGGGTAAGGGAAGAAGTGAATCTGTACTGAGAGCAAGAAAGTCTACATGATGACCAGCAACAGCTAAACAAATGGGATAAGTTCCCTCTAGCACCCTCCCGTGAAATGTCTCATTATCTTGAACCCTACATATCCCCACACCGAGTGCTAAAAAAACCTGTGGTGGATGCACCCTGGATGGTAACTAATCACCTCACAGCCACACACTCACTGCTGCCCACAGTGGGGTGGGAGAGAGAATTAGAAAGGCAACAGTGAGAAAATTCATGGATTTAGTTGAAGACAGTTTAATAGGTAAAATGAGAAACAAAACAAGTGATGCACAGAAATCACCACCAACCGATGCCCAGCCAGTCTGAGCAATGGACCCTTGAAACACTCCCACATCCAATCCCCAGTTTTTATTACTGAGCATCACATTATGTGGTGTGGAGTTTCTCTGTGGTCAGTTGGTTCAGCTGTGCCAGTCATGTCACCTCCCAGCCCCCTGCCCACCTCCAAAGTACTCACTGTGTGTTTGAGTGAGGAGAAGAGAAAGCCACGAAGCTAAACAAGCACTGTTGAACAGCAGCTGAAACATCAGCGTGTTAGCAATGACGTTTGGGCCATGAATCCAGAACACAGCACCATAAAGGATGCTATGAAGAAAGTTAACTCCATCACCACAAGACCCAGTACCTCAGGTTAAATTTTGGGTTCTCTTCCTTATGGGGCTGCACCTGAACTGGCCTCTTCTGGCCTCGGATGATATGGAAGTCACACAGGTAAGCGGAGGGTGACCTCGTTAGTCAGGGCCTGGCATACATGGCCACCAGGAGAAGCTGATAGAGCTGGGGTTGCTCTGGCTGTAAGAGGAGGCTAACAGGCAATCGAAGTGCAGCACACAGCTGCAGGACAGGGAACTGGCAACACAGGAGGGCCAAACAATTCTTAACACTGGCAGGTGGTAGATAATAGGCAAGGGCCATCTGTTATGATGAGGGAGGTTCATACTGGACATCAGGAAAACTTCACAAGGAAGGTGAGGCAGCACTGGGACAGGCTGCATGGGAACCTGTGGAAGCTCCATCCCTGGTGGCTTCCAAGACAGGACTTCGTGCTGGTAACAGTACACTTCAAATGTGAGATTTCACTAGATGACTTTCAGCAGTCCCTTCCAGCCAACATTTCTATTCTTCTAAGTATCTCATTTTCCAAACAACCCAGAACTGTGCTACCACAATTCTGGAGCCAGAAATACTCAGCTAAGCTGTTAAAAGAATTTCCATCTCAGACCTAAGAAAGAGCCATTCTAGACACTGCAGCTGTGTTTTTAGTAGAAGACTAATTTAATTTGGTTTATAAAGCAACTAGGACCTTGTTCTGTATTTTGTGCATCCATGCAATAGTCCAGAGGACCAGCTGGATAGTTCTGGAGCTCTCAACACAAGAAGGACATGGAGCTGTTGAGCAAGTCCACAGAAGGGCCACAAAGATGATCAGAGAGCTGAAACGCTTTTCACAAGGGCATGTAGTGATAGAAGACAGGGTAATGGCTTTAAATTGGAAGAGGGGAGATTTTAGCTAGACATTAGGAAGAAATTCTTAAGTGTAAGGATAGTGAGACACTGGGACAGGTTGCCCAAAGAGGTTGTGGATGCCTCCTCTGTGGAAGAGTTCAAGACAGGCAGGACAAGGCTTTGAGCCACCTGGTCTAGTGGGAGGTGTCCCTGCCCATGGAAGTCGGGTTGGAACTGGATGATCTTTAAGGTCCCTTCAAACCAAAACCATTCTATCATTCTATGATTGGTATGTCTGGTCGAGTAGCTGGATGACTGAAGTGGTGTCAATGGCTTCCTCAGCCACCNACTGGGACAGGCTGCATGGGAACCTGTGGAAGCTCCATCCCTGGTGGCTTCCAAGACAGGACTTCGTGCTGGTAACAGTACACTTCAAATGTGAGATTTCACTAGATGACTTTCAGCAGTCCCTTCCAGCCAACATTTCTATTCTTCTAAGTATCTCATTTTCCAAACAACCCAGAATTGTGCTACCACAATTCTGGAGCCAGAAATACTCAGCTAAGCTGTTAAAAGAATTTCCATCTCAGACCTAAGAAAGAGCCATTCTAGACACTGCAGCTGTGTTTTTAGTAGAAGACTAATTTAATTTGGTTTATAAAGCAACTAGGACCTTGTTCTGTATTTTGTGCATCCATGCAATAGTCCAGAGGACCAGCTGGATAGTTCTGGAGCTCTCAACACAAGAAGGACATGGAGCTGTTGAGCAAGTCCACAGAAGGGCCACAAAGATGATCAGAGAGCTGAAGCCCTTTTCCTACAAAGTCAGACTGAAAGAGTTGGGGTTGTTCAGCCTGGAGAAGGCTCCAGGGAGACCTTATAGCAGCCTTCCAGTACCTGAGGGGGGGTACAGGAAAGCTGGGAAGGGGCTTTTCACAAGGGCATGTAGTGATAGAAGACAGGGTAATGGCTTTAAATTGGAAGAGGGGAGATTTTAGTTAGACATTAGGAAGAAATTCTTAAGTGTAAGGATGGTGAGACACTGGGACAGGTTGCCCAAAGAGGTTGTGGATGCCTCCTCTGTGGAAGAGTTCAAGACAGGCAGGACAAGGCTTTTAGCCACCTGGTCTAGTGGGAGGTGTCCCTGCCCATGGAAGTCGGGTTGGAACTGGATGATCTTTAAGGTCCCTTCAAACCAAAACCATTCTATCATTCTATGATTGGTATGTCTGGTCGAGTAGCTGGATGACTGAAGTGGTGTCAATGGCTTCCTCAGCCACCACCCCCCACATCACAGGCCTCCCTTTCCCTGGCCTCTTATAGAGGTGGGTAAAGAAAAGGAATCAGAGAGAAAAAAACTAGAACAGCTGTAAGGTTCTGCCACTGCTCAGAAATTGCATAGTGTGTGTGGTTGAGTATATTAATACACATCAGTGATCTAATAACTGAGAGTTTGGTACAGGGGTACAATACTTTGCTTGTAGTTCACCTGTAGGAAACAAGACAACAAAAATTCCTCAATAATTACAGGCAAATAAATATAAGACTTCTTGATAATATTGGTAAGGGACAATTTTTATTTATTTATTTTCAACTAATGCCAAAAATAATTTAAGAGCAATCAGAACTTTCTGGTGATAAAATACCAAAAAGTAATTAATTTTTGCTGATTTGCCTTTATTAATAAAAAGTACAAATAAAAATTGTACTTTTATGAAAAAGTAAACCAGGCTTACAGTTTTGCAGTTTGATTTTTTTTTCACACAACTGAACTGACTGTGGGGAGATGTCTCCAACAAACTCAAGCTTCTTGTAGCGCTAAATCATTATGAAATCCTTAGCATAGATATGCTAAGTCAGAGAAGCTCTTAACCAGAGAAAAAAAACCAAAACGCTGAAGTATGACTCCGGCAGAATGTAGGTATTTCTTTCAAATACATGGTTTTCAGAACTTCAGGGACCTTCACAGGTGAAAATGTGTGGCGATTAGCTAAGGCAGATGCCTATGGCTGCCACTGCCTGGAATAACCTATGCTTCTCAGTGCTCCTGTTCTGTCTCCAGCCTTCCTGCTTCAGGCAACAGCACTAACTCTGGCAGAAGTGCCAGAAACTTGGGAAGAGAGAAACTGCCAGGGCAGGCAAGAGAAAGAAAGTGCAGGCAAGAAGCAGTCTGGTGTTGAAGCTATTCTCAAAAAGTCTGGAGTTCTGGACACTGCTCCCACACAAAGAATCCATCTCACGGGTGCATATTATACATATAACATTATAGTATAATGTGGCATATATTACACAGAATATATACATCATGCAGGAAGTATTTTCAGTATATTTTTAGAGGATAGAGTTTTTATTTATATTTTGCATTCAGCAGAATGCTGACACACTGGTCTATGACAAACAAGCTGTGTGACAGGGGGAAGGAGTGCAGGGGGAGAAGAAGGGAGGAGAGTTTAACAGAAATAACTCCACTTAATGTTTGAGTGAACGATGTAATGAAATCTGTTTGCTGTGCTAGCTGTCTCCAGATTGGGCTGTAATTACACCACAGAAGGAAGAAAGGTAGCTGAGTCTCAATCTAGATCATTTATGTAAACTCAGCCTTCTTGTCAACGGCATTCTCAGATTGCATGCATGCAAACCACAAAAATCATCTCCTATGAACAAACCAGAGACAGTCTCAAATTGCAGGCTTCTGATACACCTTATATGCTGTCTGTAATTGGACTTTAAAATTCAACACACTGAGGTTCAAAACTTCTCCAGTATTTTCTGAGTTTTATTTAGTGCGGTGAGAGACTGTACTCACCAAAGAGCATTCCTTCTTCCTTTCTGCCAAAGGCCCACGTCTAGCCTTACAAATTAATGTTTATTTGTCTTAAATGAATGGAAGTGTCACAAACCCAGGAAATTATTTTGTGTAAGACTGTGTTGAAACAAACTGCTTGATCTGAGGGAGGGATATGCCCTCCCCCATGAGAGTTGGAAAACCCTCATTCTTTGACCCATAGCAACATACTTTATACACGCCGTATAAAACCCAGGCAGTCACTTCCCTTAACAGAGCCAAATTAATATTTGATTAAGTATTTTAAAGCTCCTACTTACCATGCTTGACACATTTTCTCAGATACGGAAAGCATTAGGCACAGTGTAATTTTACATTTGAATACATAAAAACAGTGTGAGGAGACATGACTGCACGCGGGCAGAGCGAGGATTTTTCCTCATTAATCCCTCAAGCTGCCCTTCCCCTTGAGAAGCAAGTACGCTAATTCCCGTCTTCAGAGGCTCTCTCACTCGCTCCCTGGGCAGGTTTGAGCAGGTTTCTTGTGACACCTGGATCTTCACGCCCCTCCATGCCTCCCTCAGGCAGGAAAACCACCGGCCTCCGCCCTGGCGCCGTCCCCGCCGGTGCCCAATCAATACCGACTTATTTCCTGTCCATTTGCTGAGGTCACGGAAACAGGACTCATTAATTATTTCTACCGGTGCAGCCTCAAGTGTGCTTCTGGCACAGCAAGAGAAAGCCATCTGTGACCTTTTTCTCTTCCCCCTCCTGAATTTTGGTGGTGGTGGTGGCAGCGGCGGCGGCAGCCGGCGCACCCTCTCCCACTAGGCCGGGAGGATGAGGTGCCCATCGGCGCGGGGTGGCGGTGGTGTCCCCACAGGGCTGCTCCTGCCAGGGAGGGAGAGCAGGCTGTCCCTGGGAGGTGGGTCAGGGAAACCTGGTCACAGCGTAGACGATGTTGGCCAAGGTGTCCCTGGCGTCGGAGGGAGGGAAGTGCTCCAGGGCCGCCAGCGCTCTGTTTCCGTGGCAGCGGCAGAGGTCGATGGCAGAAGTCACACCTTTGCCGGCCTTGATGGCTTCCTGCAGCTGTCAGAAAACACGGGCACAAGGGGGTGGGTTTTAGCAGCGATGGTCACAATTATCTCTGAGAGAAGAGGGCTCCCACCACCCCTTCCCAAGGTAAAGGCAAGAACCAAAGCCATCAAGCAAAGCTCTCAAAATGGTCTCAGATGCTCAGTTCCTCGCTATGGCAGGACTGCGGCCAATTTAAACATCACTTATTACTTCATCACCCGAAAGATGCTGGCACTCCAAAGGACACATATAATTTTTAAAAAACCCCACACAAACCAAACAGACTTTAAAATATCTGCCCGATTCATCCCTACCCACCGCCTGAGAGTTTTTGTGCAGAACTGGCAGAACAGCCACTCACGCTCTCATTTTCTGCAGTCAAAAACTGGATTTTACAAACACCCATTCTACCCCTTGTTTTTGGAAACAGGCACAGGATGACACATGTTGAACTCCTGTAGTTTGTAACACAGGTTTCTATTTATGTGCCATCACGTGTGCTTATGTACAACATTTGTTACAGTGGACAAAAAACAGATTTTGCCAGTAAAATGGAATTTGTAAACTTTATCATACTGAGCTATATCCATGCAAACTCGATCTCATAAAGGCTAGGGATTTTGACAATGGTTTAGAAAGACATCATATGAGAAAGAAAATATTTTTGTAGAATAACAGACATTTTGTGTCAAGCTGCTGGAAAGATCTGGCACCTAAAAACCTTGAGTAAAAGACAGGTTAAATTGCTACGAAATAATATGAACACACACATCATAGAAAACATGTTTTGTACATACAAGACCGGTTTTCCCTTGTACCTCAAATGAGCTGAAGCTCTGCATAGTACTCACACTTATAAAGAGCTTTTTAAAATTATTTTTTCCTGAACAGCATCATGAGACTGTCATGAAACACTGATATGCTTTTCCACACTAAAACACACGTGACCCCATTCAAACTCCAACCTGATGCCTCATGCTTGACCCTGGGAAAAAAGGCCAGTTAGATCTTCAGGATTTGATTATTCCAAAACCATTACAGCATTTTATGATCTTTCATGTGTTTCATCAGGCTTTCATAGGTGGGTTACTTCACTGTATCAGCTTTTAAAAAAGGGGCTTTTCCTGAACACAGATATCTACCGTAACTAATTATACAGGGGTTTATAAATTATGTTTTCCTCCAATGCATAGCCCAATGCTCCAATTAATTTATAAATACATTAGTATAGCCTTATCTATCTAGTTTAAATAATGTAAAAAATATCTAAACCATGACCAAATTATAGAAGTCACCCATTTTATACAGATACTTGCATTCATACAGAACGAATGACATTTCTTATCTGAATACAAACTGAAGTCGATTCATTATCTGTATTTAAAGATGAAATTAGCTGAAAGCATATTACAGCACTTGAGTGTTCAAGTCCCAGTTTATAAAAATTTCATTCTCCACTTCAGTTAGAGTCTTCCTGCTCTGTGTGCCAGAAAGGAACTTGCCCTGAAGCATAAATGCATTGCATAGCTAATTCAACACGTCACCTAACGAATGGGAATCAGTCATATAACCACAGCTCTAGAGTAAAGGTAGGGACAGGTGAGATGAGGTACACTACCAGCATGAAAGGATGTTTTTCCCCCTTCCTTGAGGCACAACTTTGCAAGATGGTAGGACCCACACGTCTTGCAGCAAACTCTGCTGATTTGCTAAAGCTCATGAAAAAGGTTTAGCCTACCTGGTAATACTCATACAAGTATATGTTAAGATGTAAACAGCAAATAAAATAGCTCCTAAAAAAGCAGTCTTTACACTGGTCAAAGATGTGATTGCATATATATATATATATGACTTATTCATAACACCAAAATCTGGGACAGGGGAGAAATCTAACACAAGGACACAATCCATTTATATGCTTGTTTTGTGTAAGCCCTTAGACACACATCGTGCCTTGAAGCCAAAACAATTGCAAAGCTCGTGTCAAGCTATATGCAGAGGAATTAGTATACAAAAATCAAGCAGAGTTCAAAAAACCTCAATATGAAAAATACTTGCACATATGGCAAGCTCCTTCCTTAGCTTTTTAATTAGAGATCATCCTAGGTAACAATTTACAGTCCTTAAAAAATTACTGGGTTTGTATTTCATTTGCAGAATGAACTGATCATCTCAAATAAGCATACACTCAGACAAACCAGTCTGGATTAACCAGATTGCATGCTACCCCTAGCTCAGCTGGGGTGGTAAAAGAAAAAACAAACCAAAACAATGAAGTAAAGTAGTAGGATAATTATTAAAGAAATATAGTATATAACTTCATAGGAAACCAGGTTTCTGTAGCCGTGCTGTAGGCAAAAACCCCTGATTAAACTTTTAGCTGTTAGTTGTACTAGTTACACTTTCATGTTCTCTGAATTTGAGCTTCAATAATTTTATGTAATGAACTTCACAAACTAAGTAAATAGAAAATATCTTTTAGATGTATTATTTTTTGTTTCATTTGAATAGAAGCAGCCAATTTTTGAGGCAAATAAGCAGAAAAGCAAAATGAACTGCTTTGTTATTTTATAAACCTTAATTCATCTCCCTCATAAATTTCTTCTAAATAAAGGAATTTGCTCTTTAAGTCTCTACTTACATGGCATCATTTTATGCAGCAAGCATATTTCCATGTGTAGGAACAGTTTAATCCATCATTAAAACACCAGCTTCTTCAGAGTGGCATTAAATAATTAAAACAGAATACAAGTCAAAATACAGATTGCTTTGACACTTTTCTCCGGCTGAACTGCTGGATATGCTGGAATATTGCATGTCAACTTTTAAGATTTTGCTTAGAACATTGGCACTAAAGCTCTACATTTCTCTAAGGTGCCAAGAATCTGAAAAATTATTGAGGGTGTCTTGTTTTTTAAAAATCAGCTTAGAGAATAGTCTTGCAACAGTGAAGCCAAGCTAAGACTCAGATGGGAAATAACAAGTGCCTGCCTGCCCTGAAGACACCAACACTGTTTTAATTTGGCACCCATTTTCCTCAGTATATGCAGATACTGACCAGGCTTGACAGTTTTGCCTGGTATGCTCAGAACCCCAAAGTTTCATGACTGAGAAGCATTCTACGAAAAAACAACAACCACCACTATCACAACAAAATCTTCACAGGTTGCAAAAAATGCCTGGCTAGGCACTGAGAGCACAGCACTGAGAGCTCCATCCAGCCTGCTCTGCCTGCACTTAGCCTCACCCGTGTGACCTTCAATAAATTTATATTATTTATATTATTCTTATTTCTTCTCATTCCTTAGTCTTTGACTAGAAGGAGAGATGGCTCTGACCAAGAGTTATAGAAAAAGTGAGAGAAGAAAAGATAAGGAAGGGAGGGAACTGATGATGGGTTTCTTATTCTGAATGCTATGAATCCAAATGGAAGGACAAACTGCTGACTGAGCTCTATTTCTCCAGCTTCCTCCTTCCCACCATTTCCATATCAGCTCCTACATCAGCCGTCTTATACCAGCCATAGCCCTTCCAATTTTAAGGCTGCTTTCCACTATCTCCCTCTGCACCCTCTGGGCATGTCCTGCAAATAAATGCTCTCAAGCCATTTGATGACTGCCTTTTGCCATGTCTTGTCCCACTGGAAAAGAGTTTTATATCAGCACTTTGTTTTCAGGCTTCCCTTTCCTGCTCTTCAGGAGACAACCATAAGCACCAAATAGGTGCAACATGGGCATTTTCCACTCAAGCCTCTGAGGTCTGCTAGTGGCCAAGAACAGAACCAAAACCCTTAACAGCAGCCACTGTCTGTGAAAAGGGGGATCTCATTTCAAGACCTTTGTCTGAGGACAGCTTCCATCTCTCATGTTAAAAGCTACTGGATAAAATACAGAAATAGTTTGGGGCAATGGCCATGTAACCACAGATACTCTGCTCATGGTCTGGCCCTACATGTGGGAACAGAGAGGTGCTACAGGTGAGAACTTCTCTGTTCACTGACTTAGCCATTTGTGTCCACCCTAAAACCAGAAGAGTGTGCATCTATCTCTCTGCTTATGAGCTAGTAAGACACTAAAACTAAGAAATTATTTCCTGCAGTATAGCATAAGTGAATAATAAAAAGAAAACTTGTGTTGTCTTGGCTACACCGCATATAAAATCATAAAGAATTCACATTACTGGTCCTACTCTGTAGCATTAATGTTTGAGGATTTATTAAATTAAATATCTAAACACATTAATACGGGGTATTCTACATTTGGATTAACAACCTTGATAGGGTCTATACAGATTTAGATTATACTGATTTGTTACAAATATGCAAAGAGTAATGAAATGGTGATGGTGAATCTCAAACCCAACTGTTAGTTTCATATATGGAACTAAATGGTTGTCTAACAGAAGCTGCCTCTAACCAGCATTCAACTAGATTCAAATCAATGACCAAGAAGACAAGAGGTCCACATCCTGTTTTTTAGGTGTTTCAACTATACCCTTTCATTCGTAGTTACCTACATGCATATTTTCTTATTGAAGCAGTGTGTCCTTGCTGCAAAGATCATCAACAACTTCTCAGGCTGCATTAACCAGAGTAGTCAGAAAGCAATCACTGTCCTGTTTGGGGTGTGTGAGACCATGCCTGGAGTGTTGTTCCCAATGCTGGACTTTTCAGTAAGTGAAAGACATTGCCATAGTGCAGTGGGAGGCTACCCAGATGACATGGGGCTGGAGCAGCACATGGTCCACAAGGAAATGCTGGGAATTGCTTAGTTCAGCCTTAAGAAGAGAAGGCTGCTATTGCTGTCTCAACAACCTCATGGGCAAGGAATCAGAACTGGACTCTTCTTGGAGGAATGCACATGGAAGGGGTGAGAGGTAAAGGACACAGGTTGCAGCATGGGAAATGCTGATTAGACCCATTTTTCTCTACTGGAGGGGAGGTCAAGCACTGGAAGATGTTGTTCAAGTTGTCTATGAAATGTCTGTCCTTGCAGATACTCAAAACTCAACTGAGCAAACCCATCCTTGCTCTGCTTTGAGCAAGAGACTGCGTAGCCCAGAGCTCCCTTGCAACTTAAATTATTGTATGATTCTGTGAATAAAGTACTTCAAAGTACCATGCTTCCCAGTCCCTTCTTCAAAAAGACAAAGAGAAAATTCCTCATCTGTATCACAGCAGTTCAGTATTTGCCCTTCAGCCCAACTGTTCTGGATTACTGTAAGACAGAAGGACTTGTCTGAGGCAGTGAGGAGTCCAAGAGGCAAGCTAAGGACAGACAGGTTTAGGAGCTTAAAGAATTAAAGGGAACAAAACTGAGCTGGTGTTCAAGTGCAAAAGTGCTTCAAATCTCTGATGAGATATTTCTGCCTTATTTCCTAACCAAAGGAAAAAAGTTTTGTTCAAATAGCTCTACCTGTAGGGAACAAATGTGAGGAGGGAAAGATGACTCCCTGAATACGTGGTGAAAATTTTGGCTGTACTAGGCTTTATGTGCAAAGGGAAAACAGGAACACTGCATATTTTTTTTGCAGTGAACAAATCTAGAATTAATTATTTAAGTGACAAGATATCAACAAGTAACTTGAAATTTTTTGCTGTTGTTGTGTTAAAAGAATGATCCTAAAGAGCTCTATTTCTTATATACTGAAATGTTCAAACATCATACACTCTCTCTGATCTCAAGGTGAGCTATAAACAGCACTCCAAAACAAAAAGAAACTTCAAAACCACAAAATCTAAATTGATCTGTTGCCAGGTGACTGAATAATACTCCAAGTGTTTGCAGTGTTCTGCACTGGCTTTTCTACAGTTCTCTGGTTCGGGGGAACACCATGCTCAATAGCACAGATGTTTTAAACAGCTGAAATGTTACCTTGAATAGGTACAGACATATTTCACGGGGGTAGGTCAATTTTGTAAATTTTTTTTTATTACCCTTTTTTTTTTTTAATACTTTGGAATGTCTCAGCATTAGATCTTTGCTGGCTATATGCAGCATATGCCAGTTGAAATCAGGGCAGTGTTCAACCAGTATTTTCTTAGAAAACTTTTCTTATACAAAGGAAATGCATCTTTAAAGAACAGAAACTTCCCCCAGCAGAGTAGGATTTGTTTTCCTTACTCATCTGACAAACTGAAAAATTCTCTTTTTATTTCAAACTCAAAAAGATCCTATCTAGGAAGAGATCAAATCTGGAGAGAGTCACCCCCAACAGCAAGGAAAGATTGCCTGCTTACAGGGAACACTGCTACTCCAGCTGTTACGCAGTTCTTGTAGTACACTTTGCCAAAAAGTTACCAGTCATCCTGAGACACTGATTGATTGTACAAACTCTTTAATATTTTAGATACCAAGTCCTCCTCCTTATGCCTTTCCATGTCTTTCACAACGAACTTAACAAGGCCCACTAGCTTTTAAACCCAAACAATGATGGTTAAGTGATGAATTTTTGCCAAGTGTGACTTTCTTAAATCACATTAATGAAAATAATGATTGCTAATTGTCAGTTTACCATACACAAGCAATTAATTTGATATTTATGATAGAAGATATGATAGTTGTTTGCTTTACAGAAACAAAAGTTGCACTGGATTCTTGCCCCAAAGAAACTGTGGAGAATACCCACTGATTAAAAACAAAAATGCAACTGATTTTTGGAACTGAATATACACCTTGATAATTCCAATACCGTTAATTCCAACAGGGAGAAAATTACTTCCTTTGAATGACTTTAGCTGGTCTTGTAATATTACTAACACTCTACAAAAACCCTATAGTCATTAAATCACTGCCTGTTCTGTTTTTTAATATACATAACAAAAGAAACTAATGGTAGTGGCTGCTCCAAAACAAACAAAACAAATTTTTCATGGAAAACTGCCACAGGTCATAAGCCTCTACAAACAATGATCCTCTGTTTTGAACTCTTCATTGCATTTCAGGAGCAAGGGAGCGAAGAACAGCGTATGGCCCATACACCCCGTGACACGACTCACAGTGATTCCCTGGCATTTGATGAAAGACAGCTGTGGGAGACCACTGTCACTGATGCCAAGGGGCTGTAAACCTGCTCTGCAGTCAGCACTGCATCAGGATGGATGCACCAAGCGTGGCAGCCGGTGGTGAGCTGAGGGAGGGAGCCACGGGACTCTGGGTACCACAACTGGATGGCACTGTCTTATTGCTATTTATTAGTTGCATGACAGTAGGCTACCACTGAGACACCTCCTTGTTGCTGAATGTCACCTTTCCCATTTTCCTTCTCTAGCTCTTTCCTACCATCTGGGAAGCTGACGTTCATACCATGCAGTCTATATGCATGGCTGGATCTACCACTTCTAGACTCCTGGTATTTCCAGCACTGTACAAAAGCTGCTCTGCTCTCTGTGTGAACGTTGTGCATAGTGTTTTATATACAAACAAAGTATGTCACAGCATACTGTGCTGTTGTACTCTATTTCCCATGCCAGTTTGGATCAAGGTCCTTTACAACAGACAGCAGAGCAAGTGGACAAGGCTACAGTAAACAAAAGTTTTGCTGCATCTTCTTTCACTTGACTTAATAATTTATCTTTCCTGAATAATGCATTTAAGGGAACAACATATCCTTGCAGTAGCACACTTATAGGCTGCAAAACAAAGCATATATACCTTTATTTAGCTTTGTCTTAAAATTTTTCTAGAGCACTGACCAGAAACTAGCTTACTCATTTTTGCTACTAGTTGTGCCTTCATCGTACAGACTTGTTAAGTGAGTGTCATGCCAAGCACCACCAAGGTCTTGACTTCAGTGGAGAGTCTTAAATCTGCATTATAAAATAGTAAACAATTAAACTCAATTTGTTGTTTCAGAAATACACAGCTCACCTTGCAGTAGATGTAAAATGGATAAAAGCTTTCTGATGTTAAAAACTCTGAGATTTGTGCCAAAATACAAATTACAAATAAGGGTGACAGGAAAGTTGCTGTCTCTTTCAGTCACATATATGAGTTTTGTCTCTGCCATGTACTGGTACTTTCTTTTTTGTTATATGAGAAATATACAGAGCTGAAACTACTTTTTCATCTGTAGAAGAGACTTTAAAACACCACAATGATGGATCAATAATTTGTCTGGATGCAGTGTAATGGTGTAGGAAATATAAGCTACAGATACTAATGTGACAAAATACATTCAGAAACAGAGACCTTAAAATAAACCTTTTGTGGTATCAAAGTCCTGATAAAAAGATTGAGAAAAGCTGAGGAAAAAAAATACTAAAAATTTTTGCAGAACACAGTGACCTTTTGACATGACAGTCTCAGACCTGATTAAATTAACAAAAAGTATTTTACTTTATGTCAGAGCCCTTGGACATAAATTTACTGGTACCATCTAGGTATTTTTGTCGGTCTTACGCTTTAATATAACAAGCATCAAAAGAACAATTCAAATTCCTGAGCAGTCTCAAAACTCAAAACAAGACTTTTGTATTTTAAGGAGGCATGTTAAATGGTTGGATTTAAATTTCTCAAATTTACCTTAATTATTTTAATTGAAAGCCATAGCAAGTAAGTTAAATATGTTTAAGCAGGCAAAGCAGCAAATAATTTTAATCTCAACTAAGTGACACACTGAAGCTCTACAGCTAGCTTTGGTGATCTTCAATTTTCCAAAATTAAAAGAGAGATATTTTTGAGAATCAATGCAAAACAAGCCCCCATATTTGATTAGGAACACTGAAGTAATTCTAGCAACTGAACAGAAAGATGAGAGAAGACCTTGATGCTTAGAATAAAGAGACTGAACAATATGCAAACTACTGACCCTACCAACGTAGAAATACTACGTCACAGCAAAGGGAAAAAAAAAAAATTGTAATGCACAACATGCCTTCTATTTGGCTGTGTGCATGTACTGGGCAAGCTACTACACTGGAGTGAGCTACAGGCTACTGGGTTCATTTAGAATGGATGTAACTAATGATGCCTTTTATTTTAAATCAAGAAACATAGAAGAGAGGAATGTGACATCAGAGATTTGAAACTAACTTCTACGAAACCCAAAATTGATTATTACTTGAGGCCATGAAAACAATAGAGATTTTTTCACAGATTACTAAACTCATAAATCTGTGCTTACGTAAGAGACAATTACCTGGAGCTAATAAAATCATGTGCTTCCTGGCTGAAGTTTATTGCTCAGAATATAAAACTTGAAGAAGGTCCCTCCTCCCTTCCTTTCTTTTTATTCAAGTGTCCAAGTTGTCTAAGCACACTTTACATTTTTAGATTTCCTGGGAAGGACCCAAAATATGAAACTGTTTCAGCCAAAATACAGAATACACTGATAAATATTTAATTCACTATGTTAATTTTAGAGGCTCTTCTTCTCCCTCTTTTTTTTTTTTTTAAACCATGGAAGTTACATTGGGCAGGTCACAATTATAATAACTAAAATAAGAAAATCCATTCTGGACTTACAAAAGGAAGCAGCCTAGCTCAGTCATCTACAGAAGTGTCTCATACTCAGACATACTTGGAGAAGGAAAATAGTGATCTCAGTGTTGATTTAGAAAGTCACTGTTGTATCAGTTTCTTCTCTTTCAGAAAAAACCCAAAGCACAGTGATTTAAAATAGCAAGTTAAGGTTGAGGAAGGCAGGCAGGCAGGGAGTTTTTACAACAATCCAGATTTTCTTCATACAGCATCATTATTACAAAGAAGTTTCACCTGTACCTGCATGTTACCTTTCTGTACAAGCAGCAGTCTCAACTGTGACACTCCTCAGGTCCCAGATCAAGAAACAATTCTCAACCATGCATGTGACTGAATCATTTCTGCATTATATCCCCATTGACACTGGAAAGAACTAACGGGACCCTCATGATCTCCTTAAGATTTGGAACAAGTCAGGCTTGTGCTCAATAAACAAGCCAAGGATGCAGCCTCACCTTCTGTCCCCACCACAAGCACACTGTGCTCCAGTGTCTGGCCAGGGGCAACCTTCTCAGCCATGTCCTAAAGCTCCCCAAGAGCTTTATGGTGTCCCAGATATTTTCAGTAGATAAGCTGGTTAGTTCATATCTGCCTTTACTATAGAACAGCCCCAGTTGCAAATGCAGTGGTGACTTAGCTAAAGTTTGTAATGGGGACTGAAAGAAACACAAATAATTATAAAACATGTAAATAGGTTTTTTTAATAGATGGCATGGCATTAAGGCGAGATAAAAAACTGTAACAACATACACTATCAATATAGAGAGACCACCGAGAGGAACTAACCTGTAAATGACTGCAGAAAAAGAAGATGGCAAAAGCCATCAGAAATCTGCTTTCAAAATCAAGTTTGGGGAAATAAATGTGATAAATAATGGCAAAAATAATTATGAAGTAGATGCATCCGATACTTACAACAGAGCTCACTATTACTGGCTTTTTAAAATCAAGAAATTGCACAAGCCTTTCTCTCACATGCACAAGTTGTGACTTTAATAAGGAAGTTTCTCTCAACAAGAAACGTTAAAATAAACAGACTTAAATGTAAGGTACCAACCTTCTTGTAGTCCATTATATTTCCTTTTCCTTGTGCCTTAAAGAAAAAGAGATGTTTATGTAAGACATTAAATAGTATACAAACTAGAGCTGCAAGAATAAAGAATGCAATTAAAAGAGCTACTACTTTAAACATAACCAACTTTCTTTAGGAATCTGATACGGAAAAACCCAAAATACAACAAAATGTGCTATCACCTTATACAACCTGATTCTGTTTCAGAGGAGAGCTGCAGATACTCAATTTAATTTTTAGGTTTTTTATTGTGACATGTAGATAAAACATCTGTTGACTACAAAATATATTGTGCTTAAGATATCTTGCTATTTGCAATAATTAATATCTTCCATGAAATTCTGAAATAAACTGTACTTCCTATCAGCAATAACAGGATTTAATTTCTTGACAGAGCAGTGTCTCTGTATCTATAATGATTTTGCACACATTTAGTAGTCTAGAACGCTCAAAAGGGGATGTCAGGACCATCTCAGCACTACTAGACTCCAGTTGGATATGTTAATAGTGCTTTGGATTTAGAACTGTATTTCAGCACACAGCACCACCCTTTACTTCAGCAGCAGATACATACAACTCCTGACTCCTAGCAGATTCAGACACAAGTATGAATACATTTTAAATGTTTCCTTGTCCAGATACAGAAAGTATGGAGACCAAATTCCTTAGTTTTGTTACAGGGTGATGTAGAAGAGATGTCTGTGTTTTCTCACCCAGTGGCAGCTCTGCCGGACCCAGAGCATTCCTGTTTAAATAACTTGAAGCTCTTCCCTCAGGTCCAGCCTAGCTGTATCATTATCACCTTGTCCAAATCCAGCTGTTCTCTTTTCAGGCACATTGAGGGGGAAAAAAAACCCACAAGAGAAAAAAGAAAAAAAAAATTAAAAAAAAAAATATTAAAAATCACTGTAGTTTCTTTCACTCTAGCCTCTGCAAGGGAAGACCAGAAACCTAAGTTGTTCCAGAACTTCTCTCCTGAAAGGATGTAGATTAGGGCCACTGCCTCTCTGGGTCCTCTGTAGAGAGCAGCTCAGAGAAGCAGACCAGCTGGTATAACCAGAAGAGCTGAGGCCTGAAGTGAAGAGCAACACTCTGTGGCAAGCACATCTTTGAAGAGATGTTGCCAAGATGACACAGATTTTAAAAATAAATTAATTTTTGCAAGGGAGGAAAAAATATAATAGGGAGAAGAACTGACAAGGGACTAAGCAAACAGAACAGAAAACAGTAGATAGCAAAAGTGATTCCACTGAAGGCAAAAGGTGACTGATCTCCAAAAGCTTTTACTGCTCTCTGTAAGTTTCTTAAGAGTCAGTTTTTCTGGAATATATATTAAGAAAACAGCCTGATGGCATTTGGGAGCAGCAAAACCACTGCCAATAACTGCTTCCTTATTTGTGTATTCCCATCTTTTTGGTTTGCCAACTTTTATTCATACCATTTGGATCTTATGGCTTCTTCAAGATACATCTAGTAGTTATATTGTATATCATAACATAGCAGAAATATGGTCTTTAACAAACGATTGCCTATATGCAGATTCACACTGCAGCAGAGAATTTGCCAATCTGTTTGAGGAAGATGCTTTTCAATCTTAGCAATACCAGCAGAGGAATGCCCAGCATGCCTCCTTCTTCATATAATACATAATTACAAACAGCAACATTATTTTATCATGCTTTGTTCCTCTTGAGTGTTCCAGTCAATGGCAGTCATGCTCTTCCAAGCAGCAACTTTATCTAATGTTTCCTAAAGTCTTTTATACTACAACTGCATCTTTGGTTTTTTCCTTTCATTTTAACCTCACAGTATCTTGGCTCTTTGATATTTACTTTGAGTTCAGACACACAGATATTTTTTTTCCTTTTACATCAGACTTCTCCATCTGGTTTAACTTCTTCAAAGGTATTACACCTGATCTGCAAAAGGTATGCACAGCTCTGAAACCTGGGTAACTTTCTAGGTCTCACTGCTTGGCTGGGGAGCTCTGTTTCTGAATGTTGGGTGCTCTGGGGCCTCAAAGAAAAGCTCCTGCTTACCAGCATATTGGAGACATGAACGGCCAACTCAGCTCAGCCTTCCTCCTGAACACCAAAGACCACCATGTGCCAGCCGTGAGGGACAACAATACCATGACATTCTTCATTAATAAGTGAGGTGGAGTGAAATCCACTCACCTGGCCAGGAAAAGTGATCCCTGGGTCCCCAGTGAAATGACTCAAAATGCATCAAATAAGCAGACCACAAGCAGATGGTATAAGATAATGCTTTTGGAGCAGGTTCTCAGGATGTTTTCCAAGTCTGACTTTTCTTTCTCATATGAGATGGTCCCTTTTATATGTGCTGCTAAAACCTATACTACAGAAATGCTTGACAGAGCATTTGATAAATGCTTTTCTTCCAGCCCTGCTTCTTCTGAGAAGGCTCAGAAAGATGCGATGAAAGCCACATGGATTACCTTGGCCTAGATGAGATGGTTCTAGTTTCTGAACAATTCCTTTTTACAATTAAAAATGCTATGAGTCAAGATCAATTCTAGACCTGCTCTCGGAGGATTCTTCTTTATTTCTTCAGTCAAACTTTGAGCTTCTGTACCTCGCTGCTTATATGCTCAATGTCTATTTAACTTAGAACATTTTTTCTTGTCTAGTGAGAGGTATCCCTAAGTGGGATAGACCAACTCTTCTGCCTTCTGACCCTTAGAAAATGCTCAATTCTATAATCCTGGATTAACTGCTTAATTTCAAGAATACAGGGCTTTCCAAAAGCTCAGTGAGACTGTATTCAGGAACTATTTCAGCACTTCCTCTGAAGAAGTGTATTCAAGCACTTCCTTGTCTGTCTACCAGTGTTTCCTGGGAGCCATTTACAGTTGGGTGGTTTTGGTTTTTAAAGCATTTCAGGAACCTACTCCAACCTATACTTCTTTTAAAATAGATGCTTGACCAAACAGTCAATTGGACACAGTTTTAAATGCACAAAGCTGGAGGGCTTTGCTGGTGAGGTCAGTGAGAACAGGAGCAACTCAGGTCTTTATGGATGATCATTCATGTGTGTGTGTGTATAAATATATATATACATTCATGTATATACATACATGTACACATACTGATGTGTTTTTGTTCTTTCAGAAGAAGAGACGAGGGGGCTTTTTAAAGGTCCTCATCTCAGCAGCAGAACGCTGTTCAGAGGCATATGGCTGCCTCAGGAGCAGTGACTGTATCCAGACCTCTGACAAGAGAACTCTGGTGAAACTCCACAGCAGTTCAGGCATCCTTAGCATCCTCTCTTTGACTTGCTTTCATATAAGATATTTATGACAGGCACTGGGTGCCAGCCTCATGCTTTCTGAGCACTACACCATTGTGGAGTGTAGTGCTAGGTGCAGTGGGGCTCTTCCTCCCCTTTCTTGAGCTCCACTTGCTGCAGGAGGATGAAGCTGCCAAGAGGAAGTGCTGCCTTTAATCCCTTGTATGTATGCTTGTATGGGCTAACATCAGAAGGAGAAAGCCAGATTACTTAGCAGTAATTAAAAGTCCACAACATGCTTCCCGCATGCGTAGTCCTAAACTCAGCTACTAAGAGAAGTTCTACCTGGCAGGCACTGAGTGCACTTCACCTGTTTAATCCATACAAATGACATTGCACTAGAGGGTGGGTTACAAGCACACTCTAAAGAGTACTGCCAACATGAGAAAGTCTCAGTTTTGAGTGCCTGGCCTACACTGAATGTCACATAGTGCAATGGGGCTAGGGATGATAACTAAAAGCACTTTTAGTTACTGGAAGACAGCTTTCCTTTCTAAATCAACAAAAGCCAAGAAAGGCTCCTGGATGAGGTGTTCACCTTCATACTGAGCTGAAGTAGTGGTTTGTAGATACTTTCACATAGTGGGTATCACTTTCCTCCCCCACCCCTTTCCTGTGTCCTTCCCTGCCTTTCAGAGAGAACTGCTTCACTGTTTCTACAATACCCATTTTTGGTACCAGAATTAGTAAGCAGACAGCATGCCTGGACTCCTGCAACCTCCTCTAGATTCTGCAGATGGGAAAATGTTTCAAAACTTTTATACACTGTGCTGTGGTCATACCATTATTCTCCAACTGCAGTTATCCGAATCCATTTACAGTCAGCTCTCACATGAGCCTCATGTCAAAACTGTAGAATTCCAGAAGTTCTTGTCACAGTTATAAACTGCCAGCCCCCAATTTCAAAACGACAAAAGGTTTTCTTCGCTTTAAAATCCTCCAACTCCTTATCACTGTAAGTTTGTAGATGCTGCATACACTTCCCAAAATTCCACTGCTGCAGAGCCTATGCCTCTTGCTTGCAGTATGCAAAGGCAGGCTGCAACCTGGCCATCACAAATGCAGAACTAGGCAGAGGCTCAGGCTCCACACCCTCTCCCCAGATGTCCTGCTTTCAAACCAGCAAGGAAAGGAGCCTTTGGCAAATACATCTTGAATTAATATGTTTGCACAGAACAATTTAATTTTGGCCATTTCAGTGTTTTCTCACTGATGTCTTCTGTAGTCTTCATCCATCTGTGTTTCAGCAACACCCAGGAAACTATTAATGGACCTGAATCCTGCTGTGCTACATGGTATGCAGCACCAGGTACACGCAGCTATCTTATTGCCTTCCTCATCTAAGGATTTGAGGCAAAGAGCAGCTGAATTAAGGGAATGAAGAATAAGGATATCAGCCAGCTAGATCTCACAAATATTTTGTAGCAGTCAGGGAGCCAAGTTCTGCAGATCCTTCCCCCCATACAAAATTACTGCTGCCAGAGCCAAGCCAGCAGAAGGGAATGTGTATCTACCTTTCAACCACTGTAATGTCAAGTTCTCTGCTTTAAGCTGCCAGAGAAAGTAGCTTTAAGCTAAGATGTGGGACTGCACAAGTAGTGCAGAGGAACAGACATATGCTACACACAAATGAATCTTCTTGTTATACTGACACATGGAAGTTTGACAGAGCTCAACTGCCAGGTCCCTGGATTTATTCCTCTTGAAAGCATGGAAAAGTGTTAAGTATTCATGTATTGAAGAGCACAGGTAACCTCTGTGTTGTTTTGTCCATTGTTAGCTTCTAAGTTTCTCTGCAGACTGAAAAGTATAAAAGGAAAGAGCAATACAAATGCTGAAATGAAGAAATCTTTAATGATGCTTTCATTTACCTCTTTAATCTGTTTAATCCATGCCTCCCTTCCAAGGAATTCCTGATGCAGAACTGCAGGAGCAGAATTCAAACTGAAGGCCATGGTGTCACTAGAACTTTCTTTAACAAATGGTTGAAGATCAGAATGCAGCTGAAAGAGAAGAATATCTTTCTTCAGTTTTCAGGAACAGTCTATAAATATCCACCCACTCAGCAAATCAAGGCCTGTATCTTGATTCTATACCTACTCACCAGTTTCTGCTTTCAAACTTGTACTTTGGTTGCACTTTATCAGATTTGGGGGAAGAGATAGGAAGAGGCTGAATGCAGTGACAGAGGGTTGTGGTAAAGAGAAGCATGTAAAGAATCTGCACAGAAATGGGTAAAGGACAGTTTGTAGAGCTGGGCAAGTGATGGGACACAGCCAGGCAGGTCATGGTTGAGTGGCAGGAAGGGGAAAATAAAAAAAGGAAAGGATGATCCAGTCTTTTTTTTGGGAAGAATATCAGTTTTTAATTTGTGAAGGATAATACTTTCTACTTTTAGTACCCAACTGAAAGCTGATGCCATATGACCTTCCTTCTGACAAAGGAACTAGATAGCTAGGAGCTTCCTATGAAAGTGATGAAATACTTCATATACAACTATAAGTCAATAGTGAATGTATTAATATTAAAGCATACACAAAATATTATAGTCTGCACAAGAAGCAATTTATTGGTAGAACGGTACCTAGTAATAGCATACAGTGGCATTTTTATAGCAGTAAAGCTGTGCTTAATAAAACCACTTCCTTCTCCCGCAGGAACTAGAAACTGTCTAAACCAACTCAGCCACAGCGGATGGGAGGTCTCTCTGCCTGTCTCCAGCTACATCTATCCCTGCAAGTTGTACAGTGCAGCAGGAGCAGATCTTCAGGGCCAAGGATCCAAGTTCCACACTGGTCGTGGTTTCCTCAGGACTGCAAGACTTTTGCTGGAGGTCAGAGGCCTTCTCTGGGAAACCCTGGTGCTGCAGGGGTGTAAGCTGCTCCTGTCTATAGGTGGTGAGCTCCCTCCTTATCTCCCAGCTACCACCTCTAGAAGTTGTCTCCAGAGCAAATGATGCAGAAGGGAAGGCATGCAGGTCCCTCAGACACTGCAGCTCATGCCTTAGCTCATGTGCTGCTGCAGGCAGCTGAGCCTCTTGGTACAAATCTCTGCCTGGTGGCAGCTGAGACCCAAGACATGCTTCCTCCTGCAACCCCTGCTACTGGGACAGTGGCTTGAAGAAAAACGTAGGGAGTAGAGCAGGGGAAGTTTTAAGCTGCTACAGAAAGATGCACTAGAGGTACATTAACAGAGCCTTGAATGAAAATAAGCTACATTGCTGGGAGTGTGATTTTGACAGTTCATAAGCACTGTTCATACCAGTAGTTTCTGCAAACTTCTTCACACCAGGCAGTATTCAATTCTCTCAACATCACTGACCAACTGATGTCAGTTATTAATAGCAATAAGTAAACAGATGAAGGAAACAGATGTAATGGACTCTGCTTTGGGGACAACACTGCTGGCAAAAGCCTACAGCATAGTGGCAGTGTACAAGAGAGCTCCAGAGCAACAGATCTTACAAGTCTTTCTGTATTTAAGATCCCAGAATGAAAGGAAAAGGTGTACCTTATGACTCAGAGACATGTGCTTTCCATACTGAAATGCCACGTCCTGAATCTCAGCGCTGTGCTTTGCTAGCTCCATTGCAGCCTGGCAGCTCTTTGCCAGCAGGGCACTGTGTGACAGGAAAACCTGCTCCTTCCACGTAGATATGCCAATATCATCTGTAAGACTGTTCTCCTGAAAAGGAAACAAAGGCTAACATGAAAACAACAAAACTGCAGCTGCCTCAGCTCACAGAAGTTAACAGCACGGCACAGGATAATGTGCCACATGGTGAGTAACAAAGCTTCTAGTGCCAAGGTGCCTGTTAAGGAAGGGTATTCTTTTGAGGATGATAAAGAAAAGTATCAGAATAAATATACCAGCAGCTTCAACAAACAATGTCTTTGTTTTCTGCTCAAAAAGAACAATGCAAAACCCATGGAGATGCCAAAGGATTCCACATAAATTCTTTTCTTAATGACTGTATCATTACACTGAAGGTTCACGGTCAATCATATTCCCATTGAGGTACTAAAGAGAAAAAAACAAAAAACACAAACCAAAAAACCCCCAAACAAACCAACCACCCCCCAAAAACAAAAAAAACCAAAATGAACCTCCCTCCCCAAAACAAAACAAAACCCCCAAAACCAAACCAAACCAAACAACCTGAACAAAACAAACTCAGAGTATGTTGGCACTTCAGTCCTTTACCAGCAACAATGAGCTAACAATCTCAAACAAACATGAGAAGCCCCTGCAGTTTCTCCATTGTAGTGAAGAAAAAAAAAAAATTACAAAAGGTCCTTACAGAACAGCATTGGAAAAACGAAGGGCTGTGACCGGCGACTTGTACCTCTTCCACTCCCATATTAAGGATGAGGAATGATTGAAAGTATTAAAAAAATAAATAAATAATGCACTGATTTAGAAATGTCAGGTATTAACTTCCCCAGGGTTGATAGAGATCTCAGTGATGCCTATAGTGAACTTTATCACTTTGACTGTAAGATGCTCAACACTTCTCAAAGTCCTTTGTATTCAAAATACTAATTTGGATTACTTTCCACAAGGTGTTTTAATTAGCAAAAATCCAGTCCTTTTTCCCAAAGCCCAAGTTCTACTGCAGCTCCTTTGACTCAGAAGGTGTCAAGATGCCACTATTCTACTAATGGGTCTTCAAAGCTAGATGTGATTTGTAATCTTTTTCACAAACACGTTACTGTCATACTTTAGGTACTCTCTAAAGAGGAAAAAACCCAAAACAGACCATGGCTGGTTTGCTTAGAAAAAAACAGTAATGAGAAGCTACAGAGAAAATCTGAAGCATATAAATGTTAAAAAGTTCATAGCTTCTCAGTTCAGCATAACTAGGCCAAAAGGCATTCTTTAAAAGAGTAATATAGAAACCCCTCTTATATAACAAGCCTTTTCCCTCAAAGTGACGTCAATTAAATTACTTAGAAACGAGCAAGAAGTAATTCTGTGTGACCCTATAGTTTTCTAGCAAGGTATTATCTGTCATGAAATCGGTAACAAATGAAATAGAATCCATCCGTTCAGCTCTAATTTTCCTCCCTTACGGATATCACCCAGAAGTGCTGCATTACAAGGGAGAGGATAATTTGAGACTAATGGAAAAAGTAGAATTCTGCAATGCCAAGTAACTCAGAGCTGTATCAAAATGCCTTTGCTTTCAGACATACTATTAACGTGTACAAGGAAAGTGAAGAACAGAGAAACCACATGTTTGCTATTATGCATATGATAACTTACAAAGTCAAGCTTAAACTTTCCTCATGCTTCATTTTACTGTAGTATTTTTGTTCTAATATCTTAGCTCAGCCCAGAGCACGTGCAAAGTCCCATGACTGGCAAAACGTCAAAATGAGCATTTAATTCAAGTAGTTTCCTGTGTATCAGGTTGGTTGTTGGTTTGTTTTTTTTTTTCCACTCAGATATAAATCCATTTATTTTAAATTTAAAATCAGGAACTCTTTGGAAGATGCAACACAAGCTTTTCCTTAACAACCAATCTGCTCAGCAAAAAACCCCAGTATTTACTAGAATTTGCTGGAATATCCCGAAAATTGGCAGTGATTTTTATAATTGTTTTAACTCCAACTGAGATGAAAATATTCTTAAAAGGTATCCTAAAACAGTTTATGAAGTTAAAAAAAAAATTTCAGAATGTCTGTGTGTTGGAAATGTTTGCCTGCTGGCACCTTTGAGCAGTAACAGAAATGCAGACATTATGAAATATCAGTGGAAGGAGCTGAAGAAACTTGAACATTGATTGCAACTTAGGCTATATACAGGAATTAATTCTATAATTTGTTACAAAAATATATCCTTAAACAAGTTTGAATTCCAATAACAGGATTGAAAATGATGGCATAAAATGCTACTACCTGCTACATGAACATCTAAAACGGACACCTGACTTCAAAGAGTGACAACTAGGAGACATATTTAAAGATACATTATTGAAGTCTTAAAAACGTAGATAACATGAATCTCTGGGTTACAGAAAGAAGCCAGCTGTAAAAAGACATATTGCCTATATGAATGGGCTTTGGCATACTAGCTTGAAAACTAAACTATAGCTGATTTGAATCACAGAAAGCCTTATGACCACATATCCCTGAAGCTTCTGCTGCTTAAGAAGGCAGAGGAAAGATGCAACTTTTCTTTAGCGAAGTTTTCCACCAACCTGAATGCCATTTTCCCCCTCACGTATATAAATTGTTATATGTAATTCTTACAACAAAGGTATGTAGGAAAGGATCTAAACAAATTTTTTAAAAATTGAGTGAAAAATAAAACTAGTTCTACATTGCAAAGTCTGTGAAACCTGGAAATGTGACAGGTCTTATTACTTTTAGAGAACTTTTCACTTTTTTGTAAGCTTTTTTGTTTTATCACCAGTGGATACTTCAAATAAAAAATACAGAAGTGGGCATTAGCTGCCCCAGCAGACTCCTAGCAGGAGTCTTTCC
This sequence comes from Florisuga fusca, assembly GCA_038090715.1. Classification (NCBI taxonomy): domain Eukaryota; kingdom Metazoa; phylum Chordata; class Aves; order Apodiformes; family Trochilidae; genus Florisuga; species Florisuga fusca. The sequence continues at coordinate 55,166,630 of JAAWXA010000001.1, read as the reverse complement.
TATAAAACCCTTTTTAAACTATATTCTAGATGTACTCAGACATTTTACAAACTACTGCCTATGGTGTGATCTCATTCACAAGTTCTGTCCCTAAGAAGTGGGTCCAGATCACAACTGAACCTGATGCTGTTTGGGTAGCAGAAGGTGCATGAGGAGGGACAAACCCCTCATCATCCCTCGAAGAAAGAAGCCAATTCCAGATACAGTTTGTGAAATGTCAGCATGGGTGTACAGGGGAAATATCTGATTGTAGCTCTGCCGATCCTCATTTCCTATGGGAAATTAAGAAAAGCTGAGGGAGCTCCCATTTTACTAATGGCAAGGTCAGTTACTATTTTGTCAGAAAGAAACTGACTGGTCAAGATTTTTTTTAAGAGACTTCCATAATTTCAAGCAGGTTTGAGATGATCAGCTCAGGCAACAGGAAACAAACAAACAAAACTTTTAGAAAATGAAACGGCAGCACAAAACATGCAATGACAATCATCAGGAAAGGCACCTCTTAGTGATAGTAACAAGGATCCCCAGTACAACAGTGGCACTTACAATAACTCAGTTTGATTTGTCACACCAAAGATGATGTTTATACACAGTTCAGTTGAAAATCTATTAAGAAAGATGTGAATGAAAACTGTGTTTCAAAAGTGCACAAAACCATTTGCAAAATCAGGAAGAAGTAATCTGAGATTTTTCAATTTAAAACTTCAGCTGTAGTTTGTAAGGAAGCCTTTATTTTATTTCCATACTATGGCAGCTCCTTCTTAGCCATCTGTAGCTGCACAAAATGATCAAAACATCTGAACCACTCATATGAAAATTTAGGTCAGTTCTTAATGGACAAATAATCCACAGAAACACACAAATATTTCTAAACAGCATTTTAAAGTTTTAAATCAGCTCGTTTAAGAACTTCTATTTTACATAACTAAAATCCAGTGCAACCAAAATCTCTACCAGTAGCCAAACATCTTGCACATGTTTCACATAAGCCTTCGACAGATGTACTCCTGCTTGCTGAACATGACAGAACATGTTTTATTGGTCTATTAATACAAGTCTCCTCTGCTTTTGGAGGAACAAGGGTGTCTGCAAATGGGTCAATAAAGCATGCCATTCACTACCTAATACTTTTATTGTGACACTGTATAAAAAGCAACAAGCTATCAAAAAAAAACCAAACAAACAAACCAAAAACTTTGAAAAACTGTGATAAATGTAAGTATCTCTCCACATCTGTTACTTTTAAGTCTCTCTGGAAAAACTTAGTATTTAAAAGAACAAAAGCAGTAAACAATTAGGATTGGCCTCCTTTCTAGCTATGCATTTTTCCCCTCTGACACATTTTTCTGTTCTTTTCACAGATGCTCTTTACTCAAATTCAGTGTTTTATCTTTCCCTTTTGTTTTACAACAGAAACATTTGGGGTTTTTTTAAATGTGAAAGCTCTGACTCTGACTGCTGCTCTGCTAAAAGGTGGTTAATGTGACTCAAAATACATTTGATTTACCTCCTGTGGTAAAGTTTATAAGCAAATCCTTCACTTATAACATAGACTCATAGTGGTCCAGTTGATGGACAGGTGTAGTATCCAAAACATTACTCTTCAAAACAGGACTGGAGGCCAAACATCAAAGAACATACATAGTCCTTATTTTTCCAGAAAAAAGGCCAATTTATTTTCATTTTAAGAAAACTACATTGTAAAATAAATACCTGTTAATTTGGCACTACTTGACACAAAAAGTACTGGCTACTAGTGTATTCCTTTTTTAAACTTGTTTTACTTATTAGCTACATGCAATTTTCACACAATTCCATTGAAAATTTTAAAAATACCTAACAGCTCTTCTAGCCATATGGGGGACATGTTGGAAACTATGTCTTCTGTTACAGTGCCATTCTGTCACTAAAAATGAGTTTTGGTAATGCCCATTTAGCTTCAGCCAGATATTCTGGAGGTGAGGAAAAACAATGACTCAGGGCAGTTTCCCATGAAAACTTTTAATACTTCAAGATTACAAGAATGGTCTGGCAGGAAAAGCACAAGAGCCAACACGCTCAAGTCCTAGCCTTGATTTTGCTGCTTGACCTTGAGCTTCCCTTTATCTCTTGTCCCTGCTCAGTGAACTGACAGGGATGTTAAATCATTCTTCATTAACATTTGTTAAATGATCTGGGATATTAAGACAGAAGGTTTCTAAAAATGTGACAGTATTCTGTGAGTTAGCAAACATTTCAGAAGCTTTAGTCTCCCGAAAGTAGGGAACAGAGACTTGGGGCAATGTTTTCCTGTTAAAAAAAGATATTATGATCATGACTGAAGGCCAGATTAGACAACTTTCATCTTTGTACTCACTGAAGGCACAATTTTTTACTCCAAAATCAGACCCAGATTTAGAGAAGACAGATGGGGACTGGGAAGAGCGTTTTTCACTCACAGAATTTTGGGTTGCATGGGGATTTTTTTGAATGTAAAGTTGCAAAGGTTTAACACATCAACACCTTTCTGCTCCAGCTTGCAGTCCAAAGTATTAGTTTAAGCAATTAATACAAAGTCTTAAGCCACAGCAGCTTTTTGCTACTTTAAACATGAGTGGAAGGAAGCCCTAACCTTCAGGCTGTCTTTGTAACCAAAGCCAACACTTTGTAGTTTGGATTGTCTCTTCAAATAAAGATGAAAAGTTAACTATTATCTTTATTTTCCCTGTATCACACAGATCTAATGACTCACTATGCAGACAAGATGAAGAATGACCAAACAGAATATACTAAAATGGGAAGGCTGTAAAATTGCCTGTAGTTTTACAGAGAAAAAAGTGCTAATGAGAGCTGTCAAATAATTATATCCATTATTTGTCTTTAGGATTAAATAAGGTCAGTCTTGTTAGATCAAATGATTCTTTCAATTTTCTTAATGAGTCATCCAAATGAAGCAAAATGAAACTTTCTTCTTTTTGGGTAAACATAAACTTAAGAGTCTCAAAGTAGAAAGGGGAATTTTGCTGTTATTTTTGTCTAAAAGATAAAATCATTTAGGTAGTCATCTAGCAAAACTCAAAACAACTGGGTGCTAAAATTATTCTAATTTATGATATTGGGGAGCTTTATAACAGCAGCATTAAAGAAAATTAACACATGAAATATAGTTTTCCTTTCTCAGAAAGGAAAAGGTGAGAAGATACCTTCTGCTTTTCCCAGTTTAAGACTGTAATGGCACTGAAAATGCCATTAGTAACATACTACTCTTAAAAAGAAATAGTTTGACATTTGAGATTTAGTTGTGAAGAAGTAGATGAAAGTCTTTGTCTTACCTCTAGGAAATGTAGTTCACATTTTTGTTTCAGTTGAATTGCAATTAGGGATGGTGGGAAGATGCACAAAGGATACAAGTAAGACAGACCAACAACTGACCAAGTCTCTTTGGCAGTCTCTGCTAAAGAGACATTCATGACACGAATAGGACACTGACTCAGAAAAGTAGTGCAAGGAAAGAATCAGGAATATGTCTCATACATGTCATAGAACCAAATTTCTCAGAGGACAAGATTAAACAAAAATAATTAAAGTAGATCCTACACTTGTTTGTTCTAGGTCTCATCAGAAGCCAAGCAATACCCATCATAAAGACTAAAGTTCAGACACTGTAATCTAACTTTCAGTACCAATTCTGCCACCATACTAATGGTGTTTTGACTGGGATGGGTACTCTTACTGTACTTTTAACTTCTCTTAGAAAGAGTCACCAAAACAAAGTAAGTCTCTGCTATTTGTAAGGAGGCCGGGGCAGGGTAAACATCATGCAGCTGTGCTTAGTTTATTTCCTGCTTCCCCTGCAATCTACACATGTGGCATGCTTCAGTAATGCAGCTCAAAATAAACAGAAAAAACCCAAAAAGACTAAGAAAATGAAGATTAAGACCTTCTGCAGCGTCAGGAATCTAAGAGAGTCCACAATGTTTCTAATTTTTATAAGGGACATGTTTAATATAAAATGCAGTTTCATTGCTGACTGAACTTGTAGTTTTATTTCTACACACAGAAGAGTATCTGGTTTGGTTTTTTAAATGAAATATCTGGGATCTGCTTGTATTCAGAAACCTGCTTGAATACAGGAAGTAAAATTAAAAACACTCTGCAAAAATCTTGAAGAAGACCTCATCTGTTTCGACATATAACCCTGTGCACAGTGCTCGGGAGCAACCCCAAAGGCTGCAGTCTGTTTTTCCATGGGTTATCCACAGCAGGTGCAGAAAGACCACCGAGTACCCAGCACTGAGTTGCTGCCACGCTTCCACCCAGGGTCCCCTCCTGAGGACAGCTCTGTGCACGCTGGCCCACAGCCCAAGGCATCTCCCAAGTGTCCCATTACTGCTGTGCTGCTGGAGGCTCTCACTGCCTCCAAGGGAAGAGCCCAGCTCATCACCCTGCTGGCTTCCCTACCTAACTGGTTTCAAGCAAAATGGGAGAGAGAAGCTGAAAGGAGGTTAGTTTTAGTGATGTGTCACTGCTGCCGTGGAGCAAAAGAGACAGATTCTGACCACTGGAGTTGCTGGGTGTGTGCAGCAGTAGCAGCACCCTCTTCCAGGACCCAGCCATGGTTTGCTTGCTGGCACATCCACAGCTTGATAGGCTCTGCTTGCCCACTGTGGTTTGGCTGGTGCTGAGCCATCAGTGCAGGGATCTCCTGTACTGGTACCCCATGCAATTAGGGCTTTCATAACAGTATTAATTTTGCTACACACTACAAGATGAGGATAGTAAACCAGGGGTGCAATCTAAATACATAACAAACGTAAATGACTTTCTATAGTGCTGCAGTCTTCAAGCCATTTTGCTTACTGAACATGAAGATTTAGGTCTCTGAGGCAAAGTAGGCATGTGAGGCAACATCACTATAACTATCTACCTTAGTGGATTTAGAGATATTCACATATACACACTGCTCATTATTCCCATGCATTGAAAACTTCCTATCATAAAACCCGTAGAGGTCATTGCAACTTTAAATTACCAATTTTTTTCAATTTTGTGTTAAGATACACTCATAGCAAATGAAAAAAGGAACTCTTTTTTGCTCCCACACCCTGCCCAAGCAAACCTACTTCAAGAAGTACATCTGTAAGTTTCCTTAAATATTCCAGTAAATACAAAAAACCCCTAGATCCAATTGAATCAGCTTTCATTACAATTCTTGCTAAATGGTAACACAGTACATCTACAACTGCCTTCAAATAAATACAACAATATTTGCTGTGGACCACTGGCAGCTGCTGCCTTTGCCCATTCCAACTCCTGCAACACATGCACAGTGACTTCTGGTGGAGTGCAGTGCTACACTCACACTGCTTCAGGACACACTTCATGTTGAGACTATCAAAAGGTGAACATTCAGAAGAAGAAAGGAGCTGATATGAGTTTGAGATGAAAGCTTTTGTAACGTCTTTGGGCTCCAAAATGAGAGACTGAACAAGGAAAACATTATGATGTTGACAACATTGTAATAAATGCCTCTAATGGAACCTTGACTACAAACCTCTGGGAGTGTTTGGAAAGCCAAGAGTAAGAATTGCCTAGAGCTCCTGTTAATGACAACTGGTATTATTTTATTAAGCACTCACAGAAATAAAGTAGTTTCTCCTTAAGCAGTTCTAGAAACTTCCAGAATTCACAGGTGTCATAATCATGTTACTACTGAAACTCATTAGGATTGCAGCTAATTCTCTTCTTCCCTTCTCCCCCCTCCTTTTAAACAGATGAAAAAGTAATCACATTTATTGTAGTCACACATTAACAACACCAAGCTTGAGTATGTACAACTACTGAAATTCTTACCTCAGATGATTTTGAGTTTTCATAATATATACCTTGAACTAGGTCACCAATAGCACTTGAAATGAGTTCCACAACCTGCAAAAGAAAAGGAGGAAAAAGCCTTACATCTTTAATTATCACTACATTTACTAACAAAGCTACTGTCAGATTTCCAGAAAGGTAAATGGTCATAACTTTCCTTGCAGAAAGCTAGTTGTGAACAACTGAAGGATTTACTAGGATATATTCTGCACAATCATGATCCTGACCCTCTGCTAAAATTTCTACTAGAGTGACTCTTTTATCAAAGTTTGAAGTTAATATAAACGAAAAACAAGAGGTTTTGTTTTGTTTTGTTTTTTTTCCTAAAGTGTGAACTATAGAGTGTATTCTCACAAGGACATTCACAGAACTAATAAATCCCAGTTCATGAATATGAGACAGTACCTCATCTGGGCTTTGTTTTGTTTTGTGTTTTTCCTGCCAAGTAAATACTTCACAATACCTCTCATTGGGAGCTGTTAAAATTCTAATCTTCGTGGCTAATACAGAAAAGTCAGAATCCATAGAAAGGTAACCTTTCAAATGTGATCATTTGGTATTCGGGTGCCCTGGGAGTGCACTGTAGATGTATTTAGTGCATGGCCTGAGGCTGAGCTGTACCACATACACCGAAAGTTTGCAACACGGGAATGTTTAAATCAGATTTATCAATCTGTACTATCTTCAGGGTTCAGGCTTTTTATTTTATTCAAGTGAAGCCTAAAAATCTGAACTTGATCCAGAATGTAAAACAAGCAATTCATGGTCTCCCTGGAACTACTGTACAATTTAAAGTCGTGCACATGAACTGTCTTAATTGGAAAAAAATACTCAGATTTATTGTAAAATTAAATGCAGGCATTTCAAGTAATCTCACCTTAAGGCTAGCCCTTTAGTTGCTCACAAAGTTTTAATTTCTTGAATGTTTCATTTCCTAAGCATATGAGTCTATATCTGATTCCTCTTTTTGCTTCCTAAAATTCAATGTAGTTCTTATTGAATTAAAATATTTAGTTTCAATTTTTATCATTCTTGTAACTGAAGAAGCCAAATGATAAAACCCCTAACAGAAAGATATTTTAACATATAGGCATATTTTATTTGACAATAAAACCACATTTGTATGCTAGTTATGAGTACTAGCAGGAAGGTTGTGTTGGTTGTGGGTTTGGTTTTTTTTTTTTGAGCACTGGTACACATACATATTCATAAACTCAGAGCAAGAGCTAACTTTAGAAATGGTGCTGATTAAAAGTCATGTTTTTTCTTGCAATGCATATGGGTTAATTTGCAAGACCTATAAAAACAGTCTTAAAAAAATAAAAATCACATTGCCCTTTAGGAAACTCAATACCAAAGAAATATTGTAGCAATATGAGCTGCAGAGGAACTGAAAGGACAATGATCCTACAGTGTTACCAGATGTGTTGAGTTATTTAAGTGGGGAACTGAGAAAATGAGGGGGTAGGATTTTTTTGGTTGGTTTTTTGTTTGTGGGTTTTTGGTTTTTGTGGTTTTGGTTGGTTTTTTTTTTTGTCTTCTCCTCCTCCCCCTCCTCTCCCCCTTTCACCTCCCCCCGGTTTTATTTTTGGTTTTTTTTTTTAAGGTATCAGATAAGCCCTATTCCCAAATCCAGGAGGATTGAGTATCGCCAATAGGTCTATGAAAGACTGTAACTAAATGCCCAGGATCAGATTGTATTACAGTTTATACAAGCAACATCCCAAGATTCTTCTGATGGCTGGGACACATAATACAGATCAATCACTCACTAAAAAATGTTATGGTTTGTGAAATGGTCTGAGCTCAGAGACCTACACTGGTAATACGAAGAGGAATTTACAAAGACACTGAGTCCTACTCTAAATGTCAAAGTGATAGTATGAACTTTTAACAATGCATCTGGCTCTGGATAACTAGCCCTTTTCCTCTCTCTCCTGAAACTCTAGACTGAGCAGGACCCTGTTTTGGGGTTTCTTTTTTCCACCTCTCCTCTCTTTTTAGTGCAACTCTACTCTCAAAGGCAATTTTAACTGACTTTAAACAATCTTGGTGAAACATTTGTGAACAACTGTACCTTTTCCTCTTATAGTTTATAAAATATCTTAGGAGAATTATACATCCATTATTTAGAAGAATCCATGTGTTAAATACCATTAGGCCTTTAGTGACATACTGAACACTATATGTTACTGAGAACCTAGTATTAATATTACCTCCCTTCTTTCCAAATACCTCATTTAAAAAAAAAACACATTATTTTTCTATAGGTAAGTGTAAGGCCATAGAGATCACTACCAGGAATGAAATTCCAATTTCAAAAGCACAGTGGGATGCTTCCATGACACTCAGTTACTCCATCAACCCTTAATCTAATCTATGAAAAGCATCTGCTGCATAACACCAGTGGCCTGGGGTCCTGAGCAGTGGGGAAAGCAATGAAAAATAAGGAAACCAGGTAATTTTCCTCTGTATCACGAACTGACATGAAGGAAGAAAAATTCTTGCAGATTCAGTAGTACTCATGCAGTTGTGGATACAATGACTAGCTCTTATGCAGCACTTTTCATCACAAAATTTGAAAACAATCAACATCCACTGTCAAACTTACTTCCTCTGCTTTATATAGGGGAAGAGAGTGACAGGGAACTGATTTTCCCCAAAGTCACACACCATGCCAGAAAAGAGTAGTCAAGTTGTCTCTGTTCTCATTGGTGCCTTTCTGCCTGACCAGTGCCATGTTTCACTTGCTGATACTTCAGAGAAGCAAGTTTGAAAAGCAGGAAAGATAGATGGAAAATTAAGTGCTCCCAACTGCTTTGCTTCTCGTCTCATTTGAAGGTTGAGTTCCATTTTAAACAAGTCCAGAGACAAGGAAAGGGAAGAAAGAACTGCCAGAATTAGTGCTTTTAAGCAGCAGCATCTCAAAAGAGACCAAAGGCAGCCCATCCATAAACTATCTTCCCACTATTTTTCTACTCCTCTACGTAGTTTTGAGAAGGCTGCTCTCTCTTATGTACTCAAAATACATACGAGCAATACTGAAAGAAAACATGCTTCTATTCTATTTTCTAATTTCCATTCTGCATCAGCATATTCCAAAGCATTATGTTTTCTGCCCCCTAGGGCATCCACAGTCCTATATGCAACCCAGGTAACGAGCAGCTCCTTGCAGGTGGCAAGTGAAAAATTCATGTAAATGATTTCACATCCTTTAAACACATGCTCTGTAACAGTACTGGAAGGGTTTGCTTGTTGGCTTGGTTGGTTTTTTTTTACTTTCCTAAGGAAGTACCACTTCAACACCTTGTGTAGAGATTTGATCTCTTGTGCTTTTTAAAAGGTCAACACAAAGGCCATCAATTTAAGATGCACATAGAGAAATGAGATGGATTGTTAAAGCTAAAATCTCTACTATTTAGGCAGACTAAGTGTGTAACATGATGTAAATCCTGGACACAGCATGTGATGCCTGATTCCACAGCAAGATAAGAGTTCATGCTCTGACCTCTCTGATTTATGCAAATATAAAATAGTCCTGAAGCCTGTGCTATGTTTCAATGCCAGAAGAACTCTGCAGGTATGAAGGTCAGAGGCTTGGTAAAACTTAGAATAAATTACTATACAAAGAAAAGGCAAATTACCAAAAATACACAACTTTAGTCCCTCAAGGTTCTTTAGTTTTACTTTAGGTCTAGTTTCTTAAACTCAGATTTTCTAAATATTGAAGAAATAAAACAAAGCAGGGGTAATTTTCTTAGTTCAGAAAATTATTTGGGACACTCAACCAACCACACACTGAATTTCCCGCTTCCTTTTTCTAAACCCAGACTAAATCTTTCAGGTAGCTTACTCAGGACTCATTTATAAGATAACGCAAGGTTCAGAATTCCCGAAATATTTTGTGCACACTAGGACATAAAACAGAGCCAAGCAGCCACTGTCATGGGTATAGCCCAGTTCTTGCAGTTGACCACTCTGGGAAATCCATCTCTGTCCATAAAAACAAGCCATGTATTTAAATGAAGTGAACCTTTGAAGCTAGAATGACTACAGGGAAATCACAGAGTATTAAGACATTTTGGTCCAATACTTTTTTTGAAGCTGGAAGGTAAGAGTCAGCACAGTAACAAACTGATTCTGGACCCATCTTTCACCAGATTTCCAAACACGCAGGGTGAAAACACAACATTGCTGCCACCAGTTTAGCAACTCAAGAACTTTGTTCCCTTTACTTGTCTTTGAAATATTTTGTTTAAAGTTCATGGCAACATAAAACTGCATATGTATTTTTTCCTGTTTTTCATTCTAGGTTTTTTTTGTGGTTTGTTTGAGCTCCATTCAGTGCGTGTTGGTTTTATTTTAAATTCAGCAGCTGAAATGGAATTGATTACACAGACTACTATTTCACAGAGTGGTAATGCAGTGTCTCTCTAGACTCTACTGGATATTTTCAAGGGGAACATCAGGAAAAGGATGACACTCTTGCTGGAAGAAAGGAAACAGCACTAGGAAGAAATAGCAATGGATATTGTCCCTCATCCTGCCCAATTTCTATTTGACAAGCTTCCTTAGCTTTGCCAAATTCCTTTCAAGAAGGACCACAAGTAATTCCTTCCTTTCTTAGTCTTTCTCTTTCTGTCTCCTTGGGCTCCTGGTCTTGAAACAATATCCTTTCCTCTCACAGTTGCTATGACAGACCCTACTCCTTGCTGTTGATTGATAGACTTGAAAATGTAGCATGATTTCTCCATATAAATAAAGAAGAATATTAGATAGTCAGCAAACATTAACCATACAGGTAATAGCTCCTTCCACTTGCATTTGACTTCCCACCGCAAAAAAATGTTAATTTTTGGAAAAATTCCCACACTTAAAAAGCCCATTCAAAGTTCTTAAAATTAAATATTCTGCATTTGACACAGAAACACTGCAACACTGGGAAGCTAAAGACAAAGCTCAGTAAACAGCTGAAATGGGACTTTCATTGTTCAATAATACCTAAAAAAAGGGAGCAAAACCTCTAAGGAGTTCCAAGAACACTGAAATTCTATTTTATTTCCTGGTAATCTCTTCAAACCTCATCATAGTTTACTAAGTGTGCCAGCCCACAGAATTTTTTAAACCTAATGTTTATCGAATCCGATTGGATCTACTGTTTGAAATCATCTTGAGCTTTACAATTTTTTGAAGCTGTCTTGCTCTTAGTTGAAACATACAGAAAGGACTCCTCACAGTGATTTGCTTTCTACCAAGTTTTAAATGCTCTTGGGAAAACACATTTATGGCTTTCTTCACTCTGTTAATGATGAGTTAGTAGCAAAATACAATACTCAATGTATACACATCACCCAAACTGACTACTTGATGAAAAGGTACTTCCTAGAAATAAAAAACCTCTTCAAAATGATCTGCAGCAGTCCATTTGAATATTGTTAGTATTGTCAAATACCTACAGTCTACCTTTAGCATTTTCAGCAGTGCTGAGTTACTCTTTTATGCTGATGAAACGCCATCCACAGAAGGAGTTTTTACTAGTATAAAGACTTTCAGTGCATAATTCAGTTGTTTTCCTTAACAGTAACAAAACCAACAGAAGAAATATCGTTTTCCCTTCTCACCTCCACAGAGTACATTACACAGTCTATTAATATCTTTGCAGAACCTGTGCAGCAGATCCTGGCCTTGAAGCACTAAACCAACTGTTGATGAGCAACTCAGGTTAGAGGAGTATGTGATTTCTTCAGCTTGACCCTTTTGGTCAGGGCCATTTCATTACCTATCTTTCTTCTATACAAAAGAGTGAACAAAGCAGGTATCACAACTACAGGATTCTGTAGATATAAAACCCTCCTCATCAATAAGTGACACAGAAGAGCATGGCCATAAAATGCTATTTCCAAGCATGCCTGTGCAGACAACTGCACAACTGGGATATGTTCACAAATGAATTGGGGATTAAACCAAATTTTAAAAAAAATCTGATCAGCTCTGAGGTGACAGAAATCATACCTGCAAGTGGCATTAAATATTTTTGCACAGACTGTATCTGAATAAAAGCGAATCAAGAGTAATACCATTCAGCACGACAGATGGAATCAACTAAACAAAGCTGCAGATGTTTGTTGAACTAGCAAATCAACAAGCCACTGTACCAGGAGTAGCAGCAATCAGATACTAGACTCTCCAAGTGAATTGCTCCTGATTTTCAAAACACTCATATTAACAACCACTTCTAGTCCATCCAAAGATTCAGTTTTCCTGATAGCCAACAAGATGTCAAATACCTCAGGGTTCCGTTTAAAAATGCAATTAACTTATCTACACTACTGCTATAATTTTTTGCACTATACTGTGCACTGAAGCCATTCCAGATGTAAAGGCACTTTTTAGAAAATATCTGACCCTGGGAAGGTTCATTGTAAAGATGAACTTTACAGCAGTGCAAAAAGAGTGGAGATAGATGATCTATCACCCTATTTACAAGGCACACACATTTTAACCTCTCCTAGTAGCACAATGTGTGTAAACACCTGGTGGGAAGGAATGAAAGAAGAGGGACCCAAATTCCTCTCTGCGGTGCCTGCTGACAGGATGAGGCAATGGGCACAAATGAAAACGTGAAAGTCCATCTGGACACCTGAAAACACTTTAATATGAGAGCATCAAACAACAAAACGGGTTGCCCAAAGGGATTGGGTAGTCTCCATCTGCGGAGATATTTTAAAAGCCATCTGGGCATGGTCCTGGGCAACCTACTCTACCTGACCCCTCTTGAGCAGAGGGTTTGGACTAGAAGATTACAAGAGGTCCCTTCCAACTTCAACCATTCTGTGATACCAGCAGCTGGTGGAAGAAAACCATGGCTGATTTTTCATACTCACATCTGCAGCACCAGTAATAGTAACTTATCTTGTCTTTGAAGTAATACAAGCAAAGCTACAAAGCTGGTACCAAATACTTCCTAAGTGAAGGGTTAAGTTTATTGATTGTACTGGGAAGAGATTTCCTTTCTACGAATAGTTGAGTTCTTGGGAGACTAAGAAAGGCCATTCAGACAAATTTTAGATTCTTACCACTATTGCTAACAGCTTTGAATTACAAGTGGATCAACACAAAAATCTATTTCCACTTTCAAAAAGTGTATTCTCTGTTAAAGGAAACTGCCACTGATCCTAGGAATCATTTCTTTAGCTAATCCATGATTCCTCAGTGGTATAATACTTATTTTTTAGCAGTTTATATTTTCTTGACATCATACAGAAAAATAAAAAGCCTGATGCAAGTACTACCTTTCTTAAATGACATTAAAATCAAAATTGTAGATTCTAGCTGACTTTTTTGGGAATGGACAAACATGTCAATTTACATCAAAAGAGCAACTGTCTTAATTGCAGAAAGGACATATCCTCCATATCCTTCATTGGTCAGCAAGGAACCTAGTTGCTCAAGTTCAAAACTGAGCCTTTCCCATAGGAGCAAAACTGATGCTATAGAGGTAGATGCCATATTTCAAAATAAGCAGTTCTTTTGTGAAGCACAGTGTACGTTCAGATTGTTGCAATAGGAAGATTTAGGAAGACTTACAAGAGTAACTTGTTCGTGTTTATGCAAACACAAAGCCTATTTTGTAAACAACACATTTATGCCTTTAGGAAAACAAACTTAACATAAGGAAATGCATCCACTATGTAAGTACTACATCTGTGCTACAGTTTATTTATAAACAAATAATGCTTAATAAAACAATGCTCTATAATGTGGTCTTCTGGCAGAGCTCTGCATTGACAGACAATATTCTTAAATTCCATTCCAAATTTTCAGGCTGTAGATTTTGAAGAGCTTCTGTGAACAGTCTAATCATTCCAACAAGAGCACACTGAATTATAGTGGGGAAAAAAAGTAATTCTACAGATTTCAGTAAGAACTACAGAGAACACTACTTCCTTTACATGCAATGCAGATTTTGGGGCTAGGTTTTCTGTTGGTTATTTTTGTTTTGTTTGGGTTTGGTTTTTTTTACTTATTTATTTTTAAATTTGGTGGGTTGGTTTTTTTGTCTTCTTTTGAGGGGTGCTTTGTTGTTTGTTCCTGGTACTTATTTTTTATTAAATACCAAAGGATGCCTTCCTAGCAGTTTATGGAGTTGCAAACAATGAATTTACAGATCTATTCTATAATTTTCTTTGGTCATCAGCACATTACAGTTGGAAATTCACTAAAATGCATCATTCCATCCTTCTGAAGTTTTATGTATCCTAGTCTTCAGAGTGTGGATAAAACTTGGTCACTCTCTGCTGTTTCATAAGAAAACGGATGACTCAGATGCCTTAGGAAGCTGCAGTTTTAATTTTGTTACAGGTTTCTTCCAACCTAATTGTGACACACCTGAACATTGCACATCATTTGTGTCAAAATGTCCCTGCAGTCTATCTGGCGGACAAGGGACAAAAAGGCCAACTAGTGGTAGCTACTTTTGCCACGTTCCCACCTGAATACCACCCAAAAAATGTTACAGGAAGGGAAAGACACTTCAGCAAAAATCAAAGACACAACTAACACTTTTTGCTACCATTGTCAAAGAAGCACTTTCACGCTCCACAACTTGCTGTTAGCACTTTCATCCCCCCCTTCCTTGGCTAGACAAAGCGAGATAACAACTATTACAGATGTATTATGTTCAGATGGCAATCAAGAACCAAGCCTTAAACATATGCTTTTACACCTCTTAATAATTTATTCACGTATTTATTTAAAATTGCATGTAAGATAGTTGGGTGGTAACTTATTTTGTCAGGCAAACATAATTTACTTTTTAATCTCTCCCACATCTACATGTTTATGATGACTTCTACAAATATCTTACCACAATCCTAGTTTCAAAACACTGCAGTCTCAAAATGAGAAAACGTATCAAAATAACTCCATTGTCCCACATAAACACACCCCAATTCAATAAAACAAGCACATTACGAGGCCTTACTGTGTTATCATCAATCAACAGCATAATTCATCACTGCAGTCAGCAGGCCAAGGGATGCCACCATCCAAAATACAGAGTGCACAGATACCACAAAACCCTCACCCAGATAGTTTACATAAGGTGATAAAAAAGTTAAAATGAATGTACAAAAGAACTGTAAATACATGCAGGATGATCAGTCTAATGCTTTGTACCTGTAAACGTTGATTATTTTACTTTTTAACTATTACTAATTTTAAACATATTTTATTATTCAAATAAATGTAGAACTTTACCACAATTACAAAGATGTAGCACATGGTAGTACCTGCCCTTCAGTACTTTATTTTAAACTTCAGTCAATACCAACTTTGTAACCATAATCAAAGTCTCATAATTTCACAAAGTAGAAAATGTGAATGTTTTCTTCTGAGTTATTCTGTGTGATGAAAACCAAAAATTTTAGATGACTTTGTAGCAGCACAACAGAAGAATTTATCTTACAGAAGGTTTCCTAGCTGACATTTAAGGAAATCTAGAGTCCTTGTACCTGTGTATTAAAAAAAGAAGCCAAACCAAACCCAAAGCACCTTCCCAAACCCTCATTTTGCATAACTTAAGCAAACATACAATAAGTGTGAGCACTACTTTAAAATAAATTCCCCAAAACACAAACTCTAAGCCTTGATTCCTAATATCATTATAGGTATATTCTACAACAGTAACAAGAAGAGCAAAATTACTACAAATTAACAACAACAATTCCTATATTTAATGTTATTTAAAAATCAAAGTGTTACCTAAGGCAATTACCTTGCAGCCTTTTAATATCTACAGGGAAAAGCCTAAGGGAAAATAATTGACTTTGCTAATTTTACCCTTGGCAATTATAAAATAGCTCTGCATTTCATTATGACTACAGAATTTCACATCTAATTGTCAGCCCCAAGAGAAGCACAGAGATAAATGCATCATACACAAGCTTCAACAGGAGTTTAACAGCACAATAAAATTATCTTGGTAGCAGTGGTTTCAGTTAATGTTAAACCCCCCCTTTAGTCTAGTCTGCTCAATAACTATGCATGTCTATAGAGGTTATATATGACCTAACATGGTCAGCACTATGTATGATACAATGCTGCTCATTTCATTAGACAATTTGCTGAGCTACCTAATAAATGCCAGCAAAACATCAGTAGCACGATTTTTACTTCTTACATCAAAGAAAACAAAACATTATGAAGGAAAAAAGTCACAGTTATTTCACACTGCTGAAAAACAGATGCCAGATTTGAAAATTCATCAGTTACAAAAGAATAAATACAGTATGTTTAAATCATTGCACCTGTCAAGAGATTTCTATAGTTTGTGCTTCAATTTTTCTAACTTTACTAGTAGGGTTAGACATATGAAAAAGAATAATTTACTAAGTCAATCAGCTTCCATAATGGCATCCCACTTATCGTATGTAGAAGCTATGAAAGTATTTAGTTGTCAGAAAAATGAAAAAGTGCTAAAATGTTTTGGCAGAATTTTCCGACATGCAGTATAATGATTGCTTTGAAAAAAAAGAAAAAAAAAAAGTACTTCTTTGCACTTGTGCTTCATTTTCACTGTAGGCTTGTTTCCTGGCACGTCTACAGGGATTATACATTGCTACTGCAATATTTAATGATGTACTAAATGCAAAGTAATAGGTACTACATTTTATAAAATTTTCCTCTTATGTTAAAACAAAAAAATTGAGATAGGTTAATATCCTTTTGTGTGTCTTGAGAATCTTACTAAGTACTTTAAAAAAATGAATGCACACAAATCAGCAATAATTAGTAAAATCAATTGCATCCCATTTTGGTTATGGTATGACTAAAATTTTGCATTATTTAAAACTTGGTTTTAGTACTTTTGTACAGTTATCACCACAACGGCTTAACCCACCATTCTAGCAGACTGATATCTAACTTTTTGTCTCTTCTGAAACTCATCTGTGTGCTACAAAATGATACCACTTTTGAGAGAAATTTTCACACTCATGATCAAAGCAGTACAGAAATACCCAATTACCATCACCAGGAGCTTTTGTATGAGAATCTAAAAACAAGAGACTCCTTAAGCTCAGGATTTAAACTATGTTGATTACTGACAACTGCATGCATGACAAACATTTATTTCACATTATGATACAAATGACATCTTCAGCTGTCTAAAAAGTGCCCCTGCAAAAAAGGAATTGTTTTGTGTTTCCACTGGAAAGGCACATTACACTCTTCCGCCACACATGTAGTTAGGTGTTACACTATAGTGGCACAGGGATGCCCAGGAATCTCTCTACACCACAGGAGGTTTTATGAAAAAGCTAGATAAACACATGAGAAGAATGACTTGGTGTAGCTGGTCCTACCTGGAGATAAGAAGAACCAACTGCAGAGATGTTCTCTTAAGGTCTCCATCATTCTCATTTTCTAAGGTCATACATCTGTACAATTCATTTGTCACGAAAAACACTTCCTTGTAAAGTTTCAAACTTTAGCTGAGCAGCTGGATTGCAGCTGCCCTTTAGAAGCCAACACATCCACCCTAATATGACAATCCAATACTCAGAGGCATCCAAATGCCTAACAAAGGCATTATTATTATTATTATTATACCATCTGACTGCTGTATAGACAAAGAAATGAAGCCTTTTCCCTCAAGAATTCCCAAAGATAGAAAAACCTCTCACAAAACACAAGGTAAGACAAAGAAACAAACAAAACATCTTTAACTGGCAGTGTGCCAGAGGTGGTGTAGTCTGACAGGTCAAGAAGGTATGTTAGATTTACCAAATTAACCACTAGTCCATTACAACAGTGCTTCAGGATGTTTACTAAAGGCCTCAGCAGCCTGTCAATCCACCTACAGCTATAATGTAAGTATGATGATTTTCAAAAGGATGCTCCGTATATACAGATATAACTGTTTTTTTAAAATGGCCTTTCAGAAGACTCACTAATAGTTACTTGCTCTAGCAGCACAAAAAAAAAAATGTCTTTTTACCTTGGTATTCTGCAACTGCGCAAGGCTCGTGCAAGCATTTGCCAGAAGAAAATCTCCACTCAGAACAGCCATTTTATTTCCAAACTGCATATCCTTCAGTGGGCCATCACAGGACTTGAGCTCACCAATATTCACAATGCCACGATGCACCAAAAAGGCCGTGTGGATTAGTTCTGTAATCTCAGCCAGGCTCCTTTGACTGAAAGCAAAGAAAATGTACAATTATTTTTGATGCTGTAAATAAAACAGATTCTTGGAGGTGTGTGTGGAACATCCAGATATGCTGAACAGGTATTTTGTGAATTATCATGTTCTTCTATATATTTCCAGAAGCCATAACCAGGAGGTGTTAAACCCAGGGAACTATTGCTAAGTATTTCCAGGTAAACCATGGTTACATTTGGAGGAACTCTGCCCTTTGTTTGAATTCTTTCACAAAATAAAGCTTAATAATCAATGTAGTCCTCATGGTGCTTTCTGTTTTTGTTTTGTCTTCTAGAAGCTTGAGGGACACATGAAGAAAATGCCAAGCAGAAAGTACTGATGGGAAGGAACAAAGGATGTATCAGCAGGGGAGAAGCAAGGAAGCTGATCTGAGCACCTTTAAGAATGTTGCTCAAACTAGAGGTAGAACAATAACAGGATACCTCACAGTTCAACAATACTATGGGGGAAAGGCACTGAAGGGGGAAGAGATGAAAAAGGTGAAGATTTTAAAACTGCATACTAATGATATTTCACTGGTTATTTTAATCAGAAGCAGCAAAGGTGATTGTCCAGCAAAGGGGCAGACCCGATGTTATTTGGACAGGTTTACAAATCACTTCTTATTCTAACACACAGTGTGGTATGTTCTGAATTTAGGGGTTTCAAATCCCTGCAGAGAGGGATGCCAGACAGGTTATCCCACAGAGGTTTGCCCTCTGTTTTTCATTTTTTTGAAGAGGCATGAAAAGGCTCATCAGCACAGCCCTCTCCTCCCCTCCTCCTGCAATTCAACCCTGGAGCCCCCGATTGTGACTGTCACTCCAAGTAGCCCAGAGATGTCACCTTAGCTCATGACTGCAAGAGGGTGATGAAGAGACATAACTGAGCAGGGACAAAGGGAGGGGGGGACAGAGCAACGCACTTGCAGAACTGCAAACCTAGATACACACAGGCCCCCCCCTTTTATGAAATCTTCAGCACACTGACATCTGTCCTGACTCAAGCAGTTCCTTTTACGTCATGGAGACTTCACACATGAGCAAAAATGCAAGGCATGCCCTCAACTACACAGATGACTAAAAGGCCTTACAGTTCAAATTACATTGCATCCTAGCACAAGGCATGTTATGCTCCCTGTACTCATTCAAAAGTAGCCAAGAACTGATTCACTGAGTAACCAAACTGCTCCATATCTCCACATAGCCATATACCTGCTGATGCATGCTCAGAATAGAATCTGCTTCAGTATGGGCACAGTAGCGAGTAAATTAATACTGTTTCCTCCGGACAGTGCAGATGTGCTGCACCTGCCTCCAACAACATTAATCTAAAGTAACCTGCTGCCCCAAATCTATCTGACCTGTGAAGAGCCCCAGGAGCAGTTGTTTCAGGCCAATGATCTGTGCCAATTAGCAGGAGAGAAGAGCTGGTAGAGCTACACAGCTTGGGGAGGAATGCAAAAGGTAGGTGAGCAGGGGAAGAAGATTAACAGAGGTTCCCAAGGTAATCTGTCACACACACAAAATAAGCTGTTTTAAAAGCTGCCTTTAAAATTCACAATTTTTGCTCCACGCAGAGAAAAGCAAACTGAAAATAGAACAGCTAGACAGTCTCCATGTAAACAACAAAGCTGAAGGCTGATGCTGGCAAGGGAGAAAAGTGTACAACCTACATCTGCAGCATTGTAATCGTGCTGGGCTTGGCTCTAACAAAGGGTTAATAAAATTTCAAGCTCTGAGAAAAAGACTAACAAGACGTCCCGGTGCTCCTGCTGTCATTGTCAGGGCAGCCCTTGGAGGAAATGTCCGTATCAATTCGGTTTATCAGATGGACAGCTGATCAACATTAAAGAGACTTGCTCAGGGCAGACTGAGCCGAGCTACCTGTTATGAATAGCAATGAGAGCCCCCTGCTCCCTGCTCCCCATCTCTGCCATTTCCGACTGCCGCAGATCCCGGGACATATGGGGATCCCTAGTGACGAGCACATAAAGCTGCAGCTAACTCAAACCATGGCTCATTTCCCCCAGCTGAAGGCAAGCATCAATATCCTGAGGAGATCAGGCCCTCCTCTCTTGACTCCCAACTACTGAAGCAAAACGACGACTGTCCTATTTCTTCGTTTAATAAGCTTTTAATGAAGGAAATCAAAATCACCTCTTCGACTTGAGCATCGCTCTTCATGAAAAGGTTACACAAATACATCAGTGCCACACTTTTCAAATGCTCAGGATCTGGATGTTTTAATTTCTTTTTCTATAAATCTGTTTGTTCTCCAAACACTATTCATATTATACATGCTGATGAGAGAACCACATTAAGCAATATGAGCCCGATTCTCATCTTCTACACTGCTCTTCCACCCTCTCTAGCAAACTAAAATGTAATAACCAACGCTCTTGCAGAAACCTCAGGCAGAAAAGTTTTCATAATATTTTTTGTGACACCCCCCCACAATATCCTGGTGCAACTAATGAGTTCACAGTGCTGAGGCAGATACAAACAGGGCTCCTGATGTGACTTTGTCAAGCTTCCAAAAAACCCCTCACCAAAACCAGTGTTACTGAGTTGCTATTGAATATCTATATACCATAGATACCAATACCATGTACAGCTTTCTTGATCTGAAGCACGATTTCGTGATTAAATATTTTGTACTTGAAAGCAGCTAATCCCAAAATACAATAGTTTAATGTTTATGCAATGCAGGACTTAAACAACATATGACAGTACAAAAGGAGAAACAACAGGATTACAAATTCCTATTGCTTCCATCCCGTTCTTGCACCAGAGCCTGTGTTCACACAACAAAGAAGTGGTTGCCACAAGAATTACTTACATAGCAAAGCAGTACTGAGAAAATAGCTAGTATTTTACAAATATACAGTCTCTAAATGGAAGCAGGCTAAGGAATGCTTTTTGACCAAATGCCAACACACTTCACAGTCTTCACCAATGAAGCAAGAGGTCCCAGCAAACCATCACCAGCTGCCCCAGGGACTGCACATACAGACATCACATTTCAAGAGATGACACCATTTTTGAGCTCCTAACTCTCCTTAACCTCCTTTTCTTTCTCCCCTTCCAAAAATCAACCTACGTATAGTAATCTCATTCCAAAGAGAGTGGTACAGAGGCTTGGACAGTACTAGCAGGACCTTACTAAAACATTTTGATGGGTCACAGTCAAACAGGCACAAGTACCAATATTAGGTGTATTATTTAAGCAGAGTTAATTGTGAAACATGGCTCCCCATCCTCCTGCCCTCTGAGCCACCTAAATCCCAGAATCACTGGGGCTGGCAGTGATCTCTGGAAGTGATCTGGTCCAATCCCTCTGCTCAAGAAGGGCTACATAGAGTCAGCTGCCCAGGACTGTGTCCAGATGGCTTTCAAATATCTCCAAGGATGGAGACTCCATGGCCTCTTTGGGCAGCCTGTAAACAAGATGAAAAGACATACTGGCTCATTACCCTTTCAAGCCAATTACTATCTACCCTTCAGCGAATACTTTCCCCCGTTTTACAGTCTCTTATAAGCTCCTCAGACTTGTTCTTGGTGCTTATTTTTTTCTGTACTCTTCATGAAAAATCTGAATTTACAGACTTTTCTTGCCTGTGGTGATCAAAAAGGAGTAACATGTAAGTTGACTTGTTCTTTTCTGCTCTCGACTTCTTGTTCCTGCAGTACCAGTGCAACTAACTTAAATCTCAGTAAAATGCTTGCTATAAAGTATCCCTAAGGTTATGAGCTCCTCAAGCTGTAAATGTCATCCTGGAAAGAATAAAGAAAACACAAACTTCAGAAGTAATTAAAAAAACCCTTCAGCAAGGTCAATTGTAGCTATATTGACTCTAGGACTGTGAAACACCAGCCTGCAGGAAAACACTAGAAAAACGTAAAATTAAGTTATATAAAATGCTGCGGCAAGAAAAACAAGTGGAATTTCTCTTCTCCCTCTATGCTTTCCTCCACCAATGCAGTCACACAGATAACTGACAGTATGTTTTAGGGAACTTTGATAAATTGCTGAGCATACTTCAAAAATTCACTTATATCTGCCCTTCTAAACTAATGGAGTAACTGCATCACAGAATCATAGAATTGATGGATTAGAGGCACCTTAAAGGATCATCTAGATCCAACCCCCTGCATAGGCAGGGACACCAAACCAAGTTGCTCAGAGCCCCAGGGATCCACTTCCAGGGATGGGACATACACAACTCACCTGTTCCAGTGTCTCATCAACCTCACAGTGAAGAATTTCTTCCCAGTAGATAATCTAAAGCTTCCCATTTCCAATTTAAAGCCATTACCCCTTGTCCTATCACTACATGCCCTTGTAAAAACTCCCTCCACAGCTTTCCTGTAGGCTCCTTCAGGTACTGGAAGGATGCTGATAAGGTCTCCCTGGAGCCTTTTCCTCTCCAGGTTGAACCACCCCAACTTTCTCAGCCTGTCTTTGTAGGAGAGGTGCTGTAACCCTGTGATTATCTTTGTAGCCCTCCAGTGATCTTACCCCAATATCTCCATGTCCTACTTGTGTTGGTGACCCCAGAACTGGGCACAGTACTCCAGGTGGGGTCTCGTGAGAGTACAGAGGGGGAGAATTATCTCCCTCGACTCAACCTGCTTGTCATGCTTTTTTTAATAAACATCCTGCTGCTCTGACACCAAATTAAGGAACACAGGTTTTGCAGAAATTCTACACTCCTACAGGCACTGCATCTACAGAGAAAAATAAAGAACTAATGAACAAACAAAAATATGCCTCTATCTCAAAAAAATGCATTTAACAATTTTATTTTGGCTTAAAATTTCCTATTTGTATGCCTGGGAGTCTGCCTCATCACAGTGTCGCTGCTACTAATGGTCTTATTATGGAGATGAACTTCTCATGCAGAATTCTACACAAATTTTAATACCTACACAGGACTGTATGAAATGGTATAGGGGGCTGGCAAAATGCTGAAACAAAATTATACAGAAACAAAAGGTTTTGATAGTAAATTCCCTAGGCAACTTTTTTAAAAATTAATTTTTGCAGTGTTCCTTCTGGGCATCCTGCATACTCTCTTTGTTGTTTGTATTATCTTTGAAGATTTGCAACAATGAACCATGAGCTAGCATGATCTCTTAAAGAATTCTTAGAGGTGACTGCAGCCCCTCAAGTCCTTCTCTAAAACCAAATAATGGTATTTTGTAAAACATATAACAGAAACATTAGATAGTGCCATCGTATTGCTGTGAACAAAAGAATACAAAAGAATAGAGCTTAAATACTCCTCTGCAACATTTGCAATGGAAACTCAATCTCTCAGTAACAAGGAAACTTGATTCAGTTTACCTTTTATTATTAACCATGAGAAATATACTTGCCCTCTAAAAGGATGGTGGGTTACACAAAGAACTATTTAATAATTTTAAATGTTAATAGTAGACACATTATTTCACAGAAATGGACCAACAATTAAAATTAAACAGTAAAATTCATATTCTAAAATTTTCAGCAATGAAAAAAGACAACGGAACTGTAAAAAATTCTGCAAGAGTTTTTACAACTGAACTCTTGATTTAAAATTACTGATAGTACACATCAAATTTGAACATCTTCTGTGTGACGGTTAATCCATTAGTTTCCCTTCAACAAACAAAGAATTAATTTGTAATTAATTGTAAAGCTGTACAATTGGTATTGTTAAAAAATACATTAAAAATATCAGCATCCATTGTATTTTAGTGACAATCATAATAATCTATATATACCTATGAATGTGAAAAATGAAATAATTCTTTAGTGGAAAATTAGATATGAAAAACCATTGGCCAAAGAATTCCATTAATTATCTTAAGCACTGACTGTGTATTTGGGCAGAACTTGGTATCTGATTTACTTTTTTTTTTTTTCTGACCAATGAAGAGATAGAAAACCTTCTATAGAGACAAGAAGATGCATACACTAAATTCAAGTTCATCCTTCTGCTCTCTTCAAGACAACCCACTTAGTTACACAGCAAGAAAAGGCTGGGCTTTCTACAGTTCTTTTCCCCATCCCCTGTCAAAGTCAGTGCCATGGTTAATAAAACCATGATTAAAGAACAATGCATAGTAAGTAACAAATAGCATCATGGCAATGGAAGGTCACATTCTCATCTTCTGTATGTCATTTCTCTTACAAGAATTTAAAGGAGGGGGCGGGGGTGTTTCAGCTACTCAACCTGTAGGATAGGTGGTTTCACTAACAGGAAAAATGTTCAGGATAAAGGCACAGACTTAAGCACAGGACCAAATATTCACTGCATGATCGTGACTCACATATCTGTTATCTAGCAGAAACCATCTACTGTTATCTTTTAATAAAGCCAGAGACTGACTGCCAAGATTCCTCCTCTCTCAGTCTTTAAGCTACAGTAGAGGCATCTTCCACATAAGGGATGAATGAAGTTGAAAAACATCAGTTCTTATGAAGTATGCTGAGCCTGCTGTTTGACTGCGTTCCTGTCAATCAATTTATTTTTAAACTGGACACATATCTTATGCCTTTCATCTCCATCCCTTCCTAGAAACACCACATTTTTGAAGGAAAACTTCTACCTATATCCCTTCATCTACTTTTCCTTCTTTACTCTTGAACAACCTTACATTTTCATTCTCTGTCTCCCCCACCACTGAATATTGGTTTATTACTTTTCCCCCTGATTTGTCTTAGTAATGTTTCTTGTGTTGGATGGCACCATCACTACAATTCCCCTTTCACAGTCCACAGGCTAAAAGAAATATTCCCAGCCTGGAAGCAAAAGCATCCAGTCTGGGAAGCAGAGGAGAGCATCTAGACAAAGACCTGGTAAAAACCACTATGCCAAGTTCACTTTGGGGGGGAAAAAAAAAAAAGTGTTCATCAGAGAAGCCAGCAGAAGAAAAGCACCAGTATCAGTAAGACAAACTGATGTTTTCATGGAGTTGGAGGCAGACTTGAAGACTGGGAACAACAAAGATGAGAACATCAAGAGCAATCCTGCAGAGTAAGAAGTATATAATAACTGCAAGAGCTAGAAAATCAGTGACAATCCATCTGAGTGAGCAGATAAGATCAGGAAGGTTGGGCTGCAAAAGGTGAGAATCCAGATAAAGTCACCATAGAGACAGTTCTTGTCATGTTAGGACTTTTATAGCAAAAAGAATGCAGAGAACAGGTAATAAAGAATATTTGCATTGTTCATATGAGATGTGAGGCATGGTAGCAAGCCTAGGTATATTTTTAAAGCCCCATAAACAAGGATATGAGAAACTTAAATACCTTCTTATCTTATTTCACTTATTACAGAATCCATGATCACTAGAAAGTGACACATCCATTACTTTTCATTTTCTCACAGACCTTTTCTACATTGCTAGGGAAGAAAAAGTAGACTTGAGATGTAAGCCAGTAATTACATAGGTATAGTTATTTTTAAAAATAAAACAGATCTTACAGTTCACGTTTTATGGCTTTTTGTTTGGTTGGGTTTTTTGCTTGTTTTTTGTTTTGTTATTTTGTTAAGGGGGTCTTGCTAGCCTAACTAATCAGCTCAGAGGAAAAAACAAGAATATACCTGAAGATTTAGAAAAAAAAAAAAAAGTAAGATATCTGGAAAAAGATATTTCTTCGATTACTTCAACACTGATGCTAAAAAAAAGAAAAAAAAGTAATAAAAATTGTAGAAACCCATTTATAAGTATATTGTCAAATTTATTTTATCCCTGTGGGAAGATTCACAGTTCCAAAATGAAGAAAAGCTGTCAATGCAATAATGTATTTTTATAAGGATTTTATCAAGACTAACATTTCCAATAAATAAAAGACAAGTTGAAATTCTAGTTGGTGTTTGCTATACATTTTATTAACAGCTATGCAGACCATGCCAAGTACTACATCAAGTCACTGAAAGAGCAAAGATGTTGACTTCTTTCATTTTGTAAATAATGATGCTGATATTTCATGAGTAATGTATGTCAGCAATATAATGTATTGTCACAATCTTGAATTTCTAAAAGGAAATTTCCTACCTCAAGAAATGCTGCATCCACTTTGAATTTTCTATTAAAAATTTAATTTGCTACAAAGAGTTCATATCAGAACAAAAAAAATTAGGTACAAGGGAACATGATCTGATGTTCACTACATTTGTAATATGAAAACCATAGCAGTATATACAAATGCTCTTCACAAATATTATATATAATATTCAGAACCAAATTGTATTATACATTAGCAATATGTTCAGTGATAAAACAAGCTGAAACATTTAGCTAAATTAAACAGAAAAATGTGAATACTTTTTGGAAACTATTGAAGACTATTTTGCTATATGACCAAACAGCCACCATTACCCAATTAAAAAGACTAAGCTGATTTTAAAAAATTGTCAAAAATTCATGACTTAGACAAAGCCAAACCAGCTATAATTCCTTCCTTCTCTAGCTCAAAGAAACTGTAAAACAGATAGCAACAAACACAAACCAGAGAAACCAGGCCAGGAAGAAAATTGATAAAGGAACAAAAAAGAAAATTCAGAGATGGACAGGAAGCTGAGCAAAGGGAATTAAAAAAGGATATACTAGGAAACTGTCAAAGCCAAACAATTTTAAGAACTACATTGGTCCATCAGGTAAGGGTGCACAGAAATATAACATCCCAAAGGCAAGAGATTTAAGAAAACCTGTTATATTTTTAAGCAGTACATTTATACAACCTTCTAGTTCAGTTGTGAATAGTAATGCTCATGAATGGCAGTATTGGTTACAATTTTATAATAGGTCCAGAGAACCTGCAGTCAAGAAGGAAGGCAACAGAAAAGGAATGACATAGCTGAAAAACAGCAAAGAAAGTAAATCATCCTTAATACTGATACAACTGAGAAGGTTCAATACTGAAGTCAGAATACACTTTTTTTTTTAAAAAAATGTCTAAAGTTTTCAGCTAGAAAGAAGAACATACAGGACTACAGACTCTTCTGAGAATAAAACACAAGGTTTGGAAAAGGGTGGAAGGAAGGTGAAGGAACAGATGATACCAAATAAATAGTTAAAATACAGGATACCACTGTAGTAAAAAAGGCTAACAAGATCCATTGATGATCCACATGAGGAACACCAACAAAAGCTGTGTTTCTGTCAACCATGGGTTTCTGATGCTAGTAAAACAAATCATTGTTTAACTTTATTCAGGAAGAATTCAGGAGAATAGGAAGAAGTTTAGAGAAGAGTCACATAGTACAAGGAAACTTCAAAAGTGAGAAACTAAATCTGTTTAATGTACAGAGGAGGTTGTTATTAAATTGAATTAAATTGAATTGTACTGAGTAGACAGACTTGGTCACAGCATTTAAAGAAGGTTTAAGTATCTTCACTACAGAAAAAAAAAAAACCAACAAAACAAACCAGAGAAGAAAATACTGAGATTATCAAGCAAGGATAAAAGATTCAGTAGCTTGAACCTAAGCAAATCCAGGGAAGACGAAGGTGAATTTACTTGCTAAAAACTATTACAGAGTAATGATGGATTCTCCAACAATAGCACAACTGATACTTGATGAAATCCTATATAAAGTATTAGACCTGATTCAAGTTGTGGAAATCTTAAAGCCTGTTTTGTATTGCAAGCCAGTCTGAATAGCAGATTCATCTCTCTTACAAAACATAAAGCCAAGGGAAGGATTCTCAGAAAATAAACCAACAACTTAGATTTGGCAGCAGTTGATGTTGGTCCCTGTGTCTGAAAACTTACTATTGGCCAGCAGCCTGCTTTCTTTTGAGGTATTGATGCTTCAGCATTGGGATTTCTGAATGCATATGTTTCAGCCACCTTATTCAGGAGACACACCACACTCAGAGCCACTCTGCCCATTGCTGCTACTTCCCATTCCCAGCGCAGGAGTATCCAAAGCCACCAGCAGGCTGGTAACTCCATAGATATATTGAGTTTAATTCTGTGTTACTACACACAGAAAATAAACATTTCCGAATTAATTTTAAGCAAGATCTGTAAGAGGAAATAACCTATATTCAAGATGCACGTCTGTCTTTACACATTTAGTTATCCACACTGGTAATGCAATGTATTTGGTGCTGTACTAACCTGGGATTACTAACCTGGATAATGTACAAGGATTCCCATAAAGAAGATAAAGAAAACCAGAGACTATTTACAAAATCATTTTTTCTATATAAAAGGGTGTATATTTTACCTAAATATACATACTTTCTTTAATTACAGTTTTCCACATAACCATTAGGGGATCTAGCCACGCAAGTCACATTTATTAAAGGCAGCATGTCAAATAAGAGTTGACAATTAGAGGCTATATCAATACACATTATGCCAGATGGTAATGAGCCATACACAAAAGGCCAGCCATCCAAAATAATCACACCATTTTCCACAGAAATGTTGAAGAGGTTATGGTTTATTACACAGTGCTCATTAGATATACAGTGGCAGCATTAGCAATTTTTCGTTCATTTGTGTCTCATTTAAGACTCTGCCCCCACAAGCCCATTCAAATTAGTACACAAGGTTAAAATCATTATGGTCAGAGGGAAAAAAAATGAATTTTTATTATTATTTTACAGTAATGGTAGACCAAAAGGTGCCTGGAATGTATTATTCTCTCACTATTATTATCTAACACAGGATACTAAAAAGAATGAAAGTCACTGTTATTTGCCATGAAGAAAGCCTATTTTAAATGAACAATCTCTATACTATTTAATTAATAACACCAAGTGAAAACAGCAGTTAGGTTGTGACACAAAGTGACAACAGTCACATAAATAAAAGTTGAAACTGAACTTCCAGATTTGAACTTTATAGTCTGCTTTTCAATTTGCTGCTTTAACAGCATGAAAATATTTAAGTGTCCAAAAGACAACTCATCCTTCAGAGCAGATTGGAAAAAAGTAATCTCAAATAACTAGAGTGCCACCTCTGAGAAAACACCCCTGAGACATTTAAGGTATCTTTCTATCCTGCTGTATATGTTGACTTCTACCTAGAAAATTACCATTGAAGACATTCATTTTCCTGCCTTTTTGTGTTTATAGGAGGTATATGGGTGAAACGTTGTCACAGGGCACATACGAATATTTGGCAGCACAAGCAAGGATTATGTTTATTGCTTAAAAACATGCTGATGTCACCGAATTTCAAGTGGCAGCCAGCATTTGGAAGTCAAAAAACTGCAAGAGAAAGAGAGAGGGTGGACTTGAGCACCGGACGTGCCACCTGAAATCATGACTGCAGAGAATCAGCTTTTCAGTCCCAACTCCTCTTCTGAAGCATGCAGAGCATCACTCTGAAATCTGGGTCTCTCATCAAGCAGCCACCCAGCTCACAAGACCAGGGCATCCTAACACCTCCTTCCTTGGTTGCTCCTGCTGAGCTACTCTGCCGTTACACAAAATGCTGAATTATTCATTCAGCCAGATGGCAAGAGAGTGAAAAAAGTCCCTCAGTCTCCAGGAGATTACAGAAGGGAAACGTGGGACACCTGGACTCCAGTTCTTGCTCCATAAAGTTACTGGGAGGGAAACAAGATTTGGGCATTCCCGACCCATGTGTCCTATATCCCTGTGTGAAGAGGATTTTTCAGAAAATTCAGACAGAGGAGGACCTAGGATTTGCATCCTTTCAAATATTTGTGGAGGCCAAGCTGGACTGCCTGCATCCTCAGAGAACTTTTAGTCAGTGGCTAAAGAATGCAGAGTAGTGTTAGCAGCGCGTTTCCAGTTTGGAAATCCCACCCAGACTATTTCCTGTTTAAACTAGACAAAGAACCTTGTCCATATTTTGCAATTGTTTGAAAGATAAAAAACCCATTTTGTTTGATAAAGTCTTAAAAAAAAAAACAAACAAAAGACCCACAACAAAAAACCCTTATGAAATTAAAAATGAATCCCAGGCAATACAAGTCTATGATAACTGAATAGGTTGATAACTAAATACAGGGAATAGTTTTCTATCAACAATAATATTTTACATCACATTCTTTCTACTACTTGCCATTTGTACAGTTCATTTTATTACTGACAAACCTACTTAGTCCAACAAGGTGGCATTTTTGGAGGCAGACACTGGCAAACACAAAACAAATAGGAAACCAGTGCAGTGTGAGACAAATAGAAGTCCCTGATTTATTAAAAAAACATGAGGGCATCAGGTTAATTTAAAGTTCTCATCAGAATATGGGCAAGCAATATGTACAAGTTTTCTATATTTATTTTTATGCTAAATTTCCAGACAATTCAAAGCAGTTTTAAATTCTCTAATGTTGACTGAGAAATGGAAGACCAGTGGCCAATTCCAGGAAAGCTGATCACAAGCATGCCCACTTCTGCACAACTACCAGTGGTGCAGAAAAACAGTCACCACTGTTTCATTAAACCAGCAGTACTAAATTTTTAAAAACTGAAGGTAAAAATAGAGACATTTGAATACAACAGGGTGGAAGAAGAGCAAGTCAAAAGACGACTTTAAAACAGAGCTAGCATAAAGGTCATCTTTTTGGATGACTGAAGTGAGCAAGTTGCAGGTATTGTAAACAGGAATCAAAAATAGACAAGATAGGACATAATCAGAAGCTTTGGCAACATCTGCTATTGCATGGCCTTGGAAAAATTGGACACATGATGCAAGGAAAGACAGAAAGACTCAGAAATCAATATATACTAATGAAAAACTCAAAATAAGATACGAATTAAAGGATTAATTTGGGGATAGGATGAGTGATGTCAAAGCAGAAATCAAAAGGAACATGATGATGAAGAAATATTTTGTTATGGAAACGACCAGGACTCCATCCCTTAAGACAGACTGTTTATGGAGCAAATAGGCACTACCCAGGGTGCCCATCCATCCAGCATTACCCAGGTTTGTTCTATGTGTCCTCCAGAAGAAGTGTCCTCCAATTACATCTCATGCATCTATTCCATATCAAATTTCACATCATCATTTTTACATCATTTTGACTATTGGGTGTTTTATTTAACAAAAATACTTAAATACTTGCATTAAAAACAACTGCAAGGATACGAAGGGAACTCAAACATCTTATTTGCAGGTAAATGGAAGAAACAGGTTACTAACAATTAGTTTTATGGCGATACTTTCTCTTACTTTACATTAGTTGTTTCTCAGCCCTCTGAGACTTTGAAGCATGGCTATAATTTTATTTGCAATGACTCTGGGAGGCAGTTTTAACCAATGTTACAGAAATTCCCATTACTGTGTACTGTCAACTATGCAGAGATCATCAGCATGACTTATCACTGCGAGTGTTGCTCTACAATATCTCTGAAGAGTTTGTCTATAATTGTATTCAATGTAGCTGAAAGCTAAGGTGCAGTAACCTTGACATTAAAGCTCTGCTACTAATGACACTTGAAATACACAGAACCTTTTTATGCAAGAGAAAAGAAGGTAACCTTTTTTATGCAGTGAAAAACGAATACCTGATAAATGAGGAGTCCTGTTATGAAAACATGAACTGCTCGGTGAAAAAGGCATAAAAAAGTAAAATGTAAATCATCAGAATACAGACTAGCAGATAGAATCGGAGTTTATTTTATTTATAAAATTATGTATATTTTTTACCATGCTTATATATAGTCTACTCTGAAATACTAATAAATACCCAACCCTGTTTGCAGAACCACAGATACCTCATACTATCAAGGAAACCTGTCCTATTTTGAACAGCTGTAACTGCATTTATGTTAGTCAGTAATTAAAAGTATGGTTATCACACCTGCTCTCCTCTCTCCTGCTGAACTTCCAGTGTTCAGAACTGGATTAGGAACATTAATACCATATACAAAAATGGTTTATTATAGGAATGTTTATGCTTTTAACAGAGCAGAAGCATGCAGCAGATGGATATTGCCTGCCATGTACAACGAATGAGACTAATAGCTGAAGGGAGACAGCAGACTTCTCGGAGACCTTGTCCCTTACACCAGGTGTGGTGACAGAATGGCCAGCAGGGAAAGGATAATAAACCTTTTGGAGCAAGGCAAAGACTGCTGCTTCTGGGACCAGATCAGCATAGTAACAAGCATTCGGTGCTGCTGATGTCTGCAAAGTTTTATCATTATTATTAGTATATATTTTATGCAATTGGAGTATTAAATGATAACGAAAAAATGTGCTTTTTCATGAGAAAAACCTACCTATTATTATACTATGGGCACAATTTCGACCTATTTTTAACTTATTTTGATCATTTCTATAAGGTCTCTGAAAATCTCGTGCAATAAAATTTTTTTGTCCTTTCATCCCAGAATGATTCAATCTACACATTTTAATAAGGGGCAAAATAACATCAACCAATGCAAGCAACATTAACCTCAAGTGGGTGACAGTGCAGAGATCACTAAAAACTATTAACTCACCTTCAAGAACAATTTCTGTAGAATTCCTACCTGAGTCCACAAAATAGGATCACTCATGGATTGCAGCCACTACTGTAGTTTTACTAAAATTCAATTTGCTGACTGGAACAGCACATGAATATAGCTGAATTTTTGCACTGGTTTTCTTGCATGGATATCAGAAGCTGTAATGAAATTTCAGCTTACCAAAGTAAGCCTTCTACAGAACACTGTTTTGGTGAAATATCATTCTGAGAAAGAAATTGGAAACACTGTACAATATTCAAAACTTTCTTCCATTTCTTCCCTTTCTGGAAAAATTAGATGCATAATTTGACTGCATATTCTCTTCTGTAAAAATTAATAGAAATTTAGCAAAGTCCTTGGAAAAATTAAAACTTAAGACTGCAAATACTTTAATGGACTTCAAGAAATGGGCAACCAAGCTCCCAAAATCTCAGAAGTTTTCAATTTCTGTAAACCACAGTAAAAAATAATAGCACCTTTCTATACGTAATCTTTGACTGCCTAAGCACCTTCTCAAATTCAACACAGTTAGACTACCACGTTGCATTCATATTCTTGAATTCATCAATAAATCTCTCATTATTCCTCTTCTCAAATTACTCACCACCATCATCATACATATTTCTAGTAACTTAAACTCAGAATGCAACCATTTACCTTCAAATCTGGATTTGCTAGTTTTGCATTCATACCTAAATGCCCTTATGAAATGAAGTAACAATTTAACTTCCCTTTTATTCTGATAGCCAAGGTGAAACATAACAATATGGACAATATAGAATGGACTAATAATGTCCGTTCAATTTAGTGAAATAACATCTCATGCCCATTGACAATGTTTCTGCAAAGATGAATAATTTTTATCAATGATCTCTTCCACTCCTGCATTAAATAGAATGCTAAATAGAACTCCCTGTCACTCCCTGAAGGAAATTCAGTTTCTGCAATAAGGAATTTTTGATTTTATATTCTTTACTAGAATTTGACTTAAAATTATTTCTCCTCAGCTTCCAAAAGAAAACAAAAGAACAACAACCAAACCATACCTCCCCTGCCTAAAAAACCAAACCAAACAAAAAACTGTTCTTAGGCAATTTTGCCTCTCTTTCTGGTTTTTCATGCCAAAGAATGCCATTTCTTATTACCTTGAACAGTTCTGGCTATAGCACTAAAATAAGTGGTAACTTCTCTCTTTCCTTGTATTTCCCCTGCTTACCTACTATCTGTGCGTACTCACATGCCCAACTTTATATTGGAATATATTACAAATAACCAACTTCTCTGTCCAATAACAGAATGCCCTATCTACTACAAATCAATAAGCTACTTTAAAATTTTATTTTTTTTTTTTTTTTTTTTTTTTTTTTTTTTTTTGTTAAAGGCCAGATACTAGTGAAGTGATAAAAAAAATTCATTCACTTAATGTATTATGTGATCGGGGTCCAGAATGTGCCATTATGTCAAGTGGAAGGAAATGGGATATTCATAGTCTTTATATAGTCTCATGAACTCTAAGAAAAAAGGATACCTTCTGAGATGGGAGGGCATTGTTCACCAGCAGTCAGGCACTATTACTTACACAACCCCAAAACAATCTGTTACTACCACAGAAACAACATATTTCACATACATATACAAATATGCCAAAGATCAGTAAGTATTTTTATACACATATACATGAAGAGCATAATAAAGGCCTCCTCAACTCCACCCCAGCAAGTGAAAAACTGTAATTATCTTCAGTTATAGTATATCAGAGCACTGGCTGAATCATATTAAGAAAATAAATTAATTGGCACAGTTAGCCTGGTAAAACTTAACTTTGCTTTACTACAAATATTGCAGAAATCTGTATTGAAACTGCATAATTGCATTGTAAAATTTGTCAAGGAAGAAGTTAATAGGTTGTGCCTGGGCAGAGGACAGCTGGTACTTCAGCAGATGGGAAAGCATGGGAGATATCTTGGGACTGTAGGACAAATAAATTACATCGATGCAGTTACTTAAGAAGTTGCTGTGAAGCAATTGGTCACATTGACATCATAGTTCTGAGGGGTAAGCAGTCCTCAGATTTGTTTTGTGTTCTCATCACAGCATGGGACTGCACTAAGGTGACAGCTGGAAATTTCTCTGCACAAACACTACGTTTTGAAAAGAAAATGTGAAAGTTCTCAAGCAGAAATTAGTTGCAAGGGGAAGATTTTACAGCAAACCACCAAAAAACAGCTCCTGCAAAGTGCTCTGGTACACGGAGGTGTCATACCACAGGTAGGCTGTACTAGGTCTGGTGACCCACAGTCATCTGGCCTTGGTTTGAAAAGTTCCACTAGGATAAAGGCAGGACTTTCTTGCTCCTACAGCTGCTCCAGAATGTCATCAGTTCTGCTCTAGTTTTGTATGCTACACCCGCATTGTGGCAGTCCAGTACTGACTTCACTAGAGGTGGGATGAGGAAGCTCCACAGGAAAAGGGTGGGCTGGACAGTCATACAGAGAACAGGCAGCACCATGGTTTCTCCATGGTAAGTCATTGCCTACTGCACTGACTACAGCACTGAAAATTACTTCATTTTTAAAAAGCAAAACAAAAAACCCTTTGCAATGTACAGACCAAGTTCACCTTGCTCAGTTATCTAGTGCTGAACAGACTTACTTTGAAGATTTGTGTCCATGCCCCTGTAAAATTAGCTTCAATGCAGTGTTTTTTGATTTATTCTACAGCACAGGGAGAGGACCTTTTCTTATCCAACACATAATTGCTGTATTTGCACATGCTGTGTACACTGAAAACAATAAAGAAGTTAATGAAGAAAAGTACTGGTTGTGATGAATTAGTAATGTTGTTAGATTTGTATTTAGAGTTGATTTTTATTGTTGTGGGTGGAAGATGATCAATAGGAATACGTAATCAAGTTGTATGTGTTTTTCATCTCCTGAGACTCATCTTGTAAATGAGATGAAGTATCTCACAGGATTTATCCTGGAGAGCAAAAACTAAATAGAATAATTTAGAAT
Source organism: Florisuga fusca (assembly GCA_038090715.1). Taxonomy (NCBI): domain Eukaryota; kingdom Metazoa; phylum Chordata; class Aves; order Apodiformes; family Trochilidae; genus Florisuga; species Florisuga fusca. Next base: position 55,131,126 of record JAAWXA010000001.1, on the reverse strand, counting down.
CATTGCTTAGATTTCCTCTCATTAAAAGCTAAGGGAAAACTACCAAGGATTGGGAAACAAAATTATGCACTTCTTGATGATTATAAAAGATACCACTGCTCATACTGCTCATATTTTGAGATACTTCTCCCATTATCTTTCAATTTTTTTTTTTTTGTCAGGAGCATCATACTTCCTAGTGTGCTTAGATATTGAATAATTTAGGACCACACATTTTCTCTACCAGTTAATTTGCTAAGCTTTCAAAGTACATGCTGCTTGGGATACTGCACCTTCGCTGAAAGCCAGCCTTCCAGAAGATAGGAATAAGAAGAGTAATTCCCAAAGGAAATCACTTTCATGATAAAGAGTCCTAATGTGCCCCAGCAAAGGTGAGGATTGATTGTTATGGCCTATTGTTACTATAATTAGAAGTCAAATACCAATTAGCAGTTTCATTAATAAGATTAATCTCTGCAATATCTGCAGCTGAGACCCAGGGCTTGTGTGCAATAAGCCAGACTGAATTTAAAGTGCAACAGCTATTCTGCACTAAAACTCCCAGTTTGAATATTTACACTAGACAGAAGAAAAAATGTTCTGCCTTTAAGTTTTGAGTTCCTACATACACTATTGGTCTTACTACATCTTTCTCATTTCTTGATCTTTATTTTGTTTAACCACGTTCTACCTTGATTTACATCATTAATGGGGATAGGTGCAATGCAGCATGAAGTCTTTCAAATGACGATTCAGTCACTCCCTCTGCACCAGGTCAGGGGAAATGTAATTTAATTTTCCATTACTAGCTAATCTTAGACAAGTAGTAATGTGAAAAAAAACAAACCAAACAAAAAAGAAACTTTACAAATACAGAAATATTCTTCATATGACAGGAGTCCATTATAAAGTTAGGCAACATTTAACTGCTTCACAGGTGAAGGTAAGCGACAGTCAAATCCAGTCTCCCGAATCAATACACTACATAGTTCAAAGTACAGAAACTGAAAGAAGGGCAAGAACTAAACGTGAGGTAAGAAATCACACAGTCATTCTCTCTGTATTCTTGTGTGCACCAAAATCATCACTCACATGGTCATTCCTTGATTTTATTCCATTTGACTTTTGTCTTTTACATTAACTCTCAAACAGAATTTGTTCACAGACAAACCTACTCGTGCAATGTAGAAAAGAAGACTTTTCTAATATTTAGTAGGAAACAGGTCAAGGCAACCTTTAGCCATCATTTACACAGTAACAATACAATTAATCTCACCTTCATCAAATTTATTCATGTTTGCCATGGCTTATTAGTCAGGAAGCTTTGTAATGGATTTGCATTTTCCTTTCTTCCTTTTAGAGGGAGAGTATCTGATTTCTTCACATAGAACTATTAATTAATCAAGTAGAAATTTATGTGGAGGCACCTTTCAGTTGGAAAGCATTTAAACAGTTATGAATCATTACAGACACCTTTAAGCTTGCCTAGTGTAGAAAGTATTTGCTGGCAAAGCTTTACTGGTGAGATGAACAAGTATAGATACAGCTTATACAGTAAAAGAGCTGCTCTGTCAGAGTAATATTTACCTGTTCCTAAACCAGAAGGCAGCCTTTTGCTGTTGCAGTCATCTCCTCCAGCTGAAGATGTGACAGACTTCTGAGTCAGAACCAGCATTATAATATCACAGCAGTTTGCTTGCACTCAAAAAGACAGGACAAAGGCTGCTTGCCAATAACTGGAACTCTCAGGAAATAAAGAGCCCAAGGTGCACATTCTCATGGTGCATTTATTCTGTTCATCACTTGAACTGGAACACCTTTTACATTTTCTTAACCTCTAGAGATGTGCTCACACCCCATACTCTATTACAATAAATACACAAAGCAGAGTATTGCCATTTCAGATCCCTCTCAACCATAAAGTCCCAGGACAGAAGCCCAGGACATATGCAGAAGTGAAGTCAATACACATGTCCATTTATGGAAACGTGTGCACACTGCAAGTTTCAAAAACATACTATAACTAGGATATAGGCTTTCTACTTTTGACTACACTAGTCCATATTTACCTTAACAGACTGCAGTTGTCCAAGGATCATCATTCACACAGCTTCGATTCCCTGGAGGCAGCCAGACTGCCTTTCATGCATACAGCAATTAAAGATTGCTCTAACAAGCACAGCATCAGCTCTGTTATGCCTGCCATGGCATAGGTTTCGGAGAAAAAACACAGAGCTGCAGATGGTGAGCTGTCACCTGTGAGAAATGGAAAAGATTCCTAGTGTCCCCACTAACACACAACAACTTTTGGTGGCAAACCCCTAAGACAGGCAAGACCTTTTATGCTTGTGTTCTCATAGCAGACCTTAACACAGCTCATGTTACTAATTCAGAAAATCTTGGGATGGAAAGTTCCTTGGGTATTTCAGCTCCCAAGTGACCTTAAGGACACTAACAGGTCAGATGACACCAACATCAGTGTGGCTTCTTGTGACCTACATATTCATGAATGCACACCAATTGCATCATTACACACAGAGAATGAGGCTAAAGGCAGGGGGTAGAAAGTTCTCTCTTCTGTTTAAAATGCATTTTGATTATCATCTTGTGAACACAACTATATTCTTGAAAGACCTCACCATCACGAAGGAAGGCAGGTGAGTCTGACCTCACTGCTGACTCTTTGAGTAGGAAGGAGGTTGGTCTACAAACCTCTTGAGGTCCCTTCCAACTTGAATTATCCTGTGAACCCAGATGTACTGTCAGCACTATCTGGTTCATCCTAGAAGGATCATAATGGAAGACTGAACTTTCTCTGAAGATGAAGTAAAGCTCTTTGGAATCCAGGGGAAGGAAATTAAGTGAAGGCAAAGTTTTGTTTTCATATCTAGCAAAGAAAATCTGGGAGTAAGGTAGATGGAACTGCAGAGGGACAAAGAAGTATGTCCTCTACCCTTAGCATCCTTAGAATTATGCTACCCCCTCCTGACTTCTTTGGAAAGGAAGAAACTTTCCAAAGGAAAAGCAATCAATGGATGAATGAACCCTCTTGTTAAGAACCGGTATGCCTTGGAGACCTTTAGGTTGCAAATCAATTTTCCTACAAAGAAGGGGAGAACCAGATGACTTTGGCATAGGGACAATGACAAAAAGCCTGCAAAATCAGACTGTGTAGGCAATTTATGGGTGTTTCATCAAAAAAGGGTAAGCGGGGGCACTTAGTAACAATTACTACTCAAACCTGACCAGCAAAAGATCCATCACTAAACAAGGAGCTGGCACTTGCTGCTAACTTCCTCTTAAAGTGGGTTTTTCTTGGAAGCAGCAGTTCCAAAATCACTACTGAAAAAACTAAGTAAAATGAGTTCTTGATCACTGTCACTGCAGTATTACCACCACTCTTGCAAGCAGCAGGAAGAATTCTGATTCAGAGACAAGTTATTCAGTGAGCACCTTTTTCCTGTAGGAAAGCATGTTTATCTTGCAAGAGATACATTTCTGGAGCTCTAAAGGCCAGCTGCATCTTTCTGAGAGAGAAGAGGAACAGACAGAGCCCAGTATTGATAGTATCAATCCAGCAATCTGCTGGGTTTATCAGGTTTTAGTACAGATCTGAAATAGCACATCCTATATTCCCAGCACACACAGTCACCCAGTTGCTGAATTTGATAGAGGAAGAAAAAAAAAAAAAGAAAAGAAAAAGTCTTAGATGACTATAGAATAAACCAGTGTGAATGCACGGGCCAATTTGGCTGAAAAAAAGATTATTTTTTTTAAACCTCAGACAAGCATCCAAGGAAATCTGCAGAGCTGACTCAATGCATGTCAGGATGTCAGTACTAGAGGGTATTTTTGAAAGTGGCACCAAAAAAAAGGAAAAAAAAAAAAAAAAAAAAAAAAAAAAAAAAAAAATAAAGCAGAAAATGAGCCCGAAGAAAATAACTTCCTGTATTTGAGCCAAGGATAGAGAGGTCTAAAGAAATAGCATAAGTTTGTTCTTCAGTGTCACTTGCATTTTAAGCTCCAATGTAGAGGCTGTCAGGAAACAATTGCTAAATATAAAGCCATGGAGACTCCTCAGTACCCAGAACCCAGTGAGTAGTGTAATGGCAGACATGAACTGAAAAAAATCTCTTTGAATACTTAGAGAGAGGACCCAAGCCAGTCTCTGTACCTTCAACTTGTGAGAATCTAGCTCCAACTATGAAGCTTAAAGCTGTAAGTGTTCAGAAAACCATATGAGCTTCATTTAAAAACCTTCCAACAGCAAAGTAAAAGACAACAAAACCAAAAGCAACCAACCAAACCAAAAAACACCAAACCAAACAAAACCCCCACAAAAACCAAAACAGAAACCAAAACCAAACAAACAACCCGCAAACACCAAATAGCAAGCTGCATCCAACTGAGTTTTGCTCTTAAATAATGCAATGGAGAGGAGTGTCAAACTCAAGTATAATCACCAGTTAGGAAACATGTCTCAAAGCTCTTGAGAAGGTCTAGGCTCCTGTGTCACACCTAAGGTGTTGTCTGATACTATTAACATGATAAATTACCATTACTTACATTCTATCTAAACCCAAATGTGCATTTTGCTTTCCCTTCAGCATGAGAGCAAGAAGGAGTTTCAAGGGAATATGGGATGCATGCTTTGCTTGAGGAAAGGCAATGACATCAACCCTTGCATGATACTGCTTGCATATTCTGTAGTGAGCACTGCACTTCATCATTATATTTGCAATGCTTCTGAAGCCAAGGAAATATTTTCCCAAAGGCCAAGAGGCCAGGAGAAAGTTTCAACTTCAGGAAATCTGTCCAGCAGCTGAAACAGAGCTGTTTATCATCCTGCTACTTTTCCTCTTCATTCTCTTTTGGGATCACTGGTGCTGAGCTGGAAGTAAAGCCAGTTTGTTTTCCCAGCCAATAGGAATAAAGTCAGGTTGCTGGCAGCATGGTAGGGAGGTGGTTTGTACAGAGCAGAGCATGCCAAGCAGACTTTCATGACACTTCCCCCCTTATCTTCAGCATGGCTCATAGGCAACCAGCAATTACTATGATGCCCTTGCACACAATGACCCCTGAGCTCCCCTCCTGATGCAGGGGAATCAATCTCTCCTGCAAATTATGAAGTGCTAAAGCTGGAGCCAACACCAGCCAGAGGCAGCACCATATAACTGCACTAGCCTTGTCACTGTTACTACCTAAATTGTAATCCTCATTATTCCGAAAAAGATTTTCTGGTAGCAGTCATCAGTTTTGTTCCATTGTATACCAGAAAAAAACAAATGCCAGCTAGGCAGCTAGCTACTCTATTTTTATACACTCAGGTCAATTGCCCCACAAATTGTTCCCCCTATCTAGACAACAGGAGAACAGGATAAAAAATATTTTTTGGATATTCCAAATTCAGTTCTCAGTGTCTCTGTTTTAATTATAGTTAATTGTACTGCTTCCTTATATTGTGATTCAAGAATATGAAACAAGGAGAAGAGATTATGCAGAACATGCCAGATTCCAGGATGAAAAAGTCCACCATGTTTTTTTCACATTTTTCCAAGTTAAATTATTATAGTACTGTTAAATCTTTCTGGTCCCAGATTTTATATTTAGTGTAGTACCAGATATTGAGGACTGATGTAACCAGGCTATCCACTGTGGGACTGAGCATTTGAAGAGAGCACAGGAGCTGGTTCCAAAGCAAACACTGGGAAAAGAAAGACTGGGCTAGTACAATCACTGACAAGTACTGGAACAACTTAGCTCATGCTTGGATTTCAGGAATGCAATTAATTAATCACTACTAAGTATCCTAAAATGAAGTGAGCCGTATCCCATCTAACAGTCCACAATATAATGTTCACAGCACGTAACCATCAGGCAGTGAAGATGCTCATTACAGTGCCAGAAATAATATTTCCAGCAAAATATTATATATAAAGATGAAGTAATTACATGGCATGGCAACAAAAAGAGCTGTATGATCTACAGCTGATCTGAAAATCTGGAAGAATCTATTTCCAAAAAATACTTTCCAAAGCTGGAGACATTCATGAACAATAAAGGATGAAGCATACTTCTTCACTTTGTATCACTGACTGATATATTTTGCCTTTGGTATGTATATCTAATATACAGACCATATAAAATTACACTGTAACCAAGATAGAAGATAGAAGGTATTAATGGTAAACAATGTCCTTTTGTTCTTCAAGAGAAACCAGTTTGTAAAACAGTATTTGTAATACACAAAACAATCACAAAAGCCCTTTAAGATCACAATTTTACGTGCTGCCTGGTCTCTTAGCTTGATTGTATATAGGAGAAATCAAAATCAGAAATTACACTCACATCAAAGAGTGTATTTGGAAAAACACCTTAAATAAAGAAAAAGCCCACAATGACTTCAGTGGACGACAAGAAGTGGCCACTATGGCATAAAATAAAACAATGCATTTGTGTTCTCTTAGTGTGCATCAGTTTGCTCATCTGTACACCATACTGCAGACAAGAGTCATTGAAAATCCATTTAAATTAACAACTCCATAGTTATCACTTTTGCAGACAGTAATGAACCTTAAATGAACCTGTGTGGGCGTATTCAAAACTGCTTCATTTTAGGAGTACTTCTGTTAACTCTGAACTAGATATTATAATGGCTATTGACTTGCTCAAACTTAGATTACTAGGCTAGATTTTCAGCTGGTTGAACTGGCATAGTTCCAATGATGTCCATTTACACCAACTGGCTCATTATTAATTCAAAGTCTTATTTGCTCCTTAATGAATACTTCCACTAGTCACCTTCCCAATGGCAGTTTTAAAGGCTGAAATGTTACCTCCCTGGTCAGAATCATCATACTAAAGAACTTGGTTATCAAACAATAACCCATTTTCTCTCCTTTTATGAGGCATACTTAATGTAAACTTTTTTAATCATTTACAAAACAAACTGAAATACCTCCTGTTCTATAATTAACTAACTAGAATTATGCTTTCATAAAGCACCATTTGCATATAAATATAAAACTTTCACAACCCTAAGGGGACATTGAGGACAAAACAAAACAAGAACAGAATTCAATAGCTAAAGGGACAGAGCCCTCCATAACAAGCTTCTTCTATAACTTTGTCTTTTCCCTTACTTATTGCCATTTCTGCCTGTACTCATTCATAGACATTCTCCTTCTCTGTTATTTTAAGATACTATGTGCATTTTAATACCTTGATTTGTTTGGTTTTTTTCCATTTTACAATGCTATCTCTACACTTCTAAACCAATTCAGAGTACAAACATGTCAATAAGTTTGTGTGTCTTCCTTTAATACAACACAGCGGGCAGAAACACAGTTAACTGAAAATATGTCAGTCTGTTCCCTCAGCCAAACGACATTCACAATTTTTCAAAAGGATTTTAAAAATTCAATTTTTACAATTTTTAAACCAGATCTAACTTCAGTGGAACAGTTAACTGTCAAATATATACAGGAGAGCAACCACTTCTTTGATTACTATTGTTACTAGTATTAAGTAATTTAGTTTAAATACTTTAAAAATATTCAGGAACTTGATGAAGCTGAATTATCAAGTGAGAGCCTGAGGAACCTTAATGGTAGGCTCAGTAATTTTGCAGTGGCATGTGGCTGTTTCATGGGAAAGGATCCTTCATAGGAACTACAGTCAGTGAAACCAATTGGTAATGCACAATACTGGTCATCTCGCTCTGACACTTCTAGTAAGTAGGTGTACCTGAGCAACACCCAAGTTACTCAAAATGCAAATAACCTTTAAAAAGTATTTTCTAGCATATTTACTGTTTTTTTCGAGGTATCTCTCAATGTAAACTTTGATGTAACTATCTTGATCTAAAGGATTTTAAATTGGTTGTGCCTAAAGCTGTAATTAAGATCCAGGTGTGGATATTGTAAAAGCTACACAAGGAGCAGGAAATGGTTTTCATCATGGAAAACTTACAACACTGAGGAACAAAGTTCTGTAATTCGTTAAGTACTAACTTTTTGGAAGAGCTGAGCAAGCAAATTAAGATGCTTTGATACAACCTTAGAGTCGCACATCAAACATACCTTGTTTTATCTTGCTAAAGAAAGTCACTACATACCTGGAATAAATTCCACTGACCATGTTGTGCTGGAAAGACAGTTCTTCTGTGCCAGGTCCAGCAGCTTTGGAAATCAGTAATATGACCAAACCTCTCATCTGTAAATTATTTCGGCTATCATACACAAAACGCCTGTAAAAAAGGAGAAAAGAATGCTTTCACAATTCATTTTCACTGGTCATCATTTTCCCAGGTCTTTAATATTCACATTTGCATGGAAATAAGCTGAGATTATTAAAGGATTTTTTGTCATCCTTTACCTGACACTTACAATGAACTACTATTGCACAGAAAAGCAAGTATTCAAGATTAAATCTTATGTATTTCCAAGGAAATTAAATCTTATGTATTTCCAGTGTATGTCCTGCATTCCATATCATGGCAGAAAATAAGTAATTGAGAATAACTCAAAGTAATCGGAACATCAGAGCTTTAGTTTGGTGTCTGAAGTACAAAAAAAAGCCAAAAGAAGCTTCTTCAAGAGAAGAAAGGGAAAGGAGGAAAGGTACATCCAAAATATGTAACATTCTGACAGCAAACTGTTTAGATCAGAGTGGTTATGAACAGACAGCACAATACATACAACATCTCCAAGTACATTATGAGTAGACTTTGCAGAACCCGCTGAAAAATGCAAAATAAAAGTTAGAGATAAATGACATAGAGATGGGCTGTTTTAAGCAAAAGAACTGTTTCAAATGCTGCATCTTTAAATTTGGTGTCAGAAGGAATCTGCCCTCAAAAATGTATATTGAATGCAACACTAAATTTCCACTTAGATACACCATCTCAGAAATTAATTTGTTTTAAATAAAGTAAGCTTAGCTTTTCCTAAAGACTGCAATGTCTGCAGTTGTATTCCTCCTGTCCTTGTCTACTTCCTATGTTCATCAATAAGGCTGAACATCTAGAAGGGACAATACATTCCAGACGCTATTAAATTTGTTAGCTAATATCCAACAAATAAGAGCCCATATCTCTGATGTCATCTAAATATCTCCTAACACATAATAACTACATCACATATTACTAAGCATTTCAACTCATTTTATTCCAGAGTACAATTTTAGCCCTGCTAACTGAAATAAATCAAACCAGAACTGTCTTTAAAACACATGAATGAAAATCCCTAAAGCTTCATTTGTATTTTTTCATTACATTTACACCACCTCACAATGCAAGAATACCTTCAGTATACTATTTCATTTACACAGACACAAACATTAAAAAAATAAAAATTTAAATAGCACCTTCTGTGTGAAAGCTCTTGTGCTACCACAAAAAATTTCTGACTTTGAGTCTTAACAACCTTTCCTACAGCGATGAGGAAACAGCCCAAACTACATGTCTGAAAATGCCCTAAGAGAAGAACGAGAGTCCACCCACCCTAGTGGTTGGTGCTAGACAGCTACTGAGCTTGACCCTCACACCTCAGCTGATTCCAGTCTGATGTTCTCCTCTCCAGCAAAACCTTGAGCTCACACTCCATGCTCCTACACCCTACAAATGCCACTAGCAATTAAGATAAGAGGCAGCCAGTATGACTTGTATGGCTTTCCACCACAACATTTTCAGGTCTGGTGAGCCAAACAAGGCTGTAGATTTTTGTTCTGTCTTTCTAATATGCTCACATCCCATTTCCTTCACTTGTAGACTAATGAGCTGGTGCACTCAGGACAAGATAGGGGTGGGCAGCACTACACTCTACACTCTCAGCAACATGGGTAGCTGGGGTGTTAAAAAAGGTATCAATTTCTGCTAAATTTCCAAAAGAGAGACTGAGTATGTATGACAGTAAGAGTTTGGTTAAACTAAGCTGAAGTTTTAAGAATCAAGGGGATACCAAACTTGTACGGTCAAACCTGAAATTTAGCCAAAAGCAAGCACTAGCTATCCATCTGTAATAATGCAATTAAATGTTAGTCTCTCTTAACAGAGCAGTAAAATGCAAACAGCAACTAACATGTTATTTTGATAGTTATCTTAAAATAAAACAATTAAACTGTTACTGAAAATTAGGAGAACATGGGTAATCAGTATTTTAGAGGAAGACATTCAGCACAGACTTGAGCACATGCGATGCAAACATAACTTCCTGAGGAGAAGCCCATGCCACAGAGGCATCAGCTCTCAATTCGTCCATCCTCAAAGATTCTTTAAAAAAAAATACAACTAAACCAAACCCTGAACAAAACAAACCACTGAAAAGAACATACTAAATAACTTCTGGGAGCAGACAATAATTTATTTAGTAGACCATTCTGCAGTATTTTCCAACCACCCAAACCCAAGAAAGGTTGCACAGCTCAGTTCTTTTCCAGCGAGCACATGCTGCAGCCCTAAAACATCCACCTTTATTTTACTTACCAAGTGTAGGAGACCAAATGAAAGAACAGGTCCACCCAGGTGATGGTCCTGACAACCCTACCAACTTGTAACCCCCCAAAACAAAACCTTTTGCTGAGAAGGGTGCATGTGGCAATAAGAGTATACAAGGGATTTGGGAGAGGAGGAGACAGCTACTTGCCACCAGTATTCTGTGAATTTGTAACTCACTTATTTTTATTCTCACACAAATAACTTCTCTTACCAGGTTCCAATATACAGAGTGTTAACAGAATGCAGCCAAGACAGTTAAACACTTAAAGCTCTACAGATTTCCAAAGTTAGAGCCACAATGAACATCTAACTACCCAGGAAAAAACAGAAGATACATACGATGAATAATAAATACATAGCGTGTATGTATCCTGTGTACAGAATTCATAATTGTTTGTGGTGGAATAAGCACTTCTGTGGTTTGAACTTTAGTTGACCACATTACTCACAAGCACACAAATTACACAGATGCTGCAGTTAAATTAAAATATATTTCCTCAACACTATTTACAATTCCATGATTTTAAAAGAAAAGTGGTTTTAGGAAAAAAAAAAAAATCACTTTTTTCCCCACTTGTGTACATTGGTAAAAATCAGAGTGCCCTACTTAATGCAGGATTTCATTAGAAATTAATAATTAAAAAAGCAAAACCCCCAACCAAACAACAAAATACACACAAAACCACAAAACACAGTAAATTATGGTGATACTTTTAACAGTCAAAGCACTTTGGTGTATTCATGCTCAGTGCTCTACAGCTTGCTGCAGGACAGGATATTACAGAACCAGGGAAGAAAGTTAATCACGACAGGATTATAAAGCACTGGCTTTTAAATAAGCCTCTGCCTATACAGACACCACCAGAAGCAAAGCACTACAGTGCTTTTACCTGAGTCAGACTAGCTGAGGAACAAGGAGAAAATTACCTGTGCTGAAAACACTCCCTTTCATAGCAATAAGAAAAACAAGTGTTCAGAGGGGCTGCTACACTGCTAGCAATGAAAGCCCTGCATTCTTAGCAGAAAACTATCAATGAGAAATACAGATGCAGGAGAGGGGGGGCAGAGGGGGAGAACAGGACATAAAAATTATAGTGTAATAATAAGGAGCAACATGTCTGCCATTTCTACACCTAATCATATAGCCCGTATGCTGTATGTGGTTCGGGTGCAATTTTAGACAGGATTTTTCTGGAAATTACCAAACCAGTAGTCTAAGTTTCATTCCATTCACAACAAGACTCAAGTTGTGCTACTGACATGTAACATATCCACAGTAAAGCAAACAGCATTAGACTTGAGACAAATAAAGCCTCCGGTGATCATCTTTTAGATGCTAGAAACTACTGCAGCTCCCTGACATGGCTTCGGGGTCACATTCACATTCTGAATTAAGCTCCCAAGAGATATTCTGCACGAGTAACTGCTACACAAAAGTCTTCCAGATGGTGCAATTAGTCTTGATGGGTACCATGGCAGGAGACAGGTGCCTCTAGGGGAAAAAAGTGAACTAGAAGCAACCCAAGTGAAATTGTGAACACAAAAAAAGATGCATCAAGCTGAGACTTTTGGAAAACCTCTGCTGCACACCACAGTACATGCATAAGGTACCAAAAAAGAAACTTCAGCACGATTTTGCTTGCCCTGGGTATCTTGCAAATAATGTACTTCGTCCTCAGAGGACTGCATTCAAAAAAAGATAGATATGTCAAAGACTTCTACAATTCAGTTTTGCAAGATGTTAGGAATTAGAGGGAAACAAACAAACTTACACTGAAAAAAACCACCAACCAATCAAATAAACAAACAAAAAAACCCACCCAAACCCAAAACACCCCAGGCCCATTTAGTCTAGATATTATCTGTGTGATAGAAAAACCTGTTTGAAAACTAGCAGATTCACAGTTTTAAATACAGAATACCGTTGACACAGAATTAATCTTAGGGCAGAGGGAAGAAGTGTCTGGCTCTGACACATGCGCTGTGTGACACTGTACAGGCAGAGGAGACTCACACCAGCCACTCCAGTGATGACACTGGCTGATAGCTAATGTGCTGCAAATTACACCTCCTGCTACCAGAGGCCGCCTGCTGCAGGGAATAAATCAAGCAAACATGAGCATTTCACTTAATGCCTTTTGTATTTCTCTACATGTGCAGCCATTTCAGTAGACTTTGCAGTGAAAATATTAACCTCCAATAACTGTCAGGTTTAACTCCATCAGTAGTTTACACTTCTATTAAATAAGAATAATAATAATAAACTATTTTTTGCAAACACCATTCATATTTTTGAGCAGTCTTCTTTAAATGCAGCAAAGATTTTAAATTATTTGTGTGAGACGAAACCAGCTAATGTTCTTGCCACTTTTTTCATTAACTTAAACTCTGAAATTCAGCAATAGAGAGGAAACACAGCAATTACACATACTGTAAGGACAGGCAACTGGAAAGTCAACTGACTCTAAGTGGGTGTAGTAGAAGAAAGCATACTTATGGGTAGCAGTGCTAGTTCAAATTTAACCACTAGCATAAGTTTCCAATCAAAACAGATGGGATAAGGTATCCAGAAGGGTCAAAAGAGGGGCTGTGAAATGTTTAGTCCAGTGTATTTAGCATATCCCAAATGTTCTGCTTGTGGCTGAGGTAAATTGAGAGCTGCCGTATTTGCAGCCTGTCCATCAATTACCCCAGGGGGGGACAGTCAGAGTCCCTACACCATGGTCCAGGTTTCTGCTCCAGCCACTGGCCTGCCAGGAGGGGCTGAAGTGGTCACTGTCCTCACCTCTTCCTGGCAATTTTGCCCTTCCTTCCCATGCACTTTATAGAAGGTGTCCCACTGACAAGATCATTTTGTTTCATGTCAAACACAGGCTCTGTTTAACTGTAAGGGGAAGGAGAACCCAGGGAGACATGGGGTCATGATCAGCCATTCCTCTGCCTTTCCATTTTAGATGCCAAAAAGGAGAAAAAAAAAAATCACCTGTTCACACAGTGCTAATAAAAAGCAGCTGGGAAAGCCTGTAACTCAACCAAAATCAATTACGCTGATAAAGATGATTTATAAGCCTAGGACAGTGAAAACATAAGCCATTTTTAGGCTGAAATACAAACAGTTCTGAAAAAGAAACCACTCTATTCAAACTGACAATCCCAGATGTGACAATACAAGCAGTTTTAAATCTGTAACATCTCAGGAAAGCAGCATCCATCTTGTTCAATATAGAAGGGGTATCATGATGTGCTCATTCTATACAGGTGTAGGTCCCTTTGAAAAAAACAACCACCAGACTTTTAAAAAAATTAACTATAACTGGCAATTCTGTATCTAGCAGGAGAGGTAAGGCACAGAGCTATTTGGCAAGACTGTCAGCTTCCTTATTAGAAATGCAAGAGTTCTGCCAGCTTCAGGGCTTTTATCCAATTTGCTTTATTAATTACTTGTCAGAAGTAAATAAGAGAAAACTCTGTGACATACTAATTTTTAATGGATATTAAACCACTGTATTATAGATCCACTTATCTAAATCCTAAGATTCACCACATAACCATATGATCACTCAAACATGCACGTATTTAAGTACTCAGAGCATTCAATTTTGTATATTTAGCGTATGCTCATAGCATTCTGTAGCTACTTATTTTCATCTGCTACTCAAAAGTTTCAAGTATGTATTAAGTATCATTCTGTACAGTGTATCTTCAAAACACATTAAAAACTCCAGTCCAGTTCAATGTCCACAGTCAGATCTGTAGAGGGGAATCAGCTTAGTCACAACCCATTTTGAGCACAGTTCAGTGGAGGATTCAAATTAAATATCCAGCTGACAGGAAATGACAGAATCACAGAACTGTCACAGTTGGAAAAGGCCTCTAAGATGACCATGTCCAGGGAGTGATGCTCCTACAACCCATCTCAACTCAAAAGCCCTCTGAAGCCTGTAGATGCATTTCAGAAACTTGTTCCTGGGCTTGGACAACTAAACACAGCTTTGCATAAAGAAAATAAATTTTGGGGTTGTGGGAATTCCTTACCTGAAAGAGACGATTGTGATTGGGATAGAAGCTCTACCATGACTGTCTTGAAATTAAAGGTTTTTATTCAGTATGAACAAAGCTGTGTAATGGCTCAGGCCAAGCTTAGGGAAATAAATGTTCCCATCCCACTTTGTGGGAAGGTGCTTTTATGGCATGTTGCAAGGAAGGTTTTTCCAACAGCACTCCTGCTTTTCCTGCCTCTGGGCAAATGAAGGTCTCAACCCATTAACTTTGTTAAGCCAAGGAAACATGAGATTTTACAGACAAAAACCAAAGGGGACGCTGGTATAGATAAGAGAGAGGCTTTCTCTGCACTGTCTCTTCACCCAAAGTAAAAAAAAAAAAAAAAAAACAAAAAAAACCCCCACAAACAATTTAATAGTAGCGTGGCCTTCACTTATGATACAAAGCAACTTCTAAATAACTCCAAACACTGAATGGTATGACACTTGGATAGTTAAGACTAAGCCAAGAGTCTTAAGCCAAATAACTTGCTCATGTGTTTGTGGCCCAGTAAGACAGTACCTGCCTGAAAGCTATGGTTTCACATCTGCACCTCTATAGTCACAGTTTTTTAATAAGTTATACAGACAATATTGTACCTGTTGCTTCCATTTGGATAGTCTTAGCCTTAAAAACACTTCATGAATTGCATCCCAGGCCTTCAGTGAAAAGCAGGCCTCAAAAAAAGGCCTCAGTTACACAAATGCTGCAGCACTTTTGAGACGCAAAGAACTTCATAGATCTGGGTAACTTTTTCTGCATTTATGAAGACTCATACACCTACTCATCTGGGGAGTGACTAAAGATCACTAACCATACACTTAAAACACTGAATGAA
Organism: Florisuga fusca; assembly: GCA_038090715.1. Classification (NCBI taxonomy): domain Eukaryota; kingdom Metazoa; phylum Chordata; class Aves; order Apodiformes; family Trochilidae; genus Florisuga; species Florisuga fusca. Next base: position 55,115,773 of record JAAWXA010000001.1, on the reverse strand, counting down.
AAATGAAATTTCAGTATTCTACTGTCTCAGAAATTCATATAACATGTCTTTAAAATATTAAATATATTCTTCACAAACTGAACAGACACGTAACAAAGAATATCTTCACTGGTTTATCTTGGAAGAAGGTTGAGGAGCATACTTTCTGGAACACAAAGCTTCTGGAGAAGCTCCAAAGGTCATTTCCAACCTGAGTGGCTCCATGAGAGTAAAAAATACCTTTTTAGTTTTCACAGGATTTTGCTTAGAAGGAGAAACATCTTTTGACTAAGAGCAAAAAATTCCATGAAAAGTTTTATCACTCCACTGCTTATTAAATGTAATCTTTGCATGGATTGGGAGAGTAGGAAACTATGCCTATAGCGGCAGGAGGTGCACAAAATTTGGGGTCAACTGAAGCATTTCCAGAACTAATTTATCACAAGAGAAAGATTTACAACATAACTGTTTGAAGGATTTCTAGGAAAAGTCAGAGCACCTTTCAAGATCAGAAGAGAGACTGATCTCTTTTTGGAGTTGCTACATGTACCTGTTTCTGCTGGCTTTAGTATATATCCCACATCTTGTAGCACTTTCAAGAAGAAAATTTGAACAACCTTTTGAACACAGAATGATCACAAAAAGGAGACCTATTCTAGGAAATTATAAAAGTCTGAATGTTAAATAAAGTTGTGGAGATTCAAATGGGCAAGATCCCTCAAAAATAAAATCTTATCATAAAGGTTTAAAAAACCTTTATTAACTTTTATCATATAGTTTAAGAAGATATAGGTAGTGGGGCAGGTACAAAACAAACACTCATACTTGGCATTGGTTACTTACAGTTCATTATGCATCAGCTCTCAAGAAACCAATACAGCCTTCAACTTCTCGAAAAAAAAAAAATAATTAAAATTATGGTTCCCCTGGAGCTTGTAGAACCCACTTTAGACACATCCACTGCTACTAGGTTTATTTGCTTTCCTAAAGGAAGAAATTATTTGAATTATTGACACAAAGATACGCTACATACTTCAGTATTACTTTACAAGTTTTTTGATGTATTTACTTCCTTTACGATAAGTTATCCCCTAGGATCAATGGGAGGAATTGCTGTTAAAAAAGTAACAACAGAAGTATTCTAACTCCCATTTTTCTGCAAAACTTATGACCAGCTGAGGACACAGAGGAAAAAGTTTTGCTTGGTAAGAAGAACAGAACAACCAACCTTTTCACTTGAATGAAATGACACACAGTGATGTTTTAAAAATAAAGTTTCAAAAGAGCTGGTTTTAAGCTGCATGGTCATTTAACATCTGAAAACAGCCTACTATAGATATGGGGGGAAAAAAAATCCACTTAAAAATAAAGTGCAACTACAATCAGACATTTATCTCAATAATATTTTTAAATGAATTACCAATATATATTTGTTTTTAAATAATTCTACACTTTGTCTATGAAATCTCATGAGTGGTAGGGGCAGGGCAGAAAGGAATGTCTTAAAGATGACACTAAAGACATTACACAGAAAACAAACCACCAAATGTATTTTTAAACCAACTGTCAGTCTCTGCTGTTTTTCCTGGTCAGTTTTCGACTGGATCTTGGAATGTGATGTGGATAGCAGGCAAGCTAATACCAAAAAATGTAGTTAGTGTCTGAGTGCAATTACTCGGACCAGCAGCAGCTCGCAGGTCTGGCACCCTTACTTTTCTAACCACAAATACTTAGAGAGAAGCCTAATTTTTGTGTGCCTGATTTCTCCATCAATATTTACTTTACTTAAACTCTGTGGGAGGTCTAGCACCCCACTGTCAACCAATATCAACAAGTCTACTCAAGCACAAAACTACCTTTTTTAAAAGAAGGTCTCTTGGACACAGGAATATTCTGCAAAGTGAAAGCAATACAAATATTTTCTAAGAGTTCTGCGAAGGACAGAAATATTAATTATGAATTAATGAATTCAGACACCTCTGGAGGTCCAGTGTCACTTCACCAATATTGTAATTGTAAAGCTTGTGGTAAAAGTGTAATTTGTATTAAATAAACTCTACTAAGGAAATTCAACAACAAAACAGGTCCAACTCACACTGAAAATACTCACAGTATGTTTTACAAGTGGATGAAGCATAAAAGGACAAAATTTTAGGATAATATTCTATCCTAATAAGATAGAATTCTATCCTAGGAGTCATTACAGAATGATCTAAAATGTTCTTTTAATATCTGTGCTCAACCATATTTCTAAATAAGATCATAACTGATCTTCTGCATTATTCACATTATTAAAAATATTTATTCCTTAAAAACTCTGAGGTTTCAAATTCTGTGCTTCAATTGATTGACTTCATTTACAGTAAGTAGCTTAAGCCAAATACACACTAGAAGTCCAATAAATACAATTCTTGCTTTTAAACAGAAATAGATACTATTTCAAGTAGTTGAAAATCAACCAGAACCATTAGTCCAAAAGCAGCACCTCTTCTGAAAACTCTACAGATTTGTCACTGCCCATTGCAGGTAAGTGGCTATGCACAGCAGAAGACTTTCATAAACTGGTGGTGAAAAAAACACCTTAAAACACAGTGGAGAATTAGGACAGAACGCAGGCCAGCAATAGTATATATAAATGGAAAGAAAACTTAGTACTTCCAGACACTATGACAAATGTATATGCTCCTAAATACTATACACTGAGGGCCTTTCATGGGTTTCTTTCAAGTAAAAAACCAGTTTTAAGCCAATAGTGGAGAATACAGACAACCACAGACCATATCTCTTACCAATATAATCTTCATTTTGAAGTTTTTCTCTGGATTACTGATTCTGGAGAGTCTCTTCTCCGTGAGACCTAGGTGGCTGACATTGATAATTAAGATGAATCTGGGTGTTCACACAGGTTAGAAGTATTTTCAACGTGACCTCCACTCAACTTCTATAAGTTTTCACTCCTCTGTGACAATATCACAACCAGGAACGTTTGTCTGAAAACCTCCTTTCAAAAAGGTAATCACAAACCACAACGACCTACTCCCTTTTCCTGGACCACTGCTAAGCACTGAGTAAGCTCATTAAATTACCAGAGGCATGCTTTATAGTTATGAAGTCATGAAACAAGATAGAGTGCACAAATGCTGAATTTACAGAGAAGTCACTGAAAAAAAATAAATACTGGAAAACTTTAAAGATTTTCTATTCTTTTTCCTTCAGGAAAGACAAGATTTTAGAAGGCTTAAGATTTTAAGCAAACACTTGTGGTTTTGAAAATGCTGGTTTCTATGGCAACCAGTAAGGTCTTCTTTATATAGCATTATAAACAGATGGTTAAGACTGGTCATGTTTGCTTCTTTGCCAGCTTATCAGTAGAACTGCTGTACTACTCTGTCTCATGTACTGGAGTTATTAAGTAACTTGGGTATTCAAGCAACAAAATTTTAAAATCAGACATGCTTAACTAGTACCTTTTATTTTTCCATAAACACATGAAGATTCTCAACAATAAAGTCACTGTAGTCTATATAGTCAGATTTCTTTGGCAAAGCTTTTCATGTTTTCTCAGCACTTGCCATGCAGGATACATTACAACCACAAATATGAATCTGACAGGGATTAAATTAATGAATTCGAACAGGAAATAGAAATGTGGCTATATTTACACTCGCTGGTATTAAACTGCGCTTTAGAATTATGTTTTTGTTATATTATGTTTGAAATTATTAGGGGAAGATATAGCAAGCTGTAAACTCACCTTCATCATGTCATAATTATTCTTTCAGGTGGTTTCTTGTATTTTTAATCTTTCAATTGTAGCTATGTTACACCATGTGCAAGTGTTCCTGTTCTATAGACAGATGAAAATACCAAGATAATTTGAGTTGGTGCAACATTTGATTTGGTACCTCCGTGGAAAAGTCTGAAGCACTAATTACTAGCAGTGCAAACTAACACAGATACTTGCCATTCTATTCAGCTTACCCTGCTAGCATTTTAGTTGAAAGGTTTCTTGCTATTAACTGAGGGGGGGAGAAAGGTAAAAAGCAAAAGAAAAACTCCCATTTGATTTACTGACTGCATGTCAGGAGTCCAAATTACAGACTTTAGCTCAAAGATTTTAAAGATTTCACCTATATTGTAAGAAGATTGCAAATTATTTCACTGTCAAACTATTAAAAATAACAGTAATTCTGAGACAACTCCCACTGAAATTCATGCCATTTTCCAGGTTCAATCAGTGTTTGCACATAAAGTCCCCACAAAATAGCTAACAAAAAATAAACAAGAGACTTTGTAAAGTTTGGTGGGTTTTCCACTAAGCAGCAGCATTTTGTGGACAAATCTAATACCTAAGAAGTTATCTTTTCTTTACCTCAAATACAAATTTCCAGGTTTGCTCCTATCCAATCTGCTACCAATATCACAGCAATTATCACTAATAAGTTTGAGATCCAAAAAAATCACCACACAACCCAAAGCTCTCAAAACCCACATAACTTCATAAAACAACCAATAGTACAATTAGGAAAAGTGTGTACTATTGAAGATGTGAATATGTTTGGCAAATATCTTTATGTTTGACATATCAACATTGATCAATATCACTTAAACAGAATGTACACAAGCCAATGGAAAGCATCCATAAGTGCTGAAGAAACTATCTGATGCTAATGCCAGGTCACTCCATAAAGTCACAGGGATCAGGGGAGGTTCCCAAAGACTGGAAGAAAGCAAGAGTCATTCCTACCCTGGAGAAGGGCAAGGAGGAAGCTGGGCAACTGTGGACTCAGTCCCTGTGAAGTTCATGGTGCAAGTAACCCTGGAAACAATTTTGAAAACATGTGAGGGATAAGATAAACAGCAGTAGTCACAATGGATTATGATGGGGAAATCATGCCTGACCAACATGATAGCCTTCTACAGGGAATAACTAGCTCAGTGCACTAGGGAAGAGCACCAGGTATTACTTCTCAGAACTTTTAACAAGACTTTCAACACTGTCTCCTGTAACATCCTCAAACTGATGAGGTACAAGTAAGTGGACAATGAGGTGTATTGGAAACCAGCTAAACAGCTAGATTCAAAGGGTGTGATCAGCTGCAGGATGTCCAGCTGTAGGTCAGCAATTAGTGGTGTACCCCAGAGGTTGATATTGGGGTTAATACTGTTTAATATATTCTTTAATGACCTGAATGAGGGGACAGAGTGCACCCTTGGTGAGTGTGCAGGCAATACAAGCCTGGGATAAGTGACACACCAGAGGGTTGCTATGCCATTCACAGGGATGTGAACAGAGGGCTGGAGTAATGATCAAACGGAACTATCAGGAAGTCCCACAAGAGAAATGCAAAGTGCTGCACCTGAGGAGAAGTAATCCCAGGCACCAGTGTAGGCAGAGGACCGAACAGCTTTGCAGGAAGGACCTCTGAAGTCACAGTCAAGACCAAGGTGAATGTGACCCACTAAATTTGTCCTTGCAGCAAAGCAGGCCAACAGCTTCCTGGGCAGAATTAGGCAGAGCATTGCCAGCAGGTTGAGGAAGGTGATCCTTCCCTCAAACCCTGCACTGGGGTCTCCAGTACAGCAGGCACAGCTACACTGGTGTGAGTGACCACAAAGATGACTAGGCAATTGGAGTGTTTCTCACAGGGGAGAGGCTGAGAGAGGTGAGGTTGTCTAGCTGCAAGAAGAGAAAGCTCAGGGAAATCAATGTACATAAACAGTAGATGGGAGGGAATAAAGACGACATAAGATTTAATCTCATTCTTTCTTGAATGAGCACAAGTATCTGCATCAAACTGCCTAGGAAGAGCAGTTTGAGAGTGAATTTGTAAAATGATCTTGAACAGGAGGACTATGGAGTTAAGCTTCACGTTTTTTCTTATATCCTCTATTTCATCACTTACAGCTTACCTGTTTATTTTAGTCTAAATATTTTAAGGACTGTTTTTGAAAAACTTCTACAGCTGACAGAATAAAAGAATAAATTATTTGGACTCTAATATTAACAGGACTGCATTAAGTGTAGCCTTTTTGCACAAGAAAAAGTACATTTAAGAACAATCAGAAAACGGCAAGTGGATGTACAAAGACAGCTGGAAGTACACAGGCAGAAGTTAAATATTTAACTAGCAATCCAAATGAACAAGACTTCAATTTAGCAGAACCGTTTTAAAAGGGGTGGCAAACCAGAACAAGCATTGTGTGAAGGGCCTGAACTTCAGTTTGGTGAGGATACAGAACAATGCCAAGTTTGTAAGGGAGTGGGGAGTGCAAGGCAAACCCATGGTTTTTACCATTCAAAAGGATTCAAGGCTTCACGTGTAACATAAGATCACACCAACTGCTTTTTTTACATGACATAATAAGAAAAGATGGACCACAATTTCAAAACAGTGCACCAATACAAATGAAGATGGAGCTTCTATACTAAAATTATGTGGTTAGTTAGGAAAGGTGCTGCTGGTATTGACCATCTCAGTTTTTCCTGGACTCCCTGGTGCCTGAGCCTGGAGGGCAAAGTTAAGGAACACAGTCTGTAGGAATTATTGGAGTCCATGGGAAAAAATCTGGCTAAAGGAAGCAGTGCTGGAATGTGAAGTGGGAACCTCATTTCTCCCCATGGGAGCAGCCTTGACTGCATGGCATACAAATGGAAAGCAGCACTAACAGAAGTTACAGAACCATTCTAGAACTGCTAAAAAGGAGGGTACCTTAAAATGTAATTCTTGGAGTAGAAGCAAGAATTAAAAGAAAAATTTAAAATGTGTGACATACCAGTCTTGTCGATTTGTTTTAAGAAAGCCTATCTACCGCTTCAGGTGCCTACATACAAGGAAAACTGTAATTCACTGTACAAGCCAGGCACCCTTGAAAAAATTTCCAAGACAAGCATCATAACAGGAAAGGTGAAAATACAGGACCCTTCTTCAGGCACTCTGAAAATACAGATTTTCCAAGGTCTGCCAGCTAGGAAAAACTGAAGAGAGCTCAAAGTGAAGCAAAACTACCCCAGAATTAAGAGTCACATGGAACAAAATATAAGTCATGGATCTGATCCTGCCTCCAAGAAATATGGAGGCAAATAAAAATTAAACGCCAGACCCTGACAAAGGAACACAGCACTGACATTAAACCTTTTCTGAAACAAAATAGGGTGGGACTGAGGAAAGAAAAAGCTTTGGCTGTGACATACAGGAAGACATCTAATGTTTTGAATGTGATTTATAAAACCATGCAGACTACCCAGGTATACCTGGTATTTCATTCTAACCTGGTACACATCTTACCACGTAGCTCACAACACAAAATGTTTCCATTGACACTAATTTAGAATAGGATTGGCCTTTTCAGCAGTTAATTCAGACAAATTATGATAGAATTTCTGTTACATGCAAAATGTAAACTCAAAATTGATACAGGAATTCCAGCTTATTTGGAAGATTATCTACATCTTTTAAGATCTGAAAGAAACACTTCCATTTGCATAATCTGCAATTCAATACTGCAATAAAAATATCTCAACTTTCATCTGGAATGAAGGTAAACAAAATGCTTATTGCAGCCATGCAGTGTAACTTAATCCAAACCAACAACACTCTACTGACAAAAGATGTAAAATATTTCTGAAAATAAATCTACATTTATTTAAAATATTCCTTAGTTATAATGAAAGCAAACTTTTAATATTGTCAGTGGTAAAAGGAACTCAAGTAAAGATATAATTCTGAAAAATATGTCAACTCCCAGGGTTTTTATTCTCTCAAGTATACTGACATTTCAGAAAACAAATAAAAATCAGCAAAGACAATTATGAAAAGAGGCAATTATTTCCAGTATTCCATTATCTTCTCTTTTTTTCTTTTTTTTTCAGTTACATAAGATACCTCTGGAATGACATACAAATGTGAGTTCAAGATTGCTTCTAGCAGTACACTCAGAGTTAAAGCAAGCCTTAAAAAAATAAAACAAAACAAAACAAAAAACCTACAAAAAAAAAAGTGATTCAGACAAAACACCATTTCTGAAAAAACAGAAATGCTCAGAAAAATCTGTAACTATTGCACAGAACTGGCAGTGCTACATCTCATCTGCAGAAAAAATTATGCAAAAATCTCAGATTTCACGATGTTTTTTAAACTTTCACCTCAAATTTAGCAGCTTCTATGAAACAGTTTTTCCCAAAAGATGCTTTGTCAATATTAGTAAGAGTGCTGACTTGCAGAAACACGGTAACAAGTTACCTGTTAACATTGGTTTTCTCTTCACCAGCTCTCCATCTGTTGCTTTAGCTAAACAGCAGCTATGCCTGACCTCAGTTCACATGAGACAGTGGAAAAGACAAAATCCAACATACACATTGCCTGATGTGCTGTGACTTGATTAATCATTACAATGCTGCTAACTACATTCTGGTTATGACATGCATGTTCCCATAAGTAAATCTGAATGAACTGGACGAGAGAGCTTCTATCTCAGCACAACTGAACAGCCTTGACCTCTCACTTCAAATTCTACATTAATCTGCAAGATTTTAGAAAAAGCCATTTTGGACTGGTTACACATAAAACCATTTGATTAATTGAGAAGCTTAAGCCTGATATGATGAATGAAGTACTTCCTACAGAATTTCAGTCTGGGGAAAAAAAAAAAAACCCACAACACATTAAGACTGCATGCTCAAGATTTTAAATTTATGGCAAGTATCAGCCTGCTCCACTCCTCCATTTGGCTAGCTTTGGTCAAAACAATACTGTGCATTCAAATTAAATTTTCTTGCCACTGCACTGCATATAATGGTACTGTTTGTCATCTCGAACGTATAGATACATAACTTACAAGTTTCTTTCAGAAGACAAATATTAGGGCAAATACTTGAGCAGAAAACTCTTCTCATATACATGACTTTAAAAAAATAACATTTTTTAAAAAGACAAATATTAGGGCAAAAACTTGAGCAGAGAACCTTCTTTTCCTCTGTTACTTTCATCTGAAGGATAGAACTTAACTTTGGATCACAAAGCACTTCAAGCAAACCCAATACTCTCATCAAAAATCCAATAGTCCAGTTAAATTTTTATTGGAATTTGTTGGCAAGTTCATGAGTATTAGAAATGGTGTTCCCTACCATGCCAACAGTGAGATACATTTTTAATACTTTGAGGAACCATATGCCCTTTCCTTGGGATTTGTTAGCACAAGAAAAATGAAAAAGGTTGTTCTCACAAGGGAGCCTATTTTGCACATATAAGCTTGCAGCCAAGGAATATGTTTGTGTGGTATGACTTTTTTCCTCCCCATCCCACCAAACATGTTTTTTCCTTCTTCGCTCAAGCTAAACGCTCTTCATCTGCGATTTCAATTTGCCATTGAAAAAAGCCAATGTAAGATGAGCTGCAAAAGCACAGGATCATAGAACGATGTAAATTTAAATGTCAAATTGTAAATGAAAAACATACAGATATCTAAGAAGCACATAACTAGAATTATATATTAGAGCTTTTTTTTAAAAAAAAAGACAAACAGTATCATCACAATTATAATACACAACGTTCCCAACCATTTTCTTTACCTAGCAACTTTGACTTTGCCAGCTGGCAAATACTGCTTTTAGGATTGTTAGGTGCCATTCCAAAAAAATTTCAGAGATTTCATTTCCTCTCTTCACCAGATTACAAGCTAGAACAGTAGAACCTTTTGGTGCCTCTGTGCTTGTGCTCAGATGATTCCTTTCTGCCAATGAGGCCAGCCACAGCAGATCCTGAGGTTTCTAAAATGAACGCAATTAGTATTTTGTGGTAAAGTGTTAGTGATAAGAAAGAAAGAAAAGGAAGAAAACTATGAAATTGGATTCCCCCCTAAAATCCAGCATGTGTTTCTATGTGTTATTCTATTTTGACTACTCATTCCTCAAGAAAAAAAAAATATCATAAAGGTCTTCCCTTTCATGACAAATTTCTGCAGAGACATGCAATCCTGCTGTGAGCAAACTGAAAACATTTTACTCTATTGGAAAAAATAAAGTAGAAACTGTAAAAAAAATCTCCAGACATAATGAACAGACTGACCCAGAGGCAAAACACAATTCAGAAAAAATGTCTGTGTATGCACTCCTGTCTTACACTAAAAAGTACTGAAGTTCAACTTTAAATTATATTCTGATAACTCTACAGCAACCTTTCTTCTATATTTTATGCTTACCATCCTCCTTAACTTTCCCAAATTTCAAAACCTCAAAGAACAAAGGAGGTTCTTTGCACACATCCTCACTCTAAATGCGCTCCACTCCAAAGGCAAACCTGCAAGAGCTTTGCTGTGTCAGCAGACCAGATACCAGGCAGTGACTTCCTCAGCCTCAATAAAATCCCCATCTTTCCTCTTTCAAAACATCATGAACTAGAGAAGGGCAGGCTAGTACTGATGAAAATCATGATGAAAAAAACCTAAACCAAACCCCAGACGTCTAAATAATTTATGAGTCAGAGTTCTTATTCGTTCAGGACTAGAAAAGAGTAAAGCAGACAGAAAGCAAATGTGATCCATCAGGTCCACTCTGGGACTTGAAAGCTTTTAGAAGACCACTGTTCTCTCTACAGAAATACACTTCAATTGACTAGTCCTTCAGAACAGAATGACAGTACCACAGTGACAGTTCTCAATAAGCAGGTTAACTCCCAACAATAACACCTTTAGAGAGAGCCTCAGTTTTGCCCATCTTGGACAGAGTACAGACTTCAAATTACTGGCAGCCTGGTAACTCACAGAGAAGTCTATATGAAAAAATATTAAAAAATACAGAGAATGATGCTCACGTTTCATATTCTCAACTACTGCAAACACATACAAGCAGCGCCCATTCATAAGAAGTCTGTTCTCTTCATGTACTGAAAACATTGCTTTGAAAACACAGCAACTTCTGAGGGCACTTTAACACTATGCCAGGATTTGGAAAAACACATGCTAACTAAATTTAATGAGAACAATAGTTGCTAGTAATACTCACTGAGCAGAACTTGAAATCAAATCAAAGTTTGTAGTCTTTAATCAGATTCCTGTTCTCTAGGTTTAATGACTGAAAATGATAATTCATCTGTCAAGGGTGCATCTGAACGTTATAGATAAGTCTGAAATCTAAAAATAAGAACTTGTAAATGTTAATAGACTGTATATAGAAAATGTCAATCCTGGTGCAAACTCTCAACTAGTTTAATTATCTCCCCTTATTGACCTTTTTAGAATTGAGTCCATGGAGCCTATTTGGATAAAAACCAGTGTGTCTGGTCTTCATATTAGACAGAAATTTGGTGACTGTGTCAGACAACATTGCTAATGCTGTTTAGAGACTTGAATGACAATGTCATGATTTACTGTAAATGCTTATTCCAGACAATAAAAGGGAGGAAAGACATGCTAAATCTTGGTGTTCCATCTGCTAACTTTAATACTACATTTACCATCATATTACAATATACTGTCCTTGACCAGGGTTCCATTACACATTCATTTATTAGGACAATCCCTCTTTCAAAGACTGCATTTTAAGGTATGCCAAATATCCCACTCAATTTAACTTGTATTTGCAAGTTCTTAATACCAGAGGTGACAACGACTTTGTAATGCTTATGTTCCAGTCTTTTATCAGGCCTATTATGCTTGCAGAAGAATCAAACCCCAACATTTTAGAACATTTTTTCTTTAAAAGAACCGTACAACTGCATTTATATAAGATAGCACATAAACACAGAATATTTACATTGTTTTTCTGTCAGTTGGTGACGTTGCATCAAAATCACCAAGCATATCTTCAAAATCCACAATGAAAACAGGAGTTTGTAACACTTCAGTTTAGCTCAGAAGAAGTGAAGCATTTCAGAGTGCATCAAGCAGAAAATCCAAGTTATCTGATATATCTGACAAGTAACACACCTAAGCTATAATTCAAGGTACATCCAAAGTTATCAAAATGTCAGACTCTGATGACTTAAATGACTTTAAGACAACAATTTATAAAACAGCACAGATCTTTCTTTTCAAATAATTTCCCTCCATCATTTAGAAATTATGCAGTACTTTTATATCTACATAGATAAACACTCAGAATAGTTTTACCCTTGCATTATATTCTCTTATGAAGAGCACTGTGGTAAATACACATTGCCTAATACTACAAGAACTTGTCTTGGGATTTAATTTCTTCCTGTGAGTTCTGACTTTCCATCAATTTAATGTAAAAATGGTTTGTGGTGAACACTGACTTTCCAGTTTTAGGATGGTGGTATTAAAGTTTTTCTGACAACCCCCTAGAATCCTCTCTTTAGAGAAGTTTTCAGACTTTCAGTAACTTCTGAGGTTAACAGAGATGGGGACAAATACTCTCTTGTTAACCTTAGTATTTTCTTCCACTTTTGTAGAGAATAGCTGCATCCAATAACTACAAGAGCCAGGAAGCTTGTATGATGGTACTTCTTTGCAGGACTGATTTAACTAAAGGATAAAGTGCCATTCATAAAAAGAAAACGAGCTCTCAAATCCAGCAGCACAAACTTGGGTGTGTCTTGCACATATTCTTAGGTATCTGCTACAATCTTACCACTAGGCTGCAGCTAAATAGAATAACTTACTTGACTAGACATCACCAAGACACTGTCCTTGTAAATTAAACTCAGAAGAGGCATCTCCCAGCACAATGGACACCTAACAAAAGAATCATATACATCATACCCAGAATGGAATGCATATGTCTGCTGTGTAGTATAAGATGGTCACCAATACCCAGAAGGTGTTGTTCTAGGGAACATGACTAAGTCTCTAACTGATTTTTTTTAAATTACTATTATTGTTTTATTTTAGAAGTTAGAATTGTTTTCCACCACTACTATCCTCAATACTTAAGAAAAAATACAAGACAGTCTAAGCCTAACAACTCCAAAAAAATCTCTGTAACTTAGATTAAGGAGGCCCTCTTAAAAACACAACCTTAACTTCTGTGGTTGAACTAGAGCTTTTGGATACTCTCTTAGCTGACTTTTGACTAGTGCATCGTGCAGCAGTTCTGACTCCCAGCCTTCCCTTTTTCTGCCTATAGCATGCTGCTATTAACCTTGCTCCTCCTCACCACAACAGTTACAACCACCCATGCTCCTGTTCTTGGTCTTACAGCCCAAAGATGAGGGAACAGTATTGAAAGGAAAGCAAAAAAGAAAGGAGAGCTAGGCTGGCAGCTATGCCACAGCACCCATTGAAGCTGCTCTCCTTGAGGCTGAGGTTACATGTAGGTGGATTAACCAGCACTAACTCCTCCAGAAGCAGCCTATCCCTGCATAAACTGGGAATGGAGGAGGAGGAGGTTGGCTGCTAAAGCAGCACTGAAGAGGTAATCTCCTATCTCATCTTGGAAAAGGTGGCAGTCATGCCAGATTGCATTAAGCCAATTAAGTTTTACAGTCAAAATGATTCCATCAAGCACACAGGGACAGGAAAACACTGCACCGGAAAAGAGTGAAAAGCAAAAATATTCATTAACTCTTAAAACTGCAGTCTTTTCTTTTAGTAATCCTGGGATATCATCGACTGAAGTCCATCACCACTTCTTGTTTCTCTCACATGAAATCAAAAGAAAATTCCATATTTGAGTCCATTTGGTCTCTGGCATCTGTTTACACTTTAGTGTAAAAATTACCTTAACGAAAGTTTTCTTTTCCTTTGCAATTAATATAATTTGCTTTCAACTGATTCAGAAGCAGGTTTTCTCCCTTGGCTATTAAGGTTGGTGAAAAATTATGGTCATTAATATTCTTTCAGTGGAAGGACCTTCAACAAAGGTTTTTGCTTTTATCTAGGAACAAATAACTGAAGTCCCAGAAGATGTACAGCAAGAACACTTCAACTAACAATACCTTGTTTCTATTTTCACATAATCTCTCCAAGAAGCACATTATTCTGGAAAAGCTTGGAAGCTTAGTGCAGGGGAATACCTGCTAAATTGTTGTGCTGGGTTCTGCTGAAGACAGATCAGAGCCATGACAGTGCTGGGTCACTCACTCCTACCATACCACCACAGGCAAGATGAATAATCCCTCACAAAGTTATGAACAGATATAAGCACTATAAGCACTGAGCTCTCGCATGATTTCATAGCAATTTAATCATCTTAAATGCCCCTAGAAATGTGTCCTCATCTAAACCCAGGGCTTATAAATATCCAATGATGTTGGCTAACGTTACGTGTTACTGCGGGTCAGTGATCAGCAATCCCATTTCTGTGTAAAATAATTAAAATCTTAGAGACTGGGCAGCAGTTTAGTGTGTCCTTAAGCATTACTGGTGGCATGTGGGATGAAGCGTTCTACTGCACTGTTCAAGGAGAGTCAGGCAAATATATTTCTTTCAGGGGGAGACCAAAACATCCATTACCAGAGGGCAAAGCTGATGTTCACTGGCTTTCCTTTTCAAGAGGCCTGAAGCCTGTTCACAGACTCCACCATTCATCAAGGCTTCTTATACTTGAACACAGGCACAAAAGATAAATTCAACTAGGTGCAGGGAACTACATATCACATCAGCAGGCATCAAATGAAAAGATGACAATTGTTTTCTCTCTTACAAGAAAACAGAGAAAATTGAAGGATGAAGTTTGTCAGCAATAGCTAGAAAGCAGTGATACAAAACATTTGTTGATTCAGGGAAAACATTCAGCAAGCTGATCTACTGTTATCACAGTAACTTCCTCTCCATGTCAATATAGCAGTGGCAGCATCAGTTTTGACTTTTTCTTTCCCAGGGCTACAAAGAATCACATATGCAGGATGCTGTACACATGACTCATGTACACATGCTTTAAGACCACTGCAGAAGACCACTCCTGGTCTTCAAACCACTCATATCTTTGCTGCTACACAGTCTTCAAACCAGTCAGCAACTATGGGCTAACAACACTTAGGGAAGCAATTTGAAATAATTGCTCTGTTTAGAAAGGCAACAATTGTTCAGGAATAAAGCCACTTCTATTCTGTAAGACATTCTACACCCTATTTCAGAACAGCTTCTTGTGCTATAGCTGTGCCAGTCATTTCCATGCACAGAGAAAGCACCATTGCTAGGAAGGTTCCTATTTTAAAAAAGCACCAAAAATCCATCACCAACAAAATACTCAAGAAGTCTAGTGTGTTAGCTTTATGTAGGGAGTGGGGGTTGTGAATAGGTTAGTGTTTTATTCACATGATCAATAGGCTGATTCTTCTGTCTCCAAGATCAACAGCAAAATATTGTATATTCCTAAAGGTACTGTATATTGTTATGTCAATTTCAAAGTACAATAGAAATTTTTCTTTACGTGAAAAAGGATGAGCAGAATTTGGTTCAAAATTATTATGGAAGTCTCAATGAATGGGCTTATTCTGTTTTTTCTTCAGCTACAGAACCTTTGTATCCTGAAGGATAGATATTGAAAACACTTTCAAGTAAAGCTGTTTCAGATGAAAACAGAAGGCTGTTTTTTAAGTTAAACGGAAAAAATGCAACAAAACTGCAAGTGTACTCTAATTCAGACTTCACCATTTTTCCTTCCATTTTACAGAAACATTTTTCTTCAGGTTAAAACTGGTCATGTTCCAGACCAAATCTCTTTTTTCAAAGCAAAGTCAAGAAACAGGATAACATGGATGCTGGCCATAATCTTAAAAAGACCAAAGAAAAAATTAAAAAAGAAAATTACTCTTTCTGCAAAATAAAGTTAGAATGTTTTTCTGAATCTTTTCAACAGTTCCCCAGGGATGCTGTAGCTGTTGCATGCATGGCACGTATACTATTAGATCGTCCATACCATGTTATGAGAAGACTCTTATGTCAAGATCTACACAACATTTTCAAATCATTCATGGCAAACTTGTTAACATAATTTAAGTCCAATTAATCAGTCAAGACTTCCCTACCTCACTTCTTCTTTTGTTATGCTACATGAAAAGGTATGGCATAAATCCGTTCCCATTTGGAGGCTGCTTATTTGGTATTTTTATTCCTAGCTAGAGAAACTAGGCTGAAGTGTTGAAGATTTTGAATCACACTCAAAATAAAGACAAACACATGGAGAATACCTGGCACGTACCATCACTAGCTTAACCAAGTTATTTGTAAGTGTAGGTTTTTAAAGTTTACACAGTTAATGTTTTTGATAGCTCATGAAACACAATTTCACACTGAGCTATATGGCGCTTGACAAATTTAGGACGTAGCTGTATACTTCTCAGTTTTGTGACTTCATGCATTAGTTGCAAAAAGGTAGTGAAACACCTGTTTTACAGCTGCACTGACACAATAAGACCTTCAATAATTTGCATGAAGTTCTGCAAGTGACTTGATTGTATAAGCTACAGATTTTTCAACTGGTATCTCAAACTCTGATGACCAAGGTTCCACTTTGCTCCTTTTTTGCCAACTTTGAAATGGCAGCTTCTGATAACACACATCCACAACCAGGAGCTTACTTCATAACCCTATATAGAGTACTTTCAGAGCAAAGAAACAAATTTATGAATTTACAGGGCACAGAAAAAACAAGCACCTCTTAAAACTCGGTATTTCTTTACTCCAAATTTTAAACCCTGAATCCCCAATTCATTTGGAGTCAGTGAGTCAGTGTAGAAAAGACTTACAAAATGAAACCACTTTCATAATTGTTAATATATAATTACACAAGTTTAAAGAAATGAATGTGATATTTAAGATGTAATTGCCCCAATACCACAAAGCCAAACAAAATTAAAACTTAAGAACTTCACTTTAGACACCTATGTAAGTTTTAAAACTGAACATTTACAGTTCAGCTTCATTTTCTCACAATGTCAAAAAGGAATAACAACCAGTGCTGCTGATACAAAGACACTGATCCCTTTTTACTTTGGGGACTGGTTCTAAAGCTGTTTGGACTGTAAATTACACACAGTAGAAGAAGCAAGAACTTCAGGTAAGATTTTGAGCTGCTACAAGCAGGTTTTTTTCTGTCCTAGGTACAGTTCCTTGCCTTCTCCCTAGTATCACAAGATGTAAACACAAAAGAAAGTTACCAGGAACCAAAAAGTTACTACTCAGCCAAGCTGTGATTCCTGTCCATTCTTAGCCTGAGGCAAATCCAAGATAATTATACTCAGGTTAACCTGCAATGAGAAAAGGTCACACTACACTGCATTATTTTGCATTTGCTTTGGGCTAGGTGAATGCATATTATTCAGTGTTCACAGTTCATCTTACCAGCAGTAACCTGACTGCACACCCTTCACAAACAATTCTGATTTTGTTGAGATAAAGTTGTACAGTTACAGTATGCTACCACTGCCAATACAAAGGGAGATCCTGAAAACATAATGCATGGTTTTGCTTTCATGGCCACCCCCCAAAAAAAGTATCTATTGTACAGCTAAATACATGATGAAAGCATAGAAAGAATTGAGAGAATTTTCACTGTAAGGTCAACTTCTGAGTCTGTGTTTAACACCTGTCCACTTCTTCTCAGGTAGGATTTCTTTTTTTTTGGTTGTTATATACGATACAAAAATGACACCATTATTGTAAGTGTAGATTGCCATTTAAAGTGAGATGGTCCTACAACCTGCACCCAAATTTACTTCATGACAGTCTGGAAAGATTCGGTTACAGTTCTCAAAAATGCAGCAAAACACCATCCCATCAGGCCATAGCTCTAAGGTACAGGGTCTCTTGGAGGGTTCTAGAGAAGAAAGAGGACACAGAAGTGACTTAATTTATACTTCAACCATGAATCCACATAGGGAGGGTTCCTTGTTCTCTCTGGCTCCAGGGCTTTTCTTGACTCCTGTCCATGAAGCAAGCTTCCTCGTTTTCCAGAACCTGGTTCTTCCTCACCCAAGTGAAAGCTTTGTGTCAGGAGACCTGCCCCAAACTAGAAAAAAAAAATTAACCTTCACGACTTCCACTACCCGCAGCAGGAATCCTGCAGCCATGAATCCAGTGAAAATAACAACAACAACAAAAAAACCCCCACAACCACCAAACAAACAACAACAAAAAATCCCAAACCCAACCCAATAGAAACCAAAGGCTTGGTTAGTTAGCTATTTCTTTAACAAGAAAAGACTAATAGGGGAGAAAAGGATCAGAGAAGCTAGGAATATGAACCTGAAACCCTGAACCCAAAGTTTTCATAGTCCATGAAGAATAACTGGATTTTGTTAAATTATGTGAGAAGAATTAAAGAAAAAAAATCTTCTATCTTCTTCTATGCTCTTGCTTTTGAGTAATAATATAAAAATGTTAACTACTTAGGCTGCAAGGACATAAGTAGCCTACTGTATGGGTTTTTTTTAAATGTCACTTTATTCACTGCAATCCAAGCACAGCACAGAACAAGTAATGACTACACATGTATAGCTAACTTACAAAAGTAATTATTGTACCTAGTAACTTCTACAGCAACCCTCTGAAGATCTCACATATAAAGCGGCATAGAAAGAAAAACATTCACACAAATACCTTAACACAAATTCGGTGTCCTGATAATATAATAGTTTCCAATAGCTGTAAGAACACCATCCTGAGATGTGTTTTAAGTTTTGCTCTTTGGTTTGCCCAGTAGGTTCATATCTGAATAACTGACATGATGTGACAGACACTCAGCAAGAAGCGTGAGGATTCAACTACACCATTTCCATTGTGAGCAGCAGCTCATTGTTGCACTCTTGCAGGCTGCTCTGAAAACCTTCCCCACCGTGGCATTGTGAAGGACTAATCATGTCACTTAAAACCGAGGAGCAACTCTGGCACCTGCTTTTACTCTTTCATGCTAATGCTAACCCTGCTTCTCGGTGGGCATGCATTCATAGGCAAATTCTTTTTGAAGAAAATCATGCGAATTAGAGGAGAACTTGGGCCAAAAGTACATACCTTTTCATTACAAGAACTTGCCGAATGTAATTATTCTCTTCTCTGCAGGCCCCTGGCAATCAATTATTGAGAAAGGGCTTATATACATAGATGTTCAGCTGAAGAACAGTATATGATGCTTCCTTTAACATCCACCTTTACACAGTGAAACACCTTCTGCTCTGCCCAAACAGCTCTACCGATCTCAAACAGTTTGATTCCTACTTAGTTCTTAATAAGCAAAAGCAAAAAGTATCTGTTAGACTTCAAAAAAAATGTCCATTTGAATCTTTTAAATGAAGAAAAACTGATGTTGCATATTACAACTTACTCTGTGAGACTTTTTCTTTAACCCTGCATCCTTTCTAAACACCAATAATATTCTAAACCAAGATAGAATCAAAATATACAGGACACAAGGGACAATGAAAGGCAGCATTATCTTGCAGATTAAAATCCTACTGTCGCAAGAAATGGCCTGATGCTTCCGTATGGAAACATCTCATTCCATATGCTCTCATGAGCAGACACTTGCCTTTCAAAGGTGCAAAATGAGAAAGTGCCCAACGGCAACCCTCCTATAATTTGTTCATTTAGCATCAGTGCTATTTCCACACACTCCTACTTTCTGAAAAATTTGGAACTACACCAGAAGATTGCTTTTGTATTTTATTAAAAAAAAACAAAAAACAAACAAAACCCCCCCACAAAAACAAAACAAACCAAAAACCCACACACACACAAAAAAAACCAATCAAAAAAAATCCCAACAGAACAAAAAGGAGTAACACCCCTATGACAACTCAAGGCCAAGAGCCTACTTGTTTTATATGCACTTACAACGCAGCTAAGTCTTTCATTTTTTGTTTCCTCTGGTGGCTTGTAGGAGCCTGAAATCACTTCAGAAATTTGGGGTTTGCTGGTCCAACAAAGAACTAATTCAGAAATTGCTAACTTCATACAATTCTGAAACCTAATGCTAAGTTAATCAGGCGCTCTACTACCTTTTTACTTATTTATTTATTTATTTTAAACAACCAAAAGCTTACTAACAAAGAAAGTCCTTACAAAGTAAGGTCTTTGGCTCTTCCTAACCCTGGTCCTGCTAAACAGCTGCTTTCTTCCTTTCAAGCAGCTCATCGTAAAAGCCTCCTAAGTAAAAAATACTCTTTTAGTACTGAAGCTGATATACCAGCCCAACTTCTGTTGTGCACATCTTGGTGTCCCTTCTGAGGCACTGCAAGTATCTGGGGAAAAAAAGTTTGTTTTCACTGGATTAAGAGAATCTCTCATGATTCAGCATTTCACAGGACCAGTCCTGTATGCCTGACTTACCATCATGTGCCTGATCTCTCCACTTCCACAGCAAAAAAGTCCTCAGTGGACCTCTGATTTTCCACAGAAATCTTACCCTCACATATGTACTTCCCTTCACTGATCCAAGGACTCCATCAAATACCGGGACTGCTGAATTTTGAGATTCACACCATCAGCTGTAGTATTGATGCCTGTAGACCTCAAACACTGTCAGCATGCATCATTCACTGCCCTTCTGCACAGCTTCTCAAAAAGAAATCTACTGAACTTTAGTAACAGCACAGGATGCCACAGATTGCTCTTTCCAAAGCATTCACTTCCCTGTGCTCATTACAAACACTGTCCACAGCAATAAGGTCAGACATAGAAATAGAGAAAAAATTAACTCCTGATAGACATGTAACACACAGGCTGAAATTTTTTGTCCCAAGTCCAAGATAATCCAAAAATGTACACAGTTAACTTTGTGTGTACAAAAGACCTATCAGAAAATTGTCCAATGCAGTTTGAAGAGGTCCTTCCTCCCAAAAGGACCTACCTTTCTGGTGAGAAACCAGTCCCAGAGATCATTCTGCCACATAACAATTTTCACCCCAAAGGGCTCCAGTATTCCAGAAGGCACAGCAAGCAGCCACAGCTTTGCCCTTGCAGCCTCCTGTTGAACCCCCAACAAGCAAGTATCCTGAAGATTAAGGACCAATACCATGGCTTGCTGTTCTGCAGAAAGCCAACATAGACAGGAAGATCAGATTCAACTTGTGGCAGCCAGTGCTGCCGAGATGACACACAAGGCTAAACCAGCTGGAGCTTCTGAGGAACTGCAGGCTTTGTGCCCAAGAGTATCACATTACAACAGTCAGGAGGAAAGTGATGAATTGGTAAGTAATTGAGGTCAGGTCAGCTTCTGACTAGGGAGAGATTCCCCGCCAGCAAGAGGCAAGAGAAAACATTCTTTGTCAGTGCTAAGCTCTGGCAGAGCAGATGGGAGTGCACCAGAGGCCTTCCTAAGCCACATGCCAAGCTAGAGCTCCGTAACTCCTAACCAACAGCAGCTTCTCAGGGCTTAGCAATTTTTCCAGATACTATCACCCTTATCACCTCCATCTTACCCACACTTTGTTTCAGCTTACATGCCTCCTGTCCCAAAACCTCAGCTTTGATTCTTTTTGGTTGTTATTTATATCTTTTCATGTATACATCAAACACCTACTGCTAGCACACTCTAGCAGCAGTCTACACTCAGCTTGCCTACTGGACTGTGAGGAAAACAATTATTTCCTAATACCACATGGAAAAAAGACCATGTGGGGGATCCACAGATTTGAATCATTATTACATTACATTATTTACACTATTACATTACATTACAACATGCACCTTTACACAAATCCTGGTGGAAAGAGTTATTAGGAAAATAGTTAGAAGTCCATTTAGAGTCTCTCTCTGAGGAGACGACTTTGAAAAAGGAAGAGCCAACAGACCAGCCATCCCACAAGAGGCTTATAGTGGATGTATCCTTTTGAATAACTGACACGTCTACCAAGAAGTTAAAAAAAAAAGATTGATTAAGCCACCTGCTATTGCAGAAGCAGAAAACAAAACATGCTGAGAAGCCTCATGAGGTGTATGTTCCCTACACAACAAACCTCATGCTGCTCACAAGCTGAAAACAAACTGACATATACAACTTCATGAAACTCTGTGTGACAAACAAATAATGTTTCAGCAGGTTTTGCTGGGGACTACACTTTCTTGTTTAATCAGGCACTGCAAAGTGCTACCCAAATTTCTGTTCCCTGACTTTCCCTACCTCTTCCAGTGGTAATCCTGCAGATGGCAGTAGGGGCTAAGAAATGTATTCCAAATTTTCTTTTGTCGGAGGCCTTTTACACTTCATTCATTTAATGTTCATTTAACTGCACCGTAGAACTCATCCTAAAGCAGCTTGATTATATCAAATTACAAAATCTACCCTATCCTTCTGATGTACCTTTCAGATCTCTTCAGAAATCTCAGGGAAAAAAAAAATCTTTACTCATCAAATATCAGGTAGTTGTAAGAGGTAATATAAAATAATGGACTTAACATTTTATAGAGGAAACAGAACCTACTACCTACATAAAAGGTTGAATAACAAACAAATTCACACAGCAGACAAAAATGTGACTTTAAACTTAGGATGGTACTTTGTTGCTCCCTTGGGATACGCCCAGAAGCTGAATTAATTCAAACTTCATCTTTCATGTCTTTTATGAAGCTATTTCTATAAAATTTAAAATTCACTGTTCCCATGATCATCTGTGACTCGATTATTTCACAGGATGCAGGAGACTCATCTGAATTGGAAAGATGCTTTTTTTTCTTGCTCAGTGCATCTCTTTTAGCTAGACAGATGGTACAGCAGTTTCAGAGCAGAGTTAAGTATCTGGCAAACAGCTGGAAGATTCTAAGCATCCCACCTATCCTGTCTGTGCGGGCAGCCATTCTCATCTTTTTGAGATTCTTCAGACAAAGTATTTAAAATATAGCCTTGAAGTGCATTTAGCTCCTAAGGCAACTTAAACTTCAGAAACATATCGAGGTGATTGGGCATGACCTTGGCTCTCCTTAGGAGGAAAACAGATCTGTAACCTCTTTGTACGGCCAAGACAAAACTACCTATTAAAATATTCAAGGCATATTTGACACATAGTCACCTCACAAGGCTAGACAGCCTATGCAATGCAAACACATCTGCTCCTAACACTGAGCTCTAAATTAAGATGAAATTATTATGAAATAGAGAAGGATCCTGCTAGACACATACAAGGAATGCCAACAGTTGTGCTCCCTTGCTAACTTTAACCTGAAGTGAAGGGGTGAAACAGAGAAAATCCAGACACATGCCTGAAATCGTGGCTTGATACTATTCTCTGTTGCCTGTTTGTAGTACTACATTAATAAATGAAACCAATCTGTATTAACAAGCAAGAGCAAAGGAAAGCTACAATATGCAAGGCCATTCATTCATCCACATTTTGGACTCCATGAGAGAAACTGAGACTTGTTAAAGCTTTTTTCATTTTAGCTAAGTGTGAAATAGCAGAGAAGTAGAGGAACCACACAAGGTGCTGCAGTTCAGAAGCTCAGATACTACCTCAGAAGCTCAAGCAAGACACAGACTGCTGACACAGAAAGGGAAGCAGTAATTTCTCTGCGACACAGGAACCTCACTAGAGAATCTAAATATCACACATTCGAAGAGAGTACATATTAAACCTCCTCCACCAGTGGGTGATCATCCCAGCAGAAAACAAACCCAAAATGAAGAAAACACCTGTTTTTCTCTTTTCCTGGATTAACAAATTACAGTAGTTCACAGAAAGGGCAGACCAACACCATAGGCAATGCATGGGAGGGGCACACTGCACAGGGCAAAGCAGGGAAGAGAAGAACGGGATCTCAATGATCCTAGAGGTCTTTTCCAACCTAAACAATTCAATGATGATTCGATGACCTCTCTGTTCCAGCAGCAATAGTCATCAGACCCACTCAGCTGCTTGTGAAACCACAATCCAAGACCTGTCTGGCCAAATCTGCTTCTTCCACTCAACACAATGAGCTTTAAGCCACTTGTTAAAACTATCCTACTGCATCACTTAGCAGCCAACCAAAACAAAAAGATTTCCTGCATGCTTTCAGAACCAAATTATTCAATAGATAAAGAAAGCTGATTTTCAATTAATAAAACTGCTTAGCTGCAAGTTTTCCCTGAATCATTAAAAAAATCAAGTATCTGAAAGTTTGCAGAAGTATTAAGTCATTTTTATGTAGGCACAAAGAATTTTTTTCTTCTACCTTAAAAAAAAAAAACAACAACAAAAACTTTCTTCCCCAAAAGAGGCTGCTATTAAAACTCAAACAAGAATCAAATGTCCATAATAAATATGTCTTC
Organism: Florisuga fusca; assembly: GCA_038090715.1. NCBI lineage: Eukaryota > Metazoa > Chordata > Aves > Apodiformes > Trochilidae > Florisuga > Florisuga fusca. Next base: position 55,091,652 of record JAAWXA010000001.1, on the reverse strand, counting down.
TGTACTTATTCCATATGAAACAGATGTTTTTTATACTACACTGGGAAAGGAAGAAAAAAAATCGGTTTGATTTATTTCTGAACTCTGGTGACTATCTAGTTTTATAATTTCTGACACGACAGCTCGACATAAACCTCATTTTTTGCAGTCTTCCTCAATTTCAGTACAACTTTCATTTGTCCTCCAGGAAAAGGAGATTCACTTTTCTTTTTCTCTCCCATTCTCCTACACTTTTTTTTCCCACCATACAGTTATTTTAAATAAAAAAAACCAAGAAGCAAGAATACAACAACTAAGGCAACAGGAGTAAACATTTTCAGTGTCTACTACACCAGAGACCTTCCCTTGCCAAAAGAAAAGCTTTGTAGAGTTTTAATACCTCTGTTCGAGAGACATGGACTGCAAGACTTGTAACTGGAGTCAAAGCAAGATTTCAGATGAAGTATTAAATTCCTCAGCAAATTCTGAAACTACATTTGAAGTTACTTCACCACAAAAAAAGCAGCTGTTACACTAAATAGGTCTATGTCCCAACACGATAAGAAAGCTCTATTTCTGTGTCCAAATATATTTGCAACAAGCCAATGCTTTGTCATTTGCACACTCAGACACCACCATCAATCACTGCTGTATTTCATCAAAGTTTTCACTAGTAAAAGCTTCTCCCTTCCCTATATTCTTCTAGTATGTTATTTACATACATCTTCAAATTTTACATTACACTGAATTCCTCTATGTATTATTGTTCCCTGTATATTAATGTATGAAAAATGCTAAGTAATTCCAATTTTACTTGACAGGCTTACACTGAAGCTGCAAAGAGGCTGTCAGACCATGTGTGCACAATACAGATGAGTGCTGCAAGACAAAGTTCATGAACTGCTGTCCGTGAGGGGAGTTGCTCGTTCACTGAACTACATCTTTCTGTTGTTTTCCATTTAAAGTGATGAAAAGGGCATACACGGTGCTTAGCTTTTAAAAGCACTACGCAGCCAAAAAACTTCTGAAAACACTGGAACACTCTGGACACAAACTGGAATTGTGTCATACATGTCTCTGACAACCTCAGGATGATCAGCCCTTAGCAGGCACACACTGACTCCATCTCACTCCTCTGTCATCTGGATTCTTTCTGTAATGTACTCCTCTTACTTTACCTTCTTGAAATCTGTGGGTCTCTTAGCCATTTTGAGTCCTTCCTCTCTCATTAACAGTTTCTGTAATAATTTAGTGGTAACATTCCTATTCCCCACTTGCTAGCGAATCTGTCAGGACCCTTATCCTATGCTTGAAAAACTACCTTGCCTCTGGCTTGGCACACTTCCTCCAAACTGTCTGGAATTCTTGACATTATCAAGCAATCAACTGAACCTTACTTTTGCCAACACTGAGCTCCCAACTTCCTTTCCAGAAGCCCTGACACTTATTCTCTATCAAGTGTTGCAGCTGTTAATTGAATGCAGTATAATTAATTGTAAAATTTTAAAATATGACACTTAAAAACCCCACAAATACAGAAAACCAATCACAAACATATGAAACCCAGCTCCTTTTCAACACTTTCATCAGCAAACAGAAGTTTGCATCTAGTGCATTCAGACCATTTGCCTCAGGCAAGCAAGACCTCTCCGTGGTATTTCATCATTATTTTGCGCTTTAAAAATCATCAGTAGGGCACACATCCTTAAAATAGCACAGAATCATGTTACCTGGAGATTACTTTCTGCTGTAGCTTAAAATGTGTTAGGACCACTTGTGCATGAACCAAACAATAAATAAATCAGATTGTAACTTTCCTTACATATGAAATAAACAAGGCTGGGGTTTTTTTTAGTATCACAGACTGCCAATAAAAAGTTCTTCTTTAATTGGCATCATAAATGTCAACATTTTCTGTAAATAATATTTTATTTATTTAACATCCCAAATTATTATTGTATTTCAATATTAATAACTTAAGAGTTGTATTGAATTTGCAATATCCAAAGCAATCTTACCTCATTTCTAGTTAAAAAAAGAAATCTTAAGTATATAAACATATTAATTGCAAAACTTCATGGGCGAATTTCAACCACCTGACTCTTAGGATAACCCACTATATAAAAAAAAAAAGCCCACAAAAGACTAACTTTACAAAATGCAATTACCCACATTTAAATTTTTCATGAACTTTTCTGTTAATATTCTAGCTCTTGCACCCCGGTAAGCAGTGGCCCCAGGCTAGGGCACATTTTCTTCCCTCCTTGGAGGATCTCCACAGCACAATATAGGAAGCAGAAAGTACACACCATGTTTTGACCTCGAGGTGTCCAGAGGCACCTTCTTCAGACTGCCTCTGCCTGTATCACCTTTTTGTCCTGCACACAGGGATAACCAGGTTAGCTCGGAAAATCAAGAGCTGGTAGACTGGAAGACGGGGATGTCATCATGGTTCTGCCAGGGTTCTGAGCCTGCATCCCTAAATTAAAATCAAAATATCTGCCAATATTTGCCCAGTGAGAAGCCTTGTTGACAGTCACACAGGCAGAACAAAGAAGCCAATCTGGGCCTCTCACAAGAAAAGCTACCACCTCAACCATCAGAGGATAGCACCCTAACCAGAGAACACCGGGGGGTAGCGTGGGTTGGGTGGGGGGAAGAGGGAAGAAAAAAACCCAACCAACGATCCAAAAACCAGAATAACCCAGACAGTATACCAAATTCAACAATTAATTCAGCTAACTTAGTATCCTGTCTGCAAAAGATTCCAAAAATTAAAATAGATGAGGAAATCTTAAATACATGTAAACACTTTTCTACTACTGGCTGCAAGTATTGAACTCCGGCATTCAGGAAGATTATTAGGAAACCAAAAATAATAAGATTTTTAAAAAGCATATTTGGCAGTCACGTTCTCCCAAAGAAGTTTTTGCTTAAGGCAATTTTCCCTCCACTTCAATTCTGCTCTCCAACAGGCTTCCAAGAAAATTCTGTGAAATAATTAGCAGAATTAAAGGCATAATGGTGAAAACCAACTTTAAAAAAAAAAAAAGGGGTTTAATTATTGAACTCTTTGCCCTACTCTATTTCACCAGTGGATCTTTCATCTGAAGACACTATAAAATAAATTGCTGCTTGGTTGCAATAGCCACACAAGGGAAAAGACATCATTTAGGCTTGTTATTCCCTCTTTCTCATAAATCAGTCTCAGGCCCAGTTTAAATGCATGACAAATACAAGCTAAATTTATCACACCTTCAACAAGTAACCATACTCAACACCAGGAAAATAAGCAAAGATTCAATTCCCACAGCTCATAAGCAACTGATAAGGCTACCTTTTTATAACAGTATATAGAAACATAGATATAAGAAATAGTTAAAGCAAGGGGAATGCCTACCAAAACCAGGGTATGAAATTAACACCAATAAACCTGTCTTCGTATTTTGCCCATTGTCTAAAAAAAAAAAAAAAGAAAGTAATCCATATATGCAGTTATCAGTGCCTCATTTGGTTTTACATTAAATTTTTGCAGTCCTCAACAACTTCCAAAAGCAATATATTTCAATGAGTGTTAATCTTTCTTTTTCATATCTGACAGGAAAATATGTTTCCGGCGAGATCTTCCAATTGTCTGAGTTGTTCCCTGAAATGCTGGACACAGACCAGAAATCAACAGCAAAACAGCAGTCTTGTTCAACAGAGCAGCATACAACAGCCCATTAGAGAATTATGCAGCAAATATTATCCTTCTCCACTGCTAACACAGTAAAAGCTCCTCAGGGAAGAGCTTAACTCACCTGTAACTTAATTTAAAATTTAAAGATTTAAACCCCCAAGTAACTAATTAAAATAATCCAGACCTCTCATGAAAGAATAATTCATCATTCACAGGGGAGGGGAGAATTTAAAATTACTCTCTTCCACAAATGATGAAAATTTTGAGGCAATCTAATGCAAAATTCCATTTTGAAATAAAATTACATCAGTATGGAAACACAATAGGCTACCCAGTTACACTTCCTTGCACCATAATGAGCCTGTAAGTTTATGCCTTTTCTCAGTAGCAAAAACAAATAAACACTAAATGGTTTGTGAACTCATAAAAATAATAAATAGGGAGTTTAGAGCTAAAAGAGAGCTAGCTCTCTTCCTCTATCCCCCTTTCTAGAGTTAAATGAACTCTGAAAGGTTTATTTAGAACTCAGCAAAGAAGGAAAGTATTTCCCAGTCTTGATACCGAAATGTAAAAACATCTCCAAATAACCCAGCATAAGTCAAGGATCAAATACAAGTAAGCTTTTAACAATACACTTTTGGAGGCAGAAAACAAAGCTTGCAAAGAGTCACTTCCCAAAGTGTTTTTGTTTGGTTGGTTGTTTGGTTGGTTTGTTTTGTTGCTTTTGGGGGGTTTGTTTGTTTTTTAATGTGAAGTGTACAACTACAATCTCTTCCTAATTAGCAACACCATTCACAGGTTTCACGTTTGCATTACATTCTGTAGCATGACAACATTCATTCCATGTAGATTTTAAGTATTAATAATGTCTTCAATCTTCTTCAGTGTATGTTTTTGCTTTCCCAATAATGATATTAGTAAGAAGGGCTTAGACTTCTTTGTCTCCAGATGTAGCACATAGGATACAAATCTTTAAAACAAAAATACTGCTTTATATAACATCAGCGACTTCTGCTTTCAAATTCCTTTGAAAAACAGTTTGAAAATGTTTCATGAAGTCCAGCGACAGGAACAGGTAAGCACGTAAGTTATTAATGAACTTAAACACATTTTACTCTCATTCTCAGGACAGTGCTTCTTCCTCTCAATAAGACCCATTATTACGGCTCCATTTCATTGTCTACCATTTCATTTATTGTATCCAGAGAAAATCAGGACCAAGGCTTAAAAGGCAGATTTCCTAAGGCATACCAGTGTGTACACGCTCCCCAAACTGCTCAGTAAATAAGATCTGTTTACACAGAGCTTCACCACGTGAGAACATGAAAACAGCTTTCAATATTTAATACCTACATGCACATCAAAGTAACCTGAAGCAGCAGTACCACCCAAGGACAAGATATTAGTCCAGATTTTATATTTCTAGCAAGTAAATCACCTGGCAATTACAGCAGAAGAGGGAAAGAGAGGGGAGCAATTCTAGTTGTGAAAACACCTCAACTTCTGTTTGCAGTGCATATTTAATTCTCAGCAGTTATCTGAAAATTTTTTTTTTATAAATTAACTATTAGGAAGATGGTGTTTCTGAAAAAGCACTGTGAACTGAAGATGAGACCTATCAAAATCAGAAATCTCAAATGAAAATAGATCCAAAGGAGCTAACTGCATAAGATGATCTTATATATCTGCACAGGTGGAGCAAGATGGAACCCATTTCTGGGTCCACACTGACTCTGACACGGAGCTATGCAGTTAGGAGACACACTCTATGGTCACCAGCTGATTCCTTACAATACATCTCTATAGTCTCAGCTGGCACTTGACTAAGACAATGTAGGGAGTGAACCTGCCTTGCCACCCAAGTAGCTCCTCCCAGCTCAGAGCCCAGAGAACACAGGAGGTAGCAGAAGGATGCACACACACCCACTCCGAATCCCACTGCTGCTCTGGGATGCACTGAAACCTCACACTACAGGATGGCATCTGCCAGTAATCTTATGCATCTGTGTAATTAAAAAAAAACAACCACAAACAAACACAAAAAACCTAAACACAACAACAAAAAACCAAACAACCCCTGAAGATTCGTTCATAACATTCTGCTACTAAAGCTTCATCATTCTCTGACAAGCTCTGGTAAAAGTACCAGAAGATTCAAGGAAGCTCCTGCAGACTTAGAAGTAGAAACGAGGGGAACATTCTGTTAATATTTTGTTTGAAAAAATAAAAATTCAAAACAGGAAACAAATCTTCAGCTCTTTCAAAGTGTTACAGAAACAATAGTAGAAAAACACATCCTCCTCCCAACTCCCGAAAGTGCACACTGTGCTGAGATGTAAGACATACACTCCCCCATCAGCTCCCTCAAAATCCACAGGCAGCAGTATGATGCCAAGTGATTCACAAACAGAAAACAAGCCTTTTTTTCTGTTGCTATAACAGAACACCTAATACTCTTTTTCCTTCTGATATCATTTTTATCACAATATTTTGGAATTTGACTATTTTAAAATTTGGTTGCTACAACACATTATAGTCATTACATGGACTCATTTCCTACTTTCCAACTTGCAAGAGTGTTTGCTTTGGTTTTATTCAGTTGTATAAAGGACAAAGGACACATAAAATAAATTCTAATAGTAGAAACTCCTTTAATGCCCTCCATTCCTTGAATAAGTGTATATTGGAAGAAGGGTTTCCCCCACGATTACCTTTAAGACTTCTGCACTTCAAGCTTCCTCAAGTCTTCTGAGCCATATTCCTGAAAGCAGACTTCTTGCACTATGACTCCTCCTGACAGATAAGATCTGATCCCTTGCAAATCCTGCAAACGATTCCCATATTATCTAAACTTACAAATAATCAGAAAGTGACAAATTCTTCCTGTGGATCACCAAACAGGGAGTATACACCCACCCTCACTCGTATTTTTTTCTCTAACAACTAGGGATCAGGAACAGACAACAAATTGATATCTTGGCCTTTCACACTGCAGCTTCACCTCCACCAGGCAACACATTTTTCCTCTAGATTAATTTTTAATTACTGAGACATATCACACCAGACAGGCATACATTCATAAGTTGACTTCTAAAAGAATGATCCAAATATGAACTCCATAGTGTAGCATTAATATCACTGAAATCCTTTTAAAATATGCACACTGTATACCTTCATTTTCACAAACAACATTAAATATTGCTGGGAATGAAATACAGGAAGATTACTGGGACAAAATCCTCTGTATAACAAACATTCACACCACGTGCACTGACATATCACAGGAAACCCTTTTCTAGACTACGAAAATATATGAATTTTCAATATATGAAAACACAGCGGCTCTGTCATACTCAGTCTTAAAGCTCAACACTAATTTAACATGAACACAATGCATCTCTGGGGGAAAAAAAAAATCATTAACAGACTTACATGCTAGCACAGTGATTTTTCAAACGTACAAATGAGAGTTGATTTTCCAGTTGTGATTACCAAGCCTTGCCATATGTATTTGACCTAACAAGTATTCCATTTAGCTCTTAACAACTTGAACTTTCTGTTAAGTTTGATTAAAAGCAGTCTTACCAAATCAACTAATTATGGTGCTTCTGCTACTGGCTAATCATTTAGATGACAACCAGACACAAAGCATGTTAGCACAGACCATTACTCTCAAATTACCTTAATCAGGACTATGCTTTTATATGATTGGTCTACACAAGCACATCTTGTTATAGACCCAGACCTATTTTATGACTGAAATACAGATGTTGTTTTTTTTTTAAGGTGCAATGCATGAGCTATTTTAAGGAGCAGTGATAGCATGAAGATGTATCAATCCTTTGATCACAATTATTTCATGGGGTGTGCTGAACAGGCAAGTTAATGAAAAAAGGTAGCTTTCAATTCAGCAAGTCTGCACCATGAGTGTGAAGATCTGGAAAAAAAATAATGGAAGTTGTTAGTGGGAAGGGTTTCTTAGTTTTTATTAAATTCAAATTCTATTAAATTATTTTTCAGCATATTAGTGGCAGCTATCACATAAATTCATGTTTATAGAATTAAGTAACAAATACTTAAAAATAATTTCTACTTGATCTTGAAGAAAGCATGTTCTAAAAGGGATACTTTTTGAAACATACTGGGGATGGAGGCTATGGGGACTGTTTGTTCATGTTTTTAACTAGAAAAATAAAGCAGAATCAGTAGTTCTTAAGTATGACTTTTTCCCTAGATGGTAAGAAAAAAGGAACAAAACAAACCAGATGTTTACTATGTGCTTTCATTCTTTTAAGAAACAGAGGATTACCTGTAGGTCTCTCTATGGTTTTCCCAAAACGGAAGAGAAGCTACAGGTAAGAACCAACTTGTGCTATGCTGAAGAAAGGAACTGGAGGAAAGAGAAAGAAAAATGGAAACAACCATCATGTGTAGTTTAAGTGGGAAATAACCAAGAAAGAAGAGTGCAAAAGCTGGAGCCCCTGGTAATTGTTTAGGAATAGATGAGTACTGAAGGAAGTTTATTGGTTAAATAAGGTATTGAGGCAAATTTCTAAGCCCTACCTGTCATTGTTAGTAAAATCTAACTAGTTCGCGGCATTTGTTTGATAAACACTCATGTATAATGAGTCTCATCAGTTTTCCTCTATGATCAGTTTTCCATTCCTTAAATGACTTTCACACAGCAAGAGAGAAGAAAAAAAAAAAAAGCTAAAGTGATTGTCAATGCTGGAGAACTGGCAGGGACAATTCAAGGACAGCGAAACAGCTGCTACAAATTTTAAACTTAATTTTTGTAATAGATCCAATTTTTAAATTCATGGTGCTCCTTTGCAGTCTGTCAGGTTTGTCTCTAGCAGTAGTTCCTTTAGGGCAAGCACTGCAGACAGTCTGCCTACCCTGAGGGAAACTAAGACACTCAGATGTGGGGTAAAGGAAAGATATTAATAATTGAAGACAAAGGTCTGTCACCCCAGAGGAGAAAGCAATAGTGTAAGTATCCAACTGCCCAGCCTAGGTTTGTCCTTTGTGAACTATTTTCCTGAATAGATTTACAAAGTCCTGTAGAGGATACAGTGGTACCCATGTTTTTGGAGGCGTTCTGAAAATGCTTGTGGTGACTTCTAATGGGGCCTCCTGCCACTGCCAGGATCTCTGAAACAAGTTGAAAAGTTGATTGGGAGGCAACATGAATAAAAAAAGGCAGCGGAGGGGGAAAATATCTTCAGTAGGGGAGAACACTTTTTGCAAGCTACAAAATACAGACTTCAGAATGAGTAAAAGCCCTAGGAAAGGTACTTTTCCGCCTTATTCTTGTAAGGCAAGGAAGTCAACTTACCATAGCCAAATAGAAGAATTAATGAATGAAAAACATTTCCAATGACACAAATATGACTTTGATTACTCTGTGACATCAGTTCTCATTTGCACTTTACATAAAGGCATATTTCATAACCTTCTTATGGGTTATGGAAACAACTATTTTGAAACTGTTTCCACTTATTCAGTACTCCTGTGTAGAGCAAACATTGACATAGCAGTCATTCATTGGTACACTAAACTTGGTATTCATTATTTACATGTGTACACTGTACTTGAGAGCAGAAGAGATGTGAACTTTAAAAATTACTTTTAGTTTTAAAAGATGCTTAGGCAACTGTGTGCTTAGGTAAAACCAAGTTTGCTCTTTGTGTGATATACTACATCCTCTTAAGACTGACTGGCACTTGGATCTGTTCATTATACATTCAGTTTCTTTTTCACACTCTTGAAACCCAAGCTTAAGAAATCCCAACTTCATTTAATCAGAATGTGTGGTAGACAAAATTCTGCTGAAATCTATTCCCTAAAAAACATACTAGAAATTATCAGTATCAGGATACTTTTACTTTTATTGCAAATAATTCTATAAGAAATCGTGAGCAGCTTTATCACCTATTGAACATATCTTGTTTACCACAACCACCATACATGCTGAAGTGATACATTCCTCATAAGCACAGACACCTGGATTCAACATGGATATTAAAATGAGAACGATTTTCCCCAAATGCTTATTCAAATAAAAATTAAATTAATTTGCAGCCTAGATTTCACACATCCATACTGTAAATTTGCTACTCTTAAAAGAAGACCCATTGAACTAAAAGAAGATCCATGGAACTACAGACAGCCAGTCTCACCTCTGTGCCTGGCAAGAACATGGAGCAGATCCTCCTGAAGGCTCTGCTAAGGCAAGCAGGTAGCAAAGGGGTGACTGGTGACAGCCAACACGGCTTCACTAAGGGCAAGTCCTGCCTGGCTGATTTGGTGGCTTTTTATGATGGGGTCATGTAATGCCTCAGTGAACAAAGGCAGAGCAACAGATGTCACCTGCATGGACCTGTGCAAAGCATTCCACACTGTCCTGTGTGACATCCTGAGCTCTAAACTTGAACAACTCAATGGATGGACCCCTCGTTGGATAAGGATCTGGCTGGCTGGCCTCTCCCAAAGAGTTGTGATCAATGGATCAGTGTCCAAATGGAGATGTGTGACAAGTGGTGTTCCTCAAGGGTCAGTACTCAGACCAGTGCCTTTTAACATCTTTGTCAGGGACACAGACAGTGGAATCAGAAGCACCCGCAGCAAGTTTGCTGATGACACCAAACTGTGTGGGGAAGTCAACACACTGGAGGGAAGAGATTCCATCCAGAGGGACCTTGACAGGCTTGAGAGATGGACTCATGCAAATTGCATTAAGTTCAACAGGGCCAAGTGCAAGGCTCTGCACATGGATCAAGGCAATCCCATGCATGAATACAGGCTGGGAGGAACTGTGAACGTCAAGCCTAAGTATACAAATTCTGATGCAACTTGTCTTCTGGAGTCTACTGGCAGCTCTTGAAAAGAGCAGTGATAACTGACAGATGTGACTATTTAAGTATACGAATGTCATGCTGCTGGTGGAGAAAACTACTAAAACACATACACTGGCAAAAATTATGCAGGAAGAGAAAAAAAAAACCCATAAATTTTTGGGAAAAGAACAAGCAGCACATCTATTAATTCCATTCCACCTTACCACAGCATAAAGAATTAGTGTGACCCACAGAAATGGATTCTCTCTTCCCCTTAACCATACAGGACAAGATTAAGTGGTCGCTAACTGAAAATCACAATGAAGGCCACAGGTACAAAGAACATGGAAGGAATCTGACAGGAAGTTTCAGTCCAAACATAAATCTACAGCAGTTTAACTTCCATGTCTTTTTACCTGCGAAAGTTTACTTTACTGCTCTTTGGGAGTTCATTCAGCCAAAATATAAAAGAAACTGATCTTTGATGTCTAATACTCAATGGTGAGTATGTTAACAGAAACCTCTAGGGAGTACCAACATAAGACACATCCCATGAAAGTTTCTGAAGATAATACTCAAGTCTAACACAACAGACACAAAGATGTTCACAAAAACAGAGTTAGCTAAGAGAGGAAAATAAGTTTCTTGATGGGCAGAGTCAAAGCAAGAATTTAACTCCAATTCTTCAACTGCAGCTGTCCTGAAAGCACCTCCATTCCCATCAGCTACACAAAACGCTTTGGGAAATAGTGTTCACAGACAAAAGCAAACTTCCTATAACCACCAATTATACAGTAAGTTTGCAAATAGTATCAAAATATCAAGCGTGTAAAATATTTCTGCATTTCTGACATCACTACTAAGGCTTTCTGCAGAGGTGATCTGCACGCTAGCTTTGGTAGCCTGTGCTTCCGGGAAGCCAAATGAACTTCTGTACTAAACATAGGAAATTAAACAACTGGTACCTTACTGCCAACCTCACAGTCATTCTGACCACAATTATAAAAATTGCATCTCTTTACCACAAAAATATTTTTTTACAAAACATTACAGCAGATTAAAAAAATAATAAAACTTGATGAATACAAGTAAGTTCTAACTCCTGACGCAGCAACAGCAAGAGGGACTTTATGCCCCCAAAGTCTGCTACAGACTAAACAATTCAGTAAAACTTAAAAGATCGTAGTATTAGTTTTAGAAGCTGTAGGTTGACCAGACCCTCTGCTTTTCACTTCAAGAACGCAGCTGATGGCTGTTTTAAGAGAAATTACCTCATTTGCCATTGTCAAGTAAATGGACACTTACACTTTTACAGCCCAGAAAAAAACCCTAATTAATTAATTTTTGAAACATCACTAAAAAGTTGCTCAGTCTCAGCATCTACCATTATAAAAATAAGGATAATTTTAAGGTCATGATTCTGTTAGACAAAATATAAATTGGCTGTAACAATTCATAGAATAAAATAGAATAACACAGAATAACATAGGTTGGAAGGGACCTCTAAGGGTCACGCCTGCAGGAAGCAGGAACACTCTCAGCTAGATCAGGTTGCTCAGAGCCTCATCAAGTCTTACCTTGAATATCTCCAGGGATAAGGCCTCAACTACCCCCCTGGGAAACCTGTTCCATTTTTCCTGCACCCTCATGGTGAAGAATTTTTTCCTAACACCAATCTAAATCTACTTTTGTCCATCAACACTAGGCTGGAAAAAAATCCTTAGGTCTATGCTGAAATCAGTCCCCCACCTAGGAGGACAAATGCAAGCCACACCCAAAGTTACAAGATATATGTTACTGAACTAAGGCATTTCAAGCTGACAGGGTAACAAAGCCATCAGGAGACCAACATTCAGGTATTTTAACCAAAAAGCATGTAATCCTGAAGCTAGTCTGGATTGCATATTATGTTTGGTGCTTAAAATGGCTGGAGATCTACACACAGAAGGCTGCAACAGAATAAAATCTGGTCTAGTGATGCTTTTTATTCCTGTAATAATCCAGGAAAACTGTAACTAAGTCTACCTAGGCATTTATCACCAACAAACAGCTCTGACAAAAGTAAAACATAACCATTCCTCCCACATGCTAATGACAGAATGGTTAGAGTTAAATGGCATCCCATAATAATTTTAGGTGTATGAAGTGTTCCATTTCATTTAGTGATATTATAAAAGTGATGTATTGGCCATAACATTTACTGTTTACAATCTGCAGCAAGCTATGCCCTTCTCAAGGGAGGCTAAATAACCAAGAAAATGTTACTCACACTGTGTGTTTGAGAAAAGTAGTTCACTGGGCCAGTTACAGATTCTTTCCTTTATTAAGAAGAATGGATGCTAGCCTAGAGAGGAGGGGAAAGAGAAGACTGAAGATCTGTTTGCTTCCCAACTGAAAAGGAGGTCATACGTTCATGTGTTGAAAAAATTTTCCTTTGGTCTAACAAAGCCTGAAGAGCAAAAAATTTAAATATTAGTTTTGAGTAAATGATGAAAACACTTCATTACAGGGGAAGAAAAATGAAAGCTCTGAAGAACCATAAAGTGACCCACAGTACCAAAACCAGAAAGGTCTAGAGGCAGTCAGATTTCCAGAGTATCCATTAGAGGTAAATATTTTAAAGATAGCATTTGTTTAAAATATTCCTTACCAATATTACTTATGCATAGTTTTCCAGGGAAAAAAAAATTCAGTGATCAATACAGACTGTAATGAATGAAGTGTAACACCTCCAGAAAACAGATGCTACATTATTCATTTTACAGATAAGTAAATGCAAGTATGAAAAATTAAGTGACTTGCCCTAGTCAGAGAGCCAAAAGCACAGCTGTGAATATAATCCAGATATCCCAGCTTCCAAGGATCTGTTAACCACTAAACATTAGCCTTTCTAAAATGAAATGTAAACTTTCCCTCATATTTTGTACTCTTTCTAACAAGCCTGGCAAAGCTGGTATTGAGGATGTTCACTTCATGTGGCTGACTTAAGTAACCAGAAACTTGAAGAAAATAAAAAAATAAGATAAACTTGACTTTATTACAGACTGTTGAACTCTAAAATCCCTCACTGAAGGGCTCAGTTATTCATCTCTGCCTCCCCAAAAGCGGAGTCAGCAATAAGCTCAGAGATTTAAAGCTGCTGGCCAGGCACAGGCTTGGTGGGAAGCATCAGGGTCACACATCACCCCAGAGGAACACCTGCTGCAGTCCTGATTCATGGCAGGCACTTAAACCCAGGAGCTGCTGTCACCACTGCATCCAAAGGAGAGGAAGAAATAGCTGGGATCATCAGGGCAATGTAGACTGCCCCAGCAGCTGCTCCTCCACGTCCTGTCTCAGGAGGACAGCTACCTTTAAGCTGCCTCCTTTAAGGCTCTCAGCACAGGTTTTGACTTGCAACAACAGTGACCCAAAGCTCAGCAGATGGTTTAAAATGTTCATCAGCACTCCTGTTACACCACAGGCTTTCAATGTGGGGGGAATTATGTCTTTTGCTGTCTCAGTTCAGAACCTGTTCTGCACAGATGAAGCAGAAGGTTTTCTACTAAAGCTCAAGAAACCCCTAATGGTCTAAGGACCACCTCAAAAGCAAAGCATTTAGACAGGAAGGGAGTGTAGGCACAAAAAACGCTGATGACAAAACACCATCAGTCAAAGAGAGTTAAAGAAAATTAATATTTCTTACAGACTACAGCAGGCAATCATAATTTGATTGCCACCACTTGTAAGCTCAAAAATAAATGAGTAGAAACTCGAGAAACAGCACATGCAATTAATCAATTTTACTACACAGATTTTTCAGATGTTCTCACAAATAGAAAAATCTCCTAAGTGAAGTACTTAATAAATCTATACAGTATTTATGCACTCACAGTCTGAAAGATTAGAGTTGCAGAACATATCTTCACTTAAGCTTTTCAAATCAAAGAACATATTCTAGATACCCATACTTTAAAACATTTGCCTGAACACACAAGATGAAACGTATGTTACTTTATAAACATGGCTAATGAGCCAGAGATTTAAAGCATGTATCTAGTACTGGAAAAAACAAGATCTGTTTCCTCTCAGATGATAGATCCATAGCTAAAATCTATCACATTTACAGCGAAACACACAGTAGTCCAATTTCAGAAAGATATTATTAAGATTGCTAAAAAAAAACAAGGTCAAAAGTCACATTTATGTGAAATCATACCACAAAACAAGGCAAGGTACAATTTGTTTATTACTATAGGTGTCCTAAAACTTGTCAGAAGGAAATTAAGTCTTCTTATAAAACAAAGGTCAAGGCCATTGAAAATGCATCTGCAATAAAGCCTTTGGAAACACCAATGAAGACAAATAAAAACATCCAAAATAAGCACATGCGGTTTCAGTTTATGTGAATAAATACTGACTTTTGTTTCCATAATGACACATTGGTTAGCAGTGTACTCTGAAACATATATGAATTTTAAAAATAAGTGGATCCAATCCTGCTGACCCTGTGCATGATTGTGTTCCTACTGGCATCCCAAACTCAGTAGGCATACAGAATTAAGCCCAAAGCAATCCACTTGAAACAACAAAAGCCCCACCACACTCAAAAATACTGTAGGTAAATTTAATTCACAAGTAAACCAGCAACTACTACACATAGTACACATACTCTAAAGCTAACATTGAATTACCACTTTAGCACTGCAGCTCTCTATGATACTTGTAGTATGAACTGCAGTGAAAGTGTAAGATTCTCATATCACAACCTGCATTTATAACAATTCAACAAAATGCTCTCCACCAACATTTTTTAAAGTAAATTGTTTTTCATTTTTATAGATAAGTTTGTTTCTTCCAGAAAACAGTGTTGATTTTTTAAAGGTATGTTTGTCCCCTGTACTCCTTTTCTTCACTCAAGGAAACAAAATTCAGAGACAGAGAGCTTCAAAAACAGAGAGCTTCATGTTTTTTCCATTACTTTAGGAGAAGAGCAGAGGAGAAGGCCTGCATCGAATAGAGGAGTGTTGCAGATTCCCTGCCACTCACCAACCCTGAGGAAGAACAAAGAGCTGCAAATAACTTAAGGAATTTGCCATCTGACAGATGTTATATCCTGGTACCAGGTGGCTCCGGTGGGAACAGGTAGATAAAGTTTCATGTTAGTAGAAAAAGCACTTTGAGGTGCAAATTGTAGATCAATCAATAGATATTGGGATATTATATAAGTGTAACAAACCACAAACAATAAACTGATTTGGACTGTGCACAGCAATTGATTGTGCCTTCATGTCTTCTGTCATATCACCACACCATAATCATGGAGCAGCCAAAGACCACTACACAGCTACAACTTTTCTTTAAAAGCAGAACATTTCTTTTGAACAAACGCTAACTTCCATTTTACCCCTGTTAAAAAATACTGTGCTCCCTCCCCCCCCTCCATTTTGTTAAGCCTCCAGTATTTTGTTGTTTTAAACAAAAAGTGCAAGTCAGTTCTTGGTTTACAGGCCAAGAAAACACTGCCAAACAATCCTAACTTCTGCTTACTGGAAAGAATGCAAGTCTTCCAACAGTTTGTCTTAAAAATGGAAGGGTGGATAATCAGCTTAGCAACCTTAAACATCTCAACAGTATATAAAAACTCCCAGCTGGATATTCCTAAGCAGGGAGTGTTTTCTAAAGCTCTTAGTAACAAAACACTGAGCAGAGTCGTTTTGAGCTTTTAGGCTGATTACTTGCTCTGGTTTTTTTTCCGTTGGTTTCCTTGTTATTAACAAATATTTCACTGTTCGTGAGACTGACAGAGATCTTCCATGATTGAGAGATTTTTTTATTTTATTTTTTTTTTCTCATCGCATGGGGAAACTCACCGCGGCACGGCGAGGTAACTTCTGCATGACAGTAGATAACCGATAAAAAACCTGTTGCTGCAAGGGAAGAGAAATCCCGGAGCGGAGAGCAAACCCACGCCAAGCCTCCGGGCTCAAACCCGGGTTTCCCTCAGGATGTGCCACTTATGTCACCTCCAGGGCCACTCTGGGCCACCACACCTGCCCCACCCCATCCTCCCCACCTGCCCCACGGCCTTCCAAGGGACCCAACTCCTGACGAACACCGCATCCCAAGACTCCCCGCACGTCCTGAGCGGCCTTCTAAGGGCCTCCGGAGGCTTCCACCCCGGCGCCCCCGGATCCCCCCCACACCCCACACCCCCAA
>JAAWXA010000001.1:55058105-55074747 GCA_038090715.1 Florisuga fusca | reverse complement strand
GTGCTGGGAAATGGACTCTGAGACCTGACACGGAAGTTCCCTTCCTTGTGTTTCACCCATAGCCCTTGTCCTGGGCAAAGGGCTGCTGCCTCTCCCCTCCACTCCGTGCTTGTGGCCTCCCGGAGCGGTGCCGGGTGTGGGCCCAGCTGGAGGGGGATCCAGGGCTGTTCGCTGTCCAGCGGTGGCCCCCAGGGAGCTGGAATGAGCTGTCTGATCCCAGGGCGGCAGAGAGACGCCGAGGCAGGAGAGAGCTCAGGGTCCCACACAAAGTGCTCGGCGTGGAGGCTTGAGCTACGCGATTCCTGCTTTGCCTTTGTAGTTGCAGCGCTGTCTGTATGCGCCCTCTTTTTGGTCTTTCCTCAGAGTTCTTTGGGATGTGGCACCACCGGGACTTGCTGACTGCATGTTCTGCTCTGCCTTGTGGGTTTGTGCTGTCCTGCTCCTCTGACATAGCTGAGGGGTTAATGAGCTGAAGAGGTACCTGTCTGCCAAGCAGTTGGTGTCAAAAGTGACAGCTAATCTTGAATATCCAGCTGAATATGTCTGGGTCCTGCAGTGTGGTCTACTGCATGTCATGTAGTCTTTCACTTGGTCTGAGCACAGCCATTGCTGACCCTTCTTTTGCAGCTACACGCACCCAGAGCTTTTGTGAATTCAGAGAGCAGATTTTCTGTACCCTCTAGAGGAAGAAGATACACTGGCCATCTTCAGAAACTGGATTTAAGTGATTTGCTTCCACAGGTACCATCGGCAAGAATGCCATCTATTCTGTCTTTACAATCACATCTATTCCTCTTTTAACTTCCAGGCTTAGTTGCCAGAAATTGGACAAGATTTCTGATGAGAAAACAGTCTCATTGACCAGGTCCGCATGAAAAAAATGAGGGTGTTATGTATCTTACCTTTACAAATACAGCGTGTAGGTCACTTCTGTTTGAATTATTTCACATTATTTAAAAAAAGTTGCATTGAAGGATTTTGTAAAAGAAGGTGCAAAGAGCAAACAAGTGGATTGGAAAGAATGATCAAGTGCAGTCCAGAAACCTCCTGAAGTTACAAGGGGGAAGCTACTAAAAAGGAATGCCCTTACCTGTTCCAGTGACAATGACAAGGTTTTTACTGTTCTTACACTGGAGACAATTCAAAATGGGCACCCAAACTCTAAATGTTTACTGTTCTAAGGAAGTGGGTTTGACTCCAGAGTCAACAATGGGTAGGCATTCCTGTGGCATCTCATAAGGGGTATCTCCCCAACTGGAGAGAGGAAAACTAGAATGAAAAGCTGCAAAATCTGGACAGATGACAGGAGAATGTAACGTTCTGATGTCAAATCTTTGCTTTCTGTGCTACCTGTCTCTGCGAGAATAAAGCTTTGCTTTGAAGCAGCTGCCATGGAGTCAGTTTAGTTAGCTAGTGTCACAGAACAAACTGCTGCTAAACGGAGTTTCACCTCATGAGCACAGTCTAAGAATGACAGAATGCAATGGCATGTTTCTGTGCAGAAAGACTGAGTTAATGAAAATTGCCAGAGGGATGCACTTAAGAGGAGCTACCAGGGCACCTCATCCTGTAAGGGTGACAAGTTCCTTGATTCATTTCCTGAGCCATATCCATTCTTGCAGTTAATGTGGTAAGCGTTCTGTGAAAAGCTAACACAATTATGCAATTACAGTCTTCTTAAAATAATACATATAAACTGAGGAAGATTAGGGTTCTATGGGCACTAAGCCTATCATCTCATAATGTGTGAAACTTCAGCTTTTCAAATTACCTGGGGTTTTTTTGTGTTACTGAACACCTCTGCTCTCTTTATGTAGAACTCTCCTAAGTCCAAATGGTGTAGAAGTAGGACAAGACCCCTGCTATGCACAGTGCCACACACTGTGACCAGACCTTCCTCAGGACTCACCGACAGTAGGCTGGTGGTCTTTAAATGCAGCAGTCTCTGGAGAAATAAAGCATACATTTTGTCAGTGAGTTACACAGCTCTTTTGACCACAAAGGCTCTGGGAGCATTTGAGTGTAATATCCAAGGACCCTCTGTCTCTCAGGTCAGTGCCTTCATCCCTTCCCCTTCTCTTAACAACATAACATTCTTACTTTGGTATTCCACATTTGACTTCTGGTCCAAATTCATGGTCTCCTCCCAATGTTTTCACTTTGCTTCAGACACTGCCCTTACTGGATACTGCTTTTTCATTCTTGTCACAGCCACCTCATCTTTTTCTTATTAATCCAACCACCCTCTTGCCTGCATCCTGATCATGGACTCTTCTTTTCATACCTGTTTGTGTTTGGGACTGTGGGGAGCAACAGCAGAACCCTCTCTCAGTTCTTGCACTCACCTCCACAAAGGCCTCCATTGCTAGGAAAAGTAATTGCCAGAAAGTCTTGCACATCCCCAGTAAACCTACAGCCAATGTTCATTATTGTTGGACTTTTCAGACAGTAGAATGTGGAAAACCCATCAAATCTTTGGCCTCAGTTGTAGTGAACAGAGGGGAGAGTTTCTCAAACATGCAATCCAACCATGTTTTTTAACACAAGAAAAATAAGGTCTTTTTCATCAATCTCATTTTGCAAGCTGACTGAACTATCTTAAAAGTCAGTGTCAGGCTGACACACCAATTGCAGAAAAAAAAGTCATTACAAATCAGTTGATATTTGTCAGAAGCATCAGAACACAGGTGTATAATGTGTAATGATGGACACACCCGTGGGCGTTGCTACATGCACTGCCTCTAAGGTAAAGTTTCTAAGTTTCCCTTCAGAAGTGAAAATATGTTGCACTTACCATATTTTAGGTTGCTGACGAACAGCATGGTGGTTTTTGTTTTTGTTTTTTTCCTTTTTGACTCATTTCCCCTCAGGATTAAAGAGAAAAACCCACACTGTTTCAAGAGCTTCAGTCACTGTACAATAGATTTGTCTATTTCTTCAGAGTCTTAAGTAGAGAAGAAAAATGGAGCTCTTTTTCCCTCTATCAATCGGCTTTGTTAAGCCTCCCCAGGAGGAAAAAGAAGCCACTGCAGGGGGCCAGTATCAAAGTTGAAGAACAAAGACAAAAGGTGAAGAGAGACTTCTGTTTACAGCAGCATGCTCTGCACTAATGTGTCAGAAAATACATCAAAGCCACCACTAATGCCAGCTCTGGGTATCTTTTCTATCAAATGAAACATGGAAATATTTGCCTGATACCATTTAAAGTGAAACTTTTGCGAAGCACACTCATTTGATTTGGAACATTTGACCTTTCAATCTACCCTAGTTGCTCTGGCCTTCACCAAAATAAATGGTGTCCATAAAGGAATGAGACTAGCCACGTTAATACATCAAAACTAACCGTACACTGCCTGTGTAACCTAATCTTCTTCTAGATATTGTTTAATTTTTTGGTGTTATAAAGCTTAGGGTGCTCTCTAAAGGGGTTTACAAAAATGAGAGCTAACACAAATATGTCTGTTCCTTCCAAAGCATCCAGGTAGTTCCCCTCTCTCCCCCTCCCCCTTCTATATGCATACAGAGAATTGATTTACTCTGTAACATCCTGGGGAAGTAGACAGTTATGATCATTTGCATTCTGGAAGCCAGGAGGTTTAAGAGAAAGGTTGTATGAGTTGTCCAAGGCCTGGCAAAACCCCTAAGGCAAACTGAGAAAAGAATCCAAATTCTCTTGACCTCGTTGTCAGTGCCTTGTCTACAAGGCTGCCTGCCTTCCTACTACTGGGGAAGGTCTTATTGATCCTATAGCTAGACACGGAAAAAACAGCATCATTTAGCATCAGTTGATTTCAGGAGGAGTTACAGCCCCTGGACAGAATTTGTCACTAAAAGGTACTAATTTTTAAGCCTAAATATACCTACCAAGATACCAATATCAGAACACGATGTGTTGCCAGTTAATGAACAGTAATATAAATGCATGCTTATTTTGATTTTATTTAACAAATCAACGGATAGAGCTGTGATACATAGGAGTTCTTTGTACAGCTAGGTGTGTGTTACCCTTTTCACTCTGCACACAAAACACAGCCATAGAAGGGCTCAGAGCTGACAGCACGGGTGAGAAGCCGGAGCTCCCGGTAGCTCTCAGCAGTGCTGCGTGGGCAGTGGGATGTGGCCCCCCCTCTGCTGCACACTCACAGAACACAGCTCCCTTCTCACTGGCTCGCCAGCCAGCACTGCAAAGAAAACAAAATCAATTGAAATCCCTCCATTTCAGCAAGCTGAACAAGGAACGGGAGCAGATGAATGTGTGGCTGATAATGCCCCTCCTTCACAGAGGCACTGCTTTTTCACCTCCCAACCCAATTTCAGTTGTAAGGCAGCCTCTGAGGCCATCCCCTGTGGTGCACAGTGCTCCGCTCAGGGATTTGGACAGAGACTCTCAAAACAGCCATGTTTTGGAGCCAAGTAATCGACAGAAAAAGGAGGAGGAAGATAAGCACAATGTTAGTTCTGGTCATATGCAATTGAAGCTGACAAAGCATTCATCATCCTGCACAATATTAGCCTTTAAATATTCAGCTTTATCAGTTCCCCCATTCCTAATCCATCATTAGCCACCCCATGAAGCCTCAGCTGATTAGCCCCACCTCTGCAGCTTGGCAACCTATTAACTATTTATTATTTGTATTTAATTGAATACTGGTAGGAATGGAAAACTCCAAGCAGACACATTTCAAAACTGGAACAAAGGAGATGGTCCCTCACTTAAGGAGTTCATGGGCTGGGCAAGAGTGAAATGCAGCAAAGATATTTGAACCATGCTGAACAAAGGCTTACATGCCCTCTATTAAATTCCCTATCCAACAAATCTATAGATTCTCTATGGATATTTTTTTTCCAGTGAGTTCCATCTCAGCATCCCTTAGTATTACAGAATATGATGCAGTTTAGGAGGGTCCAGCACACACACACACACACACACACACACACACACAAAAAAAAAAAAAAAAAAAAAAAAATGTCCAAATCATTCCACAACTACTGGATAATGATACAGCCCAGGGATTAAAGTCATAGTAGAGGAGGAAACTGGAAACATACAACACACATATTTTATATGGACTTAAATAAATAAATGGAAATATTTTCAGTTAAAATCCTTATTACTCCGGGACTAATTCTACATAATTTATGAAGTGTTATTTATATTTAGCTGATTGCTATTCACATGCATAATAAAAACATTGGTACAATACTAAATGTTCTTTCTGTTAGTAATGCTGGGTCTGAGGGGAGAAGATCTGTACACCTTTTTCTGTCTTTATTTTTTCACATAGACAGGAAGCTCTGTATTTTCCACTGAGGCTGGCTGTGTAAGCAAGCTTTGCAGAAGCCCCTGGTGCCTTTGTTACCTCTGCCTGGGTTTCTGTACCTTTCTATTTAAGAGTCTCCTTTGAAGCATGTCTGAGAGATCCAGTTCCTGAGAGAGCCACTGCCCACTCCCTGAGCAGTGCCACGCAGCACGAGCACCCTGCACCAGAGACTCAGCACTGTCTGGCTGTTTCCTGATCAACTTGGAAGCTCAGAGCACTCAAAGAAATTATTGTCTTAGAGGCTTCCCTCCCTCTATTCCCACTCGCTGCCTCACTGTCAGGTGGAGAGTAATGTCTTTCCAGGAACCAAGTCTCAATATATGACAGTCAGCCTGGATGATGAGGAAAACCCAAGTTAAACACACCCATTTGAATCCATCCGTGTAGTTTTGTGTCTGACCAAAGTAATGTCTTTAAAGTAACACTGACTAAATGGCTTTGAGAAAAAAAAGATGAACAAAAGTACTCATCTACACTATACTGCACTGTCTATACACTTTCTCTCAGTCTAGGTAAGCCCTTCTGTTCAATATAGGTGTTTTTAATGATGATTCCCTCCACTTTTGAATTTGTCCTGGTGTCAGTCCATTGGAGACAAAGAATGATGACCCTCAAGGTACAAAGAGCAATGCATTTATTTATACCTAGTACTTGCATCTGTTCTCCTTTTAATCTCTGTAATTAAAATGCCTGCCTGCCGCCTCAGTGCATGCTCTAAAATGATTATAGCAGTCATAGTTACTGCTGTTGTACAAGAGGAAGAACAACTGATCTAGCCCAATACATTTAAATAAGCTATAGAAGGGAAACCATAAGCCACTAATGCAAAATAGAATGTAAGAGTACCAGGTCAGGTGAAAGGAGCATCTAAGGTAGTTCAGAGGTTCTTCCTCTGATCAGAGCCAATGTGAAATGCTTAGGGGAAGACAATGAGAAATTCAGAAAGTATGGAGGTGTATGTCCTGCTGTCTGTCTGCCCAGATGCTTTATCCAGTCTATCACATTTAATAAACAAAAATTGATCTATTTTCTGGAACTTGCAAGTTTGGCTCTTCTAAGCTCTTCTTTGAAGCTGTTTAGACTTTTGCTTCCCCAAACATCCTGTGTGTAAGCACATGTCCCACAGTTTTATTATTCATTATGTGGAAAAGAACCCTTTTCATTCTGTTTATTTGAAGACCCCCTAACTAATAGTTTGCATTCAGAGCCAACAGGGCATACCCAAAATACTCTAAAAGAAGCCTTGAACATCTCCATCCCTATTTTATTAATTCCTTGCGTTTTCCTTTTTTTCCCTTCCCTTCCCTTTCTTTTGTCTTCATATTGTCTCTGGAGGGTGTTACAAGCTATGCAGCCATCTGATTTACAAATGCATGCCTATATACAGACCGAAACACAAATAAATGACCATTAAGTGTGGCAGTCCTTCAGAGATAAACTCTTCCACTGTTATGTCACTTACTTGTAAGCTCAGTCCTAAACTTTGGCACCTCAGTTCTGTTCTGAGCTCCTGAGTGACAGTGACCTGTTTTTCAGAGGTGCTTAGCACCCACCACCTCCTGGGGGGAGCTGCAGGCACTTGGAGTGCACAAGAGAACACTTTTATGCAAAGCATCTGCCTGGCTCCGGGCACTCAAGTATTAAATTGGTATTCTGGATTCAGCTTCACAGTGTAGTGACAGAGGAAATCATCAGCCCCAGAGTGAAATTAAGAACCTTAGGACTGGCAATGCAGCCCTTACTTACGGTGATTTAAGGTAAGCAATCCTGAATTAAATACTATTCTATGTGAATCTTTTCCATTTTTTCAGGATCAGTGGCAAATGCTCCAAAGTACAATCATCTTACAGACTTTGTGTAGTACAAATGTGTAGGGCATTGCTGTATCAGGAGACTTGCTTGGACAACTCTGATTTTCAGCTTCGTATCTGTTTCTACAATAAAACACACCGAAACTTGAACTTAGATGTTTACCTGCACAGTCATCCAATAGATACACTTTCCATCTGCCCTAGACTTTTTCTTTCTTTCAGTGTTCCTCTCTCATGCTTGGATTTTGCTCATACCTATTCTCTAGCCAAAATAACTTTTTTTTTCTTTCTCTCTCTCTTCACCCTTTGCATTTCTTTTTGCTTTCTCACCACCTTTCTATGTGTCAGCCTCGTTCCAGTTCTCCTTCCCAATGGCATTCAGAACTCCTGCTACTTTCATACAGTCTCACCATTTGAAGCTGCTCTCCCACATGCTCCCTTTCACGGAACACCTTCCTTCCACTGATTCCCAAAGCACAGATGCCTGTGCGCTTTCCACGATGGCAACAACAGCTCTAAAAGAAACAGATCATTTCCCCTCCTGCAATTCATGCACAAATGCCTGGCATGCGCTGCCTGGAGAAAGCCTTTCCACTTTGAATTTCGTTGCCTTTGTGGAATCTGTGAAAAAGTCTGATAAATTACAGCTTTGGCAGTTATTTCAAATAACTTCATTTGCAGCCAACTGAGGCAAAATCTGTCAATGGTGCCATCCCTGTGTTCTTTCAAAGGTCGTTGGCATTTCACGAGGGAGCTCAAAGTCAAGCTGGTTCAAAGGGAGGCTCACGTTTCATTTTTTTCCAAGAAGGTTAGATTACATGTTCTAATGGTGACAGGACTCTCCTACAAGACATAAGAGCCGGGTTCTAGTTGAGGCCACGAGACTCTTCAAGTACATGTGTTTTGTCACTTTATCTCTCTCCTGATGATTTCTCATCTGCAACATAGCTGTAATACTAACTGGTAGCTGTAATATTAGTTAACAACAGACAAGAACACCCCAACTGATCATATGGGTGGCTAGGTTTTGAAATTGGCCTTGGACCTGGTTTTACTGTTGGCAGTTCAGGTAAACTGCCAATAAACCTCAATCCACAGCTCCTCACATCAGGGCTTTAGAGGCACTAGCTGTGATGCACTTACAGTATGCAAGAGGCAATTTCTCATGCTTTTTTGGGGGGAAGGGGGCTAGAGGAAGCAATAATACAGAGCTTTTGCTCTGCAAGCCAACTGAGCTGCTGCCTGAGTTTGCAGGGGTGCTGGTGCACCTGGGGACTTCTCTAGTGATACCCAGAATAAGCCACAGCATGGCAGGGGTAGACATGTATGTGGGCAGGATTTCAGTGCATGCTAATCAATATACACATGGACCTCCTGGCCCTCAACTCCCAGAAGTCACCTGAAGCTGAAGTCTTGTGGCAAGCCTTTGCCAGGCCAGCTGGGTGGGATGGAAGTTGTGTGTGGCTGTCTTTCATCAGCACCCTCTGGTGATCTGAGTGGGAGCAGAGAGGGATCTTGCTTTAATTAGTAGTGTTGTGAAAAGAAACTGATAACCACATGTGAGACTAAGAATCTTGGATGCATGTGGATACATAGAGTGATCCTGTTTTAACGCAAAAAACCCTACCTGTGTATAGAGGAGGATTCTCAGGAACTGTCTTTGGACAAAATCTATTTTTTGTTATGGCAGGAAGAGCCATAGATTATTTTCATTAATTTTACATTCATCATTTAATTAGGAAAAGCAACACAGTTCAGAAAAACAAAATATTTCCAGATAATAGTTATAATAACTACCCAAAAGATCATAAATTAAAGCAAAACTAATCAATTGCAGGAGAAATGGGCTGACAAGAATCATGAAGTTCAGCAAAGAAATGTGAACCCACAGAGGAATAATATTTGCAGAAATACAGTTAGGGGACCAGCTAGAAAGCAGCTTTGCAGAGAAGACCCTGGGGACTCTGGCATTCGACAAGCTGAACATAATCCAGACTTGCACACTCACAGTAGAGAAGGCTGGGATGCATTAGAAAAAACACTTCTAACAGATTGAGGGAGGTGATCTTCCCTCTCCAGTCAGTCCTGGAGAGACACGGCTGGAATGCCAGTTCTAGATCTGGGATCCCCATTGTTAGACAGACATGGACACAGTGGCACTAACAAGGCAAAGGGCTGAGGATATGGTGAAGGAACTAGCATCTTATATGAGTTTCTGATGTAGGAAGAGAGGCTGAGAGATTTGAGGTTGGTTAGTCATGAGAAGAGAAGGCTCAGGGGGGATCTGATCAGTATGAGTAAGTTTCTGAAGGGGGGAGTAAGTAGGTTGGATGAAGCCAGGCTCTTCCCCATGAAAGAACAAGGGGCATATGGGCACAAGTTGAAATACAGCAAAATTCATTTAAACATAAGAAAAATTTGTTTGCTTTTTTTTTACTGTGAAGGTGCTCAAACACTGGAACAGGTAGCCCAGAGATGCTGTGGTGTCTTCATCCCTGGAGATATTAAAAAATTGGCTGGACACAGAACCAAGCTGCTCTACTTCGAGCAGGGAGGTTGGACTATATGATCTCCAGAGGTCACTTCCAATCTCAGCTATTCCCTGATTTGCTGAATAAAGAACATTTTTGTAGTCTGAAAATACATGCCACATCCTAGTGCTGCATATATTTCTGTTATACATTCCCAAAATGTGTGTGTGGTGTTTTTGACAGAATTTTTGCCACAACGATTTGAATGCATTGCCATTATATGTTAGGATGTGTAAAATTCATGTAAAATATCACTGAAAAGATCAAGAGATTGAATCACATGTCATGCAGGATTCTGGTGAGGTGCTGGCAGGGAAGCAAGCATTGAAGTAGAAGAGTATTTGTCAAATAATGGTATGTCAAAGCCCAACTTTACCCAGATTTAAATAATTTAGTGTATGTCACTGTAGGTTCCTTGACATGTTTCTTTGGGTCCGGAAAAGAAATTAACAACCCACTGTATCTTATATATGCAATGCAGGAGGTAATTTGGACAAGGTGATGTAATGTTTTTTAAAGCGTGACAAGAAAATTAAGGATGAAGAAACTCCAGAATGACTCTTATGAATGAAAAGAACCTGTAATTGTTTTCCATCCTTGACAGATGTTACTTAAACTGACATACCATATCATACAACAAAGCTTACAGGGGGAATACAAGATTATGAGAAAATGTATAAACTACTATCTTCGTTGTAAAAAAATCTTTTATTCTTCATAGAAAGACAGAGAGGAGGGACTCCTTTTAGGTAGAACTTGGTGTAGATTACTGCAATAATATTTTAAGAAATGTATCAGCACAACTGATCCATTTAAAAAAAAAAAAAAAGAGAAAGGAGAACTTTTGGTTGTATCCCAATGCCATACAACCCCTCCCCTTCTCCTCCTGTCATTACTGTGAAATAACAGGTGAAGGAATGAGCTTGCTTCAGCTTTACATATTCTCAGTTCACTTCAGGGGGAGCTTTACAGCCATGGGACAACTGCAGAGAGTGCAAGTCTCTACCCCTCACCAGTTTTCCTTTTGGGTTTGGCACTTTCCAGCTTTCAAAATATGTGAGAAACAGGGACACAGGTCTCTGGGGTGCCTCAGACCTTCTCCATTGTAGCCTTTGGAGGTCAGCATTTTTTATGTCAGCTGCACAGAAATCAAAAGCCCACAGAAAAGCAGGGCTTAGTATGTGCTCTTACCAACCTGTACAATGCAGCAAGTAGAGCACTGTTTTGAACAGAATAAAACTTTTTCAGTTTCACAAGTTCCATTCTGAGGTACAGTGCTTAAGTGTAATGAAGTCTAGAGGTTGTGAGTGCGTAGTTTGCCACAGCCAAGGTCAGAGCTGGTATAATGTGTCTAACTTTTTTGCTTATCCATAGGTCCTTCCTTTTCCTCTACCTGGTCTTTGGCATTACACTCAGTAAGAAAACATCACAGCAGAACCACTGAATAGCCATAGTGGATAGATAGGGTGGGGTAGTAGACAGATAATATAATTTTTTCCCCAAAGTCAATAGTGGTGTCTGGGGCATAGTTTACTGATTTGGTTTTTAATGCATTGCTGATACCTTTTTAAAGGTTTAATATTGATTGATTTTTAATGACGTAAGTGTCTTCTGATGTGGAAGGAGGAAAAGACTTCTCCTTGCCTACTTTTGGTGTAGGGAATGTGAGAAATGAAACAAGAAATGGAAAGGAATTTTAACAGAAGACTCAGAAGTATTTGACAAGGAACCAGAGAAACAAGTTTACATTTATTTCTGTTTATCATAATACATGAAGTTAGGCAAGAAGAGCAACATTAATTAATTATTCAGTAAGTCAAACAAAGTTTCTTTCTCTTTGACAGAACTTTAAAAATCATTAACAGTATTAAGGCTCTTTCTTGCCACTAATCTCCACGATTTGACACTGACACCCAAATGCAGCACAAAAAATTAAATATTCATCAATATTAAATACCTCCAAACATTTCCAGACCTTCGTATTTGGAAATCTGCCATCACTCCCATTTCAACTGCCATACTGTGTCTGTTTTGGTGAGGCTACCCCTTGACATTTTGCAGAACAGCCTCCAAGGAAACTCGGGATTGAGATTAGTAGCCACAGCAGAAAGGAATTGACAGACACTACTGTGTATGAGTAATGCTGCGGGTGTTCGTCCAGGCTCAAGAATGAGTGGAATGTACCCCTTCTCAAAGGTATGGGTGAAATAACATCACTGAAGTGGAAGTGGGGATTGGATGGAACTGAAGTTCACATGCATGTTTTCCATGTATATAAAAATAGCTGGCTGGCCTAAAACAAACAAACAAAAAAACAAAAAAATTGAACCAGTATTTTAATTATTTAGTGCGTTTATTTGCTTCTGATGGCATAAATAGTCTATTGTCTTAGCGTGTTGTACAAGGAGTCCAACTTTTCCACTTCAAGTCAATGACAGAAAAATCAGTGTAACAGTACTTTTCCATGAATGCATATAATGAATTTCTTTGTTTAATTGAGCACTCTGGCAAACCAAGTACCTGAATTTAAATTGCTCTTCATTGTGGCTCTAATACAGGTGAAATTAGAATAGGTTAGCTTATGAAAGGCTGTGTAGACATATGTTTTCCACAGTGACCGGCATTACTAAACAACCTGACGGAGCGCTGACAACACCGCAGCAAGCAGGGAAAAATAAGGTAAATTATCAGCAATATTAAGAGAAACCAGTTAAGAGACATCTTTATTTTAGGCTGCAGTGTCTGTGGCTCTTATTTGGAGGAAAAAATGAAAACAAAACAAAACCAAAACACGAGTCCCGCTCATTACTTCTGGCTTTCACCCTACGTGTGTGGGTGCACATGAGTGTATTTATACGTGCATAAACGCACGCAGACTGCTTACACACATTTTGGTATCCCAGGCTCCATGATGCGTTTCCCGCCGTGTTGAGAAGGAGAGAAACAGGAGGGGGAGCTCTGTCCCCAGCCGCCGCCGGGCAGGGATGCCTCTCGGCGGGCAGGGATGCTGTTCCTCGGCGCCGGCACCGCGGGGTTCGGCCCCTTCCCCCCCGCCTCCCACCGGCACCTCAGCTGCTGCGGTGGTCACCCTGGTTGTCCCAGTTTTGCCTCTGAAAATCTTCACGGCGTTTCCAGTGTGTCCACGGAGTGGCATTGGTTTGGAGCCGTTGCCTTTTAAAACCTTTTGATTTGAAGCTGTCGTGCGGCTTACATATTTACCAGCTGGAAAATCAGGCGTGCTTGTTTATCTTGTCCTCTCTGGTAGGCAGGAAAGAGAAGTAGCTCAATAAGAATATTAAAGAGAGTTACACATTAATTCAGGGGAAACTGAAGAACTCTCTTATGGCAAAGTGTTGCTTTTGTGCTATCTAAAAATCATCTCAAATAAGTGGATAGGTGCCCTTTTGTAACATGTAAATACTAATAAATAACGATATTTATAATTAAAATTTGCTTTTCAGAGGTCCAAGTTGCTGTCCTTGCAAAACTCCATCTACAGATTCAGAGCTAGAAATGCAAAGCCACGATAGAACAAAAATACAGAGCTTGGCAAAGCTCTTGTGTGTAAAAGACAGGCTTCTGCAATGGAAGGTAAAGCTCAGGTTCTTGTCATGAATCAGATACAGGAGGGACCTGGACGAGTTTTGCAGGTGACTTAGCAACACCAGAAGGCAGATCACATGCTTTTTTCTTCTCAACTTTGAAAGTAACCAACGAGCTAACCAAAAAGCCCATCCCAAGCCCCCTCAGTGGGCAAGGGAATGAGGAACTTAATCTAGTGCTCAGTGGCTAGAGCACATACTTACTGTGGGAAGCCTGATACACAATTCTTAAGCCTTTTTGAGATGATTTACAACAAGAAGTATGAAGCTTTTTATCTCCCTAATTTTATTTTTGCTTTGAATGAGAATGGAAATATATTTTGAAAACCCCGTTGGTTTTGTTTGGTTGGTTGGTTTGGTTTTTGGGGCTTTTTAAAGAAAATTGGATTCTTGCTTTCCAGTGTACACTATGGAATAGATGGATTTAAAAATCACCTTGAAAATTTAACAAGCAATTTGGTCTCATTAAACTTGGGAGAAAAACCTCCAATGATTTCCACAGGATCAGGATTTCAGCTTTGGCTGAAAACTGCTTACTGATACCACATACCCAGTATCTCTGGTAGAATAAATGCAAGCAGACTTATTGATCCAACCAGCCACCTTTTTTCACCCATTTAAATTGTTTTGCAGAATCCATATTGTGCACTGCTGAACCAGATTTCTTTACCAAAAAAAAGCAGGTTTTCACACAAGAAATATATGCTGTCATTGTTCAGTAAATGTATTTAATGCTAGGGTCTCTGTAATGTAAACACCAGATTTATTTTCTCATAACTTTTTGGAGATGTTCAGATCAATGCCATTGTACAATTGACAAATTTATGCTTTCCATAGATTCTGCCTCTCCTTATGAATTAATGAGCTACTATTAAGACCAGAGAACATTCCTTTTAGGCTAGTCCTTCCCTCCCCCATCACAAGTGGAATAATTAAACTGTCTCCAAAACTTATTTTGGTATCTGCGACACGTGTCAGATAATGTCTGAACACTCTAAATGCATGAACTTATGTGTTGATGGTTGATGGTCTTCCATGTGCTATCACTAGAAGAACAACTTCCCAAGAATATGTAGTGTAATAATATGTGCTATATAGAGGTAATAACAGTTCTAGACAGCTGCAGAAATAGTCTGCTGACCAGTGATGAGATATTACTATGAGAATACAGACAGGTGGACCTTTTGTATCCATTGAAAGACTAGGTTAGATACTGAGGAAAACAGGATATGCTCAAAGACCATGGGTTTAATCTGCTAGTTAATGAGGTACTGGGGGACTGGAGGCTTTAAGGAAGCTACAAGAAGTAGCTGAGAAAAGTGAGCCTATAATCAAGAGGAATCTGTACACATCTCTACTAAGAAGTATTTAGAGTATGCAACTGGGAAAAAAAACACCCTATCTGAAAGCCACTGGTTTTGGTGGTCAAGAAGTGAGGATCAGCATTCAAAACTGGTAGTGAGAGGGTTGTAAAGTGCTTCAATTTACCAAAACTTCAGCTGTTAGTCAGGAAAATAAGAATGACAAGTTTGATCCTGAAGACAATAATTTTGGTCTCTTCAGTGTAACCCATTGAAGTCAATTCACATAATTTGGGCTTGCAAATACACTATCTGAGTACCTTCCAATATGAAAGGAAGTTCTGTTTATGTTGAGAGTCTGGAATTAATTTTTTTGGTCATTTTATCAACTCCATCTTTTAAATTTTTGCAGCAAAACAGTGCTTTATTACACTCTATTTTGTAGGTATTGAGAAGTAGTCTTCAGGTATTTCACTGAATAAGAATCATTTAAGGCAATACTTTGTTTGCCAGATGTTCTAAGGTCTTCATTGAAACCCTGCTCTCAGCTCTACAGAAAATCTAGCAATATGTGCCTAATATAATAACTAATTTTGCCTTTTTCATTGGAATAGCTTCATGTATCAGCAATGTGGTGGCTGTTCAAAGCAGAACAGTTGTCTGAGGTTGGCTTGATTTTTCCAGCTAAAGGTTTTCAAAGAGCTCTGAGGCTTCATGAAATTGTGTAGCCTTCCCTTTGTGTTGCCTATCTTATCCCTACTGTGTGAGAGAATACACTGAGATTCTGGGAATATCTCCTGTACTTCATGAGAGCTCAACCGTACCGATTTGTTTGTAATAGAATACAGTGAACAAAACATAGAGATGAGATTGCTGCTGGTGGGGCACAGAAGGAGGGAAACCTCCTTATTATGTACCATCCTTCAGAGCTTACCCGTGGAGTCACACGCTAGTTTCTCCCAGTTTCAGAACTCACTGTATCTTAAAATATTTTAGGCAAGTAAAAAAAAAAATCTCAGTTTCTTCTTACGCTTGCTGCTGGAAAGTCGGAGGCCAGACCTTGTGTTCCTTGGATGCACAGAAAGGACTGAGCCCACAGCATGACCCACACTCCTGCAGCTTGTCGCTGCCAGCAGAGCCTTCTCAAGGGTCTCTGCGAGTTTCTGCCGGTCTACTAAAAAGAATGATCAGATCTGGGTTTTTTTGTTTTGTTTTGTTTTTTTGGTTTTTTTTACCAACATCTGCCTGATTCTTTCAGGCAGCGAGGGGAGTGGCAGCACCTTCGCTTCACAAGGGCCGTGACCTTACCGCTGGGGATGGGCTCTCGGATTTGCAGAGACTGCCGTCTGGTTGCTATCTCACCCTTTGATGCTCGCTGCTCTAACAGCTAAGAAGACCACGCAAAATCCCGGTTTCTTCCTGTTGCCAATGCCACAGGGAAAAATGTGCTCGGTGTCTCTAATCACTCTGCCATCTGAAGCAGGCAAGCAAGGCTCATTTTAGTCACGAAACGAGCAAAGGAGTTGTGCTTAACTTTTCATACTGCGAAATGTCAGTGATTTAAGCTTCAGAAACAAAGAATGTAAATTAGACATTGTTGCACGCAAAACGAACTTATCTTTGACAGGCTAAACAGAGATTCTTCTGGGAAGCCTACTCATGCCCACATGGAACGCAGTTTATCTTTCAACTGCGGGGTTTTAAATTTTTATTTAAAAATGTATAATTTTCAGGTGTACCGCAGTCATAATGAGAAACCCCGTACAATTACAATTTCGAGTAATGGAACAATGGACACCCCCGTACCGAACGGTATTGTATCGGGCAATTAGGGGCCGCCAAGGAGAGGGAAAGCACAGCCCAGGAATAATCAATGTCTCCCCCACCGTGCGTACTGTAATCCAGCACCTCGTCCTACCAAACCATTCATCCTCACCTCCCGGGCTCAGAAAAAGGGAAAAAACAGGAGGAATCACACCTCGGCGCGGCGGAGAGCCCCGTCTGACTGCGGCGGGGCCTGAGGAGGGGAGGGGGTGGTGGTGGCGCGGGAAGGCCGGGCCACCACCACCACAGCAC
>JAAWXA010000001.1:54935493-55057858 GCA_038090715.1 Florisuga fusca | reverse complement strand
TTTTTTTTTTTTTCTTTTTTTTTTCGGTAGCCAGCTGCAACTATGTAATTAAATTGTCAAAGTGAAATGTTACGGTCTGAGCCGCGCATCATTCTGGCACTTAGGCGCGGAGACCCCTTTTCTTTCCATGTCCCTCTCGTCTCTTCCTCCTCCTCCTCCTCCTCTCTGTTCCGTGCTCCGCTTGGCAGTTCCCCGCGGCGGCAGAGGTGCTGCTGAAAGGTGGCTGGCCGAAGGCTGCTTTTCGTGAAAGTCCATTTATCGTGCGCAGGGCTGTCCTGTCTGATAGGAAGTCGTGCCAGTCCAGCTGTGCTCTGGAGGCAGAGCTTGAGGCAGCCACTCCAGATGTTAGGATGCATGCGATTGCACAAAAACGTTGTTTCGGGACGTCTTTTATCAGGCTTGACCGATCGTATTTTTTGCGCCTGTTTTCCACGTCTGTTCCACGTCTGTTTGTTTTGTGCCTCTAATTCCCCAAAGTTAGGAACAATGTATTGCAGGACTTCAGCTGAACTTGTTAAATGCACAGATAAAGTGACTAAAATGGCATCGCTTGGTTATGAGATGCTGCTGCCAATGATTAATTTTAATAGGTCATTTATTAAAAGGCTAATTATAAGTGGAGAATTTCCAGGAAAATGTCTCACTTTCGCATAGTATGTATACTATATAGGCAAGTAGATAAATACGTGTGATGCCTGGTGAAAAGATCCTTGCTTTCTGGAGCGTTGATTTCCTGGTGTAACATTAAAAGGAAATGTGCAATTCCCTTCCACCTCCCTTCTTTTGCACACCATGGATTTTGGTTAGGTGCCCTTTTGTGCTAAAGGCAGGCGTCCTTGCTTCTGCTGCCTGTCTAAGGAGCGTGTTACATGGTTCTGTGTGGACATCAGCTGGGAATGTGGACAAGAGTAGCGTTAGGGGAACGAACAAAATAATGTGTCGGTGCACCTCCTCGGAAACAAACTCTACTAGTTTCAAGTCCTGAGGAGCGGGGTTATTCTTTGTGTGATATGTGACACATCCTATTTTCGGAGAGGGCTCTGTGCAGGCACCAAAGAGTCATTGTAATCCCAGATAGTTTGGGGGGGACTGTGGAGGTCCGTAGTATAGGGCATTGGCCCCTTAGAGCATCGCCTGATGCGATCTATATGGATTGCAGCCTTTAAGTTTCATAGGTTCTAGAATTACAAATTAGCTAATTTTAATCAAAACATGTGAAATGTTATACTGGCTGGATATAAAGGCTGACTGTGCTGGATCCTCTGGGTTTGTTTTGTTTACTTTGGCTGCAGGCACACTCAGCGGTTTGGGAGATAGTTGTTCTTCTACAGTATAACAGATGTTTGTCTGAAAGGGCGAGGAAGAAACAAAAACAACATTGTGTGAAGGAGAAAAATTACACAATTTTAAACTAATGCCTTGGTATTAAGCACTGGTGTTAACCTTCATGCAAGGAGTTTCTCTTTTAATCAAGGGTAGCTGCTCAAGGTTTGAAACCTCAGGATTTCAGCTGACTTAAAAATTAAAGGCAGGTAGGAATGGCATTTTGAACCGATGTGATTTCCGGTTGAGATAGCTGGTGGCAGAACCTTTCACAAAACACAGGCCACCTTTCAATGTAAACTGTGCTATATATTCTGTGCTGGGAGACTGTTTTCACTGAGACAGTTGGCTGCTATCGTTGGGGAGGGGAAGGAGAAAAAAAAAAAAAAAGTGGTTTGAATTTAACTTGTTGAGAAAGTTAAAATCCTGTGGCGATCATTTACTCCTTTACTGATGGATTAAGATGTCTCATTGTTCTTCATAAACCCGAGGAATATGATAATGTAACAAATTGGTTACACTGTGCAAAATGTTTACAGCAAAATGACAGAGGGAGCACAATGTGTCCTTGTGTAGGTTCATATCTGTAATGTTCAAACAGGCTGACTGTTTCCCTTCATCTGAACTGCTTTCATCTGGACCAGTGTAAAATAAGCTCTGGTAAGTAATCACGGCAGAGCAGGAAGAAAGGAATGTATACAGCAATAGACAGCCTAAGCTGTAAAAACTGTAACTCGAGTATCAGCAGCAGATCAGATATCAAGGCTTTAAGGTAGGGGAAATGAAAGAGATGAAGGGGAGGAAAAGACGAGAGAGGGAATGGAAAAGTCAGCTTGGAAAGTGAAGGAGAAGTAGGAGGGCCCCCTCAGGGAAATTTGGCTGAGGGATTAGGGAATTTTATCATGGTGTACAGTGACCTACTCAGGTTTCAGCCCATGTTGGATCGAATTGCTCCCTTGCAGTAAGAAAAAGGACTGGTGTATATGTGATTTTTATTTATTTATTTATTTATTTATTTTCTCCCCCTTGTGATAATAAAAAGACCATTGGTACAAGTGTCTATTTTAAGTACAGCAAATGCAGTGCACTAATGAATGAGCACTAAAATTACCTCATCACAGATACTTCCTTCAAGATTTGTGCTTTGATACAGTCCAATAATTACTCAAGAAGAATCACAACACATAACTGGTTTGGTGTCTTCCAACAGTAGTGTCACAGCTTGGTTTTAACATGACTGGGTGGATATTGCTCTTTTCTTATGCCAGATATTAAGTTACATTTTTGTTATCACTAACCTAATGTACATGATGGTTATAACAAATTTTAATTTGATACAGTGTTGTGTGCAAGAAGTACATGACTCTGCACAGTTTTCTGATATTACGTTTCAATGAAAAATACATTCAGGAGGAACTGTTTTGGTTTTTTGTGACCTTCACAGCCTTTCTTTCCTCCTTCAGATGATACTTTCTGTTTTTTTCTTCCAGAGGTAGTATTGTTCACCACATGCTTTGGGAGAAGAGCAGACGGTTCCAAAATACATTTCAGTGCCATTTCTCATGCACTGGTGAATAACAGAACACCTAGTAGATCCATAGCTATGGTAATCAGGGAATCTGACACTATTCTAGGACCAAAATATTTTTTACAGTGTAATTGGTGAAAGCACTCATCAAGGCATGGTGATGACTTCCCCACCCATCCCTCCTCAGCACGGTTCCATTTGCCATCCAGCTGCCGGGCAGCATTGCCCATCTGGAGGGGCAGCTCCTCTCCTGGGTTGTGAAACTAAGTTAGACCCAGTATTGGATTGCTATGGAAGTTCTCCTGAACAGTGTATCCGCGAGTGTCTGTCAGTTGAAAGGCGAGCAATTAATTTACAAGTGTAATTTCACAGGGCTGCTCCGTCTGCCCGAGGAGTTTACCGTCTATAAATATTCTCAATAACTAATTTGTATCTAAAATTGGGCATCGTTCCTGATGCCTAGAGCTTAAGACAGCCTCATCTGTCGTAGTTTAATAGTAAGCTCATCAGAAGATCTTTCAGTTTAGTATTTTAATAATCTACATTTGGCATTTAAAAGTCCTACCATCGAAGGGGGGAAAGCCGGGAAGCAGGTGTACCAGCGCTGTGCCTGGAGCGAGCCAGATCACTCAGAGTGCTCAGAAGATTCCAAGGGAACTCCTCCCTTCTCTCCTGAAAAAGCAAAAATGTCTTTGGGAAAGTGGAAAAGCAGGCAGACTTTATCAATGGTACTATTTCAGGAGGCTGAGGTGGAATTTTTTTTTTGTGAAGTCTGCCTGGAAGGAGTTTTGTGGGCTGGCTGCAAAAGGGAGTCTGGTGGGCTGCACAGGGAGCCTCACCTGCCTGTGCATCATAGAAGCTGTGCTTTTTCCAATCAAGTGGATATTACAGACTCAAATATGTACATGGGAGGACAAAGGAAATTAAGGCATCAAGAAATTTTGCTTTCTGATAGCATAAACGGTCAACCATAAACTTCAATATGGTGAAAGCATTCATAAATAAAAAAAATAAAAAATGAAGGCCAGCAAAAAAGAACAAAACAAGTTTGTATTGTGGATATGGAAACATTTTTATTTTCTTGGTGCAGTGTTAAGTGAAAAGTGAATTTGTGGGGCTCTGCATCGAGTGGGTTATGCAGGCAAGGAAATGGAGTGGAGCCACTGTGTTTCCTCCCAGATCTGAAATAAACATTCAGCAGTAAAACCTAGAAGAAAATGAGTCTGACAGACTCGTTCTTCTCTGCGTTTCCTGTCTCCGTGTTTGCCAGGCCTCGTTCGGTGAAGCCAGGCCTTGCCCCCTGTGAATAAGGTTCGTAGAGAAGGAAAGGCAGGAGGTCTAAGATGGAAAGAGGAGCATGGTTTAGCTTCAGAACATATTAACCAGTGAAGATCTGGGAAAATGTTGCATTGCAATGTAAAAAATCAAGCTGTAGGTGTACTGTTACAATGAAATGAATCCTGAAGCAGGGATAAATATGATTATATTTTTACGGCCTTATACTAGCTTATAAGTCAGTCTCACAAAAGAGAGAAACCACAGTCTGGCAAGTCAACACACTCTTTTTCATCTTTCCTATGAATAGAAAGCAAATTCAAGTCAAAATACCAACAAGCATAATGTTTAGTTAGTTACCCTTGCTCTTCCAGGAGGGAGGTTATTTCTGTGTAACACAAGAATAGAGAAATCATACAGTTAAAACATGCAAATTACACATTGCCATGCAGTGGCGATAAGTGGTTTGGGACTTAGCAGGGTGGCAAAAAAAAGAATTGCCATCCATTAGGAAGGGGAGGGCTTTGGCAGTGTTGTGTGATTGGGGCCACTGGAGAATTTTGGGGCCAGTGTCCTTGGCAGGGATGAGCTGCCTGTGCTGCAGCCATAGCAGCAGATTTCCTGGCAGGCAGGTGTGATGGTGTGTGGCTGCACACCTGCACTATCAGCTAGAGGAGGGTGAGAGATTTGGCTCCAGTGGGATGTTACCCGACTTTCTGGATGCTGTGAAGAGGGTTCTGGTGTTTCCAGAGCAGCCTCTGCTTGATGCATGAATGAGAGGCTGAGTGTGGCGTGGTTGTGTGAGCACAGAAGGACATGGGGCAGGATTTCTGTGCTTGTCTGCTCAGCTCTGAGGCTGGCCCATGCTGTCAGTGGCACTGTGGCTTTGTCTCTTGGTATCCTTGCAGGGGACTGACCATTGCATCCCTGGAAGGGTGCAGTTAGCTTCAGTGCTGTAATTTCTCAGTGAAATCCGCAAAACCCCCTGCAGGTCTCCCTTTGGGTTCAGTGGGAATCACTCTGGGCTCAAGGAGCCAAGCTTAGCAGTGGGATTGATGACTTGGGATTTTATTGGTGATGGGCAAGGTTTTCACTGGTGCACCAGTCTTTCACATCATCCCAGACCTCTGTCAGGCTGGGGGTTGAGGTGGCAATTTATATCCTGCAGACCTCCACATCCTTTCAAGATGTGGGTCTGAGAGTAGACATGGACTAGCTCACTGCCTCTGCTGTCCTGTTCCTGCAGAAGTTAGAATTGCACCTCCATGCACACCCCCCATTTGGTCATCCACACTTGTTTTCACATTTCCATCTCCCTGAGCTTTGGCAGGTCTGACATCTCTCACTTCAGCTGCTTCCTGTCTTGTCTGCTTCATCACTGCTTCTTCTGTGCTCCTGCTCCAACCTCAGGTCCCACATTCTTGCTTTTCTCAAGCACTCTTGTTACAAAAGTCACCCTTCCTTTCACTAAGCCTTTTTTTTTTTTTTTTTTTTTTTTTTCCCCCTGCATTCTCACAAAAAAATTCTTTGTATTTTGACTATTTACATCACACTGGTCTTTACAAATCCCATCTTTCTACCATACCTTGAATTCATGTAGGTTTGGCCTACCATTGAAATGGGAGGAGGGAGAACACCTGGAAACAATGAAATAATAGTACTCAGCTTCAGGGCAGTGGCTTCAGCAAGCACAGAACCTTTGTTCTTCACCCAATTGACAGGGTGTTAGACATCACTGCAAAGGGGTGTTGTAGGCAGAAGTCTGAGGGATGGTGATGTTTTGTGTGTACACTGTGGATGCCACTGTATGTGAGAGATAGTGTAGAAGGACACATTTCTCAGCTTTGACTATCAGATCGTTAAGGATGGGATCATACTCTAGGTTTGCTGTGTACAAAGTGCTGTGTAATGAAGCCCTAGCTGTTAGCCACTGGGAGAACAGTATTGAGAATGATCACCATTGTTGTAACAGGTAAGATGGTAAATTTTGAAGGAGAATGGCTTAGTTGTTTTAATCCAAGCATCCCTGTTGAGAAATTATGGTGTTAAAAAATATGCTTACTGTTATTATTACTTATGTGTTAGCTAGTTCTACTGTCATTGGAAATAACAGCAAAGACCCCAGTGATTTTTTTAAAGACTTAAGTCTCTCATGAATAATTTCAAAATCACATACATTTTTTGCCATTATGACTGTTCATTTTTGTGCATCACTCATTATGGATGGTAAAATGAGGCTTGAAAGCCTTGTACTTAAACTTTGTGCCATTACAAATCTAAGCATCACTTTGACTAGATTCTGAAGAGTGTGTATGAATTTTCAGGAAAAAATAAACGTACATACAGCCTTGCTTACATATTGCTTGATAAGTAATTAGAAATTACTCATTGCCTGAGTTGATCAACAGTGCAAATAAAACACAAAGCATCCACAGGAGGCAAATTTAGAGCTACTCAATTAATTTGGTTGCATGGGGTCTAAATCAGAAAGACTTTGTCAATTGGTCTCTACCTTGCTAGATGGGTCTCTAAGGGTGCGTTTCCATAGTTGAATTTTGGCAAAGCAAGGAAAGCAGCAGAACTTGCCTTTTGGGCCTCCACAGACCCCTTCAGGTCATTCTGGTTGAGCTGCTGTGACAAAGTTTGACTCCCCATCTCCAGGTCATGTTGTTCTTGGGTTCCTATGGGTTAGAGAGAGGGTTAGTGCATCAGGACTTCAGAATCATAGAATCATCCAGGTTGGAAAGGACCTCTGA
This sequence comes from Florisuga fusca, assembly GCA_038090715.1. NCBI lineage: Eukaryota > Metazoa > Chordata > Aves > Apodiformes > Trochilidae > Florisuga > Florisuga fusca. The sequence goes on along the minus strand of JAAWXA010000001.1, from coordinate 55,050,976 downwards.
AGTCATCAAGTCTGACCCTTAATCCACCAGACCATGGCACTGAGTGCCACATCCAGTCTCTTCTTAAAAACCTCCAGGGACAGAGAATCCACCACCACCCTGGGCAGCCCATTCCAATGCCTGATCACCCTCTCTGTAAAGAATTTCTTCCTAATATCCAACCTAAACCTCCCCTGGCAGAGCTTAAGTCCATGCCCTCTTGTCTTACTGATAGTTGCCTGGGAAAAGAGACCAACCCCCCCTGGCTACAGCCTCCTTTCAGGGAGTTGTAGAGAGTGATGAGGTCTCCCCTGAGCCTCCTCTTCTCCAGGCTGAACAGCCCCAGCTCCCTCAGCCTCTCCTCATAGGATCTGTGCTGGAGTCCCTTCACAGCCTCCTTGCTCTTCTCTGGACCTGCTCCAGCACCTCAATCTCCTTCCTGAACTGAGGGGCCCAGAACTGGACACAGTACTCGAGGTGTGGCCTCACCAGTGCTGAGTACAGGGGCAGAATCACTTCCTTGGACCTGCTGGCCACGCTGTTCCTGATACAGGCCAGGATGCCATTGGCCTTCTTGGCCACCTGGGCACACTGCTGGCTCATGTTCAGCTTCCTGTCAATCCAGACTCGCAGGTCCCTCCCTTTCAACACTGCGGGAGAAGCTTTCTAAACAACTAAAAAACTAACAAACAAGAACTCTAGAAAATTTTTGACAGTTTAAATATATATTTTAGAAATGAGTATAGGTGTTAGTCACATTACACTGCATTGTAGTAATTGCAGACTGTAGTAGTGACGTAGTTCAGATGTAACGGGTTGTCCTACTTAAAATGCTGACGTTACTGGTAGAATGATGTTATGTTTCACTCAAGCTGTGGCTGCACACAACAGCCATGGAACCGAGACTTCCAGCAGGAGGTCAAGTGAAAATGAAAATGAAAAAAAAAACAAAACAAAACAAAACAAAACTAGAGGAAATTTGGTTTTTTCTATGGTCTGCTGTGGGTTTTTGTGGGGGTTTTCTTTTTTTTTTTGAAATAGTGCATTTGCAGCGCAATTGCACAGGTGATAGTCCTGGAAGAGTACAAATTGCTTCTGTGTTTATTGCTTATAGCTGCTTTACAGCACTCCTTGAGTGACAGGAACACCTATGCAATCTGGTGTGATGAATGAGCCAGGAACAGTGCAGCGCTCTGATGTTCTGGGGCAGAGTGCCTGCTGTGGCTTTGAATTTGGAAGCAATTACCATCTGATTAACTTTCTTTCCCTTTTTCTTTCTTTTTCTCTTTCCCTTTTTCTCTCTTTCCCTTTCTCTCTCTCTTTCTTTCTCTCTTTCTCTCTCTCTTTCTCTCTTGCTCTCTTTCTCTCTCTGGAGGTTTTCTGTGTTCTATCATTAGACTTGCTCCCACTAAAAACTAAGCTGGAACAGTTACTGGAAAAAAATCAGCAACCTGCAAATTTGACACATACCATTTGTTTTGATTTGTTGTCGTATTGCCCTTATTTCTTTGCTGGTATCCAGAGTCCCACGAGATGGTGCTTATCAAGAGCATTACTTTAGGTGTCAAGGCCTTACAGGAAAATGAAGTTTGGGATTTTTTAAAAAGAGTGATAATAAAAAATATGTGGAGACCAAACCAAGAGGCTTTGTGTGTGGTTTTTTTAGTTTCATTTTATTGTTGTCATACTACTTCAAACTGATCTTTACCGTGGCAATAATTTATTAGCTGGTTTCCTTCAGTAGTTTCCTAAATCCATAAGCTGTAGAGCTCCCTGGCACTATTTGGTTTCAGAAAGCTTTGTTGCCTGGCTGCAGATTTCTTAACTTGCTCCACTAAATCTCCTAGCCCAGTAATGACTGTTTTCTACAGAAATATTTTTGCCACATGACCCTGAGGATGTGTTTTTAATAGAACTTGAGAGTTATGACAGTCATGTTCCGTATTTTGCATTTCCATACAAACATAAAATGTAACCGCATGGCTGCTTGGAATTCGGTTTGAAAATAAATATGGCAAAACTGAGAAAATTTCCTTAAACAAATATAAGACATATTTATCTGAAACATGGTAAAATGCTTTCATGGTGAATAGATTTTTAAGTGGTTTGACTATGCAAGGGCTTATAACTCTGAGGAAAAATGTCTTCTCTGTGATTTTATTTGATTTGGTTCATGGGCACCTCAAGGAACTGTAATTGTGTCAGTGACCTGCTCCAGCTGAAAAGAGTGTAGTGCTGTGAGATTGATTAACTGTTGGTTGAAAAAAATCCTGGCTTTCTGTTATTCTCTTACTGCGGTCTTAAATATTTTATGGCAACACAGACAAGTTTGGGTGACAAATGTATGGTAAAATATTCCTGACATTGAATGCCAGAGCAGAAGTCATAAATAACTCTCCTTTTCACTTTCTTTAAATTACAGATGTGTGAGTCTCTGTCATAATTACACATGCCAGTCCGAGACTTAAATGCATTACACTTTATGCACTTGACTTATGAAACAAGCATTCATCTTTGAGGAGGTGGGCCAAGTCTGACACTGCCTCGTGTAGCACAGAAATGGTTCGATTTATGCAGTCCTCCCTTCCTTCCAAATGCTTATTGATTACATAAATAAGTAGGTAATTTTTCTTTTTCAGAACTTTGCAGAAAACACTATGAATGAGCTCCTTGGCTGGTATGGTTATGATAAAGTTGAATTGAAAGATGGAGAAGATATTGAATTCAGGAACTACTCAGCAGATGGGGAAAGCCGCCAGCACATTTCTGTTCTCAAAGGTAATGAGACTTAATGTTTTTGTGATTGTGCAAAGAAGGATTAATATCTCAACCTGTCTGAATTGGCATGGACTGGGAAGCATGTTCTGCTTCTTTCTTTGCAGTTGGTTGAAATAAATGTATCAGAGGGTGCCTTCTGGTACAAGGAAGCCAGTAGGATGTGGGGAAATCACTTAACAAAGTTGCTGTTTGTAGTTACTCATGTATCTTCACCTTTATGAGCTGGTTGAAAGTCATGCACCTGTGGTACCAATAAACTGCTCACAACAGGAAAAAAGAGGGTGTTTTCTTAGCTTTAAGGCTTTAAGCAACCTTTTTGCTTTCGAAATTTAGGCTTTTTGTCTATGGCTTTTTAAAATGTTGAAAGATTTTGAGCTGCAATGTTCACAGCATCTGTAGGAACCGGTGTGAACATTCACAGAGGGCTCCTCAGGGATGTTTGTCCCTATGCTGTCTTCCACAACTACTCTACAAGTTCTCCAGGGGTGGAATTTTTCTGGGACAATGCTGGGTCTTTATGTACTGTAGTATGAGATAAGACAAAATGTGAAGGCTGGGATCCAGTCTGTTTGTTCAGCCATTCAATTGATGCCTTCTGACTCCTCAGCCTGCACAGCAAATAAGCAGGGTCTTCTCTTCAGAGTAAAAAGGGTAGCAAATGGCTGTGTCTTGACTTACACACAAGGGTTTTTGAAAGGTGAGGTAAAGAGAGGAAATTGCAGCTGCTTTTACTCTCTTGGACAGCCACTTTTCACTGTGCTTGTGGCCATCAGTGTTTGGGTTTTTTTCTGATGGCTTGTGTGCAACAGCACCATATTCGGTGAATGCTGCAGTGAGTACGATACCAGAGAAACCTGTTCTGAGGGACAGATGTGTCGAAAAAAGGTGAGAAAAACAGAGGGAAGGTGAAGCACCCTGGTTGTGTTAAAACTGAATGTTTGCAGCTTGTTAGTTCTATAGTGACAATGCTGATCAATATTTATTTTTCATTGAAAATGCAGTGTCATTAAGCCACCCTTGCAGAAACCTATTCTTGTGTAGTAGTACAATTCATTTATTTATGTTTTAATAAATAGGTCTTTTATTGAATGATTTGTGGCTCCAGTCTATGCCTGATGAAACGTGTGGTATACTTCTTTTATAGACAGGATACAAATAATGTTTTATGGACACATGATACAAATAATGCTTTATGTACCAAACAAAGATGTTGGTTGCCTGTGCCAGGTAGAAATTTTTTGTGTATGCAGTCTATAGGAAGGAAAAATCTGTGTTTCTTTTTCTGAGAAATGGGAGTAGAGGGACAAATAAGAATTGCTTCCTGCCCCACAGCTGAGGTGCATTAGGGAATCCTGAGGTGATTGGGGATGAAACAATTAGAATAATAACTGTCATCATTTCATGACCACATTGCTGTAATTTCAATATTTTGTTCCTTTCTTTAAATCCTTTCCATTACTTCTACTCATATTATTGATAGAGAATTAGAAGTCTTTTATTATTCAGTTTATGCTTCTTGCATTGGTGAAGTCACAGTACTCTGAGTGTGGCACTCATGCAAACTGTAGGAGTAAAGGACAGGAATAGGATGTCCTTGATTAAATCAGACCTACTAAGGTCATGCATGACAAAATAATCCCACCTTTTGGGAAAATAGAAAAGCATGAGGGTTTTTTTTGGTTTTTTTTTTTTTTTAAATGGATCATTCCTGAAGAATACTGGAAAGTATCCAGTATTTTAAAGGGAAAATATCTGGGGTTTTTTGTGCCCTCTTCTTGTCTTAGGGTAAATGATTTAATGAACAGACTGGTGAAAGTATGTAGAGGCATTTAAGCAATATACGTGTCATACTGTACAAGGTGTTCTTTGTCTTTTACAGAAAATTCTTTGCCAAAACCAAAATTACCTGAGGACAGTGTTATTTCACCATACAATATAAACCCGAGCTACCCAGGGCTTGCTGCAGGAAATGGACTTTCAGACTCACCAGCAGGGTCGAAAGATCATGGGAATGTACCTATTATTGTCCCATTAATTCCACCACCTTTCATAAAGCCACCAGCAGGTAAATCCTTATAAATATTTAAAATTATTACTGTCATTGATGTGTGTCTTGGGATTGCTAGACCACGATATCTTTGTAAGAAGGCTGATTTCAGAATTTTTAAGGAGATGTCACAGGGAAATTTAAGACAGAGAGGCAGAGTAACTTTATTTGTTAATATTCTTGAAAAACTTCTGCAAATTCAGGGACAGCAAACTTGTGCTGCTTGTGACTGTGTGCTGGATTGTATTCTCAGCACTGCAACAACATCTGCTTTTAGAAAAAAAAAAATTTGTTTTGATGAATGACACCTTTAAATAAATGAACGGAAGATGATTAGATTAAAAATAGGCTCCACAAATAAAACAGTGAAAGAGACAAAGCCATCAAATCAATATCATGTCTTTATATCAGGTTAACAAGATCATCCTGGGAAAACTGTCTCTTGATTCTAATTGAAATCCCTGACCATTGTCTCTTGAGTGTTTAATATGATCATGACTGCCCAGGAGACTGCACTGAGATGTTTTACATTTTCATTAGATTTTTATCAGGAGTAATTTTATAACATGCCATTCCTCAGAGTTTGCATGAAAAATGATTTGTGCCATGCTGCTCACCATAATCTGTGAAAGTAACTCTTACGGCTACACCAGGGTGATTAATTGCTATGTCATTGTTTACTGCTGTATGTGGCATGATAGTTGGTGAATTCAGATAGCAGCAGGCTTGGTCCTGCTTCCATGGATGTGCCTGGGTGTCGTTCTGGGTGCTCTTGGGTGACGGAGACGCAGAGGAGTACAGGAGGACCTTCAAGACCCAACCAAGAACAGTTCCTCTCAGCACACAGGGAGGCAGCGTGGCCAAAGAGACCCCACCAGCTCTGAGGATGCTTATCCAGAGCCAGAACAGGTCAGGGGATCAGGTTCCAGATATTAGGTGGTCACCTCTGGTCTTAGTTGCGTTGGCTGAAGGTAACTGTAAAATAATACAGGAAGTGTTTGCCTGTTGACAGTCATGTGAGACTACAGTCGCCCCTCCCCAGTGGTTTATGTGCCATCGAGTTTTATTTCTAAAGAAGTATACTAATATGTTATGAATAATTTTCAAATGGTACTCCATACACATTCCCTGCCAAAGACTTTTCATCTATTTTATACGGTATTTGCTAATTACCAAAGCTATTTGGGTCCATTCCTGCAGCCTTTACACAGCTAAAGATCTTGGGCCATATGGGCTGGATCCTCAGCTGTTGTTGATTTGGCCCTAAAGCTTTAATCAAGGGCTTGTGCCATCCCAAGCTATTTTCTCCTCCAGTCTGAGTCATGGACGAATCCAGAATGCTGAATTTGTGGTACACGAACACAAGGCTATAACATGCATTGTGAAAAATGCCACAGTTGCTGGATTTTTATGATATCAAACAAGCAGGAGGAGATGGAAATATGAAGTAGAAAAACAAATTACTGGAACAGTAGTTAAGTGGACACAGGGGACCCTTGGCTAAGTCAACTGCCTTCTGCTCTTTGCCCATCCAACTACTGCTTGTAATCCCATGCTTTTTAAATGTAGGTTCATGTGCAGAGGAGGATTTTTCCTAAGAATTTCCTCTTTAGATTTTCAATGTGTTAATTCATAACAAATATCATTGTTTTACTTGAATAGGGGACAGTAATGCATAATCTCTGACTGCTCTGATTTTAGCCCGTAGTCAGTAATGACTGCTAGATTATCATGACTTCTGAGCAGATGAGCATATTTTTCTCACCTTTGTTTTTAGAGAGCAAAGTTTGTGAGGACCAGAGGGGGAGGAGAACCACAACCTTTGTGCAGTTTGCAGTACACATCAGTAGTAATTGTTTTGTTTTATCTTAGGGCGTAGGTGCCCTAGTCATGATCACCCCAAAGAGCCTGGCAAGAAACAACTGGTGAATACAAGTAGAAAAGGGAGTACAAAGGAGGCAGGAGAGCCAGTGTGTGAGGCAGTGGTCTTGGCACTGCACTTTGACACCGATCTGTGGGCACTACATCAAAGCACAAAACTTCAGAGTGATACAAAGCCAGACAAGAGTAACTTTGGGATGTTTTTCTCGGAGCCCCCCAGAGGCACAGGGGATGGCTTTGGAAACAGCAAAAAGGTGCTGCTTTGAGTTGAGCAGACAAATGAAAAAGACTTGCATCATTAATTGCTAAAGCTGAAAGTCACCATTTTCAATATGGAAGGGAGAAAGGCTGTATGACTGACCTGACAAAATATCAGAAACAGTTTACATTTGATTGAGTTAATAAATGAAAAAAGGGAAAAGAAGAAAGAGGCAGAAAGAGCGTAAGAGAAAGCTTCAAGGTTAAAATACTGGGCAGAGAAAGGGATTTTTGCAGCACATTTTGAATGGACACACATGGGAGAATTTGGGATGAGCCCAGGCTTTGTGGTGGGATGGGTGTCCTAGGTTGAGCAGGACAGAAACAATTTTCTTTTCAATAATTTTACTTTTGGTTAGGTCTCTTCTAAGTAACTGCACTTGCTGAAATTAGCAGCATGTTTTTCAGTTAGTGTCTGCTTCTAGGCCTGATAACACTCAATGTTTATGGTTACTGCTGGAGAATGGTATGCAGACAGGCTCTTGCTTACGCTTATTCTGATAGAAACCAAGGTCACTGCTTGGTTCTGCTCAACTCCTTATGTGCTGGAAGTGAAAGGGATGGTAAAGGGGAAATACCTACCACCCTCCTGTGGGCCAGACAGGTGACCCAAAGTTGACCAAAGGCAGTATTCCATCCCATGCACATCATACTTGGTATGAATCTGAGGGATCACAAGGGTCAAGCTCTCTTTGTCCATGGCCAGAGAGTGCTGAGAGTACTCCCTTCCTTTTTCTGCTTTTGATCCTGATCTGTGCATTACTGAATCCATGTATTCCTGCATCCATACCCCATCTACCACTGACTCCAGGAGTCCAGTCTGGGATTTTCCCAGGGCCCGCCCTGCAGCCTTGGTGCTGATGTGAGCTTTTAGATACTGTATAGAAAAAAAATCTGTGAGATTTAAATACAGCTCAAAAGGGCATGCCCACACTCAAACCATGAACCTGAAGGACAGGAAAGATGCAGTTCACTGTTATTGAGCAAATAATGAGAGTGAACACTCAGGGAGAAGTTATTAAGACTTAAATTCTTGCCATATTGATTGTGAACTGAAGGGTCAGCACCAGCGAAGAAGTTTCAGAGAGACAGGCTGAAGTATTCATTTGGACAGGACAGCAGAGGTCTAGAGAGGGTAAGCAGATCCAAGGAACAGTCACAGTGAATTACAAGGTGAATAATTTTTGCAAGTAAGTTTCTATACAGATAGAAAGGAGAAGAGAAAGAACAGAGCATGGGGATGCACATAGAAGCCTGAAGGAGACATAGGAAGGACTGTAAGGTGCACTCTGGTGGCTGGGGGATCAGCTGGGGAAGGCAGACACAGGAGGCCAAGGGAAACAGGATCTCCAGGGAGGCATGTATGATTCTTTGTGTCAGGAACAGCTGCCAGCTAGAGAAGGAGGAAGGAGTACTGATCCTGAACTAATCTAGATGCAGTTGGTGAAGATTTCAGCAGGTAAGGTGTCTTCCTTGAGCATGCTGGAAAACTTTGAGCAGTGTCGTATCTGCATTCATACTTAAAACAAACAGCCTAAACCCATGAACATTAAACAAAATTACCTCTTTCCCTCAACTTATTTTACAGTAAAATTTTTCTGGCTAAAATTTTGTCTCTAAGATGTCTGTTCAGCTTTCTGTTTAAGTCAAATGAAATATTAGGTAAAAATTTGCTTGTACAATCCTGGGAAACATTAGACTGCCAGCTGGGCAAACATGAACAGCTCTGATGAAGGCACTGTTTCCTTGCTGTACCCCAGAATTACACCTGGAAAAGACTGCCTTGAACATATGGGTACTATGTGGTACATGGGCTGTCTAGAGACTCAGGTTATGACACATTAGTGGAGGGTATTAAATCCAGTCCTGGGAGAAGTCTCCATGAGAAGGATGCTAGTTACTCAGATCAGGATATTACTTGCAAGAGCACTCCACTGACCTGCGCCGCCAGGCAGACAGACCACACTCAGGCAGTACCCACATCCAAAGATATTTTGTCAAGCCATATCAGCCATCCAACCTATATCTGGAAGCACACAAGAAGTCAGAGCATTCTCCAGAAAGCTGGCATAATGGTCTTCTTGTGGCTTCTTGCTCAGCAGGCTGGTAGCTACATTTAGTACTGGTGGCAGAAGGTTCTGAGTGGTCTCAGGGGTTAGTCTTGAGTACAACCCATTGATACAAATTGACACTAAGATTAGTCCTGCTGGGTATTAGAAGATTTTTATTTTCTACAAAGCTACATAAAGAAAGAATGTTTTTCAATATAAAAGTTACATAGAAATGGCAAGGAATGAAAAAACGGTATTCAGTAATGATCTAGAAGTAGAAATCCTACCACAGCTGAATTGAGTAAACAGCCATAGTATGTGGCATGCCAACATCCTCACTTACTCTGCAGCCCTTAGCGAAGAGTAAACCTGAGAGAACACTTAGGGTGACTTCCCCTGTGCTCGGGCAAGTTTAGACAGCTGTTGTTCAGTGGGTTGAAGGAAGGCTAAAATCAAGACTAGTCAAAGAAGAATGCAAAAAATTCCTTCAATGCAGGCGAGAACATGCTACCTCCTTACCCTGGCACCTGCTGGAGGCTATAGTGTCTCAGTTTCCCGTTTTTTAGAAAGTGCTCTTTGGTTTGCTTTCTCTTGTGATCCCCATGGCAGTGCCTTAGCAGGGGAGGTACAACCTGAGCTTGGTTGTCAGCAAAACCCTTCCCTTTCCTGCCTCTTTCTGTGCACAAGTGATGCTCAGAGTAGACCGGCTGTTCTAAGCACCCCAAACAAGGACCAGCTCCCTGCCATGCTGCTCTGCAAGGGCAAGGTCACTGGCAAGAGACACAGTGGAAGGCAAAGATGACAGAGGATGATACTACTCAGCTGACTGAGCTTTCCACCAGGGAAAAAGGTACAAAGGAAAGAGGAACCTTCTTCCTCCTCCTTAAGGTTTTCACAAGACAATGAGCACATTTGGTTTGTTGGTTTCCAAGTGTTACTGATTGGGGTGGTACCAAAATTTATCAGGAACTAGCAAAAATAAAGGAGGAATGGGCTGGAGGAACTGTATCTGATGAGGCAAATTGTCTTTAAAGAGGAACAGAAGCAATTCCAGTATAGAGTACCTTGTAAGACAGGCCTATGACCTAACTTGGCAAGGAAATGTCATATTCAAATATTAAACTGAGGAGCAATTAGATATTTTATAGAATAGAACAAGTGATTTTCTGTGTTATAGCTTAACATAACTTTAATTATAAAAGTTTATGGGACTTTTTGGTAAATATAAGTGCACATGAGTAACCTGGTGCGTCAGCAGGGCTGATGTGCCACAGCATGTGGGACTAAACATTTGCTGCCCTATGAACACTCTGGAACTGCCTGCTGTTACCCCTCTCAATATTTAAATTGTATTGGAGGAATCTGGAAGCAGAAAAGATGTTTTAAATGCTAGTTAGCAGGGTAATAAAATGATTTCCAAGATCATATATCTAAGTTCACCAAAGAATTGGTTCTATGTCTCTATTACCAAGAATGCTGATTTCAGGCAGAACCCAGTGGCAATTTTCCCTAAATAAAGACCATACTATCAGATTTAATTAAGATTATATATTGAGAAGACTTTCATTTTACTACCCTTTGGATCCTGTTTCAGTGTTTCCCAAATCTTATTCCAGCTGCTAAACAGAATTACAGTTTCTCTAACTGCAGGTTTAGCTGCTTAATAAGCACTGAAACAAATCCTACAGTCACTACTCTTCAAATTCTTTCTCATTTTCAGTTTGAAACATTGTCTAATTTACACTGATCATAGGGTTATTAGTGCCTGTGTTTTAAAATGCCAATGTTTGCCAGGATGCCTGCCCCATCTAGCCTGTTGTTGATGTCTTGTGCTCATGTCTTGGGCCAAGAGTTTCCTTTGTGCTACAAAGAAAATCACAAAGTCCACTTTAAGCGTTTTAAAAGCATGTATTAAAAATACACAGGGAGTTCCCCCCTTATTAGCTGAAATAGGTGCTTTTTTGTATGCATGTTTAAAACCTGCCTAAATACCAGTTTCTATTTGTGTGGAGCATTCAGTCCTTACTCAACTATGCATGAAAATGTGCATAGAAAATGTAGGCAAGCCATGGTTCCTCAAAACAATTTTGTAAAAGGAGCTGGGACACTCTGCTTTATTGGCAGAGAAGTGAACTTCAAGAGACTGGTCCTTAAAAGGGAAAGCAATGTAGAGCCCCTGAGGTATTTCCATAGTGATAGCTGCAGCAAGCTTTCTATTGTCAGCCCTATTTTTTAATCTTCCTCTCATAATTGCTTTTTCCAAGGAACTTTTTATGTTTTAAGTCACAGCCCCCATCTATTTAGAGGATCAGCACAACGGGGTCTGCAGCAATATCTCAGGAGTTTTGTTTCTTTATTTTTTTAGTTTGTGATTAATCAGACAAAGCATCTCAGATGTAAGGAAAATGACTGAAACAGTTCTTCTGCCTTGCATGGGATCATCCACCTCAAGAACTGCTTTAGGGGGAAAAATCCAAACACATGGTGCTTGGTTTTCTTCAATGGCAAGGTGGGGTTTCATGAGCAGCCAGCAAGTAACTCAGAATTAACCATTCTGAAATCCTGGCAGGTCCCAGTGGAAACTGAGCCCTTATTGTTAATTGCTGCAGATGCTGGAGTCAAGGTCTTATTTCTTTAAGAACAAGTTTTTGCAGCTTTTAATTAGAAAGAAGTAGTGAAAGCAACTTAAGTATTTAAAGATATATGCCAGTGGATTGAGCACAGTTCTGAGTGTGAAGTAAAAGGACTATTCTAGCTCCCAAAAAAGCCACAGCAAAGAGAGAAAAAAGGAAAACTGAAGAAAGCAGTAGTGGGAGACATGGTTGCTGAGAGCTGTGGTGGAAGCAAACACACATGCCAGGAAGAGATGGACAATAGAGAGACACTGAAGAGAGATGGGATGCCAAAATCTTTTCTGTTTCAGGTCACAGATACAGCTGCAGCCAAGGTACAGGTTTCATATGGGCTCACTCAGTCCTGGGGACATGTCCCCTTTGAGATCTCAGTCCCAAATCCTGTGCCCTTGTGGTCTTCCTTCTGCTCAACAGGTCTTCTGCAGTACTGCAGTTGGGCACCTTCAGGAGTGCTATTTTCTTCTTGCAGGAGTTGAGTATCTTCCACTGAATTTCATGCAAGGAATTGTGGAAAGTAAAGTTTTGGAGTACTTGTCCAGCGATCTTCATCATCTGCAGGATTAGAGCTGTAGTTGTATTTAGTTTCACCCAAATTCTTGAAACTGGAGTTAAAGTTGGAAATGTGTATTAGTGACTCCAGAACTGTATTAGTAGAATATTGCAGCCTAAAAATTAGTAAACTGATTAGGATTTAACTCCCAAACTGTAGAACTTTTAATATCCTTTTAAACACTGTAGGTCTGCCAGTTTGCTTAGATAAAGGGCCAGAGATGTACATGATGGATTTACTTTATACTCATTGACTTCCTTCTCTTCCCCCCACCTCTCCAAATTATGGTTTCATACAAGATCGAGTAGTCTAAACTGCTGCTCATAGGGTTTAAGAGGAACAATTTCCTGCAGCTTCTTCACGCTGGTTTGAAAAGAAAAAAAATACCAAACATTCTGCTTAATTAAGACCTAAAGAGGCGGTGCAAACTTTTGATGATTAATTGAAGCATGCTTTAGACTGATGCATATTTAGTTATTATAATGTGATAATTTTATCTTGTTATACAAACTGCTCCCTTTGGGAACATGATTTAACACCACAAACATTCTGTGTTTATTGCATTGTTCATTATGAAAAGTACACAGGCTAAAAACCACAAGGAGATGTATCTGAACAGTATCTGTGCAATGGTTGCAGGGAGTACTTCTTCCACCTGTAATGACACAACCCAGGGGCAGAAAAACACCATACTGGAGCTCCAACAACAGGTCTCCCTGTGAAGAGTTGAGAACTCAGAGAAGCAGAGGCTGGAAATTCAGATCTTGTACTGTATGTGGAAGGAATATATCTTTCTATTACCTGGTGTAATTATGGAAGGCAGTGGTAGGCATGTTCTGCTGAAAATTCTCCTGTTTTTACTCATTTGTTACTGTGCCAACTCCTCTTTGTCTCACCTGTGTGAGCACTCGTCCTAGCTGTTTTAAGTGTGACAGCTCTGTGAACATGCTAAGCACGTTGCAAGAGCAGGTTATAAACTCACAAGCCCACATGGAGAAAAAAAATTAGAAAAGTTGTTAAAAAATATTTTCTTTCGCTTCAAAGTGATCTGTACCAGGACTTGCAAATGTTATTTTTGTACTTTACAAACATGTGTCAGCCTAGCTATGTGAGTCCTGAAAGTGATGGCGACTGATCTTCATCAGAAGAGCTGCTCCAGTGGGAGCTCACATGATGGACAAGAGGCATGCTGTCAGGATAAGCTCATGTTACTCGAGCGGATATGCTAAGCTAGGCTGCCAGCAAAAGTTTGTCTGTGAGCAAAGGCGAGCATTGCTGTTATGGTCTACTGATGGATTTGTTGTGCAGAAACTTTCTTAGTGCAGACCTAATCAGGAAAAGAATTTAATAAAGAATCAAGACTGATAAGCAGTCTCAAACTACTGGACTTTAAATTCCCTGCTTCCTCGTGTTCTTCTTGTAGTAGGTTCTTCTTGCTGAGTCCTCTAGCGATGAGTATTTGATACATTTTTCTGAAAGGAGGACGAGAGTCTGGTAAAGTGATTTTTAAAGAATTTGGCCTTAAAAAACAAAAACCTGTGAAAAAATGGGAGGAATATTATCTTAAATAGAAGATTTTTTTTTTTTTTTAAATTTTTTTTTTCCCCCCCACAACTTCTGCTCAGATCTCTACTGCAACTACAGTTAAGAAGGAAAGCATATGATCAGGTTTGGATCTTCATCATTGTCCCCAGCTTCAATGCACTCCTATAAGCCACAGGGCATAGCTGTGGTTCTTTCCTTTGCCATTATTAGCTTTGCTTGAAGCTAAAAGAAAGGGAATGGTTTTAAAGGAAATCTTTCTCCCACTGGACTACATAGGCCTCTTGTTGAGGGTCCATAGGGAATTAGTCAAGTGATACTGGATGTTTTCTTTTTTTGCCTGATGAATTGCATTATGTGACATTAAGAGTTGCATCAAAAATTTACTTAGCAAACCAACACCTGGAAGAGCAAGGGTTACTTAAAAGTGAAATATTAGTGTGTTGTTCCAGGAAGGGCACTCTCTGAAGCGCTGTTGTTTCCTGGCTGCTTTATGTGGCTGCACTCAGGTAATCCTTTTGTAGCCATGTTTCTGGGTGTTTTAAATGGAAGAGGCATCTGGTTTTATTGTTACAGTTACTAGTAAAAGGACTGTATTTTATATGACCGTTCTTTGATGACTGCAGGGGAAGAGAGTAGAAGACAGAATTCTGAGTTCTTTATATTTAGGCAGACTCTTTCTCTCCCTTTCTCCCTTCTGGATATCAGCTGTCTCTTCCCAAAGGTGTAACCAGCAGCTGGAAGTAGTTTGTGGACCATTCTCTGCTGTTTAATTGATGATCAGCTCACAAGTAACAATGCTATTTCAAAGGACTCACCCTGAGGTGGTGGTCAAGGTCTTCTGGTGAGGGCATTGGAAGACAACAACCTGGCAGAGCAGGTGCCTCTCTTTCTCCTCTCCCCTTCTTGCCAGGGACTTAGAGGATGTTTTTGTCAGAAGGAGGTGGATTGAGCCTTCCTGTTGTGCATAGCCTCCTGCTGGGAGATGTCTAATACATCTTTTCCATGGAAACTGTCGTTGCTGCTGCTGGGATACCTTGTAATTGAAAATGGACAGCTGTGTTCTTTCTTATCACCCGTGGGAGACAGTTCATGGATGTCAGTGAACAGGGTGTGGAATGGTAGCTGTGTTGCTTCTCCTATGAAGTTGCACATGAAAGCCCCTAAGAATTCCAGTGGTGGAGCTCTGTGCTTCTCCTTAAAAACAGTGCTTCAGATGAGTCAGCCTGCTTGAAAAAGAGGTACTCCAGCACCAGCTTTGCCTTGTGAACTCTTTCAGCTCTGTAACTTTCTTTTTTCATTTATGACAGTTACTCTCACCAGAAATTAAACCTATTACAAAGGTATCACTTATAGATCTCCTGCTTTCCAGAAAAAAAAAAAAAAATCTTATCAGGACAAGTGTGTATGATGCTGTTATCTGAAACAAGAGGTTGCCATCTGTTCCTTTAGGTTCGTAGAATCTCCTGTTGTCTTGGCACATTCAAAGGGGCAAGTTCAGTCTGTAAGGAATGGCTTGCTTATGGTGCAAAAATAGCTGAATTGGGACACTGTTGTAAAAGCTTTAAATGGCTTGGGATAAAAATAATGGGATGAACTGTTGGGCTGTGCTGGGGTACTTAGAGTCCTGGCCCAGCCTGGTCCAAAGAAAAAGCTGTGACAGCACCATGCACTTCTGTGCATCTGACTGAGATACAACCCGCTCAAGGGCAGGCTCCGTCACCCTATAGATGGCTGGTCATAACTTTGGCCAAATTGTTTTGATTTCCCTTGATGTTCAGTATATGAAAGCAATTTTTAATATTGGCAAATCTCACATTTAAGGATAAGTGATAAAATGCATTAAACACAAATCTGTCTTATAACCTAACTTTAAATATAGGTTTAAAGGTAGATGATCTGATTAAAACTAAAAGGTCATTATTTTATATTGTACAGTTTTATTTGTGGCTATAAATCATAACACAATTTGTGGAAGGAAAAAAAAAGTTATTAAAATGGCAATATTTATTCCGTTAAGGTGAATAAAATGCAGCACGTAGTTCTGAGTTATGATAGCTGGGGAAAGGAGCCAAATCACTTTGCTAAAAATTAGTTTGCCAATAATTTTACAGAACGATGACAGCGTAGCTTCAAAAACAAATCCTTTATAGGGAAATGGGATGGCTGCATGACAGACTCTTTGAGCTATGAATTCTCCACAGCTCATGGACTTTAACAATTAGTCTTTGGGGATATTTTTTATTTTCCAGAATTTAGACAATGGCTGCTGTCTGTAACTGCAAGGTCATGATGTATCATAGGCTGGACATAAGAACTGAAAAACTCTGAGTTACAATCAAGAAAGATTCCTGCTAACTTACTATCTTCATCTGTTTTGGAGGCTTAACTATTCGCTGCCCTCATCTGTGAAGTTGGGGTTGGAATAATGGCCACACAAGGATATCACTAGCACTTCAGTAATAAACCCTGTTGGTTTCTTGGTTTTTTTTCTCACATGGCAGAAGGCATACATGCCACATTTGTAACACAAATTAGTGAAGAGCTCAAAAGTCACTTAGGAACTTTGTCTGACTGATGAGCGTAAAGACTGGAAAGCAACCTGGCAGATTTTACCATAGTGCTGCATCTCCCATCTTGCTTGAGTCTGTATTTCTGTGACTCCTATATTCACACAAAAGCTCCCTGTTCTACACGATAGAGAAGGGCTATTTTCATGTTCCTTCTTATTTGGAAGAGGCCTCTTCTTAGAGACCTGCCTCGGTGCATTTCCTTCTGGATGTGTTTTATCACCGGGTTGCTGAGCTGAGCATCTCAGGGGCTCACTATAACAGACTGTAAGCAGCAAGAACAAAGTGGTAATACTCATTAAGCCTTCTAGTCTTGGTTGCTCCTTTAATAAAGATTTGTGCACTCTTAAACATGCTAAAAAGCTCTTGAGATTTCCAGGTCTTTTTCAGCAACGCACCATTTTAAAAGCTAATAAATCTTTTCCAGCCATTTTAGAAGCTTTGCCAATGTGCTGAGCCTGGCTGGCACAGGTCACTGGCTGCCTGAGGACGGAGCTGGTGATCACAGGCATGCACAGTTCTGCTCTCAGACAGGGAGGATTTAGAAAGAAGATGAGCCAGTGCTGGTTTTATCTAGGAGTAAACGTGCAGATGTCTGAGGAAGGTGTTTGCATCTCGTGTAAATGTTGTTCTTGTATTTCTGTTGTAGAAGATGATGTGTCAAATGTACAAATAATGTGTGCCTGGTGCCAGAAAGTTGGAATCAAGCGCTATTCCCTGAGTATGGGAAGTGAAGTGAAATGCTTCTGCAGTGAGAAGTGCTTTGCAGCTTGCCGAAGAGCGTATTTCAAGAGAAACAAGGTAAGAGAAATAAGGAAAGATACAACCTACATAGACATAGCTTTAATCAGGCCCAGCCTGGGTCTCATTTAGCATCTAATAGAAGCTCTTTTCTTTGTTTTTCTCTGTTTCACCTAGTCCCTCTGCTTTCCATCTGTATTATCTGTTGAGCTGTTAGCCCTTTACTAACTCTGTTTCTTTCAGTTTCCTTCAGCTTGATGCTTGGGTTTTGTGAGAGCCAGGAAATTTAAAATGTAATAAGCAATAATGTAGAAGTCCCACTTTGGCCTTAGAGTCTCCGGGTACTTACTGCATACACACAGCTACGAGGAGGAATCATGAAAATAGACTAGAGGAGGGTTGTGTATGCCCTATGACACTGGGGTCATGGCTAGTGGGTAAATGTTTTTAGGGCCTAATTCTGGCTCCCATCACAATAGCTGACACCTTCCCACTGCTGCTAGTAAGCTCTAGCTTCATTTTTAAAAACTGTATAATTACTAATAAGTTATAATTGCTGCAAAATTCAGAGACTATACAGGTCCTGGGTTGTGGCAAGCAATGTGAGAACATCTAGAGTAGCATGATAAAACCCCCTACTCAATTTAAATTTATCTGTCTAAAATTAGAATGCAATTCTAACATTGAATGTCTACAAAAATTGCTGTAATCACTGAAGTACAGTGCCTGAAAGTGCCCTCCAGGTTACTTCAGCAGCTGTTCCTGCAGCAGAATGTGTGATAGTTCATTTATAGAAAAATAACAAAGGAAAGATACAGCATTTTCAGTAGCTGAAAACGTAACTGTGTCCTTTTGGTGCTTAATGGTGAGAGTCTTTGGGTAGCTTTTATTGTCTTATAAATATTTATTATTCATAAAACCCTTTACATTTTGTTTTTCTAAATGATGCCATTCTACCTCATGCTACAGAACATTCAACACTTGTCAAGTTCAAACTGATTCAGGTCTCTAAATCTCGTCTATTGCAGCTGTGATAATAACAAATAAGTATGTAGGAATCTTAGATGCAGGGTGCAATGTAATGGGCAATTGCCCTCCTTTATAAATTTGGTCAATTCATCCTCCCAAAAGAAAAAAAAATGCCTGAAGAATTAGGTTGCAAAAATCAGTAGAGTGGAATTTCAGTGGCAGTCTTGGAGAATCAAGCTCATAATGCCTACTGGAGCAAACAGGCAAGTTAAAGCCACATGAGTCTTATGTGAGGAGTGGTGTTTGCATCCTTTTTATCCAGAAAAAGTGCTCAGGAGGGAAGTACATTCTCATTTGAAAACTAGTTTTCATGGTTGCATGTGCAATTCAATGTGACTTACAATGTGTAAGATACTCTGGAGTGACCGGATCCAGATGACTGTCAGCTTTTGCTCCTGTGACTTTCAGTCACTAATGTACATGGAGAGTTCGTGGTAATGGGGTTCATGGTAATTCTGTGGTAATGGAGGCATTGTCAGTGATCCTAGTTAGGTGATCCTGTATGTCCAGCAATGACTACCAGATCATTTGGGAAGCCTTGGGCGAGGCAGATGAAAGAACAATCAGTTCGTTGTGGATTCTCCCTCATCTACATCTTAGATCCTGAAATATGAGGTTTTGATGCCTTATTAAATGAAAATAAATACTTGTTAACATAATTAATAGGTGTACTTCATCCTTCTACTAACCCATGAGTAGTAGGATTTAGTAATAGTTTATGGCCATGAATTAAATCAGTCAAGCAATATATGAAAAGGTTCCCTTTAACCTGACTTAAAATTTATTACCCATGTGCTTTGTTGGAGGTCTTCTTGTCCTTCTGTTATGATAAAAGGTGAATTAGAGCATCTCATTCCCTCTGATTCTCTTTCCTACACCTCTGTTAACTTCTGGAAGCCAAATGATACTGATTATTTCCACCCAGAAAGCTCTCTGTAATTTAATTTTTTGTATGTACCTTAAGTAACAATTTATATTCCTGAACTTTTCATATACCATTATATCCCAGTGAAATTCCTGTTCTTCAATAAAGAGGTTGCAAATTAACAAAATGTCATATGGGAGGACTTGGCAAAACATGGCAAGATAACATATAATTGATAATGTGCTGGTTGTTACAGTGGCTCCACTTCAAAGCCAAGCCAGTGAGTCAAATTTTCTTCCTCTTTGCACCTGTGGAATCTGGAATTGCACAGGATCTAACCCAGATGGGGAAATCTGGAGCTGCCCCTTGCTTGTGTATTTACAGCATTAGATGATCTGAGGACAGAGAAATTAGGAAGTGCTGCTGTTAAATTAAGATGGGTACAATAGAATTCAGCAGCCCCTCATGCTTCCTAATTTGCACTTCACCTCTTAGTAATAGAGTGGAGTCTTGAGGAAGAAGATCAAAGGAAAAGGCTGCAATAGTTTCAGATTTAACCACTGATCTTTAATGTGTTATTACTAGTCCAACAACATACCTGCCTTCTCCATGAGTCTAATGCTTATTTGTGTATTTGAGGATTTATGCCACTCTACACTTTCTTATTTTTCAAACACAGAAGTAAGATAGACACATTTCACCTGCCTTATGTTTGTTTTAAACAGTAGATCTCTGCAACAATATAGTGTTGTATTACGTTAAATATGTACAGCTTCTGCGTTTCTGGGAGCTGATAGGACTTTGTGGTCACTTCATTTAAGGCTTGAATTTCCTAATGGGTTGTGCTGAGCAGTCTTCCCTCCCTCCCTGAGATAAGAAGTGCTGTAACAAGCACTTGCTCAAAATGAGAGGACTGTTTAAACAGTAAGGAATAAGTCACCACTAGTGTCTCAGAATGGCACTAAGTAATGCTGCAAATTACCCATCCTTGAATGCCAGTTGCTGTGTTCAGAACCAGAGTATTTGTCCTCATCCAAGTGACAAACCCCTTTCCTGTGACCAGGGCAAATGCACACTGAAGCAATGCATGCCCACAGATTTCCAGCTGGGAGAAGGCTTGGCATGACCCTACCTTGAAGTGCTCCTGGAGAACAATGGAAAGTGCTCCTAAAAGTCTTGACTCCTAAAAGTCACTGACTGCTCCCAACCTCTAACTCCTTCCCAGCCCACTCTCACCATAGGTTTAACAACACTTGGATGGACTTGGGGGATGTTTGAACCCAAGTAGTTTAGTCAGAGGTGCACATCAGTTCTTCCTGCCTTTTGCCCCAGGGGAGTTGTGTCTGTTGGTGCTCCAGAAGCTGTGCCCCTGCAGTCCCTGCATCCATATGTAGCCAGGGTTATCTGGGTCCTTCACACCTTGAACAGGGAATTTGTAAGGAAAAAGAATTGCATGATGGTAAGTTGCTTTTCTCATAAGAAATGCAGTTTTTGCCCCAGATATCCTGCAGTCATGACCATTTAAGATTATTTATATTAGCAACCCTGCCTTGCAAGAATAGAAATATATATAGAAATTATAGTGGGTCTTCTCACGGAGTATAATTTTGTCTAAGTTTACTGGAAATGAATGAAGAAAAATTTGGGGATTTTATCCCTTTTGGCAAAGATGGAAGTGTTTAGACTATAAACAATTTGGGAAAAAAATGAAAAAAACCCACCACCACTCTAAAAGAAAAATAACCCAGATTTGGATTCCTGCTCCTGTTTGGTCTAGTATGCATAGTCAAATGCATGTAATGAACTAATGTGTAATGATAACCTGTTATGTGTAATAATACCAATTAAAAGGAAGTGTTGCAGGGAAAAGGGAGCTTTTTGTAGTAACGTTTGTAATTGAAATTTTAAGATTTGAAGCTGTTCTGATGTCTCCTTCCTTGGAGATTTAATTTTATAGGCCAGCTAGTATAAAGTTAAGTACCAAAGAGGCACATAAGGGCAAGAAGCACTAGACCACCAAGTTTCAGAGTTTTAAATTTAAAGGGAAAGATTGGTTTAATAATTGGATCCAGTCAGTTTGAAGCCTGAAAAGATTAATTTTGAAATTAAGTTTATTGACTCAATGGGTCAGAAAACAATTTTATTATGACCAAATAGCCAAAGCTAGAATAAGAACTGAATTCCTAGAGGTTATAGGCTCTATTGACAGATATATTAAAGAATAATTTACTTGATTTGACTAAGATATCAGAGACAAAGTGACTGCAAGGTTGTCAAGCTGTATTTTATACTTGGCCTTGTTATAGTTTCACACTGCCTTTCAATCAGGAAGGAAGATGATAGATGTTTTTGTTTACAGTGCAATCAAATTTCACTTATAGCAATAAACAAAAAAGCATCAATCAAGAAGTAAAAGAAAACTGCTATTTAGCAGCATGGAGAAGCAAACGATGGCAGCTTTTTTGTCCCCATACAGGACAGTGATGGGCATCACCGTGTAGGAGTTGGTAGAGCAGACAGGCAGTGTGGTTTATGCTCTTTTGTCTCATTTGTGTAGCAAGAATAAATGTGAACAATCAAATGGGGCTGTAAGAAGTTGTACACATGTATTTAATCCTGAGTTCTATTGCATTAGATAATTCCTGATGTTTCCAAGTTGTATTTGAAGGCAGTCAAGTGCACGCAACACCTATATTCCCTAGTATGCCTTTGTACTCCAGCCTGTAATTAATATGGACATGTATACCCAAACACATTCTAAAAACTGGGAGTAAACAGAAGTTATCATTTCTCCAAACTATTGCCAAGGGTTGTCAGAGAAAGCTATCTTGATTTCAAGCTTAATTGTGCAGCCTAACAATGCATAAGAAGTATTTAACAATCTTTCTGTTAAGTCAATTAAAAAAAAAAAAAGAAGTTACTTTCTTCTCATTCTTATGCACCTGCAAAATTTAATTTGTAAAATAATCATTAGTCATGGAAATTTGGAACATTTGCTGCAAATAATGCTGCTGACCAAAGCAAAAAAAAAAAAAGAAAAAAGAAAGCACTTTAGCTGCTACATTTTTCTCTAGTCTATTACCATAAAGTTTTGAAACACATGGGGCTCTGAATAGAAAACCTATTTGAGTTGCATTAATTAGGTGTTCAGAAAGGTCAGGGTAGAGCAGGTGTCCCACCTGGTTTGTGAGAAATTGTCTGTGTTGGGTTCTGCAGAGCTGTAGAGAAGTGTGATTTCATAAGCAGTTCACAAAGTTGCTGCTTCTGCTGTGGGTTTGTGTAGAATGTGCACAAGTGCATTTACGTGTGTCTTTGTGTGTATGTGCACATCTGAGTGGGTGTGTATTTGCCACAGGAGCCATTTAATAAGGCTTCTTGCAGATGTGTGAAAGTAGAAGGGGAAATAATGACAAACATCTCTGTAGCTATGATTGCTCTGTTGGTAAATGAGTGCTGATGAGTGAATGCAGACGAGACTGAGTCTGCAGAGGAAATAGCTCGAGCTTGTGGCACAATTGCAAACTTCTTTGAGGAACTATCTGGAGCTGGAGGGGAAAGGAAAATATCCCCCCTCAGAGAATATTTTTAAACTTTGTGGAGGGTAGAAGGCTGTAGATAGTGGCCAAGAATGAGGAGCAGATGTTGAAATATAAAGCAAATACTGAGTTGTGCAAGAGCATGTTGGCATGAGTCAAAAAGGAGAAGAGTCTACATCGCTGTCAAGCTGTCATCAGCTTGCCTTTTTACTTACTGGGTACTGAACCCAGAAATCTCGTAAAACTCCGTCCTGAAACCAAAGCTGAGATGTTTGATGTTTACAAGAGGCAAATGAAATTCCAAATTAACCTACTGAGACCATCAGTCATAATATCTAACTGCTCACCCACACCAAAGCGAAACGTATAACATTGCTAATGATAAAATACATCAGCACCTGACTGATGCCACCAATGACTTACGGAAGGGATCTGGCAAACCCAGCATGCTTGTCACTTTGCAAGCTCAATGGACATTTTACTGTCCATCTGCTGCCATTTAATAATCAAATTCCCATTGTCTGAATTACTAGCAGGTATCCAATCCAATTAAAAGGCGTGTTCACTTTTAATTTTAACCACCATGTCACATTACACCAGTTGTGTTACAGTCTGCCTACTTTGGTTATATCAAGATGAATATGCTAATTAGAGCTTGAGAATCTGCTGCCTCTTAGACAGCAGGCATTTGATTCAAACAAAGCAACCAGTTTACATGAGGTGTCCTTGCATCAGTTCTGGACAGCTTCAGTGAGTGTATCTCTCCTTCTTGCCAGACCGTAGGATTTGTTTA
Source organism: Florisuga fusca (assembly GCA_038090715.1). Taxonomy (NCBI): domain Eukaryota; kingdom Metazoa; phylum Chordata; class Aves; order Apodiformes; family Trochilidae; genus Florisuga; species Florisuga fusca. The sequence goes on along the minus strand of JAAWXA010000001.1, from coordinate 55,027,723 downwards.
CATACAGACACTACAGCAAAACAACACTAAACTCATTAGGACTTGACTAGAAATGCTTTTAAGGTTTTCACGCACTAAGTGTATGCAGTTCAGACCGATGATTTGGATTTTAATAGATGTTATGTCACTTTGATAGTGCAGATGTGAAAGAAGTTGCTGCTTACCAGAATGAGTAAGGAAGAAAGATGCCCAGTAGCTTTTTTTCTGGAGGCTACTAAGGTGCTTTACTGAAGTCTTAAATAACTCCAGATGACTTTTTTGAAAGGGAGAGGGAGACATTTTGCTCTGTTGAAAAGTTTGGGGAGGTAGACTTCATGATCCATGTCCAGAATGTTTTTCTTCACTAATATATTCTTTTTTACTAAAGAACATAGATGCATAACAATGATGCATTCAGAAAATGAACAAATATAATACAATGTGTGTGCTTACTTTACCTCCAAACCTCTTTGTTTGGCCCGAACTATGTAAGCTATGGAATTACTCAAAAAATATTGCTGTGTTCCATACCTCAATTCAAGTGATGTTACATTAGCCCATGTTGCTGTGGCCCTGTGTGAAATTAGGCACCTTCCAACTTTGTTTCCATGTGATCAACACAGAATGAGCATCGAGAGCAGTCTTTATTCTGACTGAAACGTAAGGTAGACCTCCGAAGTTAATCTAATTTACACAGAATATGTTTGGTGCCACTTTTCCCTTTCCTAATGAACACATCAATCATTAATACTGATATGAACTGGGCAAATAATGAAATGCATATTAAAGATTATGTTTGTTCAAAAATATCATGACATTTGAATAAATTATTGCCTTAATGCATCTGTTCACTTCTCAGTCAGCTCATTAACTTAGGAAAATATTGAAAAAGGAGCCTGAGTATTTTTTTCACTCTATATATTTTTATTTAAAAAACAAAACTAAGCAAATATGTTTTTCAAAAATATGTTTGGATTGGGAACAATGTTGTGAATTACGCTCTTTGTACACACTCCTGAAAGGATGTATGGAATATTACAGTTCATCACACAGTTTAGTGGGGTGGACTTATGCCCAGGTGGGGGACCATGGTGGGCAGCAGTAGAAAGCCTGAGCGACCCAACTGAAGGTGTAAGGTCATTTCTAGTCCTGGACTTTCTCAGGAGCACATGTTGCTGTCACAGCCCCCTAGTGATGAAGTAATTCGTGCAGGTGAGGTGACAGTTCACTGGAATTTCAGCATTTTTTGTCAGCTAATAACCTGTATTTAATTGCTCTATTACTCTTTCCAAGTGATAGCTTCCCTCTCCACCACACACAGAAATCCTGGGACAAATTCAAGGATGAAACTGAGTCAGACCAAAGGAATAAATCACATTGTTTGTCTTCTGGACCCATATAGGTAGGAAAGTGCTATCCCTTCTAGGTTTAGTTGGTTTAGGGGAAGACCAAAGAAACCCTTACACACGTTAAACTTCAATCTGGCCTTGTGAGTCTAAATGAGGCTAGGAAAGGCCAAATGGATATAACTTCTAAGCTGCTGGATGAACAGGAAAATCTACTACTGGGAACTGTTAATGAAGTCAGCTTCTCTCTGTGTATCAGGTTGTCCTGAATGCACAAGTGTTAAACTTGCTGGAAGAACAAGGTGAGGTTTATAGGGCAAAAGTCTGAAAATGTCAAATATCTTTCCTGTAGGAAATAATTTCTTCAACAATAAAAGCCAGCTTGCTGGCCAGCTAAGTTCAGTGACAGGCTGATCTCTGTCAAAACCAAACGTGTTTATAACTCGCCCATTTGAATTTAAATTGGGCTGAAAGTAAACTTATGTTGCAAGTTGTCAGCCTGGATACAATTTTCTATCTAGAGTAAATGTACTCATCTGTTTAATAGTTTTTAAGAACATCAGTATCTGATGGTTCTGAGGGTGGAAAAGTTGTGTGTGTGTGCAGCCTGATGGCTCTGGTTTATTTAATCTCCTGCCTAAGAAGCAGGAGAGACTCTGCCAGTGTTGCATGGAGGAGCTGGCGGAGATGCTCAGGCAGGACATGTGGCTCCTTTGCTGTCCATTTATTTTAAAATCAAAGCAGAGCATCTCTCTGGCTATTATTTGGTTTTGCAAGGGGAAGGATCTTCAGAGGGGTATGGTAGCTCAGAATAGTTTTACAGAGGAGTGTGTGAGACCATTAAGGACTCAGCTTTCCCTTCAGCACTGGCCAAATGCAGTAACCTTCCCAGTATTGCACAGATGGATACAGTGGTGCCATGTCCCATGGGTTATACTGTAGCCCTTCCTTCCCCTGTAGTATGGACTGTCAAATCAAAGGGGAGACCTGCTGAGCTAGAAACCAACCAGCAAACCAGTCTCAATTAGTCTTATTATTTTTAATTTAGCACCCAGGCTTTCATAATGGCAGTGCAGTGTTACTAAACCAGCTGGAAAAAAAGCTTTTAAACTTAATAAAAGTCTTAAAAGTTTTATCTAGAGATTTAGACAGAACAGTGACATTTACATTTATGAGGAGGTATATTTGAATTATTTCATGTTGTAGGAGCAGTAATGGTCAACTTTGGCTGTTGTCAAATGGATCAGTCTCATGTGTCCCTTTGCAGGAGCAATTTATCAATATCACTGCCTTGATAAGTTAACTCCCCACTGAGATTCATCTAATGCATGGACATTAAAAGAACAGGTGGCTGTACTCCTGACTGCTGTGTTGGAAGACAGTAACTTTGTCCTAAAGAAAGGAAGGACCAGGAGCTCTGAAAGAGAGCTCTCTAAAATACCAAGGAAAAGGGTTAACAAAGAGAAAGTTTTAAGAAAAGGGGGAAAAAAGAAGCATTGAATCACTCTGAAGGCTATTTAAGAATACCATATTAGATGCACAGATGGTGCATATACCTCTGAGCAAGGAAAAAGTAGAAAGGAGAGAGTAAATCTGGCATAACTAAGTGAAGAAGTGTGTAAGCTTAAAGGAACACTCTCAACTTAAAAATCACACCTTTATTGAAAAATTTGTTACCTACTACAGTTACAAACAACACCTATGATTACTGTAATGGAAAGATGAGACAAAAAATTCACTTTGCTGTTTTGATGTGCTTCCCTTGGGCCTGGTTCCAATTCTATCAGGATCAGTGGAGGACGTCCCATCGCTTGTAGCGATCTCTGGATCATGCCCTGTGTGTGTTTGCCTGTACTTTGTGTACAGGCAGTTTCATTATATTGCATGAGGTCTGTTTTCTTATTGTTTCTGTGGTTTTGCACACAGCAAGAGAGGAAAAAACACATTTTTTTCCAGACTGGAAGTGTGGTTTTATGTCTGTAGGGTCCCAGGCACACATGTACCAGGAATATCAGATGTTTTGCTGCCTTAAGGGAAAAATTCTTAAAAAAAAAAAAAAAATCTGAAAATTCTATCAAGTCTGTCATAACCAAATATCTCTGAGGTTAAGTGCAGGGATATAAGGACGTATCTGAAAGGCAGATGTACAAGGCACTGTAAAAGGTGTAGGAAAAATACCTCTGTAGAAAACAAAAAACACCTCTAAGTCCCCCACTCCCACAAGCCACGTAGCCATGACTCCAGCCCCTTCTGAAAAAGCAAATTAGCAGAAAAATTAAATTAAATTTTCAGCATCCATCTTCACCACAGAGGATGATAAGGAAATTTCTGTTCCGAGGACAATTTTCACAGGAGATCAGAGTGTGGCCTTACAGAAGTTGTAGTCTCTTAGGAGGAAGTCATGGAGCAACTTCAGCAGCTCAAGAGCTGTAAATCACCAGGAGCAGATGGTTCTCAGTTGACTGTTCCTAAGGAAATAAAAGTGTGAAGCAGCAGAGATATTGACAAGGATCTGCAATATATCATTAAAACCAGCAACTGTTTCTGAAAATTTGGAAGTAATTTGTATGGTCCTTAAAAAACAATAAAGAGAAGAAGGTAGGAATGTTGCTTTATTCTTGAAAATAGAGAATAAAGCTGAGAATTCTTAAGTGATTTTTATTTGATTTGCTTACAGGCAAAGTAAAATAACTTTCAGTTAGGCATGACATGGCAGGTTGCAACATTGCAAAGAACACCTGAGAGAGAGATACAATTTTTATTCGTAACAGTTTTTAGACAGATATTTGAATGAACATAGTTTATATAGACTCAGGATCACATTTGCTGGGTAAGGTTGTTTATTTTTGAGGTGTTATTTGGTGTTTATGGGTTGTTTGATGCCCTTCACATTGAATGCATTTTGGTACAGCAGCATACCTTGGTCCACATTTTCTTATGAAGTTGGACATTTAGATAAGAAGCTGATTGCATTCCAAAGGACCCAAGTTTACTGCTAACACAAAAATTACTTCATAATGCTGAGGAATGTTTCCATAAGTATTAAAAAATTTTAAAATTCAATTTGCTACAGAAAAGTTAATCATTTTTAGAAAAAAAAGTTGAATTTTTCAACAAAAAGCAGGTACTTTGAAGTACAAACCCAGTCAACCAAAGCCCCATTTTCTGCAGTTATATTATATGGACAAGGAGTAACAGAAGAGTACAGAGATTTTCCCAAGCAAATTCGGCTCCTGTGTACACGGACACACAGAAATCAGCCAAGGGAGGGAAATTAGAAGTTCTAATGGATTTGGAATTGAGTAAAGCACTTGAAATCGCATCTCATGAAATCTTACCCTCAGTTTAATTCAAATTACTTTGGATATGAACACTGTCAAGTGGCCTGAAAATGGGCTCAAGGAATAAAGTAAAGGGTGGTGATAAAGAGCAGTATATCAAGTTGTGGATAGAAGTGCCAGAGGGATTTTCATGAGGTTGGTCTTATTTCATGTTACATTAATGATCTCCAGGAGAGAACAGAGAGCAAGTTCACAAACTCTGTAGATGATATTAAACTAGGAGGAGTTGCAGATACTAGACAGGACAGAAAAGAATTCTTTGGAGGAATTAGAAATAATGAAAAAGAACACCAAGTTTGACAAGAGTGAATTAGTATGACTAGCAAAAAAAAACCAACATGAAAATATGTACTAGTGGAATGAATTAAACTGGACAAGAGATTGAAGGAAGGATTGTTGATGGAAACAAGCTGGATTATGCAGATGTAGTGGTAGTTAAATGGCCCCAGCTGGGGTCTTGGAGCATGGGGGTATTGAGGAAGGTAATTGCATGGCTGCTGAAACATGGATCAAATAAGGAGCAACTAAGAGAGTGTTTGGGTGGGAAGCATTAAGGGGTGAGCAGAGTCAAAGATGATTTGGGGAATACAAAGGTTTTAAGCCTGTGGGGAAGGAAGGGAAGGCTGGAAGGAAGAAAATTTTGGAATTTCAATGTGTTAGCACTTGGAACTGTGGCCTGAAAGCAGACTGAAATCCTTGAGACTGACTAAGCTGGGGCAAGCAAGCACTAGTAGAAACAGAAGTTGGCACTGGCAGAGGGAATGCATACACCATCTTCTGCCTATCTTCCACCTCTGATTTCTGCAGGAATGAAAGGAAAGCATACTCTGATTCAGCAGGCAGTATTACTTCCCAAAACGATGCTGCCTAGTTTTAGACTGAGCTGTCACAAGTAGTAGTTAAAGGCCTGAGCCACGAGCCACTGAAATAAACAGGAATGCTTTGTCTGGAGTAGCAGTTGAACTGTGCCTTAAATTAAATAGTGTAGTTGCATAGATTTGACAAAACTAATTATTATTAGCAAAATGCACAGCTAAGCCAATTAAAAGAGCAATGGAAACCAAACCTCATTTGTCCAAGATTGTTGCCTGCCGGTGTGAGCCCCAGATGCATCCTTTGACTACATAGATTATAGGATATTTTTCACTTCTTCCTGCAGGTACTGGCTATTGTCAGCTGCAGTTTGCCAGATGAGATGAACGAATGGGCTGATCACTATGGTGAGACCCATCTTCCTAATCAGGGTGATGGCATAGCAAGCGTGAAGGGCTCCGTGACATAACCCAAATCTAAATTGACGTTTCCCATTTGGTCGGCCAAAGGATGTAAGCAGATGTAAGCAGGCACAGCTTTATTAAAATCAATGGAGCTGCTTACATCGGCTGTGATTTTGGCCCAGTGTAGGAACTGTAATAGCTCCAGAAAGATCTGACTGGGTCTAGAGAAGCAATAGGTGTACTATAGTGTTGCTGGAAAGTTTTTTCATTACTATCGTTAAAAGGAAAATATTTTGTCTCCCCTGCAATCATCCTCAAATGTTTCATAAACATTTTCAACCTTCACAATGCGGTTATCAGTGTCACCACACAGGTCTTTTGAAGTATTTTGAAAATATCAGTATTTTCTAATGTTTCTGTTGGTGCAAAGATGGAAAAGCATATTAGACTTCTTAAAGGATTAGAGCAATATGTAGGGTTGTGTTTAACCTCACATTGTAAGGGCTATTTTTAAAGAAGTGTCATGTAGAACTCTTAAGTCATTATATCTGAAAATTTCAGTATAAAACATAAGCATGTGTAGCACCTTCCCTATGCCTGACTTTTTCAAAGAATACAAGTAGAGGTATCAGTTCACATTACATAGTTTATAAGATGTTTCCTAAAATTGCTTTCCTGAAGACAACTAGTCACAAATGTGGTAATTTTGAATTTTCACTCTTAGACTTAGTTTTAAATAACCCAATGTCAACTGCAGAACAGATATGCAATAAGGTATTGACCACTAGTATAAAAACAAATGAAATATTTTGGTCTCACAGATATTAGGGGCAACATTACCACTGATACCAGTAGAATGAGAACTGTACCCCAAAGTACAAGCCAGTGGTGGCATTTCATCATGAAAAAATAAGAAATTAGGTATTTGTGTGTGTCATAATCTACAGCTAGCACTTTTTGCTGCTAAAGCTGTGGAAGATATTTGAATTTTAGCCTAGTCTGTATTAACTAAAATAAAGCCCAGATCTGTCACACTAAGGCTGGATAGCTCCATGTTCAGTAGCCCAGGGCAGGGCTAGTGCACATTTTACCTCTTCTGCCTTATCCTTTTCCTTGCTTTGTTAAATGGAACCTTTTTAGCCTTTGCAATACAGCTACCAAACTTTTAACCTCTCTCTCCCTATGTCTTCCTACCTTTCCTAACCTGTTACTGCATTTTCACTGGCAAGGTTAGGGTAGAATATGACATTTATTGTTCTGTATTTGTGGCATGTCTTGTGTTGTCTTGTGGATATTTTCTTAGGTTGGTTTGTTTGGTGAAAAGTATTGAGGAGATTTGCAGTTGTGTTTTCTCTGTGCCCTGACCAGGTTTTAACTTAACACCCCGTTAAACAGTCATTTCTGATGTGCAATTGTGATTACTGCAATGCAGGTTGCTATTATCAATCATCTTTCCATTCATACTGTTACATTAATCATGTGAGGAGACGCGGGTGTAAATTTGGATCCAGCAGGATGGCAACTTCTTATTCATGGCAATCCAAAATTCAACCTGTGAAGCAAAGAATAACTTTTACAAGTCATTTTCATGTTTCAAAGACAGCTCTGTGCCATTTTGTGGTACTCCCCACTAATTGTGACCTGTGTGGATTTAGGGATTTCATGAATAATACAAAAGATGCTGGAGCGGTTGGGAAAAAAAAACCCAAACAATTTTACACATTGTTTGTGTCAGGGCTCAGTAATGGATTTACCCTCAATTGCAGCCACTGCTAAGAAGACATTCTGGTTTCTGGGGCCTCACACTGAACACAGGAGTCATTTTGGTCTTACACGCACGGCTCTCTTGCTGCTCTCCCTTTGTCTCCAAACAGCGCGTGCTCTGCCGCGTACATGTGCTCTCACATATTCCTACAGGAAATTTACTTTCATGCCCAAGGGGAAGAAAGTCTAGCACATTTTCTGCAAACAAGCATATTCCTTTGGGAAGCGTGCTTGCAGAGGAGCAAAGAGGACAGTACAGCTGTAAACATTCTGCTCAGAGATAATCAGCGCCCCAGCAGGAGCACCTTCCCTGCACAGCTGTACAATTCCCTTTGCTCTCTAGAAGGCACTGCACCCTACATGCAGTTTCCAAGCTACATTTAACACAATTGCCCATCAGCACTTAGGAAGCAGTTACCACAGAAACCCAGCAGAGACCAATTAGTCACATGATTAAATTAATTAAAATAACCCAGGGTATCTGCCATCTTGCTTCTTTCTGCTACGCATAGTGCATGACCCAGGCGGAGCTGTAATTGGGTAGCATTATTGTGCCTTTTAATCCTAGAATCATCTTCATAGTATACTGGAGGTTGTCTTTGATTTTTTTCCTTTTCCACCCGTCTGCATAAATCCCTTCCCAGAGATCCGTGTTATTCCCTTGCCGCAGAGATGCGTTATTCCTTTTCTGGAGATCTGTGTCATTGCACAAAAAACATTCTCTGGCCCCCCTCAATAACCCAAGTAGTATCAAATTTACAAAACATCAGATTTAACAACAGCGAGATTTGTTATGTTTGGGATAAGAGGATTTGGAAACATTTTCAATTGCACAGCTAAGACTTTTGGAGGTCTTTAATGACAGCTCTAACAATACTTGCCAGAGAGAGCTCTGTAATATGTATTAGCACTTGACCTGAGAATTGTAAAGCACTAAGAAAAGACTGTATGTTGTGTCTTCGTTTCCCAAGTAATACTGTTATTGCAGTGGGATGTGTGTAAGTGGAACAAGCTGTCTTCCTTGTAACACTGCTTCCTGGGAAAGGCAGGCAGCTGGGTCTCCTTGCTCGTTTATAAAACCTAGAAATGCACAGTCATATTCTAACTTAGCAAACCAGCCCTTTGTCCTGTGGCTGCCCTGACAATGGCATCCCTTCAATATCCATGTCAGCTAGGGTTTTCTTCTCTTATATCAGTGTCACACTTCGGCATTCACACAACTCATCTCCACCTGAAATACTGTAAAACAGAGAACATTGCAGTTTCCATCTCATCAAAAATATGCTGGTGACTGCTTGATCCATGGCACCAAGGGGAAAAGAAATTTAAAATTTAATACTATTTCTGGCCCCAGAGTAGAGAGCAGCTTGCACCTCCAAAGCAGATTCCATACACACAGACTTGACAAAATAGCATGCATAAATTACACGGCTCTGATGCATTAATTCATGCCTAACAGAGCAAGTGGTAACAACACTACATGTACAATGCATGGGTATAAGACGGAAGAAATGAAGTCTGTAGGTTAATGTATAAATAATCAACTGTTACTGAATTTGCAAATATTATGGAAGAAAGCTAGCAGGTTTTGCACATGCTGTACTGCTGAAGAGCTGTGCACAGATTTGCTAGGCTTAACCAACTCTGACTAGCTGGTCAGGAAGGATCTATGTGTTTGGCAGTGCTGAGGCACTGATGCTCCAGTATGAGATATGAGTCTAGCCATGAAATGAGGTCTCTGTCTACCAGAGTAATATCAGTGACAGAAGTGAGGCTCTACCAAGTTATAGTCTGTTTTCCGAAGTGAAGCAAGCCTTGTGCCAGATATAATGTGGCTCTGTGATTTTATAGAAATTCTTCCCTGCTGACCGACATCACCTACATCCCAGACACGGACACATACACAAATCACTGGGCAAAAGTGAAACCAGTGCCAAGTTTTTAGTTTACTTGTCTTTTACTTTTAAATTGTCATGGGTTGGTGCAGCATGTGTAATACCTGCTGAAAAATTGCCTCTTGTGTGATGTCTGATCTTGCTATTTTTGCAGTAAGTGTCAATCAGAACACTGAGGAAGAAATTCTTCCTGGGATCACCCAGTTTTACAGTGTAGTGGTCTTGTAGGAACTGATTGAATTATGTTTCTATAAAACTCAAGTAAACTAGTGGAAAACCTGGTCTGAAGATCGTAGATGCTGGTACTGCATGCTATTGTTTCCAGAGTTAAAAAGTGTCCCATAAATATATTAATGGGAAAGATGCTTTCTGTTTCATATTTAAAGTACTTCATCAACAAACCTGTGCCTACTAAGTTCTCAAAGCTTTTGTTCTTTCATAGCTCAGAAGAAAAACATTATTTTTCAGACTAGAGCAATGAACAGTTTTGACTGCTGTTTCTTATCATACTAGATAAAATAAATGTGGCTAAAAGCAAAGGACAAGCACTTCCGTAACAGTCAATGTGATGGCAAAGACCGAGGTGGCTGTTTTGAAGTTTCCTTCCAGGGAGGGAAAGTTTTGCTTTGATGCACAGGGGCTCTATGTTCTTGATACCATTTTTTTTGGTATTGTTATCAAGCTTTTCCTAGGGAACAGACAGGCATCCTCATCTGAGCATTAAGGGGGAGTGAATGGTGAGGGATGTGGTCATCCTTGGAGAGGGGGCTCATAAACAAGAGGGCAGTACTGGAATGGGTCAGTTCACACATCTGTGTCATATCTGCATTTGAGAGCAGTGTGCTGACCTCTTCCCAAAGCAGGAGATGGAGTAGTCCTGTGGTAGCTGTTTTCCTCACCAGGTGAGTGGGAAGCTCATAGGGAAACTTCTGAAATACAGTCCCTGAGCTGCTGCTGTGATGGTCACTCTGGAAGCACACAAATTAAAGGTAGGGATTACAGAAAAAGAGAAGGACTGGGGAGTAAAGAACTTAATATTTCATTTGTGGAGGTTTGCAAAGGACTTTGGGGATATTCCAGGCTTCCTTTATAAAAAGATGAAAAAATTATATTTTCCCTCCTTGGAATAAGAAAAAGGGAGGATCTAAATGGAAATTTGAGGAAGTGCAAGCAATTGTGGTATAGCTGTTGTGAATAAATGTTATAAATGCCCAGTACACTGCATGCTAGAATAAATCAAAGCAAACCAAGATAACAAAGGAGCTCAGGACAAATATTTTGTGCTCACTACAATAGCCAAAGCAAAGAGTGAAGAGCAATATGATAACAGTTTGATTTTTCTAGGTGTTGTGAACAGCTCATCTTTCAGTAACTGTGATGGAGTTTATAGCTTGACATCCAGGCCTGGGAAAGTCAGGTCATCTTTGTCCCATTTGTAAGCAGGCTGAAGATGAGTGGCAGTGAAATAATTAACTTTCAGGTAATAGATAAATAGATAAACCATGTAATTCTAAAACATTATGTGGTAGAGGGCACATAAGATAGTCTTCAGGCAAAGCAAATAGTCTGATGCACTGCAAGAGAAGGGCTGGTGAAAGAGACATGCATTGTCCTCTTGGTGTCAGCTAGAATGTAATATAGGTGAGAGGAGGATAATTTGGGGAGATTCCCTTTTTATGAATCCACTCTTGCTATTCCAGAAAGGTGAATGTACAGCAGTCCAGGATGCATCCATCCCTAATATCTCCACTCATTTGTATTCTTAAAATGGCCTTAGAAGTAATGACAGAAGTAAAACCAGAAATAACCTGGAGGCCATCCAGGCATTTACCTACACTGCAAGAGGGTGGGTTTAGTTTCATCCTGGTCTATCCTCATGCCATTATGATACAAAAACATATAATAAATCATCTGAGATACTGTAAAGAGGTAGTCTCTCTATTGATGTATTTCAATAGCTTTCCTCAGCTCCTTGAAGTCCAGAAAGTTTAACAAAATAAGTAGAACTATAAGTAGAACTGTATTTCCCAGCTTGTGTATACTGTTCACCGTGTGAATAGTATTCACTGGCTGATTTCTGGTTCTTCTTACCAGTTTCTCTCAACTGATTTTTATAGATAAACTATTTTGGAACAGCAGTATTCACAAGTGGCAGTGGCTTTACATATGGACTTGTTAGTATACAGGATGTTGCTGCTATTCTTGATGAGACGTAGTGTACAATTTGGATAAATGTCAGGTGAGAATTCAAAGGGGGACACACATTTCTTAGTCAGCTGGGATAAAGGAACATGCAGATGATGCTGGTTTGGATAGAAGTGGCCATTTAGTTAGGACACTGTTTCCAAAGCCATATCCTCTATGACTTGTGTTATCATTCAGGCTTTATGTAAACTGGATGGGAGTAATTTTGCTCTTGCCTTCTCTCTGCCTTCTTCTCCTCTGAAGGCTCAACGTTTTTTTTTACTTTCTCAACAGCATTTCCACTAGCTTTGATTTCCTTTGCCTGTTCTCTCCTTCTCACCATCAGCTTCTGCTCACTCCCTTGACTCTTCCCATCTGTCACACCTGCTCTCTTGTGTCTGCCCTCATAGATCTGCCACTTTCTATATACCGCTGATACAGTGAGCTCCACAAGAAGCCAGAAGAAAATTATTTTAAAATCCCATGTAACTTAGACTTCTTTTTTTTATTTTTTTCCACAGAAGCACTATATTGTCTTTTAGTGTGTATTTATATATATTCCTTGTCCAAGGAAGTGATGGTAACCACATCCCTCTTATTCTCCTGGCATTTCAGTAGGTTTGTAATACAGTGGCAAAGTAACATGGCTCTGCCTTGGGAACTGACTGCCACTGTAAGCAGCAAAGGGCAAATGCCAAATAGGTAATGCATTTGTTTATTTATGTGCTTTCATGAGATTCTTAGTAGTTTCCCCCAACATTTCTGCAGCAAAACCTGGTGTGCATGAAGAGCAAAGAGTAACTCTAGGGAAAATTTCAGTTTGTGGATGGGGGTCTGTGGATTTCCATGCCCTTTTGCCCTCCAGCTGTCACCTTTTCTTCCTTCTAAGCACATGCTCTGTTGCTTTCCTTTTCACAGCCCTCTGGGGTCCAAATCCTGGGCCCTGTGAAAGTCAAGGGCAAAACTCAGTTGGTTTCAGAAGGACAGGTTTTTAGGCCAGACATTCTCATGGAATAGGTGCCTGTCCTATGTTGCAGGGAGCGCTCTCTGCAGGGATGAGGCAGTGGTGTAGCAGGCTCTGTCAAGGGAGAACATGCCAGCAAGTGCCAGAGGAGAGGCTGAGGACACCAAACCAAGACATGTCAGTGTTACTGTCTCTGCCTTTCTGAGCTGCTTACAGCACTGCATGCTCCTTTGTCAATTCCACTCAGATTAAAAACCTCAGTGAGATGTTCCTTTTTGTGCTTCTGAATGGGAAATCAGAGATAACTTAGATATCTAATATGTACCTGAAAAGATAAGTCTTTTTTCCATTCTGTTGAAGAGTGTTGCAGAAAAAAACAGTTGTCATGGACTATCTATAAGATGGTTCCCTTCTCCAGAGAGCTTATTACCCTTCATCTTTCATTACCCTAGAATATTTACAGGTAGCATATTCATTACCTTGAACATTTCCACACACTTGTATGAGCACACAGTGTACAGATGCTAGGAGACAGGCTCCTTAGCTCCCAAAGACAGCATATTCTCATTTAACGTTTTCATTTCACTGCACCAAACTGTGGCAATGCAACATAAGCAACTTTGGATTTATTTTCTCGGTGTGCAAGACTCGGTGACACAGGGAGTTTTGACTGGCCACATTATGTGTCATGTTTAAGAGCCTTTTGTCTCCATTCAGGCTTTCTGAAACAAGACAAATTATGATATTTTCCTGTTAATTTCTGTTAATTTCTTTCCATAATGGGTTTCATTAAAATCAAAGCTTCCGGAAGACTGAGCCATGACAGCTGTCTAAAGACTGTTTGACTTGCTATGGGCTGTTCGGGCTGAATAATTATTTCAGCTTTGTGAGGATTATTTCTTTAAATAAGAACAATGGTGCTCTGTTTGGGAAGAGAAACAAATGCTTGGAGTGGTGCAGCATAATTTTGTTGCTCCGACTTGTAGTACTCAATGGCTTTCAGGAATACCTGGGAAAACACATCTCTCTCAGTCTGACACATTTTTTAATGATTTCACTTAAGAATACAAAGGCAGCTATTTCAGCTGGCAGGAGAAAGAAGGCTTGGCTTCTAATGAAGCAAATCATTTCTTCAAAAGAGAGAGGAACATATTTTTTGCTGTTGCATTACTGTGAATGTGACCCAAGAATGAAAAAGCAAGTATTTCTGGTTTGCCATTCAAAAAATATTCCTGTAAGCTGCAGGCCTGATACTTTGATAAGATATTCTGTTCTTTTGCACTACCAGCTCTGTAAAGTCTTAAAAGATGCATTGCATGTTTTATAACTATTGTAATTTAAAAGATAAAGCTTTTACAACATAATTCAGTCTGTTTGCTGAGTTGACTATTTTCTTTTGACATGGAAATGCTTAAATCAATGGGTGGGAAGATGGGAATTTAACAGTATCCCACTGCTTCCAAGTCTGAACTGGACACTCACCACCTGTTTTCATGACCTGTTGCACTGAATTCCTTGTCAGAGTTGTAGAAAACCTGGCTGGTTTGACAGAGTTTATGTTCCTATCACGAGTCTCAAATTTCAAGACCTGAATGGTAGATTTTTGTTTGGACAAAGTGCACATTTTCTGAGATTTAAGGACAGCCCCTACACTTCCTAAGTCCTTGCTCCTTGCTCTCTGTTTCTAATCCCGTTTTCTTCCTGGTGCTGATTTTATCACAGTACTCTTATTCCTTGGAGGATAGAAACCAGTGACCTTTGTTTAAATTGAGGTGGTAGTTAAGAAAATGGTTATTTAGAAACAGGACCTTCTCGTCTAACAAAGAGACTCTGCATGCTCTGTGTCCTTCCTTTGTTGACCCAGATATAGCTTGTCTCTGTCGCTGTGGCTGGAGAGCAACTCAGTGACTTCCCACATCAGTTAGCACCATCAGGGTAATGGTTAAGAAACTGCTTGACACACGGATTTTTTTTTACCACCTGGAGTGACAAAAAAATAAAGGAGCACACCTTAATTTTTGAATCACACGTTGATTTTATAAGAGGCAGAAAAGCACAACCCTGCCCACCCTTGAAAAGCCAGTGCTGTAATGAAAAACAAAGGGAAAAATGAAAAAAAGGGACGTCGAGCTCCTGTTGGTACTGCAGGACTGGTCTCAGACCACAGCCACTGCTTGATGGATACTCAGGACTCAGCATGGGTCAAACGTTTAAGGTAATTGTTTGTGAACAGGCTTGGCTGACAGCTGAAGATCTGTGGTAAATTTGCACCTTGACCAGAATTTCCCAGGGAGCAGCCTTTCCCACCACCAAGTGGCTCAGGAAAAGATGGGCTTCTGCCGTTTTATGTTCCTTTCTCATCAACAGCTGTAGCAGTGAGGGAGGTGCATGCTCCCAGGAGGAGAGGAAAAGTGCACAGTGCAAGACAGTTGGGTGCTTCTGTACCATGTGAGCCCATTCCTCCACGGAGGACCCACAATGGGAACAGGAAGGTGTCCTGCTGCCCCATGGGGAGGGCCACACCTGAGCAGCCCTGATGCAACAGAGCATTAGTAGATAGTCCTGCCATCTTCATGGCTCTGTAATGAAGGAAAATGTTTCCTTTGCACCTCTCACCAAGGCTGGGATTTTCAAAAGCACGGGACAAAGTTAAGCAATCGATTTCTCTGAAGAAAATCAAACAATGGGCTTTGTTTGCTTAAGGTACACTGGGTCTTCTGAGAATCCAAGACCAAGTGAATTGCAAGAGGGAATCGCATGGTCTCTCAGTTCTGGCACTATTGTACAAATATAACCTCCTCCTGTCATGTCTGAATTACTGCAGTGACATACTTCTAATGGGAAATTCCTGCAAGAAGTCAAGACCTCTTAAAACTATCCTCTTATGAAAAATGAAAATGAAAGAGAGAGTTTTGGGCTGGTTTGAGGAAGGCTGCTTTTTTATTGCTAGAAAGGCCAGAACAGCTGTTGTGATTTTCTCCTTTCCAGCTGTTGTGATCTTCCTTTTATTTCTTTGTTTTGTTTTGTTTTGTTTTATTGAGCAGGAGGTCCACTTTTCAGTCTGCCATTCTATAGGCATCCAGTATCAAAAAAGCAGATGTAGGTAAGCCTGCTTATAAAAATACAGACACAGTTGCTTTTTTTCTAGCTCAGATGTTTGAAGAACCCTAGGTTTAGTTGTTGCTTAATCTCAAATATTAGCACCATAAAATCAATTCCATTTAAACATTTTTATCTAAGAGATGTGCTGTCTTTCCAGTCAATTGTCAGCTTGTTTTGATCCAGGAGTTCAGGACTTGCCTCTCCGCCTTTGCTGTTTCATGAAGTTTCACTGTGGAGACTTGATCTCCAACCATGAAAGGTATTTCAGATTTGCTAAGAGCCCTGCAGCTTCTGTGCCCTGGGAGCCCCTGGAATGAAAGCCTTTGCGTGCATGGCAGGGCTCAACTCTGCTGCTTTCTGCTCCACAGCTAAAAGTAGGCAGTGTAAAAATTTGCTGCCTTTCTTGCTGACCGGTGGATTTTAGAAATGAGTCCATCTCCTGAAATCAGACATAACATTTATAAAGAGCTGTGTACCATGAGAGGATGGCCTCAGAGGGATTTTTAGAGTTTAGTCTCCTTCCAAAAGTCTCGGTTATTTTTTCATGTTAATCATCACTAGCCCATACCCAGCCTGGCAGAGAAACTCCAGAAGTCTGTGCTTTCAGCCTTGGTGGGTTAACCTGGAACCCAGTTATTTTTAGCATATATTATTCATGGATTTCTAGCTGCCTCTCAATGATGTGAAAGACCTTAATTGAATGTAATCCATGAAAGATTTATTCTCCCAATCAGCTTTCTCGCAGGAAATGATTTTAGACTCATCAGATTCCAGCTGTTGCTCAAATCCATTCAGCCATCCATTCAAGCCTGTTAATTTTATTGTGAATATTCCAGGTCAGCTCCCCACTGAGGCCTAGTCATGAACCTCCTATTCTTCTATTTTCCATTTAAGTCAATCTCTAGAATAACACAGGTCTGCCTTGGTGTGTAGGGAGACAGACAAGGATGTGACAAAAATGGACGTTGGTCTGATCTAGCTGATTCAACAAAGCTGGTTTAAAATCCTATTTTCAGCTTTGTTCTTAAGATCCTTCTGCTTCCCTCAATGATCTTTCTATAGCAGTCACCACTTGATGCCCAGGACTGATTAAAAAAAAAACAACAACCCAAGCCCAAAACACATAGACTTTTGTGAGCTCTCGGAGTACACAGCTATGTGTGGCAGCTCCACTCTCTTGTGAAGCAACTCAGTTGTAGTTTCAGGCTTGGTGGTAATATTTCCAATTAGTTCTCACAATCGGTGGAACTAAAACTTCATGATCTTTTGCACATGTAGTAGTGAGGCTGATGTATCTTTTTCTCTGAAAAGCCTAAAAAGAAACGGCATACCTCGAAACGTTTTTTCTTCTTCTCAGTTGCTACATTCTCTTTTCTGTGGCTCAGCACTGCATAAATGTTCCCCATTCCACCTGCTATTGCAGCATCTGACTGGCAGTAGCAAGAGACAGTGGATTTGGGGGTCTCATAGAAACCAATGGAGCTATTGAAAGTGATTTCAAAAGACCTACGTAATTTAGCTAGTAAGACTGTAGTATCAAAGTTTGTTAAAAGTATTTCCAAGACTCATGTTTTGTTTTTTCTGGTTTTTTTGTGGGTTATTTTTTTTTTTTAAACATGGTTTTAGTAAAGAAAATGTTAAAGATCCTGCTGAGTGTCTAAACAAAATAATCTCCTAGCATCTATAACTACCCTTTCCTTTTTCCCTCATGTCTTATGGGAAAGTGTCTGTGTAGTTGATAATACTCTAGCAAGCTCCCATTCCTGTGTCTTCTCGGATGCTCATTTGTAATTGTCTGAATTCCTCTATGGAGCTCAGCATTCCTAAGATAGGGAGAGAAAGATTTAAACTCCTGCTGAAAGGCATCATGAGGGTGATGACATTTCTGGTTACTTTGTGTATATCTAGGAGTATAACATAAGTTGATTTTCTGGATAATCATACAGTTGAACTCAGAAATGCAGGAAAAATACAAGAAAGAAAAGCAGGAGTGTGAGTGAAATTTACCTGTGTTTTATTCTTCATTGTATATACATTCGTGTGGATATTTTAATGTTTCAAGTTGAGTTGTCTCCTTTTGACCCAAGCCAGGATATTCAAAGTTACTGAGTTTCAATATTGCTGGGCTTTCTCACAAAAGGAACAGAAGAAAGACAGAAAAATTGTTGTGGTGTGAACAGACACCTGGAAGGCCAGAGAAACTGTGATCTCCTGGCTTTCCTAAAGCCCATTAGTGAAAAACCTTTCCTAAAGCATGTATAAGAAGTAAAACTAGTTCATGTCCAGTACCATCAGCAGATACATGTTTGCCCTCCAATCTCTCAGCCAACAGCCTGGTGTGAAACCATATGTGCTTGCTGTCAATGTTAGATTCAACCCCTCTCTCTGAAGTTTCTCACCACTTTCGGAAACAATTTATCTACCTTTACCTGGACGTAGAAAAGATAACCCCAACTAATATCCATGTGTTGCTTTTGAGGTTTGAAAACCGAGCTCCCATCTCCAAAGTCAATTCCTAGAGCCTTACTGCACAGAGGCCCAAATGCCCCCAAACTCCATCTGAAGTCAGCCTGCACCCTGCAGTCCAGACTCTCATCTCTTAACATCAAGATCACCTCTGTACTGGCTCCTTGAAATTACTTCAGTATGGGAGTGCTTGTGCTGTTGTTGTTAATGGCTGATGACCGTGTCCTTTGAGAGTGCATTGCACTCCTCCTGGGTTCATCCGTAATTTTGGCCTGCACACTACCCAGCTTGCTGACTTGTTCTGCAAAGAAGTACTTTCTTTCATTTGTCTTGATATATTTATTGAATCTCGGGTTTTTTTGCATTGATTGATTGTTAATGGGTTGATGTTAATTGAATTGATGGATAGTTAATGGGTAATTAGTAGCCACTTATTTTGGTAACAAAAATGCAAGGCTTTTTTTTGTTAACATAAAAATATAGCAGCCTGTATAGATGAATATCGTATTCATTCTCATCTTTTTTATTATTATTACTATTTTTTTTTTTTCTTTTTTTCTTTTTTTTAGCTCATGAGTCCTTGTCATTTAATATGTTACGTATGAGCTGTTCCAAACCTCTGATTACCGTTCACTGATATGGTTTCCTTTAGTGTAGACCATGGCCTGGTTTTAAGGAGGAGCCTGCCCTGTATTTAAAACAATATTTAAAAGGTTCATTCAGTGTGGACATGCAATTAAAGCTGGCTGTTGAAACGTCGGCAGCAATTAGTGCTTGAGGCAAGAGCTTTCCTTGCTCCTGTTTCCATGTCATTGGTAGGAGAAGTGATAAAATGTTTGGCTGAACCTTAAATTTCTGTTTCTTGTCTGTCTCTCTCCAAAAGTCTGAGAACTGCCTTGCCCTTCCCCTTGGCCACGGGGGATAGGGGGGCAGGGATTTTCCCTCCGGTCTGGGGAAAAAGGCAGTGGTCAGTGAGTGATGGCAGAGCCCTGCAGCTATCCCTTCAGGAGAGGGGTCAGGATAGCCAGGGTTGTGTTTCACACCCCCCCAGGTGAGTCCCAGGGGTCCAGGGCCAGTGCTCTGCCAATGGGACCCCTACGATGGCTCTGGGGCAGCCTGGAGGAGCAGCTGCTGCGTTTGGAAGTGCTGTCGTGACTCTGTCAGAGGAGGGAGGCCGTCTCAGCTGAGGGATGGAGGTGAGGCTAGGAGAAGGCCTTTCTCCCTCAGCTCCAGCCATCAGGGCAGTCAGACTCTCACCTTCCCCTCAGGGTCAGGTGCCAGGCTCTTGCCTGAAAGAAATGAGTTTGGGTGAGGAGCAGGGAGGAGTGTGATTTCCCTACAGGCTGAGTGCCTGTAGGATGCTGGGGTGCTCTCCCACCATGAGGTTGTGCTTCCCATAACCTGTAGCTGTCAAGGAAGCTGCTGGACCCAGAGGCTTGTGACCTGGTATCACCTCAGGCAGCAGCGGGGCCAGATGGGAGGAATTTTTTCCCAGACTTCTTCCCAAGGCTTTCTCTGGCTGGGGAGCCCTCACAGCATGCAGGGGAAGCACACATAGGTCAGCCCTGACAGCTCCAAAGCTCAGATGTGTGTGGAGTTCATTCCTATGGGATCAGGGAGGAAACATGATGTCTCCAGTCATGGTTTCCTTATCATGGCATTTCTTCTGCATCCTAAAAAGGCCATCTCACCTTGTGTTTCCCTTCCCTCTTCTGCCTGCTCACCACATTTCCTCTGCCTGACCATACATACTTGTATGGAGTCCATCAGTAGTTAGGAAAGGAGATACCCTACAATCTTACCTAACACAGCTCTGCACAGTGAGATATATGTGGAAAAATATCCAGGAACAGGGAATGTACAGGTCAAACTCACTTATCAAACCTTTCAGACACCCATTCCCACTGCCCTTTTGGCAGGTCTGTACCCCTGGAAGCACTGGTGGCCCATTGCTCCTCAGATAGTGCTGAAGAGGATACTGGCCACTGCTGGAGGCAAGCCTGGGCCAGAGTACATTAGATCTGACCCAGTGTGGCTGTCCTTATTCATATTAAAATAAAGACTCCTTGTTTCAAGGCTGTGGTGGAAAAAAATTCTACTCAGACATCTGGTCCAACCAGCGCAGGAGAGTTTCCTAGCATATGTTTGCACTATCCTCAGCCCAAAGAGCTGGGGGAATAGAAGGCACAGGACTGATCACAGCTTGAAGGCTGCTGGGCTGGGCAAAAAAAAAAAGAGCCGTGACGGGTTTTTGGCTCTCGCCCATCCCCTCCTTCAATCCCATCCTAGCTCATGCTAGTGTGTGTTTGCTTGCTGGTCGCTAGCTGGAAGCTGTGTGCTGGGTTTGGGAATTGTTGTCCTAGAACAAACCAGTGATGCTATGTGTGACCCATGGCACTGAAAACCTGAAACCTGAAGTTAAGGCTGACGCTCCCTCTCTAACTTGAGCCACTGTGCTTTTCACCAGGATGCCAGGAGTTGTCAGCTTAAATTTCGGCTTTTTTTTGGCTTGTGTCACAACCTAATAAGTTATGGGCCAGCTTCTCCTGTCGATGTTTTTGCTGCACAGAAGGCTTCACATTTTGTAAGCTTTTACAGCACAGCTGTGCTCAGAGATAAAACAGAATGTGTATACAGTACAGTATGCATTCAACTGATGCACTAGATTCTTCCCACCATATGTATGGAGTGGTGTGCATTTCACTCCAGTGCCTCACTGCCAAAACTGCCAGAAGCAAATAAACAAATGGCGGAAGAGAGACACCATATGACGCAGTGCCAGGCACATGACCTAGACTCTCAGAAAGAGACCCTGGCTGCTTTTAAAGGATTAAAGTGGTCCAATTTTTTTAAACCTCACCTCCCACCGTGTGAAGTGCTCTGCCAGCGTACGCTGTGAAGCGTGCCGTTTGTTAAAGAACACTCATAGATTTTCCCCTTCCTGCTAAGCAGCTGATGTTGCAGCTCCTCATGCTCAGTACTCATTCCCGCTTTCTTCTATGCCAGTGATTCCCCATCAGGTTTTCTAAACTGAGAGAGAGAAACAATGGAGAAGTGTGAACTAGTCTAATTCCGGAAAGAATGTTACTGTAAAAAGACAGAACGCATGTAATTAGGCTAATGAGATTAATAATATTAACAACAACTTAACGATTAATATATAAACAATGCAAGTGAGACAAATGGTTGTTCCATCTCATTCCCCACAAAAAAAAGTCACTAAGTTGCATTTCACAGCATCGGTGGGGAAAATGCTTGTAATAAACTGACATGAATATTAATTACATAGTTAGATGTAATTAATTTAATTTGTAATTCTCTTCCTGGAACTCACATGCTGAGTATGAAAAGGGGATTCCTCAGCTTCTTTTCTCTCTGAGCAGCCTATTGCTGAAGACAAGACAATGATGGCCACCACCACTGCACTCCTCCTGCTACTAGTACCGGCTGACACAGATGGATTTTTCTCTCTGTCTGTCTCAGTCGTACACTAGGCTGAACATCAATCACTATCTCAGTGGTTATCTTGCCAGCTCTGGCCTTTCCCTAAGCTTAGTTTTACTGGTGATTGTGTGAAGGGCAAGCAGATGCTTTCTTCACTTTAGAGAAGCTTACTCAGGGATTGGGAAGGTACACGAAAAGCAACACAGGTCAAGACTGTTACTGAGCTTTCCAAAGCTGATACTCAGTGTAAAAATGGATGCAAAGCAAAAGTCTTGGGTCTTGGATTTTGATAGAATCAAATACCGAATAGAAAATTATGTTAAGTTTTTCAGGTAGTAGCACTACTCACAAGAGTAAGAAGGTGCTTCAGTGTTTATTTAGAGCTGGTTCTTTTGTACTTCTGTGTAGTGCTAGTAACAAGTTTCCCCCAGGCCTTGCTGCCTCCTACAGTAATATGCACTGTGACCAGGATATAGACCTCTATCTACATCTGGGTTAAACAATAGGGAATTTATACAGTGGCTGAAAGGCCAAAGGCCACATTTCTTCAAGTTTCTCTGGATTCTGCTTAGACGGAGACTTCATTTTGACTTTCCCCTAAAAACACATAGAAGAGTTTCTGCGCCGGCAACAGTAAAGGCAAGAGTTTGATCTACAACTTGGGAGTAGAGAAACACCAGCAGTACTTTGCTCTCTGAATATTGCAGAGCCCACCTGGCTGCTTGAAGCCCAGCACTTGAACAGAGGGGCTGGGGGCACTCTGTATGCAGGGGTGTGTGATTTTGGCAGCTTTCAGTTCTAGGGCTGTGGTATCCACCATGCACAGGAATGTCCTGCCTCCATCTCTTTTCTTCCCTGTGGGAAGAGTAGCTTAATCTTTGAGGAAAATGAGACAGATCTGTGGCAGCAGACTTATTGCATTGGCCTCTGGACTTCAGTGGGCCCAGCAGTGCAATGGGTATATTTTTGAGGTGATACTGAATAGTTTGTTGGACATTGAGGAGACGTGAAAAAAGGACAGAGCTGTAAACAAGTTTATTGTCTAAGGATTTGTAGGAAGTGTTGGACAAACAGGAGTTATATAAGGGACCACCACATGAGAGGCTCAAATAAACCCATGTAAGCTTTAAAAAGCTGGTAGTGCCACCCTGAAATGGTAGGGATAGCATGGACATTCTCATACATAGGATAGCAGTGCTAATTGGGAACATGCAGGAGTCTGGTGCAGCATCCAGGGAAGATGGTTTTCAAAACAGGAGCTGCGGGGAAGAAGTAGGAAATATCAAGTCAGGATTACAGGAGAGGCAGCAAAACATGCAAGCCTCTGCCACATGGCAAGATGCCAAGCAAGTCAGGTTAGGGACAGAGGCAGCAAACAAATAATTTGAACCAATGCAGAAGACCAAAAGATGATGACTGTGTTTCTGCTTGCTCCTTTTTCTAGTGAAAGCATCCCTTTTTTTAAGCCTGTATTCAAGAGTTGCAGTAGTATGTTGTTTTGTTTCTGTAATAATAATGCAGAGATGAGAACAGTCTGGTAAACCATGGGGCCTGAAATAAAATGCAAGGAGTAGTTAGAAGTGGATTCTTTTAGGCTCAGAAACTTGACCAAGGATCTACTCTCAACTGCTCTGCATGGAAGAGGGTCACAAAGGAAACTGGGAAGAGAGATGTGTTTATCAGTACATTTCATCTTACCTTGACAGAAAAGAGAAAGCTCAGAATGGGACTTCACGAATCCCAAGGCAAGTTGGGAAGATAGATTATAGTTGGTTGTCTTTCATTGTCCGAAAGGATCTATGTGCTCTGGACTTTTTTAGAGTTTGAACAGACAGTTTCCTGGGCTTAGATATGAAATATGTTACTGGAATCCATCCAGGTGACAGTGGAAAACAGAGTTGCCACTGTGATTTAGAAATAATTTCCTGCCTGCTTTGGGAGCAAGCTCAGAGGTGTTTGGCTTAAGTTCTCTTTGTCAGTGAGAGTGTAGCATCCCCTCTGTGGTCATGACTTCTTTAAAGAACAGTGGAAATCCTGGAAAAAAGACTATTACCTAATTTGGACTGTATCAGCCTGTTACTCTGCAAACTGCCTTTGAGAGTAAAACTTTGAATAAAAACCTTAAAAATAGGTGGCAGCAGAGAACATAGAAGTACTGTACCTGGTATTACAGCCAATGGTGATACCATGACCTAAGTCCCTGACCTCCATCTGGGGTGCTGGTAATTACAATGAATGCTTCTCACTGCCAGCCAGGTTTTGCTTTTGTCCTGCTTGTAACTGCCACTGTCCCACCTTTATTGCAGCCATTCATCATTGCCAGAAAGACTGGGAGATGATACTAAGGTTGTAGAAGATGTCATTTGTATCAGGGCTTCCCCTCTTTTTGTTCCACCCTCTCCTTGCCTGTTTTTTTGCACATGCTCCATTCCTATTGGGCTTTGCTCCCCTCTCCAAGCCAGTCATCGCTTCACCCAGCTCGTAAGTGATTGCTTTAATAATATTACGACCCCTCCATTTTCCTCTGTGAGTAGCCCAAGTGGCACGTCACTCGTAACAAAAGCAGGGAGAGATTGCTGTTTTCACTCTTTAAAATACAGAGAATAGGTTCCTGCCTGTCTTGCACTGATCCCAGATGAGCATTTATTATTATGGAGTAGCTCACAGGCACAGCCCATTTGAGGGAAAGCTTGACCAGTCCTGGCCATTGTTTTTCCTTCTTTTCATTTATTCAAAGAGCAGAACTGTTTACATACCACAAAAATAGGACTCAAAGAAAAAAGAGTACATGTAGAGTTTACCAGCTGTTTAAGTCTTATTGGTACCTTCTGTATTGACCAAATCCATTGCCTCTTAATTGGATATTGACTGTTGTGAGGCAAATAAGGCAAAATGTCAGAGTGGGGAGGGATGGGGCACAAGGTTCATCTTAATGGTATGTTGATCATGGCTAATCTATAAAAGCCTATAGGAGAGGAGTTCATTAAACCAGTCTGCAATTGCTTTAAAAAAAACACACTCTGAGTCAAGATGATTAATCATATATGTGACACTGCAATCAGAGAAAATCTGCATTGTTGCTTTGGTATTTACAAAGCCGAAGCTTGAAATAAGCAGATGCATTGAAACAAATTCATTAGGGACAGTGATTTCTTTGGTCTATGAGCCTTAGCTAATCATAAACAACATTTGAGGATTTTAAAAAATTATTTATTTTCCCCCCCCCCTCCTCAGTTCTGTGTTTTGTTTTTCTGCTTCTCTGGCAAGCTGATTGGAAACACATGCTTGCCCAGCACTGGAGTCTCTCATCTGTGTTAGGGACCCCTTGTAGCAATGGCAGCAATGAGAAGGGATACCTGACAGTGAATACTTTGGAATTATAATTTATACTTTGGAATATAATTTATCTCATAAATTATAATAAGCAGAGAATGTGAAGAGAGAAGGGAAGCTTATTGGCTACACTGGTGTGAGCTACCCATTACAAAAATGGAATCTGTTGGGAAGTCTATAGTATATTTTCATTTCTTTCCTAGACATATTTTAGGCTACCATTGAGTATGATGCAATAACTGTGAAGCATGGTCCATTACTGTTTCTGGATCAGGCCCGCCATGAATCAGAAAGGAGACTAGTAGGATACGTCCACTTTTATGAAGGTCCCATGCAGGTGTAACTTGTCAAAGAAACTTTCAAAGGGGCAATAAGAAAACTTTATTTCAAATTATCTCAATATTTTGTATTTGTTATTATATTTATTCTTTGACAGTTCAGAATTGGTTATTAAGGACTTATGATATAGGTAAAGGCTTGTGCAGTTTGAAAAATTATCTTTGTGACAGACATCCAAACACTTCTCATGCGTCACCGTGCCCTGAACTGTCAGGGGAAGGGTAGTGCAGTGTTGTGGAAGCCAGTAGAGCTGCAGGAACTGCCTGGTTATTAGCTGACAGAGGAAGGAAAAAGGTGCATAGGTCTGGAATGTAATGGGAAAATGAGGTTTAATGAGTTTTCATTTGATAGCATAAGGCAGTTCCTGCTTGAGCTACTGGATCGAAGCTGGACCGCTTTTGTTTGCTCATGGGCCCAACTCTTTTAATGTATCAATCCTTCTACTCCTCCTCCTATGAAAATCATGAGAGTTGTCCGGGGCAGTAGACACTGTAATTTTTGCTTCAGTTGTTGTTTCTGAACGTATGAAATGAAATGGAAGGCGATCATCAGTTTTTCCTAAGTATTTTATGACTGTGGTAGAAGGGGCTGTAAATGTACAGCAGTGCAAACTGTACAACAAGAAAATCCTAACTCTGCCTGGAAGGATGAGAAGTCCATCAGGAAATCAGGGGTGCTCTAGAAAGTATCTGAAACAAAACAGGGGGAAGGGGAGAAAAAGGTGTTTTGAAACCAGAAATCTGAATCCTTCTTTTTTTGGGGTGTAAGTTTTTAGTGACTTTTAAATGCAGTGGCATGAAAGTTATGACTTTAGCAGGCACTAGTGTAGTACTGTTAGTATTTCCTCTTGATTCACTTATAGTATTACTTCCATTATAATAGAATTTGCAGATTTTATTTTAAATATAAACTGTGGATAATTTTAGATCAATAAATTCTGAGTGAAAAATTTAATATGTAAAGCTGGACTATTCAGAGCCATAGCTGGGAGAAGACTAGCATTATTCAAAAAAAAGACAAGACCCATAAATTTATCGGATTTGCAGGAATATATGTTTGGATTTTTTAGTGTGCTTGTTATGCAAGAAAATTAACATGGCATTCCTCAGTTGCTTTGACGAGGATAATTTCAGAAACACTGCCCTATCATTTCACAGATTGGCACCTTCTCCTTCTTTGTTTTGATGCTTTTTTTCTTTTCTCAGCAAACCTGCCTGTTTTCCAGCAGTTTTTACACCTGTTCAGAAAGGGACAATGATGGGGTTGTGGGTTTGACTTGGTTAGAAGACCAGCTTTGACCTGGTGACTATTTTTTTTTAAAATTCAGTGAGTATTTCTTCTGTCAGAACACTGGAGGAGATTTCAGGATATTCTGAATGATGTTTTGTCTCCAGTTTTAATCACAGTAGCCACATTGCTGGCTCCCAAAGGCATTCCCACACCAAATCATCTTCTCAACATGTGGACTCGTTCTTTTCAAATCCAGTGTGCCATTATTGGTGTTGTGCTCAGACTTTGTGTTAGCTTTTGATAGTTGTAGAAAAGAAAAAGCAACAAAAACATGAGCACAGGTTAGAGATTGGGTCCAGATTCATCGCTTTCCATAAAAAATATTTCACAGTAAAGCATAAGCAGCTCTTCCCAAGAAACAAGCCCATGGTAGGTGCCCTTTTCTTAACAAGGATGGTGCCAGGCTCTTCTCAGTTAGGTCCAACGATAGGACAAGAAGAAACACATATTAACTTGAGCATTGGAGGTTCCATATAAACATGAGGAGAATTTTTTTTTACTGTGAGGATGACAGCTCTGGCAGAGGCTGCCCAGGGAGGTTGTGGAGTCTCCTTCCCTTGAGACATTCAAAACCCACCTGGATGTGTCCCTGTGTGACCTGCTGTAGGTGACCCTGCTCTGGCAGGGGGGGTTGGTCTTGATGATCTTTTGAGGTCCCTTCCAACCCCTAACTTTCTGTGATTCTGTGTGTTCATGACGTGCTGGAGTGTGTTTAGTGAAGGGCCACAAGGATGATCAGAGGGCTGGAGCACCTCTCCTATGAAGACAGACTGAGGGAGTTGGGGTCATTCAGTCTGCAGAGGAGAAGGCTCCAATGAGACCTTATTGTAGCCTTCCAGTATCTGAAAGGAGCTTACAAAAAAGATGGTGAGGGACTTTTTAGGATGTCAGGTAGTGACAGGACTTGGAGGAATGGATTCAAACTAGAGGAGGGTAGATTGAAATTGGAAGTTAGGAAAAAGTTCTTCACCATGAGGGTGGTGAGACACTGGAACAGGCTGCCCAGAGAGGTGGTGGAATCCCCATCCCTGGAAGTTTTTAAAGCCAGGTGGGATGGGGCTCTGAGCAACCTGATCTCGTGGGAGGTGTCCCTGCCCATGGCAGGAGGGCTGGAACTAGAGGATCTTAAAGGTCCCTTCAAACCCTGAAAATTCTATGATTCTGTGTACATTAATTGGGGTGGCAGAGGGAGAGGAGGCAACAAAAGAAGTCACAAAATCTTTCTGGTTTTCTTCTGTATACTTAATAAAATAGTTATAAGAGTGCATGTTCCCAATTTCTTTTTAACTTTGTAGATCACCTCCAGTAGAAAGATTGTCTTGTGGACCACTTCCCCTTCTCTTGGCGATCATATAGCATTCCTGTGGTGACTACAGCAGTTGCTTACATGGAAAAATAACATTAGGAAAGTATTTAATGTATTTTTAGCTGTCTTTAAATGCATTTTAGCAGCTGGAAAAAAGGGGCGTTAGTAGCACATGACCTGCAAGCTCTCCATAGACCACCACCAAGTGTGCAGAGAGCCACTGCTGGCAGAGACCTCAGGATGGGAAAGTTGGATAGGGTGGTCACCTCTAGCCTGGGGTGTTCACAGGAGGCCAGGCAAAAAAACCAACCTTGGTTTTCGTGTTAGGTAAATGATAACCATGTGATAAACAAACAGTGTGATTTCAGGTCTTTTATTTTCACTGATCTGATTATTATGTATTTATAAACATTAATGAGGTCACCCCTCATTCTCCTCTTCAAGCTGTAGATACTCAGCTCCCTCAGCCTTTCCCCATAAGGGAGATGTTCCACTCCCTTCATCATCTTGGTTGCTCTGTGCTGGACTCTTTCAAGCAGTTCCCGTTCCTTCTGGAACTGAGGGGCCCAGAACTGGACACAATATTCCAGATGTGGCCTCACCAGGACAGAGCAGAGGGGGAGGAAAACCTCTCTCGACCTGCTAGCCACCCCCCTTCTAATGCACCCCAGGATGCCATTGGCCTTCTTGGCCACAAGGGCACATTGTTGGCTCAGGGTCATCCTTCCATCCACCAGCACCCCCAGGTCCCTTTCCTCTATTCTGTTCTCTCACGTTGTCCCTGTCCCTGCTCTGCTCTCAGTACAGAGACACAACTTGGCACCCTGATGTCAGGCTCCCCCACCACCAAAGCCCACAGCAAGTACATTATTATTTCTGGGAAGAATATACTCAACAGATGGGAGTTCAGTGCTATTTTTACCATTGCTGGTGCAGTGAACGTAGAGAGCGTGATAATTGATTATCTGGGACAACAGAAATGCACAGGAACTGGAATTTCAAGGATTAGGGTCTCCCCGAGGATTTCCTTCGAGTTTCAGTGACAGGAGAGATAACCTTTGTGATGGAAACGGAAACACAGCTTTCTGTTTCCATCTGCAGCCAGTCTCCAGAGACAATAGTATTAAGGGTGATGTGAACTTCCTCTGTTCATCGCTGCTGGATGACTCAGTTATCTGGGCTTCTATAGCAATGCTTTTTAACTTCTTGCAATTTTTTTTTGTCCTATCAGAGTTGTTCAACTAATGCCTGTGTTTAACATGACTGGGGGTCATGGTCCCGTGTTTCATCTGTTTTAAAGAACATTCATGGAAATTGGTGGCAATTTTATCCTGAGTAAGCAGGCTAATATTCTGTCACTCTGCATTACTCAAGTGGCCATTGCTCCTAGGAAACAGATGTTAGGTGTTTTCATTCAAGTGGCATTAAACTTTTGTGGACAGAAGAGAAGGATTTCATTGCAAATACATTGTCCCATTCTAGTGGAAGCTTTGCATTAAGAAGTTCCATCTTAATAAATTATTCTGTTCAACCTACCTTGTGACTTACACTATCATAAGATTATGTCCTTAATATTCAAAATGTAAGCACAGATTTCCTTTGCCAAGGCTAAGGCTGCATAAAAAGACTTACACTGAAGCTAAGAAATCCCTATCTGGGTGAAAAAAATCTTTCTCTGAGAATAAGGAGAAATGAATATCCATACTTTTGGGAGAGGAAGGAATGCTGCTGTAGATTTTTCTTCCTCTGTCTTGTTAAAAAAAGGTATCCTGACCTAGTATACAGTTTGTTTCCAAACTATTGGCATCTTTTGCAAATACAGGCTGGCTGGGTTATGAACAGATAGCACAGTTTGTGTAGCCAAAGATAGTTTGCCATCATGCACTTAGTAATGAGTACACATATATCTGAACATCAAATGCTGTACTATTTCCAAAGAGGTCTTTTCAGATCCCTTTTTGTGATCCTTTTTTTTTTTAAACGTTTTTTTTCCTTACTCTCCTGCCATTTGCCTTTAAAGCTCAGTGGTAGAAAGCAGAGGGAAAGGACCTGGGAAAGGAGATGTTCATCCATCCATCTTCCCCACATCAGGTGCTACCCTGTGCATGTCATTCCTGACAGATGTTTGCCTAATCTTCTCTTAAAAATCTCCAGTGATGGGGCTTTGACAGTCTCCTTAGGCAATCTGCTCCAGTGCTTTGCTCTTCCTATCATTAAGAAGTGTTTCCTGATACCTAACATGCAATTAAAGGCCAGTTTCCCTGTGCCACCCGTCATCAGGCTGACCTTGCAGGCAAGCCAGCTCCACCAAGTCGACTGCAGCTTCCTCACTTGGCCTTCCTTGCCAACACTGCTCTGTGGGTGATGTTCTCTCTTCTGCCAGGAGTAGCCAGGGTGGTGCCAGGGCTGCTGATTTTGTCGAGTGGCCAGCCCAGTGTCCCATGGGCTGGCGATGGGCAGGTTTCCCTCTCCGATCCCATGCAGCTGACGGGAAGGCGGCTGCCTGCCAGTGGAGGCTATTGAATTATAGGAGATTCAGTAAATCCCAGGAGAGGCACTGCCACAGTGAAGTTGCAGCAGTTTTGTGCTGATAAAACTAGCAGCACTCACCATGGTCCCAGACCTCAGAAGCCTTTTTTGTCCTGGAACAAAATGTGCTGTGAAAGCAGTCATACTATATATTGCATATATGCAATCAATTGCCTCTAGCACTTTGGACATACATTTCTTGATGAGAGCATTTCTATAATGATTTTAGCATTTCAAAAGGTTTTTAAAAAATTGGAGAGGTCACAGTTTTGGCTTGGGGTTTTTCCCCCCGGTTGCTTCCTTTTGAACAATAGCACATGAAAAGCATCCCATGGCAGCCAGGCCTGATGGAGAAGATCTAGATGCCAGTCTGCTCTGAGTTAGGTCAAGATGCTGGGGGGCTGAGGCAATCACAGTGGCTGAGTATGGGTCAGTGTACATACAGGCACATCACAATATTACCATGGCAAGATAAACTCTGAGCCACTTTTTAAATACACTTAGAACAGTGTTTACCATTGTAAGAGTGTTTCCTTCTGCAAGACTGTTTCCTGCTTTTTCCTTCTTACAGCTGGAAGATGGTAGTAAATTATTTACTGTAAAGCAAAAGGAGAATTGGCAATGACTGCAGAGAATAGGTTTTTTTTTACAATGTAAACCAGCTAGCCAAACTACGTATACTTTTGCTGCCTATGTAAATTATAGCAGTAGGTAGCAGTGGTTTTGCCTAGGAAATCGTGGTGACATCCAAAGTCAGAACACAGTTTGGATCAGAAAGAGGAGGAGCATGTTGCCATCAGCAGTGTGGAATAACCTTTGTGCAAATGACAATTTTGGAAAGCAGGTCAAGGTTGGTGGGGTTTGTCTCTATATTTTGACACATGCACTACAAACACCCTGATATCCATTTCATTTTACAAGGTGTGTGCATGCACCGAGATAATGCTCCACAGGGTCACTGGCAGGTTACAATGTGCCAGCCATCACGTGCATGATGTCTAGAATAGTGCCAAGATACAATTTCAGGGGTCTGGGAGCACTGACAGCATTCAGAGCCCTACAGAACACCTGTGCCCCATGCAACATCTCGCCAACTCTGTCACTGAGCATCCCATTGGCACCCGGGATCCTGAGCTGACAGGTCCATTTCTATTTGTGCAAGGCATTTTTAAGGCATCCATCCCCCAGTTGTCTTCTAGATGACCTGGAAATGCTACAGCTAATTGCCCATATTCCTCACTGGAGGAGAGGAAGAGACATAGTTTGTTTTCAAAATGAAAATAGGTGTTTTGGGGTTTTTTTATACAAAACTCAGTCAGATGTTAACTTCGTATTCCACGCAGCACGGCAGGTAGATTTATTGTGTGAGAAAGGTTTCAGTTTCAAACTAATAATTAGAAAAATACATTTAAATCTTTGTCAATATATAGAAGTGATTTCAGGTGCTTAGGAATGCTCTGCCTCTTCCTTGTGGTTTGAAGGAAAAATTTTAAACATTTTCCACCCTGCAGCTAGTGAATGCAGTGAAAGAAAATACCTATAAGCTGCTAGGAAACATACAGGATAAACTCATTTCCCGTTTCTTGTAATAATCATCAATTGCAGGCACTAATCAGAACGTATTTTGGACAAACTTTGCACTTTTAAAAATGGTATTTTCTGTCAGGCAGAGTTTGTTCATGCCCCATGGCTGACAAGCAGAGGCCCTAGTCGAAGCCCACTGGAGTCACCAGGCTTTCCATGAGGTGCAGCCCCTTTGTATTCTCCCCCAAAATCCCTGGTGCTATTAACCCACAGCTCCCCCCTCCCACCCCAGGAGAGGCAGAATCCGATTTGGAGTCAAACAAGCCTTAGAGCCCACAAGGTGCAAATATCTTTCATAAATGCCAACGCTGAAGAAGCCTGGGTGCCGGGAGTGTGACACACGACAACAGTGAGGGGGGGACAATACCCCAGTGCTGCCACAGCCACCAAGATGCAGGCATGCTGCACCCCAGCATCCCTGCCCTCCCCCCAGCCCCGGGGAAGGGGACATGGGGCAGCTGAAGGGATGGGGACCGGGGCTACCTGCTCCTCAGCTCATCACCTCCTCCTGCTCCCCTTGCCCCCTCTCTGGTCGCCTCCCCCTCTGCCCTCCTCCTCCTCTCCCTGGCTTCTTTGGGCAGGGGCTGATTTAAATAGGTTGGCAGGGAGCCAGGAGCGCATCATTTTAATGCAGTGTAAAATGGAATGTGCATAATTATATGCAAGCCATATGTGAGGGAGACAGCTCAGCTGTGAATTTCGGGAGGCTGCGAGAGGGGGAGAGCGAACAGTCAGGGATCAGATGAGATGGAGCGGAACGGAGTGCAAGTGTCACCCAAATGAACAGTGTAATGAGTGTATTGCTGACACTCCTCCTTTCACCTGCTTCTCCCTTTTGCTTTAACTTGAAAGCAGAAAATGCTGTAGATGAGAAGGGAAAAATACTATATGCAAGCAGGATTGCTAATGGGCTCTGGTAATGTCTCCATTTAAACTTCAGCTTTCTTAATTAACAGCCTAGTTCCAAATAACTTTTAATGCATATTTGTCATTAAATATTTTGACTGCATTTGACTGAAGGATCATTGTTCTTGTTAGATGATTGCTCCTTTCAAAGCTTCGCTAAAACATGGAGGGGGAATCCATTTATCTATAACAGTATTACATGTAAATTATGAGTATGAGAACTTATTTATTTTTTTGGCCTTGCTGTTAAACTGAAAATGCAAGCACATTATGTAGGGATTGCTTAAGCATGTCAAAAAGTTTAAATGAGTACGTATGTTATGTAATCCTGAAAAATGCAATGGAGTAAATTGAAACCCTGATTTACACACAATTTCCAGCTCAAATATTTCATTTTGGGTTTGTCTTTTGTTGTTCTAATTATTACACCAGAGTGAATTTGCATGTTCAACCTAAGTTATGTAAGAAAATAGCATCCCAAGTTCTCATATCTAAGAAGTGTACTGCATATTTAAAGAAACTTTTAAATAATGTTGTATTTTGGGATTCCCGTCTGTTTTAATGATCTGAGCTGTTATGCTTTTAGCTATTTTTTTTTCCTTCCATTATTTGTAAGTCCCTAAATAGGCCATTATATTTCCCTTCAGGCTAGAGATGAAGATGGACATGCTGAAAATTTTCCCCAGCAGCACTATGCTAAGGAAACTCCAAGACTTGCCTTCAAGAATAACTGCGAACTACTTGTAAGAATAACATACTTACAACAAGTCTAGATTGTTACTTTAGCACAGTGAAAGCATTTTTTTTCTTTTTTCTTTTTCTTTTTCTTTGTTTTTTTTTTTTTTTTTTTTTGAAAGGCTTTTGTTCGTTGTGGCATACATTATGAAATATGATAGGCTTTTTGGTTTTTTTTCCTGTTTAGCGTTCTAATGCTAGTTCTGCTATCTATGAACAATTTAAGATCTCCAATTGCTTGAAAAACTCTTATATTTGATGACAGCACGTGTATGGCCTTGTACCACCTTGTCTCACACTGTAAAGCAGGGAGAGCTGTGCAGGGAGTGGCTGGTGATGCACGAACCCAACCCCCCTGCCCTCCAAGGCACCCCAAAACTCACTCTTCCATCCACCTTTTAGCTCTGCTTTGTTTCTGGGTGGCGGGGGCACGTTTTGTCCTGCTGGCACACAGCATCCATCCCCTTTAGAGCTTGCCTATTCCTCCCCTACCTTGCTGCATGCGGGAAGGAGCATCCTCTCAATTCCCCTCCTCTCCACTCCTCTCCTTTGCTGCCGGGAAAGAACAAAAGCCAGGAAAGCACATACAGGGAGCCTGGAGTGTTTACAAGTGGTAAGAGAGATGATATCAGCTGTGAAAGGATCTCTGTTCCAAGGCAGGGTTAATTCGCTGTTCATTTTTGCATTTGCAAGATTTTGCTAGGCAAGATTAAAAGCAAGTAGGAATGCCTATTATATTTCTATTAAATGAACCTGTTGGGACCTAATGTTCTCGATTAGCCTGCAAAAATGAGTGCTCCACGGTGAGTTTTTCTGTTTGCCTAAAGTAAACAGAGAATGAATTGTAATACATTTAAGAGAGATTCACACATGGCTTTGGAAAAGGGAGTTTTAGATGAATTGCTAGATCTCTCCCTTTCATTCCCCTTTCTTCTCAGCCTTACTTAAGTAAAATGTATCATTTGGCTAAATGGAAATATTTGTGGAGAGTCAGTTATATTTTGAAACAACACGTTTTTTCTCCTTAGAACTCTAGAAGAGGTGGGTGGGGGTGGAGGAGCAAGCTGTGTTCCTCTGCTTTAAAACCTGTGTCTGCCTCCCCCGTGGAGGATGCAGGGCCAAACGCTTATCTTGGTGTCCCTGGTGCAACATCCAGCGAAGCTGAGCTGATGAGCCAGTGTAACCCAATGTCAAAGCCAGCCCCGAGATTCAGGAGTTGATCAGAGAAGCCCAGATTGGAGGGCAGTAGCCCAGGGGTGGTGGAGAGTTACCATGCCTGATAGTGGGCAGAGGACAGAGCATTTTTGCTGCACCTGTATTAGTGGGTCCACAGGCTCTCCTTCTGCCCCAGGTGTGTCCCCTGTGCCAAGCCAGCCCCTGGCTGGGTAATGACAGTGCTTTTTAGAACCACAGGAGCCACTCAAAAGGATCCATTTGTTCCATGTCCTAAAAAGTGACATGACCCCCCCCAAAAAAATTATTTTTCTTCCTCTTAAACCCCTTGCAAGGTTCCTGTTGGTTTCAGGGGCAGCAGGGCTACATCCTAAGGGGAAGAAACTAGACAAACACAAAAACCGATTCCCTGATTTAGTCATGATTCTTGTGCCAAAATGTGAAACTGTTTCTCCAAGGCTATGCTTAATTACTATGCCAGTGGTCAAAGCAGACCTGGTGAATCATCTCAGCACACCAGGATGCCAGCAAAGTCAGGAGGGCTGTTGTTGGAGGATTTCAGGACTAGATTTGGGAGACAACACCAGAGAAAATAAGTCGTTTATTACTTCAATTGAAAATCTGACATATTTTAGTACAAGCAATCGATGAACCAATTAGGCTCTTTTCTGCTAATAAAGCCAAGTATTCTTTTAATGTCTTCTATTATACATTTAAGTTTTTACTTTATTATATCACTCCTGTAACTCACTGGCAAAATGTCATCCAAGTTAGTTTTTCATGTGCTTTTTTGGACAAGTTTCAGTTCTTGTTTAAGGAAGTAATAAAAGCAATTTGTCACAGTTTTATTTTTCCTGTGCTATTGGAAACAAAATTGGCAGGGATGTAATCTGCACTTGATTTGTAAGTCAAAAAAAAAGTAGACAAATAATGAATATATACCTCTGCTATTTTTAAAGATGCATTTCAGGAACTTTCAGTGAAAATATGTTCAACCTAGATTTTGGTAGTGGGGGAACTAGTGTTATTTGTCCAAAATGCTACATGTTTCATAGAGAGGTGGTGGTTTTCCTTCTAGATTTTTATTCTCTGGTCAAACAACAATGTATTAAAGCGTGCTTGAGAGTAAAGTGAATTTCATATGAAATAGCTGTTAAGGCAGCATCTTTATCCTAAGGGTTACTCAGTATTCCTATATTTGTGCTAGGAACTGTCTCCTTAGAAGAGAAGAGGGGAAAAAAACATGAAAGAACGGAGTGGGGACAGGTGCTTTGTCTAAAAAAATATTTTCCAAACAGTAAAATCTTACTCAGAGTCTAACAGTGCAAGTCAGATGCTGGCTGAACAAAAAGCTGAGATTTTTTTTAAGTGAAAGAGAGACTGAAACTTGTTTATGCTTTTCGGGAAATGCATGGAGTTTGCTCAGTGTAGTGGAGAGCGAGTACTGCAGTAGCATGTCAGGTGAAACTGGAGGCTTCAACTCAAAAGTACTTTCTTTGCTTTAGTGTTCAGCTGCCTTTTTCCAGTCAGTTTTTTCTTCCAGCAAGCACAGGTTCCTCTGTTTGGGAAATGCTGGGAGGGTGCTGCCTGGTGATCTCCAGGGGCTGGGGTGCTGTGGTGGGGTCTGCGTGCCAGGGCTCTCCCACAAGAGCTGTGCTACACCAGCTGAATTTTAACATCCCAGGTCACAGGCACACAGGGAAAGCTTTAACTCCTCAGTACTTGGGGAGATTTGAAAGCACAGAAGCAGAGAGTATTACTAATTGTGTGTTTTCTACATTGCTTACTCCTCAGAAGAGGAGATAATTTTGGGTAGTGAGATACAACTCAGCTATTTGGGTTGGGGGGGATTTTTGTTGTTTTGTTTTGGTTTTAATTTTTCTTTTGTGAGAGAGAGCTTGATAGGAAATAGGAGGAAGAAAGAGGTATCATTTAGGCAAAAGAAACCCCTGAAGTGCTTGCAATGGTTCTGTGCTTTAGGGAAAGCAATGACATATAAAGATTTTGGTTGGTACAGAAAGCCATTGTGCAGTTACAGGATTAGGTTAGGGTATTCATTTCCTGTGCTGAATCCAGATAAGTTGTCTCATGTCATTTGTTGTAGAGCACAGAAAACAAAGTGGTTAAGATGCTCTATTCAACGAGGGTATCACATTTTCCTTGTGAACTCTTCAGTATTTTTGAGAATCACGTTTTCTTAAGTCTACCCATGGTAAATACTGGGAACTACATAAAACAGATTTATTTTTAAAGAGTCAGGCCAGCATGCTGTCTTGGCCTGCCATCCCCTCTTCTCCCACAGGCGCTGCCTCAGGATTTTGATTTCCTAATCCATGAGTGGCTGGAAGCTTTTCTTTCAGGCACATCTCTTTGTTTCCAGAAGGAAAGGCAGAATTTAAGCCCCTGGAAGCTGATTGTCAAGAAGCAATACAGTCCAGCTAATAGTGGATGTGGGGAGAGAGATGGGATTAACTGCAGAGAAGGGGCAGGCTGGAGTGAAAAGGCCAGTGAAAAGCCATCAGCCCTTGCTCTAGCCAGCTGAAATTCCTGAGCCATTGCCTAGAGAAAGGAAAAATCCATCTGGCACCTACCCAGGTTAGTCAGGGTAGGAAGAGCCATGCTTGGATGCCTTTTAACAAAAGTGGGGAAAAAAACGCAACAGCTCGTCCTTCCCCCTCCCCTGTTACTCAGAATATCAAGTCAAAGTTTCAGATTAGCATGCTGCTCTATGAGGAAAGGAGGGTTTGATGGGTTAAGGAAATTAAACACCAGGTTGCTTTCCAGATCATTTGTTTATGGAGATGATCTGAGTACCACCCACTGCTATGGGATTATATGTAAGGCAAACAAATAACCAAACAAAACATAAACACCCTGGAAAAAAATTAATTTCCAGTCCTAAGCCCAGCTGTGTTTCACAGTTTTCCTGCAGTAAAAATGATATTTTTCTCTCTGAAATAAAAAAAATATGCTCCTAGTATTTTTTTTGTGGGAGGATAAATTAATGAGTCCAGTATGCAATGAATTATAAGGTGGTCCTGGTGCTTGGAAGCTGTTATGTAAAAGACACAAAATAAAATGTGCTTGTTATTGGATTTAATGCAGACTCACCTACAGCCAGTTATCTTTAATCACTAACAAAAAGAGGCAGAGAAAGCTCTGAAAACACATCTACAACTGAAACATGTAATGCAAAATGTTCTCCTACAAGCGAAAGGCCTTTGGGGAGTCTATTGCAAGGCTGAGAGAAGCCAGAGATACAGCTGATGCTTTACTTGAAGTCATGTTGCTCTGCTCTGCTGTTCCAGTGTTAGAGGCAGGGTCAGGAAACATGGGACACGTGGGGCATCCAGACAGGGCGGCAAGGATGCAGGCAGGTTAACCTCAGTGTTACAGTACTGGAATGTGGGAAAGATTTCATACATACCTGACTGTTTTTAAAAAGCACTGAGAATATTGGTGATTGGATGAGGCCAGTAGGTTTTGTAGCTATAGTAAAGTTAAATGTAAAGAGGCATGTTGGTATCATTTGGAGGCCAGGAGGGTTTTGGGTTCAGAAAGTGAGTTTTCAGTTACTATTTTTTTTAAGGTACCTGACATGTGTCCTGTGCCCCAGTGCTGAGCAAAAACTGCTCCCTGTTGGTCCTTCAGCACTAAAAGAAAATACTTCTCTGTCTATTTCTGGGCCCCTCAGCTTAGGAAGGATATCGAGGTCCTGGAGCAGGTCCAAAGGAGGGCAATCAGGCTGGTGAAGGGACTCGAGCACAGATCCTATGAGGAGAGGCTGAGGGAGCTGGGGCTGTTCAGCCTGGAGAAGAGGAGGCTCAGGGGAGACCTCATCACTCTCTACAACTCCCTGAAAGGAGGGTGTAGCCAGGGGGGGTTGGTCTCTTTTCCCAGGCAGCCATCAGCAAGACAAGAGGACATGGTCTTAAGTTGTGCTGGGGGAGGTTTAGGTTGGATATTAGAAAGAATTTCTTTACGGAGAGGGTGATCAGGCATTGGAATGGGCTGCCCAGGGAAGTGGTGGATTCTCCGTCCCTGGAGATATTTAAAAAGAGACTGGATGTGGCACTCAGTGCCATGGTCTGGTAACCGCAGCACTAGAGGATCAAGGGTTGGACTTGATGATCTCTGAGGTCCCTTCCAACCCAGCCAATTCTATGATTCTGTGATTTATAATCACAGTGCCTTCAGAGGAGAACCGATTTAGGGAGAGGCAGCTTTGCCTTTCATCCCTTTTTGTCTCCCATGATGCCTACTTATTCATAGCAGAAAGGAGAGAGAAAGCTCCATGTATCTCTCACTGGCTCTTCCTTCATGCTGTTAGGTACAAATGGGCAGAAGGAGTGGGAGAGTACTTCCTTCATCCTGGCCCAGGCTTTGGGATGTGCGGAGCTTTTGTCCAGAAAGCTGAAGCAGGACTGCAGCCCAGCAGCTCTGAGTCATGTAGGGCCACATCTAGCTTTTAAGGTACCGACCTTGCAGTCAGGAGGTGATTTTGCCACACTGGAGAGGTGGGAGGGGAGAGAGGGATGAAACCTGTGACACCCTGTGGAGCTCCAGGTTGTAGAGATGATGGTTCCAACCCTACGCAGATTTAAAACCTCTATGGTGATGCCTACCGCTGTTTCAGCATCTCTGGAAGTTTGCTGCGTCGCACCACTGGTGCCATTTTTTGGTGTTTTACTCATGGGTTTCATCAGTTTCTTGCTCAGTTTTCCACTGATGGCTCAGGGCAACCAGCAATCAGAGGCACCATGGTGTACACAGTGATTCCAGCTAATGACCATGCAAAACTTGTAACAGCCAACAGAGAGCCTGCCACTGGTTTGAGGGACTTTGGATCAGGCACAGAGAGCTGTCAGAATGTCAGTTATGGGTCTGGAACAAAAATGTTGAGAAAAGCAATTGTAGCAGGAATCAAAACTGATGTTCTTAAAACCTCAGTAATCTTGGCCACGTGAAATTGAACCTTTCTTGTGACTAAAATAACAGTGAGGCTTAGGTCATACCATAAGCTAATCGCCTGTGACATTTCATTTTCAAAAAACTAAATTGTTCATGATTTGCAGCAGAGTATTTTTAAAAGAGCCTTCTCAAAAACCCACCAAAAAAACTTGCATTCTGTTTCTTTTCAAGCAAGGGCAACAAACTAGGCAAAATTACTGCAAAGCATTTTTGGTCCTTAATTGCTGCCAGGCTGATTTGAGGGCTACATGGTGCTCACCTTACTCACTCTCCTGAAGGCTGCTGAAATCCACAGGCACTGGGTGAATGCACTGAAGCAAGGCAGCTCTCAGCCCACGGGCAGGTTTGCAGCCCTCAGGAGAGAGAGGAGCCCTGACCCTCCCTGCCTGCTGCCTGCCTGGTCAGGTAGGCACCCACGGGGCACCCTGATAGGCATCTCAAGAAGAGAATGCAGGACCAGAGCTGCAGCCTGCCAGATGCCCCACAATAAGCTTTCCCCAGGAAATGATGGGCTCTATGCCTGTCGACACAGATCTATTCACTGACTTTGAACAAATGTGTCCACTGTCTTGCTGGTGTATAGGCTGTGTCCTTCTTGCCCTGCTTTTTAATTATGGGGTTTTTCTACCTGGCAGTGGAAATGAAGTGCCAAGGGCTGGGCTTGGGAGGTTTGGGTCCTTCTCCTGGGGCTGCAGCAGGGGTCTTGAGAGATTTCCTTGGTCTTTCAGGCATTCTGTTCCCCTTCCCCTGTCCCGCATCACCATCGTTCTAAAGAAATATGCTTTTATTCTTGATTCACAGCATGTTTAGGACTCCACAACCTCTGATCCAAAGCCCAGTGAAATCAATAGGATCCTTCCTGTTAACTTTAAGCGGGCTCTGAAAGACACCCTGTACTCTGTAGACAGGAAAAGACAAACGACTTCTTTGAGATGTCTTTCCCCTCTCTGACCAAAAATTGCTGTAGGCCAACTAACAGCTAGTTTGAAGTGAAAACATGATCTTTATTAATAATACTTAATCTGAAGGCTGAAATCAGAGACCAGCTGTAGAAACTTAGAGAAAATACAACCCTGTCATAACAAGTCTGAGATAGTAGGAAATAAGACCCAAACCTCACTTCTTTTATACTTGGCGTTAGCAAGTGACTATGACCTACAGCATTTGGGAGGGTGAGGGATTCCCCACATCTCCTGCACAAGTGGGCAAGGGAATGCTATTAACCTCTGAGAGCAGCAAGGAGGTTAAGTCTCTGCCACTTCCCAGTGGCACAAAAAATACAAGTTATAAAATCCCCATCAGCGTGGGGAATGGAGCGAAGGAAGGGAAGGAGAAGTGAATAAAAGGAAAAACAGTCCTCCATAGCCAGGGATCTGGCTATCCACACGAGGAGGCTGGTACCCCCAGTAGCTCTACGTAACCCCCACCTTTTACTCCAGTGAACCAAGTTAAGGAAGATGATTCAGGGTGCTAAAGAGATAGAATAAAAGGTGTGACAGAGAGACAGGCAGGTGGCACAGGAAGATGGGCAATGGCAATGAGGTAGATTTGGGAAAGACCGTGTCTACCAGCAGTGGGAATTTCACCTCCCAGAGCCAAGAACAAGTCGTATATCCCATCCAGTAGCACTCACCTGAGGTACAATAGAAATAGCAAGAAACTTTGCCCCAGTGTCTCTAGTTTGTCATTTTCCTTCATACCAATACAGGAACATTATTTCAGGGTGGAACACTTGGCACTTTGTGAGCACACGCCTGCCTTTCCTCAGAAGGAGGCATGTTTTCTAATTTTTAGCATCACCGTTGTTGTTGTTATTATTATTATTTCCAAAGGGAAGCAAAATGCATTTGTTGGAAAGGAAAATAATTAAAATCCCATTACAGCTCCAATTCTGTCATCTTCCTTCCCAGAACAAGCATTAAAAATTTTATTAATAAATGTGCAATTACTGGTGACCTTTGAATGATTTCTCCAACCTTAATTTCTCCTCAATGCAATACTGTGTCATATTATTCTACTTTTACTCTTTGCTTTCCAAATTTGATGTGTTTACTGAAGTTATAATTTTCATATTAAGCATGTTCTCATTGAAAAATTGCTTTTTCAATGTTTAAAAAAAAAACTACCAATCTTTGTACTGACCAGGATTTTAAAGAAGTAAAAAACTGAGAACACGTTCTCTGAAAATGCATGTTTTAGCTGGCTACTTCTTGACAACAATTGCAGTACATTTTAAAGTAAAAACAGCTTGAAAAAATTGTCAGCCATCCCCCCAGTCAAGCCCCTATAAAACTGAAAAATAAAAGCAGGTTTATATCCCTTGGAAAGAAAACCAGTTGTGAATCGTGGCTTTGCTTTATGAAACTGGCATTCATAACCAATTTAAATAAAATTCAGACAGTTTTTATGGAACATTAAAGAATAAAGATATGCCTTGTTCCAAAGGAAGTGAAGTGCAGTGAAATAAAATTCATCGGATTTCCTTCCACATAAATTGGAAATAAAATTTCCAAAGTCATCACCCAGAGCTATAAATATTTTTTCCTTGGGGTCTGTGCAGGAGATGCAGATATCTCAGTAGGGCCCTGGGGAAGTATCACATGGTGCATCCGGGCAGCTACCTGGCAGGAGCCACCCCTGTCTCTGCATCTCACCCCTGCCATACCTGGACTGCCAGGGTTTGGCCAGAAAACTGGCTTTAGTGCCCTTGGTTTTAGTGCTCAGGTTCTCCTGCACCCCTCACCCTGGCTCTCACTCATGCAGGGTGTGAATGAGAAAAAGTTTTGTCAGGTCTGAAAAGATGCCTTCATAGACCTGTTTGACTTTCTCTGAAGATGCAGTTGTCCTATGCCTTGTCTTGCTGCATGGGTTGTCTTCTCCACTAAAAAAGAAGAGAGCTTGAAGGCTTTGTCCCTTTTGAGAACTAATATAGAGCAGTAAGAGACTGGGATTTTGAAAAACAGGAGAGCCCATACTCTTTTTATTTCTCAGAGTTGGGATCCAGTCTGTGGGAAGGAGGGTTGAGAAGATCCCAGCCGCCATGCAACAGGACTGCAGGGAGGACTGGAGATGTTCTGGGATATTGACTGTGTAGTCCCCTCTCTTTGACAATCCCAAGGACTGTGCAGAGTTTCCAGGAATGATGTCTCAAGGAGGCACATTAACGTCATCAGCTCTCTAAAAGGACACCAAAGAAAACATATGTGCAAGGAGCATCTATCTTACTGCTGTCTGTAGCAGACACCATTTTACATCTCAGCAGTAACATCTATTATGCTGCTTTTGCGATGGGAAAAAAAACCCCACCACCAAAATATAATTCCTGCATTTTATTATGGAAATTAATACCAATAATTACTTAAAATTTAATGAATTTCAGTTCTCATTTAATTGCTTTTTAGTAGTTCACTTAACTTATTAAAAAGAAGCAAGGACATATTCATTTAATGAGCAGCAGCAGCCTTGGCCTAGCATCTGCCTACATTCTCTTTTCAATTAATCAATTATAGTCCAATGGTGTGTAATTACACATTAAGAAAGTTATTGGATATCTCAGCATGGCTGTCCCAGGGGGCTCATGAATACACTAATATAACACACCTGTAATGACCTGTTCTCAGATCTGCAAATTGCTCCCATTTCTCTCTCTCTCTCATTGCTAAATGAAGATGAGAGCAATTACCATTAACTTTTTGAGTCACATCTAGTCAATGAGAGAGAAAAAAGATCTCTACCAGCATTCATAATAAATCTGCCTGTTGGTACTGGATATTTTAACAGCACCAGGCATCGAGCTGGAAAGCATTACATGCCCATTGGGATCATGCAAGATTGTGGGGATCCCCCAGGAGGTCTGGGCTGGTCTCTTCACCTGTAGATGAAACAGGTAAGCAGGAAAACCTCCTCAAATCACGTCTAGGTGTAATTTACCTGTCTCGATTAAAATCAAACCACACTCTGGAACTGATCCCTATTCAGTGGCTTTAAGTCTTTGCATAGCAACTAAGCCATGTTGCTGTTGTGTTGGGTTTTTTTCGAACACTAGAAAGAACAAAATTTACTATGTAATGGCAGAAAGGCTTTGGTTGTCTGAGAGGATACAGTCACCAATGCTCTCTTATTAATGCATAACAAATGAAACCAAGGAGAGACTTTTAATCTGCATAATGAAGTCTGACAGATTCTAAATTGGTGATTTAGTCAACTAAAGTATTCAAAAATGCTCCATGCAAGTGTGCTTTTGATGGCTCCATAAGTCAAACAGGGGTGATATCTGTCAACATTTTTAGAAATGTTGTCTTGCACAGTGTGATTTCGATATGTTGCTGTCTTTCTCTGGGAAGAAGTGTTTGTTTCCCTACACAAAGCTTGCCTGTTAATGCTTTTCTTTGCAGACTGGGGTCTTT
Source organism: Florisuga fusca (assembly GCA_038090715.1). Classification (NCBI taxonomy): domain Eukaryota; kingdom Metazoa; phylum Chordata; class Aves; order Apodiformes; family Trochilidae; genus Florisuga; species Florisuga fusca. The sequence continues at coordinate 54,983,449 of JAAWXA010000001.1, read as the reverse complement.
TAGGTGGGTGAACATTCAGATCAGCATGTAGCAGTATCTTGAGCACAGCTGTTCCTTACAAGCGGGGTCCATTTTGTAATTAGTCTGTGAGTAAGCTGAGTAATTTCTGTCCTGTACCCCTTGCACAAAACTAGTATTAACTACTTCAGTCAAACCTTCATCATACTGGAGGTTACTTCTCTTTTTAAGGACTGTGCATGTTCCCTTGTGTTTGGTATCCCTCAGGGTAGTGCCCCTGTAGGATTTGGATGGTCAGACATTTCTCTCAGTTGTGCTTATCGTGAGGCAATGCATATTTCAGTCTGAGCTTCAGATGGGTCCACATTTCACTGTGATTTTCACTTGTGTCACACTTCTTCTTGGTTCCTTTGATTTGGGACAGGGTTCAGTTCACACACCTGAGCTGCAGCATCTCGGTATTCGGCATCTAAGCTAAGCCCTTTGTCTAGGTCCTACTGATAGTTAACAGAAGACAAGCACTTTTAGAGTAAGATTTACTCAAAATAATTAGGTGCTAATTTAGGATTGGCTAAGCCGCCTTTATATATGCCTGTATCTGTTCATTAACTAGATAAATACCTTCCACATGACACCTACATTTTTCACAGCTACAGTCACCACTTGAACTGCGTATCTGACATTAAGCTTACATGTAGAGCCATTGAGTTCAAGCAGAGGCACTGCTTGTATGCTTAAAGTTAGGTATCTGTGAACTTTGTGTTTAGATGACCAGCTTTGAAAAGGGTATGCTGCTGTTTAATTACTTTTAATGCAGTTTGAGGTTGAGATTAAGTTAGAAATGCAAAGCAATATCTATTAGTTGATGTTGTTTTACTGTCCAAATAGCTGACAACAGCACCCTTGGTATTTGCAGAATGGTTCATTTATTATGAATTATTATCTGATACAATAGGAGAAAATGGGTACCAAGGTTTACTTTTTCATATTTAAAACCAATTTGACTGCCCAGACAATGCATAGTAACTACTAAAGCAAGCAGAGCAGTGAGTGTAGATCCTACAAAGTGATCAAAGTGTGCATGTTTTTGATGTTCTCAGATTTCAAATTCTGCTCAAGAACAGCTTTGTTTATGCTCTGAACCAAAATGCAATTCTATACTTTTTTTTTTAATCAGTGCCTAAATGATCAATTACAAATGTTTTAAACAGAGAAAGGAACACAATTGTAGTCCAGAGCTTTAATATATAGTACCACATTCAATTGTACATGCTCGTGTACGAGTCCTAAAATACCTGTCAGTTGGCTCTTAAATTGTGTAGGTTTTGCGTGCCTGATAGGGAGGAGGGTGATATTTCATTAAGCTGCAAAAATGCGTTTCTAGCTGCAAAAATTTGTTTCTAGCTATATACCCTGCGAGAGGCTGTAACTCTTTGCATGTCACTTTCCTAATTGGGCAATAAACCCTGTATTGTACTAATACTTTTTATTATAAGGAATAAACATGCTGCTTCTAGACTACCAGAAGAATAATTGACCACCTGTGGCCAGTCCTGAATGAACATTGCTGCACATACCACTGAAATTAATGTCTCCTTAGTCAAGGAGGGAAACAGTAATTTTCTGAGAGATTTTTGTTGTGGTTAGGAAGCTAACACACCTTATATGATTTCTTTCTGACAACATGGGTTCTTGATTGCCACGGGAAGAAGTGCTCACTCAGTTACTGACCCTCTCTCTGTCTTTGGGATTCAAGCAGCAGCTTCATTTGTTAAAGACATTAAACAAAAGGCCAGATTCTGACTCAACCCAGGGATGTCTTTACATTGCACAGAACAATAGAACAAAGTCTCAAAAGATAGTGTGCCTGTCATGTACTCTCGTGGCCCATTTCTGCAGCAAAACTGGTGCAAAGGATGAGATCTGGCACAAACATTGGCTTAGATAATGCTGGAAGATAGTGTTAGGATGTTTTGCTGGTGTGTTATCTTACAGCTGGCCTGGCACCAAGGGCTGAAGGATGCTGGAAACAAAAATATTAAAGGACAAAGGAGTTGACTCAGTAGAGAGAAATGGTAAATGCTTCTCTTGGCGGTTATTTTTCACTTTGTATTAATAAATTTCTGGGACCAGATCCTTCAGGATCTTCTTCAAATTGGAATCAGGGAGTGCCATGAGAAGAGTGGGCAGGTGAGTCTCAGGGATGTTCATGCACCCACAGCATGCAGTGCTTCTGCCAGAGCACATGTCCAGGAAGGAACAGTGACCTCAGCAGGAGAGTGCATGCCCTTACCAGCAAAGGGGCTGTGCAGGGCCTGGAAAATGCAGCCAGTCTTATCTTACACGTATCCTATTTCTTTCTTTCCAAGAAATTGCAGGGGGCTGTGTTGAGCAAGGACTGTTCTCCCCTGCGGGTGTGCTCAGTGTATTGCCACAGGGCTCTGTGCTGTCATCCTTCTTAATCACCACGCCACGTTCATTTAATGAGGGGTTATAGCTGATATGCTTGCACATTTTGGCAGTCCAGCTTTAGGTCCCTTTTTTCTATCAGCATAAAATAGGGCTGAAAGTCTTCTCAGTAGTGAGGCATGGCTCTGGCCCAGATGAGTGCAAACTGTCCAATGTTCAAACCAGATTAGCTACAGATGACTGTGGTTGGTGATAGGAAATATGCAGAGGGCCTGACTGCTGACATATTCTCTGCATAAATGGAGATATTTGTCTGCATTTGTTATTAAAATCCTTCCTAGGGGACCTCGCTGAAGTCTCTGCTGCCCTTATGCATCACACAGCAGCAGTGACAGAAGTGGTGGCAAATGGCTTTTCTCTCCAATGCTTTCCTGATGAGATGTGTCCCTTTGGTGCCTCTGAACTGCTATCCCCCTGTGGCCACCTCTGCTCTCAGCCAGGAGGTGGGGACAGACTGAACTGCAGCATCCTGCTTAGCTGAGCTGCAGTACCTTCCTCATGTACTTGGAAAGCAGGCTGTTCTTCCATCAAATTTACTATAATCCCACCACTGTTTGCATCCAGCTAAGCTGAGTCAGTGTGAGTGCTGGGAGGAGCCATCATGCAGACAACTTTGGCCCTGTTTCCCCCCTGTGCTGTTAGCAAAACCTGCTGAAAGCAAATCTGATTAACAGCACAGAAAACAGCTCTGCTGTAAAACACTGGGGCTCGCCACTAGTGCAGGTATGTTCCAAGTGGGAATGGCTTTTTGAATTTTTGCAGGCTGATGGGTGCTGCAGTTCACGGTCTCTGCTGTCTGCAGGTTCCTGGGTGCTAGGCTAGCACAGTCAGGTATGCCCTGGAGAATCTGCCTTTTATTTTCAGAGCCACTTCTTGAATGTCAGAGGGCATTGCATCAGTACCAGAGTGCACTGCCATGTCAGGAGTGTCAGGGAGGTAACGTGTTCCTGGTGTGCACCAAAACCCATCCGGATAACGGGGGGTACCCAAGCCAGAAGCACGAGTTGCTGCAGGCCTGGGGACTTCCCGGTGCTCTCAGGTTTAGGAAATCAGAAAGAGGGCAAATACAAAATAGCCTGGAACTTGTTAATCCTCCAGGAACTCTGTGTAGGTCTGTCTTAAGAGAGGGATTTGGAGAGTGCCTGGATTGTGACACTCGGAGGGAATCACTAGGGATGTAATTCTCCCTCTGTACTCTGCACTTGGTGAGGCTTCACCTCAAGTTCTGTGTCCAGTTCTGGGCCCCTCAGTTCAGGAAGGATTTTGAGGTGCTGGAGCAGGTCTAAAGGAGAGCACCAAGGCTGTGAAGGGACTCCAGCACAAGTCCTGTGAGGAATGGCTGAGGGAGCTGGGGTTGTTTAGTCTGGAGAAGGGGAGGTTCAAGGGGGACCTTATCACCTTTTACAACTCCCTGAAAGGAGGGTGTAGCCAGGGGGAGGTTGGGCTCTTCTTCCAGGCAGCAAGTGGCAGGACGAGAGGGCATGACCTGAAGCTATGCCAGAGGAGGTTTAGATTGGATAATAGGAAGCACTTCCTCATGGAAAGGGTGATCAGACATTTCAATGGACTGCCCAGGGTAGTGGTGGAGACACCATCCCTGGAGGTGTTTGAGAAGTGACGGGATATGGCACTAGTGCCATGGTATAGCAGATGTGGTGGTGTTAGGTGATAGGTTGGACTTGATGATCTCAGAGGTCCTTTCCAGCCTCAACGATTCTGTGATTCTGTATTTAGATTTCATACTGTGTGTTTTCTCACTGCTGCTTGTTTCCTGGGGGAGTTATGCTTCTTTTCATAGTTGAAGGGCCTTGGTGAGCTCTGGGAGAAGCCTAAGTGAGAGAAAGTGACCCTGAATTTGAGATAAGTGATTCATCTGAGAAGGTATGCAGTGAAAAGCTAGGAATGGAAAAGAGCTATTCATTTTTCCAGCCAGTGCTTAGATTCTAAAGTGTATCTGTAACCTGCTGTAGACTGGGGGATGAGAAAATCACTCACTTTTCAGTAAATGGAGAAGCAGTTAGTATCACAACCTGGTCTGAGAGAAACCTTTCCACAGTCTCAACAGGGAGTGCTCCCTTTTAGACAACCTCACTCCTCATTGAAGGTGTTGGGAGCATTTTGAAGCTGTGCCTGTAAGCACGGTAGAGAAGGTGAGCAAGGGAGAGGGAAGAGAGAGAGAAGGGCAAAGACCTTTGGTGAGGACAGGGAAGTGATTTGAGGTGTGAGTGACTCCACACAAAGCTTGTGTGGTTAGTGTCTTCCTGCGCATGATATACCCTGGAGGGTGGAGGAAAAGATAACATGTAGAGATCACAGAGTCACAGAGTTGTCACAGTTGTAAAAGATCTCTAAGATCATCACGTCCAACTGTCAACATCCCACCAATAAAAAATACATATCAATATCTGTATCACCCACTAAAGTGTGTCCTGAAGTGCCTCATCTACACAGCTTTTAAATACTTCCAGGGATGGTGACTCCACCACCTACCTGGGCAGCCCATTTCAATGCCTAACTACTCTCTCAGTAAAGAAATTCTTCCTCAGATCCAGTCTAAACCTCCCGTGGTGCAACTTCGGGCCAGTCCCTCTAGTTCTATCATTATTCACTTGAGAGAAGAGCCCAGCACGCACCTCCCAGCAACCTTCTTTCAGGTAGTTGCAGAGAGCAATAAGGTCTCCTCTCAGCCTTCTCTACTCCGCACCAAATATTCCAAATTTCTTCAACCTCTCCTCACAAAGCCTGCTCTCCAGACCCCTCACCAGCTTGGCTGTCCTTCTCTGAACTCCCTCCAGCAGCTCAGTGTCTTTGTTGTAGTGAGGGCCCCAGAACTGAACACCATACTCAAAGTGTGGTCTTACCAATGCAGCAAAAAGGGCACGATCACTCCCCCTGTCCTGCTGGCCACAATATTCCTTATGCAAGAAGCCAGGATGCTGTTGGCCTTCTCGGTAACCTGGGCACACTACTGGCTCATATTCAGTCAGGTGTTGGCACCATACCTGCCGATGTAGGATCTGGAAAAACCAGAGACGATGCAACTATTTTTAGCAAAAGTGCAAATGGTAATAGATGCCATGGGACTGCTGTTATGAAAATATGGCTATAAGCAACATATTCATATTTAAACAAGTCAGCTTTGCACATTGAAATGAGCAAACATTGTGTCTATGCTTGTTTGTTTGTTGTGCAGAAGCCATCAGCTTCACTTCTTATACGTTCACCATGGTGGTGATGTGCGGTCATGATGATGGACTGTCTGTCTATCTAGCTTGCCTAAAAGGCCACAAAATATTTTTATCTTAAAGGACATTTTTTTGTGCAACATGGGAAAATAGGAATCTGGGGCTGCTCTTGCAAAAATACCACCTCCTGTACCACATTGCCATTCCGGTAAGCTCTCTTGGCACAGTTTGTACAGCTAAGCACATCTACTGTGAAACCTAACACTGGGATGCACATGAATAAAATCACATAAAATCAGGACAGGAGTGAGCATTAGTGAAGCTTTTGAACACAGGGGGCAAACCAGCAAGGATGGAGTTCCTGCAGTTTCTCTCCTGCCTTGAGGGGGCCTGTGTCACCTCTGGTAAAAGACCTCCAGCTTACACCAGCATTATACGTGGCCAATTATCTTATTTAGGTATCTCATATATATATCTAGGTCTTAAAAAGGTCAACAGCAGAGCAGGGCTGGGCAGGGTTTTTTGAAGCTATAGCGCTGGAAGCTTTGCTTCTAACATCATTAGAAAATAATTGCTTGTGAATGTCCAGGGATTTCAATCTACATGTTGAAGCTCTGAGAAAGAGGGCAGGAAGGTTTAAGACATTACTGAAACAGCTATTGCTAATGTTACGCTCGCTGCAGAGGCCGAGCAGGGAGTGAGGGGGGTGCATCAGGATGCTGTGCCTCAGTACCCTTCTGTGGGAGCTTGTCTTCTTGTCTGCTGCTCTTGTGACTGTCCCCAGCACCAACACACTCTTCTGACCAGAGTTCACACATGCTGCTGCATGTTTATTGAAAGCTGCAGTAAGGCAGGGATGGTCCTCTTTTCACCTTTTATTCAACTATTTTATTCACTGATTATTGTCCTTTGTTTTGTTTTTCTCCTCCTTGCAACTTTTTTCCTTAGGTCTCTCTTCCCCTTCTGAACTTACTGTATTTCCTTTCTTCCAGTGTAACTACCTTCTTCCCTGGGTCCATGATAAATCACACAACTTATCTTTGGTGCCCCCCCTTATTTTCAGACTTCTTGTAGTCTTTGGCTACTCAGTGCTGTTAGCTGAAGGAAGTTCCCTTCCTGAAATGTTGTAAGGCCCAGTTGTTACTAAACGTGATTTTTACCTTCTAAAAAGCTGTCAGTTACCTGCTGCTGTTCACAGCTTGATTTCTCAGTGTGACCAAGCTAGGTGGCCTGTGACTCTGAATACAAGCCCTGAGTTTCATACAAGCAGGATAGCCTCGATGCCTGGCATTAGACCAGTCCCTTAAAGAGGCACTGGTTCACTCTACAGCACTGTTACAGATATTTCCTGTGACCCTGGCCAAGTCACTTTATGTCTTTGTCTCTGCTTCCCATTCAGAAAATGGGCATAATTGCACTTCCAAAGTTCATGTGAAATTGTGAAGATGAATTCCTCCTGCTTGCTTTGCCTTTACCTCATCCCTTTTGCCTGCACAATTGTCAGCTGGGGTAAAATGCCACCAAATCAGAGCAGCCATGGTCAGTGCAAAGCTTATGCTCCAAGCAGCTGACCCAGCCACTCACCATATCCTAGTAACATTGAGAGCAGGGAGTCAGCTTTATTACTCTTTGCATAGCAGTCTTGTGTGCTTCCTATGCTGTCTGTGAAAAATGAAGAGAAGGGAAGGGTGCTCAGGATTACACAGGTTATTGCAGGACAAAGAAATAAAATGGCTTCTTTTGAGGGATCGTTACCACAAAATGTGGAGTGCCAGGCAATTGCTCTATTTGGGAAATCGAACTCACTCTGGTTTTAATCCCTGTTGTACATCCTTTTTCCCTCACCCTCCCCACTTTAGTTCTGTGGCAATAACGAATTAAAGGAATGCAAGGTAAAGGCATCCTTGAATCTGTCAGGATTGCCAAGTAATGCTAATAGCACTTTCTCACATACCTGCTTCTGAACACAAATGTCATTCAATTATTATGATGTTGCAAATAAAAGTCCCCCACGCAAATTCAATATGTATGTAATTATTAGAGGTGAAATGACAATGAGGCACACACACAATAAGCAAGTGGTGTATTTTGGATTTGTTATTGGATTTATTATTGTTTATCTTGCGTGTCTCAGACAGCATGACCTGAATCAGGAGCAGAGAACCAGCTCTTTGTACAGAAAGCTTCCTCTTAAACAATAAAGCATTAAAAAAAACATTTGTTTCTAAAATATGACTGGGAGTGTAGTTTCAAAACATACTCTTCATCTTAGATAAGGAACACAAAGGAGACATGATTTTTGATAGGCAGATACACATCTCCAAAAGAAAGCATTGCATACTGTACCATTTGCATACATAACATGTCAAAAGGCCTTCAGGGAAAACCCAGGTTAGGCAGGGAAGAAAACCCAACCTGCAACCAGTTTAAATGTGATGGCCAAGTAAGCTAAGAAGATCTGAAGGCCTTGGCTTCAGTAGCTCTGGACATCTAGTCTTCCTACCAGATGATTATCAGGGTTTTCAGTTTTTAAGTATCTTGTAGCATTGCATTTTTCAACTTTAACCAGCCAGTCTTGCATTTTGGGATGAGGAGCACAATGCTGGTAAAGCATCCTGCCTTGCTGTGCAGCCTGGGCACATTTGTAATGTTCTCCCATTTTCCCAACCTGTAAAGAGTCCATCTTTGGATACTGTGCACTGCTCACCATGCAAGCAGCTCATTATCCCAGGCATTTCAAGACTAATTTGCAGGACATTTGGTTGATTTGCATAAGCCATCCAGTCTCCATAAAATAATATGCCAAAATCGGGATTTATGTGAAAACAAGAATACTGGGGACATGCACAGGACATTTTTAAGAAGCTATCATTAGCACCAATCTCTAAATGAATACTTCTGATAAAAAGTCACAGTAGGTGGAGAGGCAGGATTCTGTATGTGAAGCTCCCATATAATTTGCTGCTTTAAATCTTGCTCATCATTTCGTTCAGTAAGATGGGGTTTGATCCTTAGAACAGCCTTGCAGCATGAATACTTGGCACGGTTGGCTTTGTCTGAAAAGGAAACAAAATCCCTCAAACTGAATCCAAATCGAGGGCTGCACGTTCAGCTACCACTGTGAGGAGCCTCACACATCCGCTGCTCTGATTATTACCTTGACACCAGAAACAGGAGGGCCTGTAGTCCTTGAAACAGCTGACATCTGAAGCACTGATTCTTCCTGTGCTTTGAGTTAGTTGGTCCTTGATCTCTGTGCCTGGCATGCAAGCCTGGCTTTCCCTGAAACCTGACCTCATGGTCCCTTCTTCTGCAGCTCTGTTTGTCTTCTGCCATTCAAAAATGTGCAGCTTCTGTCCTCGGGACTCTGAATTAGAGCTGCTTGGGTCACAGGAGCAAACAGGAGAATTGTCATGTTTGGATCTAATGCCTGCTCTTGATTTAGGTATCCTTGAGGTTTTTTGTTGTTTTGAGATTTATTTATTTTTTTTGATGGGTGGTTTTTTTTTGTTGGTTTTTTTTTTTTTTTAATAATGATTACAAAATAAGAACATTTCACGATATTTTTTAAGCAAACCTTTGCCCTGCAAGGTGACACTGCCTTTCCCTGATCTCCAATGCATGACTGCTTCACCTGCAGGTACAGATGCTCCCTTCCTTGCAAAGCCAGCCTGGGATTTGAAAGCCAAGTCAGTTTCTTTCTTCTCTCCCTAATATGTCTTCAGCCATTATGAGGCTTCTGAAGAGCACATTAAGTCCTTATTTACCCCTGTGGAATCTAATTAACTTCCAGAATAACTGTGCAGGTGTAACCAAGATCTTGGTTGGAAGGCAGCTTTGCTCCACTTACTATAATTGAAGGAACTGTTTGGCCAGCTTTAGTAGTAATGCTGTTTAAAAAGGAAATCACTTAGTTGGACTTTCGGACTGAATTTTTAGGAATGCCAGATAGAATTGCACAAGTGAATGCATATATATTTGCTTACTTGTAAAAAGAAGCTAACTTGAGCTGGAAATCACATGTACAATAAACATGTAATCCTGATGCCATTGCTACAAATTCATTTCCCAGGGCAGAGCTACTGTTTCAAGAGGCCATTTCAGTGCTTTCTTTTTTTGAAGGGTTTGAACAGTGTTGGTTGATCACTTTGGTGAATCATATGTAGTTCCACTTCAGTGAAATATGCTGGGTACTTAATAGCTTGTTCAGCTTGAACCAGAAACAAATAGAGGGAAATAATGTATTGTAGCAAGAGAAGTGCTATAGATAAAGTGATTTTTTTTTTCTGTGCTAGATTCTGTTACTCTTGTATCTGTTACTCTAGGCTTTGAGATTAGTATTTTCAGTTTTAGGAATCTGTTGGGTTTTTTGTAATCAAACTGTATTAAAGGTTACATGGAACTGACAGCATTATCTTGAACAGAAGGAATATGTTCGGTAGAAACAATACATGCAGTTTTTTTGTTTACTCTTTTCCAACTTGAACCACTTTTTACTATTCTAAGATGTTAGAAGCACATTTTTTTCCTCTGGGAATTTACAGTTTTTCTTAGTGTTTTGATTGATTGTGAATAATTTGGTAGAAATCCCCTTACACATGTGTCTGTGATGTACAGCATCTAGCTTGGATTTGGTTTTTGACTGATCCCTAGTAGCTGAAGTTACTGTATACAGCAACAACAACAAACAAAACAAAAACATTTGTAATGCTGTCAAGACAGGAAAAATCTCTCTTCCGCAACTTGACTCAAATTTGTCATGTGTATAGCTCCATGAAGTTCAATAGATGTAAATACAGATTAATTATTTAAAAAGTAATAGGAAGGCATGAGCTTCCAAACATGTAGTGTTTAATTATTTAAAACCTGTAATGGAATTTCAACCCTTGAGCATACATCTGATCTTTCATTGTGCTTGGGCAAGTGCCTGAGGTTAACTGGCATGTCCCCACATCCCAGGCATCTCCCCTCCGATATCATGGGGTCACACACTTATCTCTGTCTTCCTTTCCCCCATTACTGTATTGGGCCCTGCAGCAAGTCATTCCCTGTAACATTTCATATAACAAGATGCATGTGAGTGTGCCAGTGTGTGCACGTCTGTAACTAGCCACAGAGGACCAAATCCTAAAGTCAGGGCTTAGGCAAAGCCCCTCATGTTTCTTGATCCCACAGAGTGGAAAGAGCCCCATAGTAATGTTGCACTTTGGTCACTTGCTGGTAGTGGTTCAAGGCACACACTGGGTGTGACTGATTGAACTGGATGTTGTACACATGTTGGACAACTTGTTTCCCATTGCAAAAAACTCATGCTCTAAGCAGGCTGATAGTGAAAATGGAAGCTTTCTCCCCAATTTAAAAGGAGGATCAAAGATAGAGACTGAAAATAAAGAACATACAGGCCTCACAGCTTTAGAGAACTGGGGGCCTGCAGGAAAAATTATGAGGGATGTCTCACAAAGGAATGTAATAATACAACAAGGGTTAATGAGAGATTTAAATTAGGCATTAGAAGAAAATCCTTCACTATGAGGGTGGTGAGACACTGGCACAGATTGCCCAGGGGACTTGTGGAGGCCCTCACTGGAAGTATTCAGGGTCAGGTTGGATCAGGCTTTGAACAAGCTGGTCTAGAGGGAAGTGTCCCTGCCCATGGCAGGCGGGTTAGAACTACATGATCTTTAAGGTCCCTTCCAACCCAAATAATTCTGTGATTCTATGAGCTTACCCTCCCTTCACTCCCTCTGCAATGGATGGAGAGAGAGTTCTGCTGGACCAGTTCATTCCCTTAGTTAGGTGTCTGCTGTGATCAACCCTCCCCTGAGATGTCTGCCTCTGTCCACAGACCTGTGCTGGGTAAACGAAGTGAATAAATTGGGCCTTCTGCATCATTTCACACCTATCCTACCCCTCCTCCAAAGTTACTTGGGAATTTCATGCTCGTGGGGAATGACTAATACCAACCTGGCAAGACCCATCTTAGGACCCTAGCCTTCCTTCTTTTACTGCTGTAAATCAGAGGATAAGAAGCATTTGACCTGGGGTGAATGTTAAAATAAATCTAAAGAAAAACCCTTAAAAGAAATGCAAACACAAGAAATGCATTAAACAAATACACAGTTGGGAGTCTTTGTATGTGATGGCTACTGGTCTTCGTTTGCCAGCTAGATCTCAGCTGGTTTGATGAAGAATATTTCCAGTGTTGTTCTACATGTCCCATGAAATTGTTGTCAGAAGGAGTTTTGTGGAAAGACCTAAGGAAGGAAAAGTGCTGCAGAAAACAAGACAATTAGTCCTCTTTGGGGAGTCTAAAGAGCATAGTGCTCTTGAGAGCCTTGCTTGTAATACACTTGCAGGGTGATGGTTTAAATATGTTGATTTCTTTTGTCCTGGTGTGCAGCTTCCACATAGCTGCTTCGTCACACGTCATGCAATGAGAAAATCATCTGCCTGATGGAAGTGTTTGCCATGATGCATTTGCATAATAAAATCTATGCAGTCACAGCACACATCATACATACAGGCTAGGAAAGAGTGCAGTAACACAATGCATTACTAAAGGATCCCCTGTAATTCTGTTCTTTACTGAATAGCATGTCTGATGCCTTCTACTGTAATGTAACCTTCTCGGTGAGAAATTAATATTTTGTGCCTAATTGTACTCTCAGTTACATGGTTCAAATTGAAAAAACAACACTGTTTTGTATTACTTCAGTGGAGCCATTCCAGATTTATCCCAGGGTTGCTAAGAACAGATTTGATTTATTTAAATATTCATGTGTCAGGTATGCTCCCGTGCTAAACACTTTCTAAACTGAGGATAAGTAAGACGTATTCCCTCCTTTCATTTAAGTAGAAAAGACCTAGTGGGACTTTTCCACATCCATACCCTACTTAGAAAGAGGCTTTGGTTTAAATCACCAAAGAAGAAGGTGCATTTTCTGTTCAGAAGGTGTATTTTCTGTTCCTCAAGAACCCGCAAACGTTTTGGGCCTGACAAAAGCATGATAGAGGAGCTGCCCCTCCCCAGCTCAGGCATCTGTCACAAGCTGGTTGCTGCCTGCAGCCCTCACAGCCGGCGGGTGCTGTCGGAGGAAACCCAGCTTCGTGGCAGGAATGTTCTTAGTAAAACAAGAGGGGCATTAGCAGAAGATGACGAGAAGTTTTCACACACATTAGTTCACCAAATGTTTGGCTCTAGGCTGCAGTTTCAGACCTTTATAACTCCTCATCTATTATTTTTAAGGCTAAAATCCTGGAAAATAGTGGTTTAAGATATCTAGGGACCATAATAGTAATGGTAAATCCTACTCACTAGAGGCAGAATAATTTTTTTTCTTTTTTTTTTTTTCTTTTTTTTTTTTTTTTTTTTTTCTTTTTTTTTGTTTATTTGTGGGGTTTTGTTTGTTTTTCGGGTTGTTTTGTTTCTTTCTTTCTTTCTTTCTTTCTTCTCTTCTGTTTTTCCCTTTCTCCTCTCCTCTAGATGCATTCCTCATCTCTTTTCAGTCTTACCTGATATTTCAATCTTACCTGCTCCATGTGGGCATGCCCACGAGTGAGCCTAACAGTTGCTCAGAATAAGCCTCTCTCCACCAGTGGGTTTGTGCTAGTAGAAGGGGGAAAGGGAGCTGGGTCTGTACCAAAGGGCTCTGGATTTCAGCCAGGACCATTGCCTCGCAGCAAGAGAAAGCAGGAGTCGTAGAATGCTTCCTCTGTGCGTGGCCAAGCAATTTCCCTCGCTTGGCTTCGTCTTCTCCAGCCCCCAGCTCCAGAGGAAATGGGAAAATGAATTCCACTCTCCATGCTCAATCTGCAGGAGATGTGACACGTCTCGGTCCTGGGCTGAAACTGATGTGACACACTTTTCCTTGATCCAGGCGTATTTTGGATCTGGCCCAGGGTTGTTTAATCAAATGTGGTTTCCAGAGAGAGGGCTGCTCTTCAAACAACGTATTCTGGGATGTGGGGTGGTGTGTACCATTGCCAGCAGCGAGACCAGCAATTCTCAAAGTGTGAATCACACGCATTCAAATCTGGAATAGTTTTGACTCCCTTCAAAGCTCTACAGACTAAAACCCGCTAAAACACTTCTCGTGGAAAGTTTTGAATTTTTAAAATCCTTTTCTACTAACAGTCATGTCAGTCTGTCCTTAGCATTATTTTTCCAAGTAAGCAGCTGATGTGCTCCCTCAAGGATTTTATATGTTTGGGAAAGGTGGGAAAACGTGTGCGGGATCTGTCTCTGGTAGAGTGTAAGGCTCAGCCAATACTGCTGCAGGTAGGCACATAGAGCACAGAGTGTAATAAGTCCTGGCTTCTAAATATTATTGCTTGATAAAGGTTAACATGCAATGATAAACACTGAAGTTTTCAGACTTATGCAGATAGGTGGAAAAAAAAAAATTACATATTTATTCCCTAGAACCCAAGACTTCTATTCTATAAGCCTTTTACAAGCATAAATCAGAAGAAACAATACACAAATCTGTGAGTTACACTACTGTAAAGTGGCACAGGTGAGAGGAAGAATTTGACTTAGAAACCTTTATTACAGGTAAATACAGATTTCTCAAGGTTTCAGATTGCATTCCTACTTGCTGTTCTACAGACTAATGATATTTCAAATCTGGATTACAGTAATATTTGCTAGACTCAGTAGTATTACATTTAAGTCTAAGTGACTTAATGGCTGTTTGGTGGTGATTTTGGTCCAGGTGAAGCAGTATTGGCCTCCAGCAATGCCTTAGGCTAAAAGCATCATGTGTGAACAAAAAACATTACCTGCCCCTCAAACCTCCTCATTATTACATTTATAGTCCTGTCAACCAACTTATGAGCCACTGGGATCATAACAAGAATATTAAAAAGAAAATATATTGGAGAAAAAAATACATGTAAGATATTACCAGACATAAATTCTGGACAAATGAGCCACATGGGTTATTTTCCATCTCACAATGTTACTTTGCTATATGATCAGAATAAACTTTTTGTTCAGAAAAAAGAGTGAATTTATTTGTCCAGATACTGAATTAAAAAGTGAGTTAATTAGAGAATATAAATCTACATCAGCCTTCTGAAGTCATATGCAGACTGTTTAACATGAGATTGTTAAAGTTGAAGATTTCTCATTTTGGAGAGATTTTGGTCACTCAGTGAGATACTATTTGAGGCTAATAAAGTGCCCCTTTCTACCTTTACCTTTAATTTTTTCTGCACTCAGCAGCACCTATATTTCTCGAAAGAATTTGATAGAAATATTTACAGTGTTAATTGCTCTCAAATTTCCCTTTCTTTTCCTGATCACCAGGGGCTGGGTACAGGGAATGGGGCAGAGCCTGGCACGTCCAGCCTCTCTTTCCTCAGTGCACTGCTTTGACAGCTGCTCTGCAGAAGAAACTTCCTGTGGCAGATGTTTGGTCCTGTTCTCGCCAGGAGTGGGGGCTTTGCAGCCCCTCTGTAGGGCTGAGGAGCTCCTGGCATGGCAGCTGTGCTGGCCATGTTGCCTGTCCCCTCAAGAGGAGCAGGCAGTAGATGCCAGCCTGGGCACTGGTCGGACCCCATGTCTTGGGCATCCCAAGGGTAGAGAAGCTGCTCTTCTGCCTCTTGAGCATGTGGAAATGCAAACTGTGCTGAAGGTTTTTTAAGGACGTGGAGGTAAATGTCCTCTTGATGAAAGAAATTCTCTTCACTCTGTCAGGGGGAGGAAAGGGGAATCTCCCAGCGTGACCTTTCCCTACTGCCCCAGAGATGGCAAGCCCTGGACACTGTGGGAAAGTAGTTCTAAGCCCCAGAAATGTTTTTCCATCTGCTAGATTCCATTTCTTTCTTTTGCCTTCCTCAAAGCTGATAGTTCTTGTCCTGTTCTCAAGGTGTTTACGATGCTTTTCATTGCCAATACTTTGCACAGCCTTAGTGCCAGCAGTTTGAGGAGGTACAGCTTAAGGATCAAAAAGCAAAACCTTCTGTTGTGGAAAAGCACATGCTGTTTCACCTAGACTCCCAGATTCACCTACTTGATGTAGTTCTCGCTTCTGGCTGCTCAGTTTTTCCACGGATTGTGTCAGGACTAGAGGACTTTGAGAATGCACATCATGGGAAGTCTTGGCCTGGAAATCAGATGTCAGAGATAAAGATGACCAGTGCCCACATAACATGAATCAAACTGCTTGCCTGACCATCAAATATATGTGTGTGCTGGTCTGCCAAGGTGGCTTTTCCCACCATGAAGGCCATGAGGAGCATGGTGGAGACTCTCAGCAGACCCACAGATCCCTGCACTGAATTAGAGTCACCAAGGAGGCTACAGACACACTTGAATGGTCTCCTCTCAGACCAGGTCAATTCTGGAAGAGGAGCTACCTCTTGACCCCTTTGTGTGGGCATACCACCATGCAAACGTTGGGCTGCTGCTCGCAGATCTGTGGCAGCCATCTGATGTGCTGGAGGCTTGATGGGAACTTCAGAGCTGAGTTTGGGTACTCGATGGCTTCAAGTGGTGTTTGCCCTGCCCCACAACCACTTGCATGACATGCTCAAAGTTCTGCTCAAAGACCAATGGATTTGTAGTTTTACCTGGTATTACCCTTGCATTACCCCTGGAAAGGGTGTTCAGGCTTAGGTGTTCTTTAGGCATTTCTGAAATGTGTGTCTGGGTGAGACAGATCATCTGACCTGATGAGGGTGTTTAGCTCCCCTCCTCCCTCTCTCTTGTTCTTGCCTTTCTTCTATCTTCTGCATCATATTAATTTTACTTAGGTCTTCTGCCACTGCTGGAGTGGTGGTCTTAGCTGGTACTGAAACAGCGGTGTGGAAGTGCCCTGTAATCAGCTTTTGTATGGTACAAGTGTAAAAACCCCCAATTAAAGATTTTAAAGCTTAAATGCTATTATTGCCCCATTCAGTGTTATTTCAGCCAGAAGGGTTTCTAGGGAGAAGAACTTCCCTCTTGGCAAGCCCCACCTCACGCTACATTCATTTTCCCTGAAGTTTTGCCCATCATATTGTTATCTTCGCCAGTGGTTTCAGATGCAGAGTTCCTTCTGTGGTTTCAAAGCCTCAGACTGAAGTTGAAAACATGAAGCTCAGCTGTTTATATACAAAATCAAATATGTAGCTAGTCTGATGAAACAAGATCCAGCCTGGATTTCCACTGGGCATTAGCATAACTTATATTCGTTGCTTTTGGCTGGGAATATTTAAAAGCCCCCAACACAAAGGAGCACAAGGGCTTTGAAAAGGCTGTGTTTTAAATACCACAGATGACAACTGCAATGATTCAAAAAATTAAATCAATTTGTCATTTGCCATTAATTACCAAATATCTCAATTTTCCCCTAATGCTTCATGTAGCTTAGACTTGTGCATAATTAGGATGAAAAATGGAGACAGAGTGGGTCGGGCATTTAAATGACATAAAGTCAGTATTTTCTTGTCAGAAAACTATAGTAAAGCATTTTCAGGAGTACAAGAAGTTGAGGAGGGCTATGTCAGGGAAAGAAAAAACAAGCAAGCAGGCAAGCTTTGCTTCCTTTTAAATAGAAAGAAACTTGTCACAGGACAGTTTTAGGTTGTAGGCAACTGCAGTGTTCTGTTTTGTCAACTGTTTTTGCACAAAGCTCCAAATATTGTAAAAATCTGTTTTCCTTCACACCTAGCATCACTACAAGCTATATTGTAACCACATTCACAGTGTGTTAGAGCCTGCCTCGGGGTTCCTTCGCAGCAGGTTTCAGCTGGAATGATTTAATTTTTTATGTTTTATAATAATCACTCCATTCAAATGGAACAATCATTATAAAAAATGATCACAAGTCATCTTGGGTAGAAAAATCCCGCCACAACAAGCATTCTGCATGTCTTTCAATAAGCACATCAAAATTGGTGATGGAGGCTGGATAACTGCTTAGAGCCACACTTTAGATTGTGCCTGTGTCTTGAGATAGAATTATAGAATCAATTTTCTGTTCAGGGTAGATGCATTTTTTGAGAAGACTGCAGCACCACATTCTGTGAGGACAAAGTTGATAAGACACTTTGGTTTTGTTTGTTGCCAGCCCTGGTATGTGGGTTTCCATAGCAATCAAGGTCTTAAAGCAGTTTTGAGCTAGCCCAGCGCTAGGGCTAGAAGGAGCCAAATCTAAACTGGCCAACAGTCTTTTTCCATACCATAAACATCACTCCCACTATAAACTGGGAATTTCGCTGTGAATGGGGCTCTTACTCAGGGGCTGCTGTCCCTGGAGGATCTTGTCTGTCATTCTGAGGCCTGGTCTCCTGTGTGTTGTGACTGTCGTGCTGTGACTGGAGCTGTGCTGCTCGCTGTGTTTGACATCATGGTGTCCACTGCTGGGAGCACGCAGCTTGCAGCCCGTGTTAGGGGCTGAATGGAACTTTGTATTTCTCTGTAGTATTGGGATTAATAGCACTTCTTCATTATTAAATCTGTTTTCATTTCAACCCATGGGTCTACTCCCTTTTTTCTGATTCTCTGTCTGGGGTGGGGAGGGGTCACCAGATGATAGAACAGTTGCCTAAACATAGACAGACGGCTGGTTACTGGTATTGTTTGACATTTGGTAGTGAAAGAGCATCTATTCCCAGTTGTGACAGCTGAGGCAAGGACTTGATCAGAGTCATTCTGAAAGTAGATGCAGTGAATTACCCTTTCCCTTTGGGGACAGTCTGCATCCCTGCCAGGGACCCCTGGTCCAAAGCTAGCATGCAGTGGTGCTGGACACACAGTGTACCCTGCTCAGGCTACAGCCATGCCTGGGGCTAACCGGTCCCTCCCTCTTGGTGCAGGGTGCTGGCAGCTGAATACCTCTGTGGTAAAAAAAGCACAGCAGCATTAGGATAAACAAAAAAGAAAACCTTTAAATTTTCAATTTCAATCCCATGAGGCTGATTATCACTAACCTCTCAAAGGAGTTTTTCATTTGCCATCATCTCTGGATGGAACGTATTCCCTTCCTCTTCCTCACTCTGACCCCATGCATCTGAGCAGAGCATGGCTGTGTCCTTCTGCAGATCTCACCTTCCCAGTCAGCACAGCAGGGTGCCTGCTTTGCACTTGTTCATATTCATCCTCTTTCTGAGTCAAGAAATGCTACAAGGGAAGTCCAATGCCTTGGAACAATCTTTATGTCAAACCACCATGTGTTTGTGTCCCAACAGCTGCGCAGTGCCTTCCCAGCCTGAGAGGGGCTTTGCCTCTCCAGGGGCAGCTCCATGGGGCACACTTAGGGGGTGAGCAGGGTAAGAGGGTGAAGAGTGTGTACAGACAGCCAAGTTGAAATTTGCAGGAGAGGTCAGTCCAACCCAGAATCCCACTAGAGCCATGGCTTCTCTGTGCTCACAAGCAGTGAATACCTTAGCATTTGAGGTACAGCTCTTGCCCCCCAGTTTCTCCATGCTTGGTCATGCAGCAGGCTGCAGAGATGGGGCTGGTGGGGAGGAGGAGGATTATTTAGCACTGTGGGCAGGATCTACAAGGATATTTCTTTAGATGTTACCAATACTTTTTAGGTGACCTTCTCCAAAGAGGAGCCTTGGTGGTGCATAAATGGAGGAAAGCAGGGAGGTTGCAGGCAGACACATTGCCCAGCAAGATGAGGGTGCTGGTAGAGAGAGCTGAGAGAAGTTCCACACTTCTTTTCCTTTTGAACATAGGCACATAGTCCTTCAGGACACACAGATCTGGGTTTCTTTCCTACTGATACACTGAATTTTCCCCTGGTGTCCTGCTGGGAGTGCTTCACAGCCTTGTGCAGGGGACGAGGTGGCAAGGTGATTTGGTGTCCATGCTGCAGTGGCTGCCGGGTGATCTGCAAAGGGTCTGGCAGAGCTGTCTGTAAGAGCACTTGCTGTGACTCATTTGGCTGTTTACTAGAAACCTCTGTATGTGCGTTTCAAGCCACTTCCTAACTTTTGGATTGCTGCTGCATCCAATGTTTGGCAGGCTTAGAAAAACTTGAACCCTTGCTGAAAAATATATGGCTGGTTGTGTTGGGTTCTCACTTGGCTGCAAGGCAGGAGCATGTGCAGGGATGGGGGAGATCTCCTTGCTTTGCAGTTATTGGGATGGTGAGAGCCTCTGTCTCCACACTTCATGTTTCCAGAGTGGGTGGCAGAGATGGAAACTGCAGGGCAGGGCCTGGGACACAGTCTGGGCTTAAAGGAAAGGCAGCCAAGGCCAGAATGGGCTATAGGAAATGTGCAGTCGTATTCGTGAGGCCAGTGCATATGCCTGAGCATGTATGGGGAGACAGCAGTTAGATATCACAGTGGGAACAGGGAATAGAAACTACCCATCGAAGTAGAATATGTAGATTTTATGCTAGGAAGCAAGGCTTTGGTAATCTTCAATACTGTGTTTCTACATCCTTGATAAGACTCTGGTCCTCTGGATGCAATGCAGCCCTCCCTTGGGCATGGTGTTCCACAGTGGCATTTTCCTGAGCAAGGAGAGGAGCTTCATTAATCACCCTCTGGTTCTGGAGATGCTGAAAAGGGACTGTCTTTGTCCTAATGACCCCTTTCTGTCCTCTTGCTAGGCTTTCCCAGGGAGCTGATAGTAGTCCAGAATGAAGAATGTGACAGGCTCTCCTTCATCTCAGCAGTGGTGTTTGCACATTACTCATTCCTGGTTTCTCTCAAGATGTAAATACCTCCATAAATACATTTTAGCAAATGTACTTCTTAATGAAGTAGTGTCTGATGCTAGATTATTATTCAGAGTTTAGTGCTGTACTGCACTAATGAGTGAACTTCGTGCCTTCATTTGACAGCCAATTACTGTATTAATTACCCGGGGCTTAAAGCCTGAGTGTGGACCTTTTAAGCTCAGCAGGATGCCCGTGTTGTGTCCACAGGGCAACCTCGTGCCTTCCTCTGGACTCTGCTTAGGATGTTTCTTTCAAAATAAAGATAGGCATGCGTACAGGAGTGGCTTCCCCCCCTCTTTGTATTAGCAAAATCCCAGTGTTACAGGATCCCTCCATCCTGGCTTCCTTGGTGTTCCTGTATCGGGTGTGAGTAGTGTTTCTGCTGATGCTGTGCCTTCTGAGTCTTCTCCCAGTGTAGATTGCCGCGAGTTCCACAGGAAAGTGGATGAATGATATCAAGTCATTGAGCTTATAAGTAACTCCCTGGCAACCTGCCACTAAAATATAAATACATTAAATGTACTGGAGGAAATGTTCATTCTGTTGTTTAGCATTGGACATGCCCCAGTTAGGTAAATTTAATCTTCCTGAGGGTTGTTGTGTTACAGCTGAATGAGATAGCCGGTTATCTTATTACTGATCTTCCTGTCATTCAGGGTTTGTGTTCTGGCTTTGGTGGTGTGAAGAGTGCTTGCCCAAGAGTGGTGTTAGGAGTATTTTCCAAGGGACATGATGGTGTTTAGGGAATCTCTTAGTGCCTTGCAAGGTCTGACCTTTTATCTCAGAAACGCTCATGCTCCTTAGCAGTCACATCGCTACTGGTCCCACCTACTTTTGGGTAGAAATGCACAAAATTATTGCTTTGCCCGTGTTTTTTAGGAAATGTCTGAAACTCAGATCATGGCATTTATTTTCTTCCTGTGTATTTCTGCCATAGTTCCTTCCAAAATCCCTGGTCATGCCTCTTCTCCTGTTGCAGCCAGGAGCAAGGCTCCTGCTGACTCCAGGGTGAGGGGAGGCCAGCTCTAAGCATCAGACCCAAAGTTGTTGGATTGCATTAGAGGCATCTCTTCATTGTTTTCTGTGGGTGCTGGGCCAGGCCCTCCAAACATGATCCTGCCCTGTTAAGTCTCATGACAAATCCCACTGAAACCTGGGGACAAGCCCCACCAAAGCCAATGAGCAGCACTGACAAGCACTTGGCAGTAATTTAGCTTTTCTCTTGGTTGTAAGGTGGAGAGAAAGGGTGAGGCAGGAGAGGAGAACCAGAAAGTACACACGAACAGAGATTTTGAGCTGGCTGTGAAGAATGACAATGGTCTGCATGAAGTGCAAGAGCTTAAAAAAATAAGACATTGGCTGTGTCTTTTGCAGATAAGAAAATGTTATTTTATTGAAACGAAAGATATATATGTTTCACCTATCACATCTGAACTAATCAGTGTAGGCTTTTAGAAGAAGTCTGTAATTACTCTGAGCATGTCATTAGTTAGATGTAAAATGAATGATATTGCTCCATTTTATTACCTCTAGTGATATAGCCATTTGTATCATAAATTCATTGACCTCATCTTAAATGATCAATCCTGTAAGACAGACTTGATTCATTAATTCTTAAGTGACATTT
Source organism: Florisuga fusca (assembly GCA_038090715.1). Taxonomy (NCBI): domain Eukaryota; kingdom Metazoa; phylum Chordata; class Aves; order Apodiformes; family Trochilidae; genus Florisuga; species Florisuga fusca. The sequence goes on along the minus strand of JAAWXA010000001.1, from coordinate 54,961,544 downwards.
TTTCTCCTCCAGTAATTTCCTCTTCATCACAGAGACTGGTTTTCTGCTGTTTAGTATGGTAGTGTAAGGAGTTGTACCACCTGTGTATGACATGCACATTTTATACTTGTGTCTTAAATAAGCAGCACACACTGATTGCATAGATAGATAGATTATAGTGAAATATATGGATGCAGTAGACTGACATTTCTCACTGATCTTAACTTTGTTTGAGATTTTGCATAAAATCAGTGGGAAAATTATTAGATATTTGGTCCATCTGGGATGCTCAGAGGAACTGAATTGCTGCCTTTCATTTCTGTGGCTTTAATTAATTTTATCTAGTGGTAAAATATACAGAACTGTCTGTGATCAATATGTGAGTGAGGCAGGCAGACTTCAGAGTTTCTTGTACTGCAGTGAATAATTGAAAACAGGAGAAATCAGTAGAGAATTTCTGAGCAGGATTTACTAAATATTTTACTGAAGAAGAGAAAATATTTGTTTAGGTAGAAGTAAAATAGGAGCACAGTTGAGATTAAAAAAATCAATACAGTGATAAAACACTAAAATATTTCAGTGAATTTTTCAACCAATAAGTAATTAAATTAAATTATTATAAAATTTGAGGCATGTATTTTTCTTCCTGTCTGTTTAACCAGAGTCTCTGAGGGGGCTCTTCCTAGAAAGATAAGGAGGCTGGGTTTACTTTCTCGCATTTCTCAGGTGCTTCTCTGGTGGCAGGGTTACAGGCTGGTTAGCTTGCTTTGCCCTCAGGGAAGGCCAGTTCTTAGCTGCACTATCCCAGGACTAAATCAGGGAAGCATCTGTGTCTGGAGTCCTGCCCCATCCCTTAGAGTTACCACCTCCTTGTCTTTACCCTACAAGCAGACACAGTTTTTGTGGGTGATGACTGGGAGGAGCTTTATCCTTCCCCTAGCCTTCCTTGGGATCCAGCTGGGAGCTCCTGATACCTCTTAGTGCAGCTCTTGAAGCAGCTGTGGAGACCTCCTGCCACTTCACACAGCCCTTGGGGCAAGAGCATACCCTGCAAGTGGCAGAAGGAGCACAGTGGTTTACATCCTGATTACATGCTTGCAAAAATACAGCATTTTGTGGCTACAGCAGTGAGCTCAATCAAAAATGACTTTATAAGTTAAATTCAGCAGCTTTCCTGGGTTAAACAGTACTTTATTAGTTTGTGGTGTAGGCTCACAAATTCCTGTTTTGTCCCCTTGGAAAATAGCAGCAAATCAAAAAGTTTCAGGAGGTTAGTTATAAGGTGTTTCCATGAAATCATCCTCTGTTGACTTGCCAGATGGGTGGCAAAACCCATGCCCGTGCCAAATACCCGGCATGGTCCAGTGCCCACTGCTGCGTGTTTGCAGTATTTGCCACGAGGTGTTGCCCAGCTCTGGTACTGTCTGCCGTGGCTGCTGAGCCTTCCTGCAGGGAGCAGAGGGAGAGACAATACCTGGTAAAACCCGGGGGGCCCTTGGGAGTGGGGGTGCCCCCCTTTTGCCTTCCTCCATGCACTCTGGCTTCCCATCTGCCCTACGCTTTGGGGGGATGCATGTGCCGTGGCAGCAGAGGTGTTTCTCTCGATTATTCCCTGCATTTGACAGACTCTTATTTCACATTTTTTAGGGTGCTATATCATCAGCGTGTGTTCAGTGCAGGGCTGGCCCTGTTTGCAGCACACTGGGAAATTTTCTGCCTTGCATGGGACATTGTGCTGGAAGCATGCCTGTCCTTGTGCTGCACATGTCAAGCAGCACCAGCACCCTCTGCTTTATCTCATGTGGAGCTGTGTTGGCCCTGCCCAGGCTAAAATTCTGTGCCCTGCATTCCCAGACTTAAGGGGTGACTTAATAGTTGCTTCTTCTTAAGTAATTGTTTATTTTGATCTGCCTGCTGGGATAAAAGCATTGTCATAGATAGAGGGTGTGTATGTGTGAGTGTTTGAATGGGATGGTGAGGCAGGAGAGGGAATGAAATAGCAACCTGACTGATAACCAAAGGGTGGTAGGGCTAAAATAAACAGGCTAATATCCATAGCATATATGGGGTGCCAGTATGTGTGTATATGTATATATATATATACATATATATATATATAAAAAAGATATATTACTGAAAACTCAAAAACAGTCACCACTGTTTATATTAAAGAAAGCTGAGAGTTAAATGAGATGGATAATCAGATGCCCAACATATGTTGTTTGGAATTGTTTATATGGCCAATAGTTATTAAAATTAATTATCGTTGTAATGCAGTCTTTTCACAATTGTATCCTTTTTTTTTTTTCTCTTTCCTTTTATTTTTTATTTTTTAACAAAAGATATAGTCATTTATAAAGAAGTTAATGTGGGTTATTTGGAAAAAGCAGAACGGTACCAGTGTATATCCTGACATGGTCATAGGCTCAACATGCTGATAGAAAGCACCAAAAATCTCTGTGAGCTGAGTATTTTGAGAGCTAATGAAAATGACAAAAATGTTTTTTTTTCCATGTGTGTAAAATTCTGTCAAAAAAGTAAGGCACTGAAAAACCTGACATCTGTTTATCTGTTTATAGCAATGGCAAGATTACTCATATTAATTCTTGTTTAAAATGCCATATGAAGGAAAGGCATTTGTGCAAACAAGAGTCATATTTGAATTGTAGATCATGTCTTCACCATCTGTGAGAGCTGTTGGTGTTGCAAAATTAATGTGTTAATGAAATCACAATAATTTCTCTGAAGTAATGGATTCTGAAGCCTAGAATGACTATTTTTTGAACTTTGGTGTCTAGTGGTTTACAACTGGGAAAACCTTTCACAGCTTAATTAGTTCTGCAGCCTTACTTTAAAAAAAATTGGCTATGCCTTCACCACACCAAGAGTAACACAGAAATGTATTAAATGAAAAGCAGAGAAACAAAGCAAAAATGAGCCTGCAACACAAACTTTTTGCCATAGTATTTGAAAAGTTGATAAATAGGCCCTTGCTTGCCAAGAGGTTTAACTGAAAGTGACTCGTACACAAGAGTGGGCAAATAGCTCAGAAAATAATTCCAGCTTGCTGGAACATCACAAATTGTGACTATTCTAACCTCACACAAATGTCCTGACTATTTCCAAGTTTCCCCTTGGAATGAAGAGCAAAGGATGAATGATGCTTTTTGTTTCGTGATGCCATTTTAAAATACCACACCCTTTCCAACTTAGTATTTGATACACTTAATAGCATACTAAATGTTACAGTGTGCTGCAGTTTAGCAGAAATGATTTCCATTCATTTCCAGCAACTTTCTGAGTCCTTTTTGAGTTATCATATTTCTTGTGTAGCGTGGCATCCCAGGCAAGTACAGGTGTGCTTAAATTACCACTCATAGAATCATAGAATCTCAGGAATAATCACAGTCATGATCATATGGCTCATACTTTTTTATATACTTACATATGTGTGTTATAATGGTTTGTGCTAGCTGAGGAGTCTTCTCTGGCCTGGGTTTAAGATATAAAATCTACTGTCTAAGGTAGAATTGAGATCATGGGAGCCAGAAAGGGGAGTAGCATTAAATTCATCAATTCTGTGGAGAAAAAAATAGCAGTTTTCACAAACTTAACAAATTTTTTCTGCTAGAAAAATAATGTGAGTATTTAGAAAGCAACTGAAAAATGACTTTTTAAATAACACTATGAAGAGAAGATTGCTTTTCTTACCTGATTTGATTTTATTACTGTGTTGTAGGTATGTGACTGGTGTAAGCACATAAGACACACAAAAGAGTATCTGGATTTTGGGGACGGGGAAAGAAGGCTTCAGTTCTGCAGTGCAAAATGTCTCAATCAGTACAAAATGGACATTTTCTACAAAGAAACACAGGCCAATCTTCCAGCTGGACTGTGCAGTACATTACATCCTCCAGTCGAAAATAAAGCAGAAGGCACTGGGGTGCAGCTGCTGACTCCAGATTCTTGGAATATACCGCTAGCAGATGCTCGGAGAAAAGCCCCATCCCCAGCGTCTGCAGCTGGCCAAATTCAAGGTCCTGGACCATCAGCGTCTACCACTGCCTCTCCGTCTGACACTGCCAACTGCTCTGTCACTAAAATCCCCACGCCAGTTCCCAAACCTATCCCCATCAGTGAGAATCCAAATATTCCACCAGTTTCTGTCCAGCCACCTGCTAGCATTGTGCCTCCAATTGGTGTCCCACCTCGCAGTCCTCCCATGGTGATGACAAACCGTGGGCCAGTTCCTCTGCCCATATTCATGGAACAACAAATTATGCAGCAAATCCGTCCACCGTTTATTCGTGGGCCACCTCACCATGCCTCAAATCCTAACAGCCCTCTGTCAAATCCAATGATTCCTGGAATTGGTCCCCCACCAGGTGGTCCCAGAAATATGGGCCCCACCTCTAGCCCCATGCACAGGCCAATGCTTTCCCCTCATATCCATCCTCCCACAACACCTACTATGCCTGGGAATCCTCCAGGCTTATTGCCTCCTCCCCCTCCCGGAGCTCCTCTGCCTAGTCTTCCCTTTCCTCCTGTCAGCATGATGCCAAATGGTCCTATGCCTATGCCACAGATGATGAACTTTGGATTGCCATCCCTTGCTCCGCTGGTGCCACCCCCGACTCTACTAGTGCCATATCCTGTCATTGTCCCTTTGCCTGTCCCCATCCCCATTCCCATCCCCATCCCTCACATCAATGACTCCAAACCCCCCAATGGCTTCTCCAGCAATGGTGAAAGCTTCATTCCGAGTACCTCCAGCGAGACACCTGGGGCAAAGCCAACCAATAGCTCTTCATCCCCCCGAGAGTCAAAGCAAGGATCGTCTAAATCCTCTGACTCGTCACCGAGCTGCTCAGGCCAGTCCCTAAATCAAGCTCAAGTGCTTCAGGAGCACAGTAAAAATGAAGTTGTTGACTTGACTGTCAGACCTAGTAGTCCAGTGAACAGTAAATTTGGTTTCCCCAGTGTGCTACAGGGTCCACAGGATGGTGTGATAGACCTAACAGTAGGCCACCGGTCTAGGCTGCACAATGTTATCCACAGGGCTTTACACGCCCAAGTGAAAGTGGAACGTGAACCTAACAGTGTTGTAAATTTGGCTTTTGGTAGCTCAGAGAAAAGGAACTGCAGTGACTGCAGGGACAACTGCAGCCCAGTTGACTCAAAAACATTACCGTGCAGTGACGGAGCTCACTGCTGTCCCGTCTCCTTGGCCTCTGGCACGGCGGGACTGGAAGCTGGTGCAGCGGTGTGCAACGTCATTGTGAATGGCACAAAGAGCACGGAGGGTTCCAAGAACCCAGAGCTGCCCCAGGAGCCGAAAAAGCCCCAGCTCCCAGAGGAGCTGGCCCTGAGCGAGCTGGAGTCGGTGAAGGAGAACAACTGCGCATCAAACTGCCACCTTGAGGGAGATGCTGGCAAGAAGCCTGGGGAAGAGCCCCTTGCTGGGGGAGACAAACAGGACCCGAACCTTAACAACCCAGCAGATGAGGACCATGCGTATGCTTTGAGGATGCTGCCCAAGACAGGTTGTGTGATCCAGCCTGTGCCAAAACCAGCAGAAAAGACTGCTATCGCGCCGTGCATTATCTCAACGCCAATACTCAGCACAGGGCCAGAGGATCTGGAGCCACCATTGAAAAGGAGGTGTCTCCGAATTCGAAATCAGAATAAGTAAAGGTTTGTGTAATCACTACTGCCTTCTGTGTGAGTAGAATGAGTATTTTCAGGTATGAGGTCAAACTCGTGTGGATGTGGCCTCTGTGAAACAAGATGCCCATCCCCAATTATCTGCACTTTCAGCAAACTATTGGTATTTATGTTTTGAATATTGTTCTTCGTGTTGTATTGCATCTGTACTTGTCAGTACTCCATCCATCAGCAGACTCATTACACTTTTGCTCACAGAACATTTCGTGATGGTGCTGGCTGTGAAATTATTGTGTCATCTATGTCTAAGTCAGTGGTTTTCTGCCTAGGATATGGTTTAGGTCTGGGCCATTAATCTGCTTACTTATTCCAGCTGAATTACGCAGCAGCTCAAGCCTTCATTATGATGATTGAAATTGCCCTGCAGCATAGGATGACCCAGCTGCTTCCTGCTAGCACAGATCCAATTGACTTAGCAAATGGTCATCTCCAACCATCTTACTTTGGTCTGCCTCTAGACTGCATCCTGGCTTTCAGCTGGGCTGTTATCTGAGGAGCTCTCCCTGCGCTTTCCTTTCTCAAGTATCGATGCTTAGGGATTGCCTGCTCTTTGGGACCTGCCTGTTGTGGCTTATCTCAGCAAGACCTGTGCCATGGGGCTTTATTCTTCTAACGTGGTGCAAGCTTCCCACTTCATAAAAGCAGCTGAGGTTTCCCCTAGCCCTGTGATTATTACACGTGTGTGGTTCTTGGTAGGGCTGCAAAGCAAGGCAGAGATACGGGTAAGTCCACCAACAAATGTGGCTTGTCCAAGGACAAGGCTGAAGATGGAGAAAGCCCCCCCCCCAGCCCCTTTGTTCCCTATTCCCTGCTTACTGCATCCCTCTGATAAAACAGTGCCTTTGAAAAACTGTTAGTTTAATATATATCAGTTGCCTCAAACCTGTGAACAAGAAACAAATGTAATTGCGTTTATTTAGATTCACAAGCGTGGAGAGCTTCTTTCAGGAAAAGGGAAAATGGTGGGTGTTGCAAGAAATCTGTTCGGCAGTAAAATACTGATGGTTTGCCGGATGTGGCTTGATGACTTGCCAAATTTCGTTACAATCCGTGGAATATTCTGTAGCCTCCAGTAAATCCCTGTCCCTGGTAGCACAAACAGTGACTGCAGCGGTGCAACACGAATATTGCCTTGAAGGGCCTGGCACCCACGACCACAGATAGCATCACAAGCTGGAATCTGGGCCATTGCAACATCTCCCTGCTCCATCAGTGCAGGCTAATTGCAGCATCAAACGAGTAGTCAGGACTACCTTTTTATTTGTTAATGCTGTGTTCCCTGTGCTGGCTGCAGTGCCAGAAACATTACATTCCTTGATCACAAATAGTATGTATTTACATTCTTCAGTGGAACAGAACCATTATTCTTTGCTCCCGGCATGTGCTGACACATTTAAAAGATACGTTTGTGAGAACAGAGGACAACTATAACTTTCCTGGACTAATAACAAACATATATAATAACTCAGAATGCAAATAAATAGTTTGAATGTTTACACACTCCTGTGCTCTGCTGGTGAAGATACCCCTACCCACTGCTCAAGTATGTGGATAGACTATATGTCCCTCTCAGCAGTGACATCTTTATTGCAGACCCTAGTGTGCCACTTCTGCAACTTGAAAGATTGTTTCTTCATACAAGTACACATGCTTTTACCTAGGGATGGGGATTTCATCGAGTGAGAGGGCCACTATCTGACTGAATTATTTCGATTTAATTCTAAGAGACCTGCGGTTAATCCATCCTTTCCCATCTTGCTCAAACTCCCCATAACTTTTTTTTTTTTCTTTTTTCAAGACAGTGCTAAGAGACTTGCACATTTGTGTGCTGGCACTGTAGTCAAAGAGTAGCTGGTTCTTAGCATCTGTTTAAGCTTGCCCAGATCATCCAGGCTGCAGTAATGCCACCTTTCCAAAGTCCTGATTTCAGGAAGAGTTTAGCACCATCCAGAGCCAAAACCTTAAAACTCAGAGACTTCTGGCTTCCCTGAGTTGTGTATTTTTGCCTGTTGACACGATTATACATAAAATTGCTTCACAGATAGTGTTTGACAAAGGAAGTGGGCAAACTGAACAAGCTGCTTTGAGAAGACAAGAAGGATGCTTTATCACTCAGTTACTGTCGTTAGCTCTTTGTATTTAGAAAATGCCAATAACTACCACTGTGGTTATCCTCAGGAGCAATCACTTTCCCATTCACTAGAAGTTAGATGTTTTCCTTTGTTTCAGTGTAAGAGCTGCCTTACAGGAAAGTTTTGAGGTTGCCAGGCAAGATTAATCTGACCCAATATATAAACATCTGAAATAAAGACACAGATGAACTAACTGTCTAAACTCTCATCCTAGAGAAGAAGGCAGTTCAAAGAGACAGCTGAGCTCATCCCAAAAGTCAACAACAAAGACAGCTCAGACGAATTGTGCCCTAGGAATGCCTACTTCTCCCTGCTGTGAAGGAAGCTTAGGGTGACTGTCATGGGCACAGATGTCCCTATAGATGCTGAAAGTTAAAAAAGCCCAGCCTAGGTGTCGGCTGTGCCTCTGGGGTTTGTGCAATAGCCTAACATGACATGTTGATAGTTATTAGGAAGTGTGTGTTCATCCCCTCCTTTCTCCACATAAAGAAGTAGCCTCTATGCAGAAGAGATATGAGACCAAGATCCTTATTTGTTTCAAAGGAGAGAAGATACCCAAAATACTCTGCAGAAATAAACAGCATGATAACCATCTCATTCCAGTGGGTATCTCAGTGAAATCAGGGTGGGTTTTGAGCCTCTGAAGGCACACAGAAATGATTTGTGCAGCTCCAATGTTTGATTTGAGGTGAGGAATCTCCAGTTTCATGCAGAGTCCCCCTTTCACTATCACTGATAATAGCCAGTCCAGAGGAACAGGGGAGCTTTTTAGATTTCAGGCCTTCCATCAGTCTGTCTGTGAAGGCTGCTCAGGGATCAGAGCCTGCCCATGCCTGCACAGAGGGGATGAGCAGGGGGAGCAGAGCATCACTGCAGCCCCTCATGCAGCAGCCCCGACCTCTGCCATTGCCATGAGTTCCTCCTGCCCAGTCCTGGGGAAGGATGGAGGAAAAATCCTGCTGCTTCACCAGTCTGGCTGTGGGGAGGATCCCTCACAAAATGCTCCCAGACTCATAGAAATTCTACTGAAATAGAAAGAGGGCAGGAGATGCGCTCATAATTGTGTTGACTTGAGCCCTTGGAGGTTTGTATTGATTGCACTGGCCACGCCAACCCCAGAGAAGAAAAAGTCCAGAGAACTGTCTTTTTCTTTCTTGGTCCCCACCTACCCTAATTGGAAAATCTGAGCATATAGCCCTAATGTGCAAGTTTTCCTGGATTTTATTTCCCATAAAATTGTATGAGAAGAAGGAAATCAGCCAAATATTTTTATGCTAGAGTTCTGGACAGACAGATTGAATTTGTGCAACAGCAATGTGGACTCTCTGAAAAGGAATCAATGCAGGTGTGACCTTTTCAGGCAAGTCGCCAGATTCTGGATTATTTAATGTACCAATTACTTTATTATTGGAAGTGCTAATCAGCAACATAATCCTTGATGTTAAAGTTTACTCTCTCCATCAGGATGTGGACTGTCAAGCTGTTCTGGCTTGATGCAATTCAAAGCAGCAGCAAAAGATGTCTTGATGCTGAAGTCCTCTTATGATAAAGAAATGAAGCTAGGGAAAATATTCTGTTGGGTGTTATTTTTTTCAAGTTTGAGCAACGTGAGTTTCTAAAATTAGCAGTGTTATTGTGCCTACCTACATACCTTACCTCCAGGCAGGATCAGTTTTAACCCTCCAGTTTTGGTGTCAAGGTTTCCTAAAACAAATAAATGGAAACACTTAGGTCTTCATGGATTTAACATGATAGTTATGGTAAAATACATTAGAAAATTAAGTGGCACATGCTAAACTCACAGCTAGCTTCTGTGTGTGTGTGTATATGTTGACTAATCCTAGGCTGGGGGCAGAAGGGAGTTTTTCTGCTTGTGTCAGCAGAATTTCTCCCAAAAGTAATAGAAATTGTAGGAGTAATGATACCTACAGAGCCAAGACCTCTATCCTGGGGTCAGCATCTGCTGAGTTATAGGCCCAGACCTCCAGCTGCCTAGTTTGTACATTGTAGTCATAAAAATATACAACATTCAGAACACTCCAGTTCACAGCAGAAGTAATATAGATCCCACTGTGAGCTCCCCTGCTCATAATGGTCCAGCACAAGATTTCCTGCTCTGGTGAGGATTCCTGGGGCAAGGAGCATAGCTATTAACCTCTCTGCCTTAAGAGTTTTCACCACTCCCCTATGACTGTAGCATCTATCTACCTGCCCTCCTCACTCTCATCAGAATAGAATTTGACCTTAAAGTTATACTTGAAAACAGATTTTATATTTTTAAACACATTTTTATGCTAATAATCTTCGTTAACACTATGGGCCAGAACCTTGGCTAATTTTAACTGGATATAGTTGCACTGGTGCTAAACTAATTTAAATCATCAGTGTACTTGGACTCATACAGTTAACACATACTCTTCTGGTTCAGAAGTTTTCCTGCACCTGGCTTCTTATGAGCATACAGAAATTTTCCATTTATCCAAAAGGGAGAGGAGAAACTGTTAACACCACAAAGCCTTAAACACATTTGCTTGGAACTGAAGCTTTGCCCTTGAGAGCTGCCTGGCTCTGGCAGTGTGATCTTAATGTTTCAAAATTGCCTCTGTAGCTTCTCAGCTATATTAAATCAGGAAAAGGATTTCCCAGAAACAAAACAAAACAAAACAAAACAAAACAAAGCAAAGCAAAACAACAACAAGAGATTCTCAAAATGGTGAAGTATAAAATGAAATACTTCCAGAGTGGTTTTCAGCTCCCATATCTTGCTGCCAGGGTGTGGGAGCGCTAGCTTCTCTCTCAATGGCAGTAAATGGCAGGATCAGGGTACGCTGCCGTACATCATTGCACGTTCTGAATCAAAGGAACAATTGCTCCTTTCTGATGGGTTCCTCCTGCTTTTCTTTTAAAACTTCCTTGGGCATATGGTTCAAATATGGAACCTGACGCTTGAACTCAATTTAGAAAATAGCTACACCTGGTCTGATTTGTAAAGGTAGTGAGCATCTAGGACTGCTGGCAAACAAAAAACACGGCCAGAGAGTCAGCCAGCAAAAAAAGCCATGTCTCGAATGACAGACCCACAGCAATTTGCAAAGCCTGTGGCTCCTGCAGGCTGTAATCTCCCTGACAGCTTTCAGGACTTGGGACCATTGACTTCAGAGTTTATTTTGGTACTTACTTACCCGTATTATTTTTAATAGTCCTGTGAAATGAAAACTATTAGAAATGGAATAAGCATCTAATTCATGCCATTCCTTAAGCTGGTACAACCTGCATTCTTATTGAAACAGCTGATAATTCTTTTCCAGGCTTTAAAGACTGACCAGGCACTTTCATACCTATAAAGCCTGATGTTCTTATTATTCAAGCTGGTCCAAAAGAGATTTGGATGCATTCAAAAGTGTTAAGTGTCAATCTAGCTCTTCATCAGCCTGTTCTTGTGCTGTTGAGCTACCAAAGACAGTGGCACAGAGAAAATTTACAGGAAAAAAAGCACAACTCATTATTACATTCAGAGTCCCTAACAGAAAAGCCCAGACAGGCATCCTTGTAAAAACATCACCTGAGACAATGATTGCCTTTAGATTCAGAGGCTGAGATCCTGGACAGTATGAGTCTGCTGCTGAAGTCTGATAAAGAGCTAAGCACCTAATAGCCTTTGTTTAGCTTGACCCTGAGACAGCCATGGCCAACTTCAGTGGGGAATAGTGAGCTCTAGGAACATCTGTGAGGAGGTCATAAACTATTTCTCAGTATTACAAGCAATATCTGAAAGTGGGTCAGAAAGGCGCAAAACGTTTTGGAGGGCTGTGGGCACTTGGCACTTTTTGTTTCCAGAATACCTGCTGAGTCTCTCCCCATCTATTTTGGGGTCCCATCAAGCAAAACAAGCAAGTTAAGCACATTCCTGGGAGCCTCCATCAGTTGAGGCCTCGTGGTGGAGGCCTACTCATCATTACCTTATTTACACGATTTTGATAATGAGCTGCATTTCATTCCCAGGACCAGAGGTTGTGTTTGGAAGCGTGTGCGATCATCTCGTGAGAGCAGTGAATTGAAGTAACCTCTGACATTTTGCAGAACCCTCAACTATTTAACATTTGCTTCTACCATGAAAATTATAGCTAATTAAATATCTGGGCTTAATCCTGTACAGTACTGTGTGCACTCAGCACTCAGTGCCTCTAATGCAAATTGAAGGCTCTCAGCACGTTACAGACCGAGGTTCTGCTGCTGACTCATTTGCATGGCTTTACTTTCCCAGACACGATTTTGGTATTTGAAAAGAATGGTATTCCTGTACAACATGTGTCTCAATTTGTAACGATATCCTCCCTGCAGCTGGCTTGCTTTTCCAAGTGTTTCTGAAATACTGCTGTCTTAAATTCAAGCCAACCTGCAATAACAAATTAGAGGCAAAGAGGCTGAACTGCATTTGTTAAGAGGACACCTCCAGTCTCTTCTGCACTCCATCTTCCAGTCCTGGTTTTGGACTTTAGGGCTGTGTAATGTAATCATCTTCTAGGAAGCATACATTTAAAAATAATTAAAGAAAAAAAAAAATTAAAATAGGGGGTTTAGGGATTGGGTAGTGCAGAGTGAAATAGCTATCAAGTTCTGACCTCTGGAAAGATCTGCATCCCATCCTTGGCCAATTGATTTTGAAACCTATGGTTAGAACAATTCTCAGCTATTCATTTGGAGCCCACGTGGTTAAATGTAAAACTTTGTGTTGCCTGCTTGTGCTCCAAATATTTATAAGCTTTCATGAACTGATTGTGCTGCCACTTCTAAGTTGCTTATCTAGAAGGAGGGGAAAAAAAACCTTCCCACAGGAATTCACCAACTGAGAGATGCTTGAACACTGTATAAAAGAGAAGATACATTATGATGTCACTGAAAATTTGAGTTATAACCCTACCTTTCGAAGTACAGTTAAAATGCCAGTTCCATTTTATTTGAAGGAGTTTAGCGATTATTGCTGAACTGGTTATCTTGGGAGTAGAAATATCATTCCTGGTTTTTTTGGGGGGAGGTTGGTAGGGGAGTTAGGAAATAGAGAAAATCTAAAACAGTGTTTGAGTTCAGAGCAGATTGCTCAGTGGACAGCAGTGCTGGGGATAAGGAAGGTGCCTGGCACTACACAAAGGTCTATGCCAGGTCTCACCCGCTTGTTCTTCAGATCTTTTGGATGGGTTTTTCCTCTTTCTTCACCCACATTATAATCTACCTGGCATTTTGGGCACCTGAGTGTGCCCCCTTGACTTTGGATGGGTCTGCATCTGCTCTTGCTTAGCTGAAACAAACTGAGATGGAGCTGAGAAAATGGGGGAGAAACCCCATGGGGACAGTGGTCGGCATGCAGCTCTGGATGGTTACAGATGGAGGAGTTGTTCATGGGAAAATGTTGATTGCTTCCTGACCTGGGATGCTAGAACATTTCACTAAAAAGATTCAATGTTTATTCTGCAAAATTGTTGTTGTTGTTGTTGTTATGTTTTGTGACCCACAATAGGATTTCAGATGAAAAAGCCAGTCCCAGGTGTAACCCAGTTGAGGAGGAAGATTCTCATAGGGAGGTATGGGCTGTTGCTCGGCAAGACCCTCATCCTCACCATTTGTCCTCTTCCACATCACCTCCCATAGTTAATCTGACTCTTCCTGGCTATTTATCTGGTTTTACTAGAAAGATTAGCTTGGATAGGAAAATTGAGAAGCACCTTGGAATAGCCAAAAGCCTAGTGGTTTGGGCCCACAGGAGGCTGCTGAAATTCAAGTTTCAGTTCTGATTCAGACAAAATCAGAGGCTTAAAGAAGGGTTATCACATCACAGTGGTTGTCTGTTTTCAGGAAAGGAGAGTAGAAACTGTCTGGATTTGGTTTTCCTTCTGCTTTAGTTTTTATGTTTTGGGTTTTTTGCTTGTTTTGTTTTCTTCTTTTGCAAAAAGGATCCTTGTAAACTTTAAACTTCGGCTCAGCACAGAGCGGGAGAATTAGTTGAAAATCTGTTTGTTTGTTTGTTTAAAAAGGAAAACCATATCTTCTGTCATGTCTACATATGAAGTATTGTTGGGGCAAAGCAAACTATTTGCGGGTCTGCCAAATACTTGGTAGGTGCTGCACTGACTGGAGGGCAACGGGCTGCCTTGCTGTTGTGTAGATACACTCGGTTACCTCAGTGTAAAGCAGGATCTGGCCCCCCCAGCCTCCATGATGTGCCACAGGGGCCATGGCCAGAGACAGAGTGGGCTTCAGCTGAGATTACAAGTCCAGAGCTGTGATGGCATTTTCCTTCTTGCAAGACTTGCATACGTACCTTGAAATACCCCAAAATCTATACCCCTGTCAATGAAAGCCTAGAGAAGGATGGTGCCATGGGGCTGGTCAGAAGGGCCTGGTTGACACTGCTTTTGTCTTTGGTTTGGGGAGTTTCATGAACTCACTGAGCAATTGTTCTATCAAAGGTTAAACCAATTCAAACTTCTTTGAAATGGTGAAAAAATTACATGATTGAGAGAGGTCCTTGGGAGACTGCTACTTTGAAAAGTAGGAAGTGGTATTTAGGAAGGTAGGAAGTATGACACTGAAAGAGAAAACTGACAGCATCACTGATGCTGAAGTCTGAGGAACTGAGCCCAAATGTTCATCTTCACCTACCAAGACTGGTCTCCTCTGCTCTCCTGCAGAGCTGATGGATAGAGAGACTCTTCCCAGGTGTGTTTCAGAGCACTTCACTCAATGGCTGCTCTCTAGGACCCCCGGGCATGGAAAGGAGAATGAGGACCCTGGTGCCCTGCGGGTTAAAGTTTGTGATCCCCTGCCTCTCTTCTCCCTGTACCACAAGGAGAGGAAAGGAGAAAGCAGTGTGATTTGGTGGGAATCTGCTTTCACCAAAAGCTTGACAGTGATGGGAACATGAGGAAATGGAAATTGCTGTGGCATGGGTGTCTGATGGCAGCTGGTTTTCCCAAGAGAATCCAAGCCTGAAGGGGGTGCCATGTCCCTTGTGTTGCACAGTGAAGTTGTGTTGCTGCTTTGTGGTACAGGGGACGATTTACAGCAGCCCAGGCCATTGTCTCCGTGGATGTATCCTGTTTCCACTGGCTATGAACAAGAGATGCATGCTTACCACGCCAACACTGTACTCCTATTTTGGGGGGAGTACTGTCTTTCTGAAAATATATAATGGAAAGGAGATGTCTTTCCACTTTGCCTTATGCTGGACCTTTTGCTGTGGAGTCTGAGGCTGAAATAAAGCAGTCAAGAGCATACTCTGCTGTTAAATTGAACAACTGTTAAATTGGGCTTTGAATGATTGTCACCATTTTTGAAAGAGATAGAGAGGGCTTCATTTCTCTCTCACTTCTCTTCAGTGAATGGTCTGCCTGGTAAATCCAGTACTGTGGGTGCCACATCTTTTGGGTGACTCTCAGGGTCTCTTCCACAGTGATGATTCCTTTGCTCCCTCTTTTTAAGTGGTGATTTCTCCTTCAACCATGCAGGAGCATGAGGGAAAGCCTGGAACTGTATTACCACTGTTTCCTTGCTACAAAAGGACACAGTGACATACATCCCTGATCCTAACTTCTCTAGCTAGTTTCGGAGTCCAGTTTAACATACAGGGAATGAGTTTAGCAAGTGATGGTACTATAGTGATGGTACCAGCAAAGGGTCAAACATAGATGGAAAGTGTTGAAATTCCCCAAAGGCTTTTCAAGGAATAGATGCAGGGAAGCAAAAATCAGCACACAACATATGTCTGCTTTCCAGTTCATGTTTCTCCCTCAAGGTCTTACCCTGACTATAAAGCGATTGGATATGACTACAAGCACAGCCTCTGGTGCATCCCTGCAACTATTCAGTCATAGAGTTGGGGGTGACTGAGCTGTCCCTACCACTTCTTCTGCCTAGGCATAAAATGAGGACAAATCCCAAGCCTCTTCCCCAGTGCATTCCTTGAAGTCACAATGTCTGCTCAGATTACAGCTCACATTTCAGTAGGCTGGAGTATCTGACCCAAAATTGAGAAGGATCCACAGCTTACAAGACTGGAGTAAACGGAAAACACCACCTTCAAAATCAAAGGTTGGTGCTTAAGGACCCTAAATGTTATCCCATTTGTGCTAAAGGCCCTTCCTGACTCTTGCAATCTGGTATCCCTTCAGTTAGGTCATGGAAAGATAAAACAAGTAGTCAAAGGGGAAGGTTTTAATGAAGAAGATTGAACTGCTTTAAGAATTGCTAAAAAAAAACAAAACAACAAAATAAATTACAGAAGTATTACAAGTAACAGATGATTCCACAGTGTTTCTAGGGCTGAGTTTGCTCCCATGCTGACTTTAGCTGCACTCTTGTGGTTTCTTTTCAGAGCAGTTTCCCTGAGAAAATAATTGCAGTGCCTTTACTCTAGGGCCATGCATGTCCCAGATGAACTAAGTCTCTTTTAGCACATCAGCATTCATTGTCTGGGTGAATTAAGTGCTGTGCTAAATGATGGAAACTCTGCCATGCCAGCCCACATCAACAGTTGCCTCAGCTCTCCCCACCCAGTCTCTTAGCTATTTTTTTTTTCTGAACAATAAGATGTGAATCTGGAGACAGAAATGTTCAATGGAGTGGAGAATGAGAGGGAAGCAGCCATGGAAAAAACATCTGCATGCACACGTGTGTCCAAAGCCATGTCAATGAGGTGGCCCCTCTGAGGAGGCAGGACATGGCTGGGGAGGGCATTGGGTAGAAGCAGCTTTTTCTGGTGGCTTTGACAGACATCAGGAGCCTGCTGCCACTGTGGCTACACTTGGCTCCTGGGGCAGCACTGGGAGCAAGCACAGACGGATCAGTGCTTGGGTGTGGAGGAGCAGGAGAAGGAACTGTCCCCACAGGTGAGATACCTTGGCATGGAGACATGGAGGGGATAGAGCAAGGAGCACTTCTAGCAATTGGCTCTAACAGGCATGGCCCAGCTTCCTACTGAGCATCAGGCTCAGGAGCTACACAGGGAAAAGGGCTGTCAGTCTGCAGCAGCACCTGAAAAGAGCTGGCTAGCTGCAGAAAGGGAAGAGGGAAGCTTACTGGGGAAGTTTTGCCCTATTTGCCAAACTATCCTGCCGAGCTATAACTCCATGTTGTTTTGGTCAAGGATTTACATCCTCATGTGTCAGGGCATATAAACCAAAGATTGGTGTTGGTGCAGTCTGTTTTGGAGATACCCATTGCTCAGGTTAGGGCTAACAGCCACGGAGGGCACCAGTGCAGCTCTCACCTGCTGCTCAGGGGAGCACTGGGTCACTATCTAAGGCCACATAAGTGAACCTCCAGGATACCAGCTGGAGCTGGGTCATCATCCAGTTGAGCTATTTTCCTTTTGCTCCCCTGCACTGACAGTAGGGCAGAAATGAGCCTTCCTACTTTTTCTCTTTCTGTCATCATTTCCATGCTGCCTACTGAGGCTGGAGTTACAGCCCATCTTACAGCCCATGACTTTCAGGTGGTCTTCCATCCCAGGATCAGCCCAGACCTGTTTAGCTTCGGTAAGTGGGTAAACCCCAGTGTGCTCACCTCAGTGCAACTCACATAAGCTGAACTCCGTGACTTTATGTTTACAAAAAGTCCTTTTTTTTGTAGCTGATGCAATTTTTCTATCAGATCAGCAACACTTGATGTGTGATGAGGGCAAGTTCAGCTGGGGTAAAGAGCATATATCACTTTCCTAAAAAATAATTTGTTGGTTTTTTTGGACAGGAGATATAAATAGCTGACTTCATTGTGCTGGTCATGCACAATGCATGTGCTGTGTTGGCACAAGGTGTGTAATGTCTAACTGTGAAGTTGTGAAGACTTGTGTGTGTTCTCATTTTTTTTTTTTTTAATGAAACTTTGCATGCTGTGACTGATAGGGATTTTGATTCTGTCACTTGATCCCTACAAAGATGCATTCATCAAATGCGATGGCTGCCATATGAGCCAGTCAACAGGGAAGGTCCTTCTCTCCAATTTGCACACTCTTTTATACTGAATCTTATCTGTAGTTGGGGAAAAATAGATGGGACTTAAAAACCTATCTGACTTTTCCAGGCAGAAAGCACTGAGACCCAGTGAACTTCTTTATGCCCTCCCTCCCAAATAACTTATCACTCTGTGCTATGCCATGCCATTTGAGACTGATTAGTGAGGGATGGAAATTCATTTCTGTTGATCTATGGAAGGAGAGGAGCAGGCAAAATTACCTGAAGTGTTAATTTCATTAAGTGAGGTTTCATACAGATGTTACAGATTTTATTTTCTCTGCTTCCCTTTTTAGTGAATCTTTGAGCAAGACTTCAAGTCAAAAAGTGACAAAAAGCAGTTGTGTACTTAATGGAGTCTACTTAGTAGGTGGATACATCACAGTTCTCAGTCTAGTTCTTGTCCACAGCTCTCTTTTTACACACAAAGCTGTTCATTCCACTTGGCACATTGCCCTAAACCCCAAATGTTACTCCTTAACACAGATACACTGGTCTCTGTGCCCTGGAACTTTGTGCTGGACAACATATTCAATGTGCCTTCCTGTCTCTTCTGCGAGAAGCAGAGGGATATGAGCACAGTGACGAGAGGATCGCAGAGGAGCCAGTGTGAAGAGGAGATTGTGGACAGACTCAGAAAAAGAATTTGAGCCAGGACCAAAATTGAGGCCAATAAGTACTTCAGAGTTTGAGTTTGAATATTTCGGGGACAGCAGATCCCATCCAAGGAGACAGTCTACATGATCAATTGACAAGGGAAGCAGAAGCACATGAGGCCATGGTGTATCTCCCAGGAGCCCCTAGATAAACTAAGGCATTGGGAGCTTGTAACGACTGTCTTGTTTTTAGTTCCATTACTTTGACAATAAGAAGGTGATTGGGGTTTTCAAAAACGTGTTTACAAATATTTTTGTGACCTTGGCCTTCACCCCTAACAAAGCTCATCTTATTTTAGGGGAGATATCATGTAGCTTTCTGAAGGCCTCAGATCAATAAAGCTGTGTTTTCCCTGGTATTGCTCACCCACTCAAGGCACAGGTGGGCTTCAGAAGGGGATTACCTGAATAAGTCCTTTGGGATGCATCCCTTTTGTGTCCTAAGAATAAGAAAAGAAAAAAAAAAAACCAACAACAACAAAAGCAACCAGTGCATCTGGTCAGATAACAGGAGAAAAATGGACTTGCAATTGAAGCCCAGAAGAGAAGAAGGAAACAACTGGAAAGTTAAATTCTTTGCCTAATTCTGTGATCTGCTGTATCAGGATCTGATGGGATTTGTTTGGTGTGTGGAAATTTCAGCATTCCACAATGAAAATATAAGATCTTGGTAGCAATTTACCTCAGTGAGAGGTCTGTTGTGTATCCTAAAATGCCTTTATTTGAATTCTCTTTGTCATGCTAGGCAGTGTCAGTCCCACAGCTCTGCTGTCTGTGACCTTCCAGGCACTGCAGCTGCTATGGTGGTGGCACAGACCAGTTGCAGACCCTCCCAAGAGAGGACTGAGAAGGTTGTTGGGGCCTCCAGCCCGACCTCCCTCGTTGCAGCTTGGTTGTGCTGTGTTGAGCATACATCTTTCTTTGCTACAGATTTGAGGAGAGGCCAAGAGGGGTGTCTGCATTTTGCATGCATAGCGTGAGTAGTGCCTCCAGCATTAACTCTGTTGGTGGGATGAGTATTTATGGGAGAGTGGAGCTCACTCTGGGTACCACCCCAGTTTCTCTGTGAGAACAATGAGCCCTGTGGAGCTGCCCACCAGCCCATGCAGTGAGGTGTTTCTAGGGACCCCTGGAATGTGCAGTGCTTCCCGTCTTATCCTCATCCCAGGTGCTGGGGCTACTTGTCCAAATGCTTCTTCTCCCTCTCTGACTCCACTTTCCCGCCTGTGCTGTGCAGAGAGCAGTACATCCCAGCTCTGTAAAGCACGCCGAGATCAAGGGGTGAAGGTTTCTGTGCAACTGCAAAGTATCATTATTCACCTGTGCTCTTGCAGGATGAAAGGCCCTCTATGAAAACCAGAGAATGAACTACTATTATATCAGTTTCCAGCTTTTTTTATCACAGGAATTCCTCCATCTTCCTTTCCAGCAGCCTCAGAGGCTGTGTCTACCATGAGGGTGCATGTAGCATGAGGGGCAGCTGAGGCCAAAGCAGTGGGCTTGTGTCCCTGTCCCTCTGCCCTCCCAGCCCAAGGCTGCATGCAAGCTCTGGTGGTGCCCAGCCCGCCTGTGATGGGTCTTCCCCCCCTCGCCCTGACCACCTCTCCTCCTTGTCTGCTTTGCAGGAACGCTTGCTGACAGGGTACCTTGCATGGAGAAAGGGAGCAGAGCAAACCACCTCACTCCACCAAACGACACCAGCTGGTCCACTCACCGCCCCCTCTGGCTAAAAGTCCAGCAAAGAGAGCAGCTTCCTATCACCGAGCCCCTCTGAGGAAGCCTCAGTCCCACGGGTGCCTTTGACCCAGAAGACAGCACATCATGGACCCACACAGTGTGCTCAGCATTCCTGCGACCACCCCTCTTCTCCTCCAAGGGACACTTTTTCCTCTTGGTTTCTTGCTGGGGGGGATTTTTCACCCTGGTTTCAAAAACCACATGGACCAACATAGGTACTTTTCCTGCTCTGACTTCGAAGTTCAGATATTTGAAACTGGACAATTATATGATTTTTTTTTTTTTCCTTCAAAAAACTGCTGTGGTTTTGCTGCTACAATAAGAATCGTGATTTGCATTGTATGGTTTTGGACCTATTCAAGTTTTGATGGGGGAAAGGGGTAATACTGGAGTAGCAATGCTTCAGAGTCATCTCTGTCCTACCCATGATGCACTTTTAAATGAAGAGTTAGAATATTTTATTGGCTAATATACTTTCCTTGTTATTTTTACAAAGGCCACCTTTATCCTTTATAATGCCATATTTTCAGTGTTACACTTTTATGGCTTTTAATTTTTGATTTGACAGATGTAAGAAGCAGCATGAATAGTTTATACTGTGGTTTTTCAGAGACTGAATGCCAAGAGAACTCAGTAAATGTTTATTCTTCTCAGCTTTCTCTTAAATTCCCCTAAATAGCGCCCCATTTGGGAACAGAGCAAGAGTGTTGAACTAAAGACCAAAATTCCCTCAAGGTGTAAAATAATCTGAGGGGAATATTTGCTGGGCGTCATGAAAGACTTGGATGAAATTTCAACCCTGATGGTTTTCAGTGATCCAGGAAGGCAGTGAGACAATCTCTCCATATGCATAGCCCTTTCATGATAATTAGAATGGCATGGACAAACCAATGAAAACAAGGGTAAAGTGAGAAAGATCCCCCATGATTCTGTTTCACTGTTTGCTTTCTCCTGTCATGGTTAAGAGAAATGTGCAATTTGATCCTCAATCAGTGGGTGGAGGATAACAGGGTAGAATTTACTTGTGTGCACTTGTACAGTTGTAGCCAAGAGTCCAAAAGTACACTAGAGCATGTTATACTGGCACTGAATTGGTAAGAGAGTTGTGGAGTATCCCATTCTGACAAATACAAAAAAAAACACAAAAAACCAAAAAAACTACAAAAAAATAAAAAAAAAGAAAAAAGAAAAAAAAAAACACAAAACCCCCACAAAAACCCCACAAAAAATCAAAAACAAAAAAAATTTAAAAAAATTTCAGATCACCTTGTGATTCAGTGTAACTGTTTACTAACTCGAATAAAGCAATTGTTCACTCTCGAGTGTTCAGAGTACACCTTTTCTATAAGGCTGCTGTGGGGAAGTGAGGAGCAGTCTTTCAGGAGCAGTGTCTCTGATGGTGTCGGTGGTGTTGGGAGCAGTGTAGCACAGTCAGTTGAGCCAGAGCCTTGTAGTGATGGTGCACTATGAGCACTATGTATATACTGTATTTCTATATTTTCCTTTGTACAGATTCACTTACGTAAAGCTACTGTTTTACAGGTGCTCCTTATTTATTAGAGCTGTGAAAGCTTGGAAAACACACCGGGCGAGTAAGCTCGCTTTTTAAAAAAAAAAAAAAAAAAAAAAAAATACAAAAAAAAGAAAAGGGGGGAGGGGGGGAAATCGAAAAACTCCTTAATCTAGGGAGAGAGCTCAAAGACATGCTGAAGAAACATCTTCAAAGGAGCAAGAATCTGCAGCACCAGCAGTGTCCTCTGCCTTCCTATTGGGCTTGCAAAGCTTTTCTCTCTCCCTGACTGGTGTCAGATTTATTGAAACAAAATAAATCTCCAAGAAAAAAAAATGCACTTAAATGTGCTGTTGTTTTATTTTTTTTTTTTCATTTACTTTTTGTGCATGTGGTTATTCATTTCTCTACCTGCCTGGTTAACAGATCAGACAAAACTCAGTCTGAAGCCTTGGAAAAATACATGTAAGTACTCTTGGACATGGAGGCTGTATCTATGTCCCTTCCGTTTTCTCTCCTCCAACACCACCTCTCAGTTTCTGCAGTGTTTAAGGCATAGGGGGGTGGGGGAAGAAGCCCACAGTTAGCTCAGTGCAGTGTTAGTTTCTGATTTTAAAGATCCCTGGATGGATGCACTGGCTGCTGCTTCATTCTTTCCACGGCAATCTGTGCAAGTGCATTTTGTTCACGCTGCTCTTGGGCTGCGCACCCTGTGTGTTTTGCCTCTCCTTTCGTAAGGATGTGGGCTTTCTATGCTTGAACTCCCCCCAGAATCAAGCCTAGGGTCTCCAAAGCACTGGACTCCTCCCAAATGGCCTCCAAATCCTGCAACTGCAATGTATTTGCAGGCCCTGAGCTATCTTGCTCAATTGCTTCCCGGCTCTTGGCCGGCACAGCCAGCGCTGCTGATGGAGGGGTTTGAAATGTCCGGTGAGCTCTGTAACTATTTGACTGATTTCATTAACCAGCCATGTAAGGCAAACAACAACAGCACAAGCTTGGAAGGACATGTAGAGCAGAGCTGGTCTCCCTAGTAAACAGCTTGCTGCATCTCTATTTATTCATCTGAACTTGGCTGTAAAATGAAGGCCGTGTGTATTGATTTTGCTTTTGTCAGTGATCCAGAATTGTTAGCACACATTTTCACTCTTCTGAAAAACAACAGACTCTTTAGAGAAATCTTTCTCTCTCATGAACTGCTTTTTTCCAGAAATGGAATCAGCTTGTCAAAAATCATCAGGACAGCAGAGGTAGAGAAAGCTAGGCTGGAGCTGGCTTCACTCATTTCCAACAATCACAAACTTACCTTAGCTTTCCTGAAAATATGCCCACCTGACACTTTCTTAACAACGTAACCCAAAGTTCAGAAGCTGAACAACTGCTTTGGACAGTTGAATCAGTTCATTGTTTGCTATTTTAAAAATATCTACAGCTGTGTATCTGGGGAGAAATCTCCAAGTACACATAAACCTTAGCAAAATGTAGACCAAATGGTACAATACATTATGCAAAAGAAACCTACTTTAATTTTGAGGCCAAATCCATCCTTTATACGATGCCAACAAAATGAATGGAATTACACAAAGGATGTAAGGAGGTCCCTCTCAATTAGCGGGAACACAGCAAAGATGGAGAACGATGCTCGCTCACGGATGACATTATTTATGACACACTGAGACCAAATAGTCAAGCTAAGCTCTTTCCTGGAGAACTCACCATCAAGGAGACAGACAAAGAAAATCTTGATGCACTGGGAGATACAGGGGAAGGTTCCTGCACGCAACAGCAACTGCTCCAGCTGTTGCACATGTGCAGTTTTCAGATGCAGAGATTGCCTTCATGAGCGGATAGAGATAGCTTTGCCTCGGGTCCCTGAGCAGACAGCCCAATGTGCATCACTTCATGCTGCCAGGGCAGAGAGGGAGTTTGCTGCAGTCCTTCTGCTGGAACTGAACTCTTGCCATCAGTGAGAATTTTGTCTTTGCAACAAGAGGGGGTCTGCATGCTGCAAACACTCTTCATTAATTACCTCCTGTGTTGTCTTAGATGATTTTGAGGGCTTTATTTTTTCTTAGAAAGACTACACACATTAGCACTTGAGTAGACAATTCTGTGAGTAAGAAGGTCCCTCAAAATAAAAACATTTCATGGTTTTTCTGTACTAAATTATAGAAATAAATTTGCTTTGTTCAAATAAGCACTGCACGCCACATTTGCAAGGATGCTTATCCAAGTGAGATAGCCCCTTCTGAGGTCCATATTTGGACACCCAAATCAACACTCAGACAAACACATGCATGAGGCATTTCAGTGCCATTTGGAGTGTCCATATATAGAGCTGGATGCCCTAACTTCATTGCCTTTGTTTTAAAAATAGGCCTGGAATATGTAAAGGCATCATTTAATAACAACTATGACAAACATTCTCTGCTCAAACTGAGAACAACTTTTCTAGTGCTGATATAGGTTGATTCCCCTGGAGCTGCTCCACATTTAGAGAGATAACTCAGAAAATAAATGTCCCCCTGCACTGCTTTGCCTTCCACTCCCACCCAAAGGTGATTTGATAAGTCACCCAAAGGTGACTTAGGGAAGGTAATACTTCAATAGTATCCACATGCATGCATGCAGCACAGGGAGAGAAAAATAGTCAGGAATTGACTTGAACATGCTCTATATTGAACATAATTGCTCAGCGCCTTGGAATGTGTAGAATAGCTTTACATAGGCCTGCACACATTTTACTTTATGTGGTATTGGGCAAACAAATGCAGTGCTTCCTTGAACAGCCCTAAGATATGGTCCATAAAGCACAGGATGCACCAGAAAAGCACACAAAGCTGTGAAAATTTTTTTCTTCTAGTAAAGGTGGGAGTGAGGCCCCTTGGAGGTCAATGGATTCTGGATCCAGGGTGATGCAGCACCTCTAAGGAAGATGGGATATAATACAGGGGTGCTCATCAGCCTGTCACATTGGCCAGTCAAGACCTGCTGGGACCTGAACTTCTGTGACACCATGAGGAACTGATATGCAGCCACAAGGCAAAAAAAAAAAAAAAAAAAAAGTAGCTTAGTCACTGACAGTCCCTTTTCTCAAAGATGTTCACTGGTGTCTAAAGCATCACCATCACCTGTCTACTGGAACAGGTGAGTTCCCAAGACATTTCAACTACTCCTCTACTGAAATGGTTTTCCAAGAACAGATAAAACACAGGGAGGCAGCCAGGCGCACTGACTGGGACTTTTCCTTGCAAATGATGTGAGCGTATGAACGTTGTGTCCCTACAGCAAATGCTCAGGCACCTGACTGTCTGGGAAGAAGAGGCATCTCCCTTGTGGGGCTCATTAGCATCTGGGCAGCCCACACTGCAGGTGGGATGCTGACCAAATAGGGAAAGAAAGCTTGGTTATTATTAGCTGAAGACAGAGATGTGTTGCCATTCCCACCTGTCAGCAGGCCTAACTTTTCCTTGAAGGACCTTGTTGGGCCTGGAAGAAAAAGGCTTGAGGAAGAAGTAATGCTTTCTTCTTTTCCAGAAAAGCACTGTGGTTAGGCTTGCCGAGGCGCTGGGAGTCTCAGCTTCTCTCCTCTTCATCAGCTGAAGGAATCAAACCCACAGAGGACCACACAAAACAAGGTGTTGAGAGAGGCTCTCATCCCTTCCCATGTCCCAGGCCAGGACTGATGAGATATAATCTCTTCTGGCCTGCCCACTGGGACATGATCTATGCCAAGAAAGGCAGGAGTGGTGCTCTTCATTCCTCATGGAAGAGACACGAAGACGGCATCCTCAGTCGAGGAAGCACAGCCCTTGAGTTAGCACTCAAGGCTTTCTCCTGGAACAACAACATCTGCTAGTGCTCTCAAAATGGCTTCAGAGCTGCTGCAGTAAACACTGACCCATTACAGATCCCACCTCTGAAGCAAAAGGAGCCTTCCCTCAGCTGGTTGTCAGGGTCCATTGCAGCATGTTGCAGCCCTTTGGTCCTCCATGCTGCCAGGGACCCCAGCAGAGCCAGGCAGGGCAGGGAGGGCAAGTGGCCAAAGAGGTCCCTGGGGGCCACAGTACCAGCAGCATCACCAGGCTGGCTTTAGAGTCAGGGAGAATTCCAGGCTGGCAGGACTGCACCAACAGCTTGCCCCACATTTGCTGTGTGATGCTGGGCCTTCACGTTGCCTGCCCTCTCCTTCTAGAGTACCTTGGGACACGTGGTTTTCAGCTCTCAAGGGAGATTGATTTATTACCTCCCAATTGCTAGCACGGTCTTTGGCATTACCACATATGTGAAAAGTAATGTTTGGAGGGGG
>JAAWXA010000001.1:54811435-54935473 GCA_038090715.1 Florisuga fusca | reverse complement strand
GGGCGGGGTGGGAAGGGAAAGTGCTGGCACATTTTTGGCTGGAAGCCTCAGACAACATATTTTTTATTCTAGTCTTTATTTTTCAAAATAAAATCATGGAGAGGCAGCAACAAAGAGTGGGGAAGAGAGTGAAATTAGGGGGAATAGTACTCAAGTATTTCCCCCTGCTTTCTGTCCCTGCCATTAAACGCACAGGGTCTCCTTTATTATATACAGTAGCGGGATTAAGCCAGTGGCTGAGAGGCTAAGAATGCAACAAGATACTTTTATATTTATTGATTTTTTTTTTTTTGAGATTGTTTTCATGAAAGTTTAATTTACCTTTTTTAGCTTTTGAGTCTAACTGCTACACATTTTATCCCACTTCTTTGTGAAATGCTAAATCCATCGGTCGGTTTTAGTTTTCCTGGTGTAACTTTTCAGAAACTGTATATCTGCATAGCAACCCCACTGCAGGCAGCTTATGTCACGGTATCGCATGTCAGAAAGATGAAAAGAACTCCAAATCTGAGCTGCTCTGCAAACTTATGTCCCCCATTCTCAGACATATATCTTCTGTACTTAATATAAGTGTCAGAAAGGCAATTTCAAGGCCAGAGAGGTGCAAAGTTTTATCTCGGAGATGACAAAAAATAAAATGACACATAACCTCAGCTCAGCCTTGTGCGGACAATCAAATGAGAAACAAAGATTGCCTTTTTCCTCCTCTCCCCACTCCCCCCTGGCCCCCACCTTCCCATGTCCCTGTTGTCTGCTTCCAACTGCAACCTGAGCCTGGATCCTGAGCCCAGTGTCCAGATTAGAGATTGTTGACTCAGATTTAGTGGTGAAACTTGAGCCAGTCCCTGTTGATGGCATAGCCTTGAAGGAGCAGGTTTACTTCAAGCCAAAGGAGAGATTACATGTCAGATGAGAGCCTGCCTTTTCTTTATCACAAACTTCCTGATCTCCCTCTGTTTTAATTGTGTGTGTGTGTGTGTGTGTGCGTGTGTGTCCCTGCCATGTGCCCACTTTCAGTTACTTCTATAGGGTGTCATAAATCAGGAAATTAGCAAGTGTGTAGCTGCCCTTTGCCACAGGCAGAGACAATGAGCTTGCTGTGTTTTTAACCGGTGGATAGCACTTAACATAATCAATGGAGAGCTACATGCAGAAGGGATGAAAAATTGGGTTTTCGGTCTGACCACTTACAGGGTATTTCTCATCACCCAGGCAAGCTGCTTTTATGAGAATATGACATGCCCTGGAAGCTCACTCTCCATTTTGCAGGAGAGTCATTAAAAGAAATCATTACATGTTTTTTTTTGTTCCTTGGCACACACGCTGCTTTTCCTTGGCTTCTGATTTCATCCATCTTTCAGGCGCTTCGTGCCTTTAGTAATTTATGTGCAAGATTTTTCCAAACCTCCAAATGTTTTTCCATTTGGCAAACTGTGTCCTGAAGCCTCCACAGAATGTAACTGTAGAGTTTTCTTGTACTTGAAAACATGAGCTCTGTTAGCACAAAGATGCATCTAATACTCGTAATCCTGTACTTAAAAGCTATAAATTCATATAAGACAATCAAAGACATCATTCCTCCTTGTGAGTCTTTACCAGCCTTGTTGCTGTAACCCCTTACTTGATACACAAATGGAAAATTTCCCTATGAGCATTGCTGTTTTCTTTAACTATAGTTTTTGGAAGCTTTATGGTACCATATGGAGAACTATTTTATTCTGCTGCTGGTAGCTTTCTCAATACTGGCTATAAATTAGATAATTTTCCTTGTGCCTGATAGCCACACGCTATCAGTCAGACACGTTTGCTCTCACAGGCAAATTCAAGAGAATTCGATAAAAGCGATAAGCTTCCCACCATACTGGATTTAACGGAAAATTTTATCCACATTCTAAGACTCAACACGGTTGACTAAAAAAATAAATCATAATTTGCAGCCTCCATAAAGTGCATGGGTTCGTAGTCTGTTCTTTCACAGAAGTCTCCTCACCTTGCTCCTGTCAATCTCTGGTTCTTCTGAAAGGGACACATGCTGCTGGACACCCCAGCTGGACTTTCCAAGGGCTCCCAAGGAGACTGGGGACTTGTATGCATTTTGTGGGCAGACTTGAGGAGGTCACCCAGCAGGATGAGCATAAGCAAGCTAGAAGCAGTCAGGCTGCCGTTAGTTGCAATCTGGGCTGCTGTGGCTTTCTTCAGGAATGCAAACTCAAGGGGAGATTCATTACATGTTTTTTATAATGCAATCCATTGAGTGACATCCCCAAAATGTCAGGGTGTGTAACCATGAGAAAAAAGATCTTTCTTTGGCCACCCATGCTCATGGGAAATTACCACGCTTTGAGGAACAGGAACAGTAACTTTGCTTGTATTTGTTTATTTTCAAAATCCCTATGTAGTTTACAAGGTTGTGCTATAAAACACTTCCATTTGTTAGAAGCCTCAACTGGCCTACATTCCTGAACAGTCTGGCTTGTGAGAAGAAGTGGGCCCAGATCAGGCCTAATGTATTATTTACATCAAGCTGTGGTCCATTGCTCCTTCTCTGTGTGTACTGCCCTGCTTGCCCTGGAAATAAATGCCCAGTGAGACTATAGAATACAGGGCAGGATAAGTCACTTCAACAGTTCTTCACCCGAACTCCTGCATCTACACCAAATTTACAGGGAAAGAACTATGTATGTTTCAATTAAGAGAGGCCAGGTCTGATGTCAGCTTGTGCAACTCCATCAGTTCTTCCAGAATCAGCCTTGATCTACACTGGCACAGGAGAGAGGCAAATCAGAGCAGTGGCAGGGACTTCATTTTTGGAGACTTGAGGATGAATGCTGAGATATTTGATGGTCCAGTCCTGCCTTTGTTTCCATCTATGCCAATCCAAAGGAACTAGAGGGAAGGGTTGGTGAAATTCCTCCAGCTGGCACCACTGTGATGGAGAATGGTTAGCTTTTATGCTATTTTATACATTCCTCAGCCTGCTGAACTCTGGTGACATTTCTCTGAGATGCACATGACACCCACTTCAGTAGCAGAAGACGTCATTGTGATCAGGCCTATTAGAGCAAATTGATTGCTGTTATATCACTTTAAAATAAACTATTCCCTGGCTAAATCAAATTAAGGGGACTTTATCAGTGTAGGTGTGAAGCACATTTTCTTCTCAAAATTTACTTTCCCCTAAGTGACTCTACATTTTTGTTTGTCTTATTGGGTTGATGAATTAAGGCTCTCAATGGTCAACACACATTAAAAAATATCTAGGCATCGAGGGAGAGAATGTGTTGGAAACGCCAGGGACACTGGGAACACAAAGGTGCGCTTTGCCTGGCCTACTAAGTTGCAGCATTCTACCATTTCTGCAGCTATTTTTGATGTTTTGGGGTTTTTTTATCTAGTTTTTATTTTTGACTGGCTGAGCGCTTTTCCTGCTCTCTCAGACTCCTCCGCATTTCATCCAGTTTGCTCTTCCAGAACTGATCGACTCGTACAGCAGGTCACCACCCCTGCTGAAATCAGCCAACAAGCCAACCATAACCCCAGCAGATGTTTGCGGTTTATAGGCCAAATGAGAGCCCTGCAGACCAGCAAAATACCAGCACCACAGATGTGGAACCTGGCCACTCGACATGAGCAACACAAAGCCCCATCCTGCCCAGCCGGGCTGGGACTTCCAGAGGAGCAGAAGGTCTGAGAGACTAATTAGCCTGCAGAGACAACACGCTGGCCTATGCTCCATCATTTTGATGGGCACAAAGAAGTCCTTTAATGAAATGCTGCATGAGTGAAGTCAGATGAGGCCCCTCTGCACCTTCACCTCAGAGTTTGGCAGTCACCTGAGTTCATGATGTCCCCAGAACATGCCAGCCGGCTACGTCAGGCTCTGCCACTCACCTCAGCTGGGCTGGTCCTGGCCAACCAGCCTCATTACCACAGCCTGAACTTCTCCTGCACTTGGAATGCAAAATAGGGAGAAAGAATGGAGCTTTTAAGTCTGACACCATGGAGAAAACCCCCCTTTTTTTTTTTTTAATTTTAATTTTATTTTTTTAACTACAGACGCTTCTGGTATTTGAAGAGGGAAAAAAAAAGACCTGCAGCTCTCAGCAGGGCACCAGAGAGACTGAAGATGATGGCACAGCCAATCCTCAGCCGGGCTCTTTTGTTCGAAGCAGGTGTTATTTTTCTGTTGAAAAAAGCTGCACTTTGTGCCTTCTGTCCCTGGCAAAGATGGACACGGATATTCTCTGTGGTTAACGTTAGCTCCTGAAATCTCCACACCATCCGGGACGCCCTGCGGTATGGATCGCCACAGGAGCATCTGGAAGGTTTTGTTCAATGAAAAACTAGAGAAAAAAAAAATGCAGCGTTTTGAAACTGGCAGAGAGACCTCAAACCCAAGTCCGTGCAGCCGCGGATACAACGCGGGTTTCCTCAGGTACCCCTCCTGATGCTGAAAGACTTAGGAAGAAATTGAGCCTTTTCGTTTCGCAGTGCTGGGACTCAGATGGACGACAGCAGCAGCGACGATCCTTTAGGACCTCCCGCAAGATGCGTAACACCCAGGCAGCACTGAACCCACACCCCGGAGCGGGCCGAACCAGCACCCACCGGGCCTGCCCGCCGCCCCTCGCTACCCGCCCCGCCCGGCTCCGGCTGCCGCTGCCCCCGCCCGCAGCCCGCCCCGGCCGCCCTGCAGTGCCACCTGGTGGCGGCATCGCCGGCTGCGGGCGGGAGCCGTGTCCCGAGTAGCACAANGCACAAGGGGAAGGTGGCGGGACGGAAGGGATAACCCGCCCGGCCAGCTACAGCCCCAATCCTCAGACAGCCGAGAGAAAGCGGTCACCGCTGCCGCCTGTCGCTGCTCGCCGCCCGGGGCGGAGATGCGGACTGGCAGCCACAAGGTGTCAGCCGCGGGCCGGTCAGGTGGCCGCCGCCCGACCGCCTCTGACGGTGGCTCCGAAGGGTTGGAAGCTGGACCCCTCTCATGGGCGCTCCGGACGATGGTTGCCGCGGCGGGGTGCAGGGACTGCGGGCTGCCCACGGGAGACAGCTCCTGGACGCCTCTGAATGCCACCCAGCTCCCCGGCGTGGGTGGGGGGCTGGCAGCTGACCCCGCGGTGCCCGGGGCGAGGAGAAAATGGCCGCCCCGGAGCTAGGGCATGGCTGGGGTCGGCGCTGGGCTGGGGCTCGGAACCTTCTGTCCCCAACCCTGTCAGGCCGCTTCTCCACGTCCTGGGCCCGGCAGGTATTATGAGCTCCGGGTTCGGTGCTCATCCGTCAAAGTTGCCGAAGAACCTCGTGGTATCGGCGGCATTGAGGCTCCCTTCTTTTTCGCCAAGATCTTCATTGCAGGTTTCAAAGGAGCTGAGAACTTTCAGCAGGTATTAGGGACTCACCATTGGCTGAGTGCGTGTGATTTAGGGGCAGAAACGCCACTGGAAGTCTTTGGGACCAGTGCTGCCATGTCTTGAAAATGATAGCACAGAACTGCCTGGCCAGGTGGGCTTGTTCAGGTTACACCGAATTTTGTGAGGCTGCAGGGTTTAATCTCTGCTGCAAGCAGGTGAATCTCTTGCAGGGCTGCTCTGAAGGCACACTTGGTCTCCAAATGAATGACCTCACCCTGCCATGAGGTCCACCTCTCATTCATACAGGCAATTCTGCAGGCTTCTGTTCTCCAGGCTGTATTTCCCTGATGGGAAGCCAGCACACATGATCTGGCAGCTCCAACAAACCTGGAATCTGTGTGCTGATGGAATTCGCTAACATGATCCAACAGTTCTTTGTGAAAACTGAGTGGCTCTGTTGTAGACCAGTATGCATCATATTTAAAATAAGTCCCCTTTTATTGGTAGGAGACAGGAAACAACAGAGTGATTCACTTATTCCTAAAGTATGTGCTTCACTCATGGAAATAAATTAGGAAGGGTTATAGGTTTTGGGTTTTTTTTTTCAGTTCTGCTGTTTGTGTAGTTATTTATGATGTCTAGTGAGGAGCCAAGTCCCAGTTCTTGCTCCCTAGGTAAAGGGCAGGAAACTGATTTCTCGACTATTCTTCATTATGAACTCTAGAGTTCATTGTAGATTGACGTTTACCTCTGCTGTGAGTAAACCTGTGGCAGCCCCTCTGGGGGACTGCAAATGACTAAATGATGCCTCAGAAAACTCTTTGTCTGCACCTAGAAATTGAGACCTTGGAAAGGAAAGCACAGCACATTTTAAAGGAAGTGGTCCCGAACTGAGAGATTTTATCTGACCCAAAGCGTCCTTTGCGTTTGATGATTTCCTGGATTATATCTGTTAATTCCACATAACGTCAAGACGATCTCTCCGTGGTTCTCCTTTTGTCTTCTTGTTGTAGAGCAGAGGATAAAGGCTGCTTCTCCTGAGCATGGTCTGTTACTGCTAGAGAGCTGAGATGGTGTTTTTGGCAGAGGAGGCCCCATTGCAGATTTCCAGGAGTCCATTTGAGTCTGGATCGCACTTCTATGTAGCTGCTTTTATAGTCTGTTCTTTGAAGTATTTATGCACAAAGAAAGTCTCACAGAAGTTTCCTTTTCTCAAGTAAAAATGCATATGCAGAGTTCCTACGTATGCTTTTCCATAGAAAGAAAAGCAAAAGCGAAGAAGATACAGAAGTATGTATTCTTGTAGCGTGGCCTGAGTCAGGTGGGGTGTGCCAGACATCACAGACTTAAAGACAGAAACAAATAGAACAAATGTCACCTTGGGATCAGAATTAACCTAAAATGGATATAGAAAACATATTGAAAGATAAAAACAAACTCAAACTTAGTATTTTTTAATATCCAGACAGTTATAATCTCAAATATGACAATTATTTCCACAGTTCTCATGAAATCACAAAGGGAGCGTAGGTCTTACATACTTCTTTGGACTTCATTTTTTTAAAATGCAGTGAAGTTTCTGTATCTTTCTCTGTACTCCTGCTTTAAATGTCTATTACATGAAATCAACTTTACTGCAGCCAATTAATTTTCCTGTTAATTCATTTCACTAAAGTTGGTTAAATACCAACAACCACTATCTTTGAGAGGAAAAAAAAAAGTGAATTCATTAAATGGGATTCGTAATAGAACAGATGGAGCACTTCTCTACACCTTTTTTATCTAGGTATTCCTTCCAAAAAAGTAAAGGAAAGATTTGGGGTGATGCTGTTAAGCTGTTTCTTTGAAACACTTTTCTTGATCACCTTGATCTGTCCTGCCTGTGTCCTTGAGAGTTCTGTTTGCTTTGTGGCTTCCTCTGCCCTTTTCAGACTTAGGTGGAGAAATCTATGTGATCTTGTTCTGGGGGCTACACTGGGTAAAGCAATCTGGGCACATACCTAAAGGTGCATGCCTCTTTATGAGCATTTCTAGGACAGGCTCCATCCGATGTAGAAGAAACCCTTCCTCAGCAGCTGTGGATAGCTTCAGAGTGCTGGAAGAGATCAGAGCTAATGAATTGCCTGTTAATGCCCCATCCGTGCTTATGACAGTTAGTAAAGACACTGGTGACAAGGTAATTTTTATTAGGATGAATGATGTGTCAGAATACTAATAGGGCACTAAAAGGAGTGGTTTCCAGGGGAGTCACGTCATTGCTCAAGTCAAAGAGGGGATTGTTCCCTCCAGACCCTTCTTCAGAGCTTCCAAGGACTGTCACCTATAATGATCCAAATCCCACAGCCTCTTTGGAATGACTGCTTAATTGAGAAAGTGCATCAGGGCAAAAAGGGTCAGTCCTTCAACTGAGCTTCCCAAACCAGTTGGAGGGTTCAGCTGGTTAATGGTTAATTATTTGTGTTGCCTGAATACCCCCTGCCAGTGACTAAGCCCCTCAGGGTCACAGGCACTCTAAAGAGTAGGAAAAAGCAATCCTAGTGCCAAAGAGCTGGTTGGCACAGTGGTGAGATGAAAGGTACCCTCCCCATATAGACTGGCAAGGGAACAGTAGGAAATAGTATGTCTGTGGTGTTGTTGATCTAGACCTGCATGCCTGAGCATAACAGAAACGAGTGGATGCATGAACAGGCTTCTGTGCTAAGGGAGAGGTAGAAGGAAGTGACTTTGGTTTTAAAGAGCAAAGGGTCTAACCAGGATAGAAGCACAGAATAAGGGTACAGGAGGGGTGGTTAAAATATTGCCACTTACCCCTCACAATGCAGGAAGAAATAAAAAAAAATAATACAAAGATTTTTAGCACTGTATATTAACCTAAGGATGCCATTACCACAGGTCTTTGGAGCCAGAGGAGCTTTTACAAGGATGACACATGTTTACAGCGGGGAGTACATGAGTTCTGTTTTCCATAGCAGAAGCCAGCTGTTCGCTGATAGTGACTGGCAAAACATCTGGAAGTATTCATGGTCCTTGCATATTCTGATGTTCCTCTTAGTTGCCAGTCAGAAAGATGTTATAGTCTGATCTGGACTTGTAGACTATAGGTGATTCCACCATGTGTAAGCAAACCCTTCTCACAAGTAGAAGCCAAATCAAGTCAATCCTTTGACTGTACAGTGGTAAACACTCTGCATGCTTACACTCAATTTTGGCAATTTTGTGAGCCTTGTGCACTAGTTTTTAACCCCTTCAGTGCAGTAAATGCAGGACACAAGAAAGAATGGTAGTGGCACAATTGCTTCGTTGTTTAATCGTAAAACCATGATATCTTACCTGGTAGGAGAATCAAGGACTACTCTGTAGAAAAATGTTGTCTGCTATAGATCACTGGTTTAATAATGAAAAAGAAACACGTATATACAACCCTTGGTTGGGAAAAGCCAGTATGTGTTACTGGAGAAGTACCTAAAATACACTGAAAATAATGTGTCTCAGTCGAATTTCTTCTGAAGAAACCTTACAATCTTCATTTTGGAAAAAAACCCCACCAAAATCAATGGGACTATTCACTGCTAAAGCTTATTAATGTGAGAGCACGTTTACTTTACAGGAACCAGCTGCAAGAGTTGTCTCTTACCAACCAAAGATTTATCTACCTAGCAAAGATTTATTGCTGTAAAGCTAAGGTTGAAACGTGCATATCTGTAGATCCCTGTAATTACAGTATGTGTCCTTTCAGTTGCTTCATATATCTAGGTGCTCTGAATGGCCTGAAAGCTGTATGTCAGAGATGTTGTGAGCTGATCCTTTAAGAGCATCTGTGTTTAAATGTAATGTTTTCCAGGCAGATGCCATGACTGATATTCCTGGTTTTAATGTTAGTATCATCCTGGTCACAGGTAGGTTTGTTAAACAGTAGGCAGTCAGCCTTTTGCAAATGGTAACTGGGGTTTATTAATTATTTTAAATTTCCCTCTACCCACTGCTAGCAGTTCTAGCTGCTTGTTCCTAGTCCTCTTGGAAGCTTTGACCTCTGACTAGCTCTGCAAAAACTGCTCTTGCTGTTTGGTTCATGCATGGGAGAAAGGGATTTGGAGGAGGAGGGGAGGCAGAAATGGACAGGGAAAGAGGGGGGGATGGCAGCAACCTAGTGTCAAGCAGCTTCTGAGATAGTTTTGGTTATGTTGGACACAAAATCAACTGTTTGTCTGTCAATCCGCTAGCTATGGGAACAGAAACCTTCTTTTAAGGGGACAGGAGGAGGAACACTCAAACAATAATTGATTTTTACTGCTTCCTTCCAAATCAATGATGATTGCCTTTACAGAGCAAAATTGGCAGCTGTCATCACAAGTGCAACTCACTTCTGATTGATAGACACAGAGAACATTTGTGTATAGCAATATAGCTCAGTACTCATCTGTTTATAAAGATGCAAGAGTTATGTATGTGAATATACAGGTAAAACTGGCATGTGTGAAAATAAACCCAGGCAGCTTCAGACTTCAGTGATGATTAGGGACCCAAGGTCCAAAAAGACAGTGTTTCCTTCTGCTCTACATTTTATTCACAGGATCTGGAACTGCACAAATGGTTACCAGTCCAGCTCCCTGATTGCCAGCTCCCTGATTTCAGAACAGCAGGGCTGCTGTTAGTTTGCTCTCAGTGGTGGCCCTGAGACTGTGATGTGTGTACAGATTGCTTTGTGCCTGTGCTTCATCCCTTTTGTCCAAGGAATGGGGCACAAAATTTCATGTTCTGATGATGGAAAGACCAGAAATTAGTGGTGGTGGCTGCTCAACTCTCCTTCAGCTCAGGTCTATGCCTACCTGCCCCAGGTTTGTAATGGCCTCCCCTCTAGCTGTGATACTGTGGGTCTCCTGCAGTGCTCCCTGAAGACTGGCAGCAGGGCCCTAGGCAATATAAGGGTGGAGAAATGACTCCAAGAGAAGGAAGGGTACTCAGCATATTCATGGATCAGCCTGTCACTTGGGCATGTTGGCAGTGGAGGTCTTTCACCTCTCAGGCACTTCACCAGTAGGACTGCGTGCTAGTTCTCTTCAGAATCAGCCCTCAGGCCTTTCTGGAAATTAGGCACATTATAAGACAATTAGATGCATAGTAAGAAAGTAATGAGAAAAGCCTTTTTTAATTTGAAACCTCTAAGTTGAGCAGCACTGAAATGCTGTAAAAGTCTGGGCCCAAAATTAATGATTTTCAATGACAAATACTAATCCAACATCTTGGTTTTGAATGAGACTCTCATTTTTGGATGAGACTCTCAGGTAAGAGAGTCTTAAGTGATGATGAGTAAAGCACTGATCATGTTCTGCTTGAACTGGAAGGTACTGGGATACTGTTGTGGAGTTTCAAGACCATACAGCTGGTGTGGATTACCAGTGGGCTATAATCTAAAGAACCAGCCAACATGCCGTGAAGCTTTGTCAGAAATGCCAGTTTGCCATCGAGAACAAATGCAGAGCTTTTGGGGTCCAAGGGTGCCCCCAGAGGCTCTGCAACCTACATCCCACTCTGGGAAAAGACTGTCCTGGACATGTCTTCCCTTAGTTGGGACTGCAGTGGGCAGAGCTGTGCTGGGGAAACCTTCGTGAACCTTTTCCAGCTGGGGCTCATGCTCTTCACCTTGCAGAGTGCAGGGCTGCCCAATGAGTGAAGGTGAGATGGAAGCTGAGGGCTGTTTGTCTGGGTCTTCAGCCTTGCTGGGAGTCCAGGGGTTTAGTACACAACCTCTCTGTCTCCTGTCAGGCAAGGCTGAGTGTCCTTTCCATGGAAACTTGGCGGGTAGCGAGGCTGCAGGTCCAGGGAAGCTGTCCAGAGCAGCATTGCCGCTGCTTGGGGAACACCAGAAGGGATTTTCTGTGAACCAGAAATGCAGAAAGCTCTTGTCGTGGGCAAGCTGTCGTGGCCTCTTGCCCCCAGGTGGAGAGGATTAAACCCTTGGTAGAAATAACATTCTGATTTACAGATGCAAGCCCCATTCGGTATAGAGCACGGCATCCTGAGCAGTCTGCTCCACCTCAGGGGGCTCAGCCTGCCTGGAAACCACAGCAAGATCAGGAAGGGCCCTCGTTGGGTTAATGTGTCTATCCCAGCCTTACTTCAGGAAAGTTTTCATTAGGGCTGGAGCATTGTTGACAGCTACAACTAGGGCTGCCAAAGTGTTTCCATTGTGTTATATCTCCCTGTTTTCACTTGCTTGTGACTATCCAGAAGTTTCACCAAGAAGGATGAAAATTTCCATGCCTCTTCTCTAGCTGGAGGTGAAGGGCTTTTCTGAAAAGTTGGAGGGAAAAAAAAGAGAGGAGAAATGCAGTTCTGCTTTTTTGAAATGGCAGCATCCAAGCAGAGGTGATAATTTAAGAACAAAAAATAATAAAAACAAATAGTGCTATTGCAACCTCGGAAGTGACTGAAACTTTCAATTTTGGATTAATCTCCAAATAATTTTTGTTATGTTAAGAGATCCAGCTAATTTTCACTTGGCTTTTTTGTTGCATCCTTCCCTTCAGCTCAGGGCACCTTCAGGCAATGCTGCCTGCCTTGCACTGCTCAGCTCCCAGATCTTTCCTCCTGCTCCATCTGCTCTTTGTCCACTGCTCAACGCTTGAAAACAGCTTGAAGATCTGAAACTCCTCATGAACTCACTGAACCAAGGCCTGGGATGGAAACCTTTGTTGAGCTGGACTCTGTGTTGAGGTGGGTCTGGAAGTTGCAGTATCCTCCATGTGGAGCTTTAATTCAAGTATCCATTCTGAACCTCAGATGGGCTGCAGACAGTAGACTGTTAAACCACGTGGCCATGAAGCGTGAAACTCTAGGTAATAAATTTACAATGTAAAAACCAATGAGCATTAATAGAGCCTACCAAATGTAGGTGCTGTGATTTCTCTAGTAAGCATGCAAAGCAGAGAAATCAGAAGCTAAAAAGCTGCAGCAACTAATCGTGCTTTTTAATTCAGTTTGCTTCTTAAACTGAAGTCTCTTCCCCAGACTGCCCATATGAAATTGTTTCTCAGCTAAACAAGGGTTGCAGTTCTAGGTCTCTGCATCTGGTGTGTGGAGCTGTACAGTTGGTTTTAAATGAACCAGTTTACATTTGAAAGCTGATGCTTCACAGTTCTCTGCAGAAGAAACAACCAGTTCCTTTCATTAGCATTTCCAGTAACCACCAAAGGAAACCCAGAGTAATCCACTTGCTCTAATGGAGGTTATTTTGTTTTCTTCTTACGTAAAACATTGGCTTGGAGCCTTGCATCCTCTTTTTGGGGAGAGTTTTTTCCCTGGAGAAGATAAAAGCCCATTGCTGCCCATGGCTATTGGTGATGCTTCTTGCACACAGGCAGTAATAGGACATGGTGTTGGCTGTGAAGGACCCATTCTCAGTCCCTGCTGATGACAGATGGTGGAGCCAACAAAAACACCAAAGTTAGTGAAATCAAACCCCAGCTAAAATACTTCAAACTACGTAATTAAAACACAGGAGACAGACAGCTTCGTGTGTGGAGGTGGAAACTCAGAACATGGAAATTTAGGAAAGAAAAAGACTAGAGAAAA
The DNA here is from genome assembly GCA_038090715.1 of Florisuga fusca. Lineage (NCBI taxonomy): Eukaryota > Metazoa > Chordata > Aves > Apodiformes > Trochilidae > Florisuga > Florisuga fusca. The sequence goes on along the minus strand of JAAWXA010000001.1, from coordinate 54,922,553 downwards.
ACTGTCCCCTTCCTTTCTCTGCCATCCCTGCTGTCCATTGTGATTTTATTATTTTTAGATGAAAGCTTTCTCCTAACTCACACTGGGCTTAGCTGGCTCTGTTAACTACTCAGGAGGGGATTTGTAAACCATCTGTTTCATAACAGTACTCAAAACTGTGAGATCTTACTTTATATTCCTGGTCACTGCAGAAGACCCCTTCATTTATGGGTGTGTGAAGGCAGAGATTACCTGAAGCTTGCTGATAGAAAACAATATAGACAAAGGCTCATCTTAAATTTTATGTCCTCCCTTCCAGGGTGGATGAAGTCTGTAGGAGGAGGTACTTTTTTCCAATCAGTTTTCACAGCCCTAAACCTCCTGGAACTAAACAGACAAAGTCTGGTTGTTTAAAAGCTCAGGGGAGCTCAGTCTTTCTGAAAGACAACCTGGTGACATGGTGGCAGCTCTTTTTCTTTGACTGGTTGGTAGTTAGATAACTTGCTGAGGTGTGGAATAAGCCAAAATAAATTTTCAGCCCCAGTGAGGTGATTAAAATCTACATCTCCCAGGAGAAAGCTTTAAAAAGACCTGCCATACCAGGCCCTGCAGGTGACGTAAGTCAGAAGGATGCTTATTTAGTGTATCCTGCAAGTATGAGTAAGGTGCAGAGTCTGACTCTCATAAGGGCTTAGGAACTACTGCCCATTCCCCAAACCAAGCTGTTATGGTCTCCAGGGAACTTCTCTGCTGGAAGTTGAGGTCCTTATGTCACCTTTTGGTGCAGATGGCACTAAAAAAAAGCTCTGAGTATCATAGTTTGGGACCTTTGTCCATAAAGTAGAAGTAGCTGTTTATGTCAATGGAGAGACATCAGTCATAACGACAGCAAGGTCAGCTCCCTCACAGAGAAAGGGTGTTGTGTCATTGTGGAGGCTCCACATGAAAAACTTGAAGGATCTCAGCATCCCTGAGCTTCTACCTTCTGGCTGGGTTGTGTAAACTCCTCTAAAGCCTAGCAGTGAGAAGGTGAAAAAGATCAACAGGGAGACACTCACTTCCTCAGGAAGCCAAGAGAGAATTTCACTGGCATGTGTCTGATTGAAGCTCCTCACAAGCAGGGAGCAGCCTGGGAAAGAACTGCTCAGGGGCTAGGCAGAGATAGGTAGGTATTCATTTGTATAGGTGTATATATGTGTGTATATGGGGCTATATGTGAGACAGCTTAGACTACTTCACTGTGCCTTGTTTGAAACTTACATCAGCTGAGACTTCAGGTGGATGGCAGCATGTCAGAAATAATGTGTGCAATTACTCCACAAGAGAAGAATTGTTATTAACTCTCCCTTGCAGGTAGGTGGACTGAGGCAAAGCCTGGGGTAATATGACTGAGGGAACATCCTTGGCAAGAGGAACAGAAAAATTAAGAGCTGCAGTGTAGGTCACTGGCCTGCTCTGGGGCCACATACAGACTTTGATGTTATGTATCTGTGACAGAAAATTAGTTCCCAGCTTTCTAGACCTATGTCTGGAACTTGAATTCCATGCCTGTCAACATTTCCCAGTTTGAGGCAGAAATCTCCCAGCTGACATCCTCTTCCCTGAAATAAGGATCTCCCTGAAAGTGAGCTTTTCTGGTGCAAAACACAAATTTATAAGAGAAGAATCAAGTTTTTCGAGCTGGGAAGAGCAGGGAAAGGAAAGTTACTATTAGAACAAGGTTAGTGGCTGTGTGAAGGAAGGACACATAGGTGCAAGCAAGAGTGGTAAAATACATGTAGAAAATGTGGAAAGTAGATCACGGCCAAAAAATACAGAGTTCTACTCAACAGGAAACTGTACATAGCCCTAAGACATACCAGAGAAAGCAGAAGATGTGTTAACAGAAAGGCAAGTGAAGAAGAAAGCACCAGACAGCAGCAGCCGGAATCGTCTTGGCTGAGAAATTCACAGGAGCGTTTTTCATTGCCAAGAAAACAGCACTGGGGATTTGAAAGGCACTTTGGTACCAAGCTCTGACTGCTCTGGTCCTGAGCCCTTCTCGACTTCTGACAGGCAGTGCTCACATCAGCAAGGATACCATGGCGTGCACAATGTATTTTGTATTCTCATGGGCCACATATGCTTCTCTTTCAAAACAACTGTTGTCTTTCAGCTTTTTCTCCATGAGGGAATAAGCTTCCCTTGGACCAAAGCACAAGATTTGCTGTCTGCCACCTGTATCATAGATTCATAGAATCATAGAATCATAGAATGGCTTAGGTTGGAAGGGACCTTAGAGATATCTACTCCAACCTCTCTACCATGGGCAGGAGTGCCTCTTGACTACACAAGGTTGCTCAAAGCTTCATCCAGCCTGGCCTTGAAATATGCCATTACACCATCTCTCCTTCCTCAAGGGACCAGGTATGCTCCAGAAATGGGTTGCCCTGCCCTGCAGCCTTGGAGACTTTCTCTGCTTCCCTTTTGGAGCAGGGAAACATCCTTGTTAGCACCAATACAGGCAGCCTGCCTGTGCCCACCCTAGCACAGAGGCTGAACAATGTGTTCCCCAGTCAAACCAGCACCCACCAATATTAAGGGACTTTAAAGGACCCATGGTCACCACTGTGGGGCTTCTGTTTGTCTGCCTGGATGTGTGCACCCATTTCCATGCAGAATGAAAAGCGCAGGGCAAAACGCTGCTCTCACCAACAGCCAAGACTGAAGTTGCTGCTGGAGGTTGTGGGGGGATGCCAGGCACTTTAATATGAAGTGGCCAGCAGAAGTGAGGCTGCCATGTCCCTGCAAAGATCATTTGGCACTGGAGGGAGGAGCTTTGCCTAAAGCAGGTGTCTTTTGTATAGCTGTCTCTGGAAATGTAGATAAAGAACATTTCATGCTGGAAAAAAGCCCTGCTGTTGAGTTAGCTATTTGTGCTTTTCATCTTCCATTTTCCAAGCAACTGGCTGGATTCTGAATTGACTATGTCTGGGACAAGGAGAGCTGTATGAAAGGGACTGGCAATCAAGGAATGCCTCCAGCTTTCTAACCATAATAAAACACATTCTTGTGCTCTTTTTGGACATTGATGGCAAAAATCCTATTCTTTAGTAAGAGAGCTAAAATCTGGAACGATGATTACATCAGTGGAAAGAAGCCAGATTTGCAACACTATGGGTGAAGAAAAATCTGGCTGACAAGATGCAACATTGTCATGAAACTTTGGGGGTTGTTCCCTTTTAAATTTTATCCTAAGTGATTAAGTGACTGGGCCACATTCTGATTCCACTTTACATGAGGCTATGTCTGACTTCAGGGTGCCTCTCATGCTGCAGCAATGTGCCTGAGATCAAACCTCAGCCTTCTAGGTTTCCACTCCTCTCCTAAATACAAATTTCAAGGTGGTAATAAATACCAGAAAAAAACAGATATGTAATTTTCATGGCAGAGAAGCAAATTGCTGCTGAATGTATGTGACACTTTTGTCAATTTTCCTCTTGTTTTTCCTGATGGTGTCCTGTGCTAAACATTACGTTTGCAGATGCAAAATTTAAAGAACGTTTTATCTCAGCACTGCGAAACATAACATGTAATTTGCAGCTTCAGCCAAGAGTGATGGCCTTATTAGTAATGGGAATTTACTGATTAACTGCTGTTAGCAAAACATCATCTTCAAACCCGTTAGTCTGAAACTGGCAGCCGCTCTGTCGGCAGGAGCTTTTTTATTTCATCTCGGGGGAGTTCTGTTGGAATATTTCTCATTTAAACAGCTTTAGCCTTGGCCTTTCAATAATTTTTATGGTCTCAACTAATAGGTTAACAATTAGTTAAGAGCAACTATCAGCTTAATGTCAAGTCATTCACAGGGAAAAGTTCAAGGAGAGAAGTAACACTATTTCGAAAGATGGCTTATTTTTGAACAAAGAGCTCTCATCAGTTTGAAGAGCCAGAGGGATAAAAATGAACGGATGAGAGAAATGGAGAAATCAGTAGTGGGGTGGAAAGGGACGAGATCTGAGAGAGGGGCTGCTGGGGCAAGCAGAGGGAGCCACAGGGACACCACAATGCCGAGGGTTTACCCATGCTCCTGGTCCCCAGCCCTGTGAGGTGGCCGTGGCTGGCACATGTTTGCAGCATGGCCCGGCTGCATGGCTTTGCTCCCTTGCTCCAGTTACTCCTGAGGTCCTGACACGGGGAGCACACTCTGCTGCAGTTGCTTCTGCCCACAGCTCTTTCTCTTCACCCATGCTTCAGGTCCCTGCAGTGAGTCCCAGTCTCTGCACAGTCATGGATAGGTTCAGAGGCTGTGCTGTACCCTGGCCTCAGCATCATGTCCTCTCATAGACCATCACAGTCTTCTCTCTCTTTGTCCATAGTTCCTTCAGCAGTTTGTCCTATATTTTCACCTCTTTGTTTCTTGTTTTCTTTCATCATTTTCCCTACAATTATGTCTTTCTTGTTTTCTCCCAGTCTCAAGCACTACCATTATCTACCCACCAGCTGCCACTCTCTTATTTATCTCCAGGCTTTTTTGCCATTCTCCTACCACCCTGTTCCTCAGACCCAGTTCTCCACCCCTGCTCAGGATGCATCTTTCTCCTTCGTGTTCTCTAGACACTAAGAGGACATTGAGTCTACAAGGGGTGTGTACATTTTTCCTCTTAGCTTCTGTGCCAGATGCCAGAGTGGTCTACACACAGCTGGGAATGAAAGTCCTGCTCAGCCACTGGTGGCATATGTGTAGTCAAGATGGCACTGACAGATAGAAATGTTCATTAGCATGAGTCTCATTGCTGGGGCACGACTGGAGGTTGGTTTTTTCCCCCAAGAGTTCTTGCACAGACAGATCTTGGAATTATTTACAGGGATGGAAAAATGCAAATTGTTGCCTCCAGAGTAAACCTCTGCCAAACTGGAGCTCTCTGATCCTTCTGCTGGATGTGCAGGGGGAGTCAAAGGCATAGGAGGTGACTCCCACCTCCCAGTGGCTTCTTCCAGCTTAATAACTTATCTTTCCTGGACTTAATCTTTAACCAGAAGTTTTCCTCAATATACAAGCAAATGAAAATCCTTCCCACGTGTGTTCAGTGTCAATGACCATGGCAAAAGTGGGCAGGGATCTGAACAGACTGAAACCCTCTTTGGTGCATTACAACTTCCCTTCTGTTTGGCAATACCAGATCAACAGTCTGTGCAAGGGACTGCATAAAATGTAACCACCTGCCACACTCCAGCTCTTGCACATTCCTGGCAGATGTGTGAGAGGTAACAGCTGTATCAGCAAGTCACTGACTGGTCTTAGGTGGGCAAGTTCATATATGGGGGAGGACTGGCAGGCCACTGTTGCCATCACACCAAGTAATTAGGGGAAAAAAAGGTCCTGTTGTGTTTACACAACAATTATAAAGAGCATCCACATCTTTTGTTTGCTTTGCACTACCAGTTTTGGCAAATGGTGTTTCTCTCTCTATATATTTATATGCGTGTATATGTTTTTTATACATATATGTGTATAGATATAGCTATATAGATACATGTATTAATCCACTGCCTGAGATTCTGGTTTCTGAGCTGTGCAAGGCTGGAATGCTGATGTCGTATTTCTTTGTGTGATTCCTTATGGAGCTGGGATGTGAGTCCCACCTGGGATCTTTAGGTAGCATAGTAAATGAAACCACTGCATGGCCCATGTTTTTCAGTGATCTTCAGGATCAATTCTGGCCTCCTGAAGTCTAGTCTACTTTATAGACTTCTTGTAATCAAAGGAAGGAGCTTTCTCCTTCCACCCAGTATTTATTGCAGATGGTGTCTGAGCTTCAAACCAGGATGACAAAGCACTTCACAGACATACAAGACAAGTATGAAGTTAAATTGAGGTGAAGTACCTCAGAAACCAGGCTCTAAATGACTTCAGACAGCTTCTACATGTATTCAGCCTGAAGGAAAATTTCATTCTGGTGTTCAAGCCTGGAGATAAAAAACTGTCTGGTGAAAAGGGCAAATTTCTCTTATCCAGAAGAGCCAAAACACTGCAGTCTGTTGTTGAGGAGTACAAGGGAGGTATGTGACTGAGGTAAGGCTTGATGAATGAACTGAGTCCTAACGCGGTGCCTGACAGGGAATGTGAGCACCCATGCCAGGGGAGAGGATGCTGGGGTCATCAGCAGGAGTTGGCCCAAGACCTCATCCTGACTCTGCTGAGGCCTTTGGCCACTCAGCTCCAGGGACGTGTACTTTCCTGCCTTTGCTTCTGTCTCTTGAATTGGAGGTGCAAGCACCAAGACAAAACTGGGGATGAACAGCAGCTGGGTTACTACGTATCTCACAAGCTTTCAATTTTGGTCTTAGCCAAAGGAATAGCGTGAAGAAGGAATAGTGTGAGAAAAAACAACTTTAAAACATTTTTTTTTTTAAAGTCTACCTTAAATTAAGGATTCATAAAGAGGGGTCAGAATAGAAGAAAACAAGGAGTGACCTGAGCCCGCTTTTCTTTAGTGGAGTCACTTGAATACATCCATCTATTTTTTCTGTAACATTAGATTTTGCAACTGATTTCTCTCCGATTACAGAGAGCAATAAGAAGATAGGACACAAAGACTATTATCCAGGGTCCTATTCTCACTTTCATTGATGTGGATGGCAAATTGACTTCAAGGGAAACTTCATCATGCTGTAGTGTTGATAGCATCATAGAAGAAAGTGTAATTAAAGGGCAAAAAAGAGGGGAATCATTCAATGCCATGTATTTCTTGGCTAGCTAGACCCAACTCTGCACAATAGGGAAAGCATTTCTTATTTTCTAGAGGAAGTTTTTTGGTAGTTGAGCTGAGATTTTTTTTTGTCTCTTTTTCAGGCTTTTTATTAAGACATTGCTAGAGTATTCCACTAGCTGCTAGTGTATAAAGTGGGAAGATCAACCCTGAAATATTATGGTCTTGGGACAAATTTTGCTCTTTTTTTCTCCCCCCTGTAAATCCAGAATTACAATAATGACTTCAGCGGAGACACTTCAGATTTAGATCAGCACAAATGAGAGCAGGGACTGCCCATGCAGATGCAGCCTGAGGGATTAGGAGTCTGCCTGTGCTTGTTGTACCCTTGCATCAAATCAACACCCTACCCTTAATTCAGTGGAGAACCAAAGAAACTGCTTGCCCTGCAAATGGGCATCGATGCTAATGTATTGCAGTGGGGATTTATCAACAGGCTGACACCTCAATATCTGTGTCTTATTTGCATAGCAGAGAAATGTGAGTAAAAATGTGAGATTAGCTCTGCACTGGTCAGGGTATGAGGTAATTCTGGCATTAGGAGAGCTGCAGGCTTAGCCACAGGGAATTTGTTAGGTAAAAATGCTTTGTGTGTCCGTGGGGACTGCAGGTGTGTTAAGACTGAGACCAGACCCTTATTTAAAAAATACAGTTTATTAGATAAAACATACATAGAACCAAGTAAATCCAATTTTTTATTAAAAATACAGAAATCATTTTGCAATAGTAAAAGAAAGTCCTGGCTTTTTCTATGATACATAAATCTGAAGGTTTGGGACATTTTTGCTTTATCACAGCTGGTCCCCATCTATACTACATTCTTAAACAAACAGCATCAAATTTTGAAACCCAAGCAACAGTCAGTTGTACAAAATTAAGAACATTAAGACCAGTAATACTCAGTTTAAGTAAGATGCAAACAGTAGCATACAGCACACGGAACAGTCAATATACAGCTACACATTAGAACATGCCTCTAAATAGGGACAGAGAATCCACTGGAAGTAATAAGTTACAAATAATAAAAAACTATGAAGAAATAAAAAGGAATCTTGACACTAGATTTGTTAGGTGGTTGCATATGCATTGAAACACTGTACATATTAAGAATGAATATACTGGACCCACCCATACAGAACATGCTAAATCAACAGAGACTATTTCGTTTGGATGCATGAATATGTATGAGGTGTGCATCTGGTGGGCAGGTGCATATCTGTGTGCACACATCAGGCGTGTGTGTACACACACATAGGAAGGCACACACCTCCACAGCTGAAGACAAATCACTTCAATAAAACCTTTGAGGCAGGGTGAGAGCAATACTAATACGCTCTTTGTCATGGTCGTGCCGCTTCAGGGACTCCAGGCATTTTATTCACATGTTATTCTCACCCGTAAGTTCCACATTCATTTACCTCAGCTTTCCCTTGTTTGTGTATTTGCCAAGTGAACACAAAAATATTCAATATAATGAGATGTTCACTGTTGGGAATGATTGATTAGGGGAAGCTTTGATATATGAGAAGCAGACAAGTATTAAAGGGTTTGCATTACTTTTCCAATAAGTGGAACTAAGAGAGAGATGTCTTTTCCCTCATTATTGTTAGCATTGTATGGTAATCCTGGCATAATTGACAATATATCCTATATATCTTCTTTAGTAAGAATTCTTGGCCAAAAATGGAGAAGGCTTGCATTAAGGGGAGTTGTAGGCATCTAAGCTATTTCTGTAACCCCAAACTGTTTAGTACCTCCTAACAATAGCAGAAAAATTGGTCAATGCTAAAATATAATGCAGTGTAAAATGAGTGGATAGCAGAATGAACATTCAGTGAAAGAATTACTCAGGCTTCACAGAATTAGAAATTACCTAGGTTCAGAAAAACACATCAAGTATTCAACTCAAAAAATAGCTCAAGACTCAAGCTGTGTGCTTGCTATCAAATGGCACAGAACTGCATTGCTGTGTTGGGACCTTGAGGTGGTCAGAGGATAAGATGCTTTTTTTCCTCTCTCTCATTGAAAGAAAGCAAACTGAAACAGTTTTGCTAAGGCTAAGATGAGAAAAAGATGAATACAGAAGTCCTGACCAGTGAGCTCAGTGATGCTGGTGGGGATGGTCTAGATTTACATCAGCACCAAAATGGAAACAGACAAGGAAGGATTATGTAGCAGGACATGATCCAAACACCCAGGCAAGATGGGTGGTGCTGGGTGTTGGAAATGGGGCAGGAGAGCATGGTGGGTGCACTGATAGGAGCTGACACAATTTTTTTTTTTCCAAGGGGGCACCCAGGATCACCTGTGTCACATCCCACAGAGCTGCCTCTAATACTCTTGTGCTGCTGCTGTAATCAACCCAGTTGCCCTTTGCCATCAGGAAGAGAGCAGAAGCCTGGTGACACCAGGGTGGCAGTACCAGCTAGAATAAAACCAGGTAGAATGATGAAAGAAGTGGGCCAAGGGCTCACTTTTATGATGAAAGCCAAGGGCTTTCAAAATATATTGGCCTTACATACACCTCACACCAAGTCACAAAACTTAAGACTGAAGTCAAGCCCATAATCTTATCATGATGGCACATTTTTATTAAAAAGGAAATCTCATTATTTACATTCTCTTTTTAATACAGATACTGGCAGGTGAAGGAAGCCTTGTGAGCTAGTGTACGTGAGCTGCTTTCTCTGTTTCAAGAGCAGTCACAGAAGAGACGCCTGTGCCGTGTGTTGGACAGGCTCCTGCTGGATGCTGTGGGACTGGGATGAGAGCAATCACAAATACATTTTTCTAATGATGTGAGATGTGATGTCGCATCTATCAGGTGTAGGCTGTAATAAATTTTGGAGTGACTGAATGCGAGACCGTGTGAATTTGAACTCTTGATTGTAACCAAATTGTTTATATATTCAATTTTTTTTCCCTCTCTGGCAGAGCTTCTATATGCTTGAAAAGATTTAAGGAGCTCTGTATTCACTTGATATGTGATGTCCCTTGCAAAATGTCTACTCCTAAGGTTGCACAGTACCAGGAAAGAAATGTCATTCAACTTTCAAGGAAGGTGAGATTAATAAATAGTTGAGATGGAAAAAAGTCCAAGATTGGAAAATACGTGCAAGAGGCAATGAAAGCAGCCCTACTGATACAGCTGCTGCAGAAACTGAAGCTTATCTAGCAAATTACAGAACATTAAAAATCAAAGCTAACAAACTTTGAGCCCAATTAGCAATACAAAATCTAATAGCTTCACATACATCAAAAAAGCCTTGTACATGCTTCGGTAGCCTTGGAAGTTAATGCTGAGGAGTTGGAAGGGAGCTCAGAGCAGAATTAAAAAAAAAATAAAATAAAAGTGTGAGTAGGAGTTGCACTGTTTTGTGGCCTGATTTAAGGCTGCCAGTTTCCAGCTGGATAGAAACTGTTCTGCTCTCATCCTTCACACTGTTTGGAAACAGAGACCCAGCGCCAAAATCTGATCTCACTCCCCCTGGTAGAAGTATGTGGTAGCCCCACAGAAGCTACAGTCATTACTCTAAACTCACGCTTGTGCATCCATGTGTGACTCTCCCTTGTGTTACTGCACGTATTTCAGTGTGAAGGACGCTGCTGTAAATACTGCAGTGCCAGTTGCCACGTGGATTTTCTCAAAACCCTTAATGTAGGCTTAGGGAGCATGGGCTCCCCTCACTGCTGATATTGTCTGTCCCACCACCTCCTCCCAGCTGGCCACCACCACTTCTCTTCTTCCTCCAGCCGGATGGCTCTTGCCTACCTCCTGTTGTCCCTGTTGTTGGCGACGGGCACCTCTTTTTCCAACCAGATTTCTGATGCCAGCTGAAAGCCAGCTCGACCTTCTCCGGGCCTGGGGGAGCGATGCTGGTGGCTCTGTGCTCAGCACACATCGATGCTCACACCTGCCTAATGGTGTGGAATTTGCAGGGCCAAGCCTGGTCCACATGGCCTTAACGTGCATCGGCAGTGGGGCAGGAGCCAAGGATTCACCCCAGTGAGCAGGGTAACTGGGAATGTTCAAAAAGCATTTAGCAGCTTGAATATCAAGAGGCAGTACCGGAAAAGATGGAAGGCAGAGGGGAAAACTGTACTCACCCTGTGTAAAAGTGCTGAGCCTTTAATGAGGTATTTGTTGCAAATAGTCATCAGCCAACTAGTTAAAAAGCATCCTCAAAAAGTGCCTTTCATGCTGGTGAATGAAAGCAGTGGAAGGTTGGGGGGCTTTTGTGCAAGATAAAAAGTATGTCAAAAAATACAGACAACCTAATTCAAAGATGTCAGCATGTGGTAGCCTTTGTCACAGCAGAACTGGTACTAAACTCTCCTGTGAAGGGCACTTGGTTGAAAGGAAACAAAGGGTTGCAGAAAACTACAGAGAAAGAGAGGGGAAACAGAGAGAAATGGAAGATCAGGGAAGAGCCAAAAGGCCAAGAAGGAGTTGCAGGAGGGGTGAAGGGACACATATATGGTCACAGAAAGATAGAAAGGAAAACCATAGAAGAGATCCTGCAAGAAAGAAACTGATGAAAAAGAAAAAAAAAAAAAAAAAAAAAAAAAAGCTACAGCAGAGGAACAGAAACGGAAAGGTGTAGGAAGTTCCAGGGGAAGAGGCTAGAGAGCAAAGGAAGACTAAGAGGAAGAAGAATGAGGGCAGGGTGAGGGAGTAACCAAATTTTAAGGGTCCCTCTGGGTGCTATCTCCCAGGTGTGTAAGGCAGGTGTGGGCAAGGACTGTGCCAGGGGTAAGTCAGACATGGATAGCACAGGGTTAAAAGCTGGAGTTTGGTGCAAGTGGATGGTCTTGGGGGTAAGGCACTAGATTCAGATCCAGAGGTTTGGGTTCAAACTTCTGGCTTCACCAAAGGTCAGGTTTAATGATGCTGGGAAGCAGGCAATACGATTCACCTTCATGGAAGTTTTGCTTCATTTTTCTCAGTGTTGTGCTATTTTCCCCTCGTGCCATCGAGTTCTATCAGTTTCGAGCATTTATCTGCAAAAAGGAGGAAAAACTTCCTCTAGGAATCCCTTCTCCTTAGGTTGTCTCTTTTGCTGCATGAGGCTGTCAGCTCTGTTGGGCAGGTTTAGTGTCTCATAGTCTGTCTGCACAGCACCATACACAATCTCTACATGCTGTCGTGACACAAGTACTGATAGTGAGTTTTGATAACAGCAGCATAACCTGCTTGTGTTTGAACCCTTAGTAGATCACAGACTGTTCTCATTTACACTAGAAAAATGTAGAATAATTCTACTAAATTTACTGTAGCATCAATGGAAGACCAGAATTTAGATCAACCTCTTGTAAGTGTGAAAACTGGGTAAGAAAGAAACTTTCTTTTACTGACAGGTTTCCAAGAGAGATAAAATTAAAAGCCCATGTATGCTGACTTGCCACACAGCTGTGGTTATAGCTGTTTACTGAATCCTTTGTGCCACAAGAAAAAGAAAAAAAGGGTCTTTTTCTTTAAATACTGGCTCTGCTTGCTAAAGCACATTAGAAAAGCCATGAAGAAGACAGATAGGTTTTAGAGGCAGTCATTTGGTTCCAGTGGAACCTGGACACATGGATCAATTCACAGTACTGCCACTGCAGCAAATGCTCAGGGCCATAAAACACATTACAGATCAGGAAACCATCAAAGTGAGGGATAAAATTAATCACTCATCTTTCACTGGCTTGGAGTCACTGCAATTCAGAAGTCCTTTTTCTCCCCTTCTCCTAGCTTTCGGCTGAAAAACACTGAAAGCTGTGAAACTTCTCCAGTCTGAAATGCCCTCATTCCTGTATTGCTTGGATTTCAGAAATTTTCCCATTCTCTTTTGGAGATCTCTGACAATAAGAAGTTGTTTTCCCATATTTTATGTTCAAAAAAAGAGGGGGACCATGAACCCAGTTCTTTGTGACACTAAGGGAAAACTCTGGGTAATAGAGACACACTGCTCTATGCAGGGAAAGTTCAATGCAGCCCTTGGAGACAGGGTACAAACTCCACAGGAAGCCCAGGGAAGCCTGGGACTTGCTCATTTTTGAATCCCATCCTTCCTAGCTGCTCTGCCCTTCTCTTATTTCAGTCACTTCAGGGGCTGTCTTTGCATCCAGGCAAGCCTCTCTGAGCAATACACACACACTGGCATGCTCTCCTGTCCAGCCTCAAATGCAGCTTTTGGGCAGCTGCCCACAGCCCAAGAGGAGCAAGTCTCTGAAGTCAGAGATGGAGTCTCTTCTGAAGTCCTGTGAGCTATTGCTGTCTGATTATGGCACTACCAGGAAACTCAGCTGTTTGAAGTATGATGAAGTGCCAGGATGCTGAAGGAGCCAAAAGTTGTGGGTCACTGGGACTGATTTTGAAAGGTCGTATATTTAAATTCCACCAGAGCTTTGCCTCAGGGACGTGTGGAAATCTCCAAGTGAAGTCATGTTGAAACCAGGGCGAGTTTCTGCCTAGTGGCCCGGCTGAAATCCTCCGCACACGGGCTTCGGTTTGCTGAGAAGTGGAAAACCCAAACCAAGCTCCATGAAACTCAGAGCTTAAACACAAAGCTAACTGGAGAAGGTGTTGGGATCAGGTAGAGGTGCAGCTGGAAGAGCTCTCTACCAGGATTCCAGCAGCTGCCCCAGGAGCAGGGGAGAAGGGGTTGGCCAGCGGCGGCTGTCTCCGGTCTTTGTAAGGGAGGATGAAATAACTTGTTAGGCTCTAGTTACTATGGGACGTTGCTTGACCTGGTTTATGAGCCAAGCCCTGCTTTTCTGAATTCAATAGAAAAACTTACGTGGACCTCAGTGGGACCTGGGTTTGGCCTAACATGCTTTATTTAGCGTCTTGAGCAAGGGAAACATTTTTCTTTAGATTACAGTTGAAAGTTTCTTGGGTTTCAGCTTGAGTCTTATGGTGGCAGTGTATTACACACTCATATTTCTTTCTTCTTCTTTAATAAATCACATTTCTCCCGCACTTAGCCTCTGACCAAAACCTGTCTGCTTGAACTGCAGTAAACCTGGCTGGTCAGTGATGTCTCTGCTGAAAGCAATCCCCTCCAACCACACCGTGACCTCTGGGCCACCACATCCCCACCCACCCATCCGGCTCCAGGCAGCTGGTGAGGAGCAAAGGCTCTGAGAGCGAAGGGAGACAGAGACTGTAAATTCACGTTTGCATAGCTGTACTTCTGAGGCACAGGGATTTGCTGGAGCCAGGGCCAGAATGAGCAAGTTGTGCGAGAGTCTATCAGATTTGTGAAGTACAGATGTGATAATACCGCTGCAACCACAAAAGAATTTACAACAGGAAATGTTGCAGCTGTTGCTTATTAGCATTAGTACAAATTACACAAAGCAAATTGTTAGCAGACATGTTTCCATAATATTGAACTGATGGCAGTGAATAAAAGTGATGCTTTTTCAAGCACAATTTTAGGTTTCCAAGGGAATCCATTTCCAATTGTCCATGAAGGGAGCACGAATTAGAGAGCAGCATGCAACTATTGCAAGGCATCAGAGGCTGTGTGTGCAGCTACTTGCCTGCTTTCTCTGGAGAAGGTGTGCAAATTTGGGACTGTATTTTTGGTGAGACAAGGAAAATGTATGTGGCTCTCTATGACCCAATTACCTTCAACAGAGAGTGACAGTGTGTGGGTCCGGTTCTGGAGCTGCCACAGCAAGGTTCTGTGCACAGAAGTGCTTGAAAAGGAAGGGAGGCTCATGCTGACCTTCCCTTTCCCTGCATTTTTTGCCACTGGAGTGCCGATTGTGACTTATTTTCCTAGCAACCCCAAGCCTGTTGATGTGGAAACAGCCTGTGCCAGTAGAGCAATCCCCTAACACAAACTCAAGATTTGGAGACACAATCTTCACAGCAACAGACTGAATGTGCAAAGTGAAACTTTGGGGTGTGACCCGTGAACAACTGACAGCAAAATTCCCAGGAGTGGAACTCTGGGTATGACACCTCTCTCCAGCCAAACCAGTTTCAAAGTGGGGCAACAGCTGGTTTTGGTTCTGCCATACCTACCACCTCACTGGAGCAGCCAGCAGCGGGCAGCCCATTTGGGTACCTCCTCCTCTTCCCTCCTTGCCATATGGGGATAAGCCAAGCAATTGGCCCTGGGGAGGGGTCTTGAGTTCAGGGGGGGGAAATTCCCTGAAAAATTTCATTTTAGTTAATACAAAGGCCATTTAATGCTCTCCTCCTTCCTTGATGTCAAGGCAGAACTGGTTGCATCCTGGCAGATGTCTGATCCCAAAGGTGCTCTTCCATGGGGTGTGTAACCCACAGGTTCCTGGAGGGGCCTCAGGGACCTCCCTTCTGCTGTTTTTTTTTTGTTTTTTTCCAAACAGAAGTCATTCAAAGGATAAGAGTGCGAGAGAGAGAAGGAGGAAAATAAAGATGGTACTAAGTAATTGACTGAAGGTTTTGGAGGATGTTTTGGGGATTCCTCCCTGATCTTGTTCAGCCCTCAAAGAGAGCAGCCAGGAAAGGGAGGGTGTACACCCCATAGGCAGCAAAGGGCCACGAGGTGGCTGAGCTGGGGCAAGAGGAAAGCATTTCCCTGGCTCCTAGGTCCAAGGCCAGGCTCTGGAGCTGTTCTCCCTCTAAAGCCATATTCCTGCTCCCACACTATCCTTTGATCCTGCCTTGCCTGGGTGGCACTGGTTGAACAGGAAGATTGTTTGTACTCCTGGCACTAATCTAACAGAGGCATCTTTTCACACCAAAATCTAATCACCCATTTTCTTATTGTTTTGCTGGTTATTGCTCATTTTCCTTCTAATGTTTCAACTATTCTCTCCCATCCATCCTTCCTTTAAGAAGTGTAACTCACAAAGACTGCTGACAACCTATGGAAATTCAGTGATAATTTTAAGGACAATAACAGCCCAGAGTGATGCTTTAAGTGCCAGTCCCAAGTGTTCCTGCCTGAATTAATCATGCTGAGCAAAGCTGCTAGTGCTGCACTGGCTGCTGTGCTCCTCAGCCTGCCAAGACAGTGGGCTCCAAGAGGTGGAGGGATTCCTTGAGGCATTCATTGAAAGTCAGATAGGTCTGGCTGGGGAAGGAGGCATTTGTTAGAGTGAGAGAAGAGGCCGTGGCAGCAGATGGGTGAGAAGGAGGCATAGCTGGCCTGTGTTGCAGTGGATGCTGTGCTGCCTGGCCACGCTGGCTCTATGTTTTTAATGCCCTGCAAACAGCACTTGAGCAAGGGAGGAGCACTTCCCAAATCCTTAGACTTTGCCTGCTTGCTCTTTTTTTTTTTTTTTTTTAACTATTCTAGAAAGAAGGAACATGTATTGCTTTTAAGGATATGCACATCCAGCCACCTGTTGGCAACAAACGTGCAGCTGGGTTGGCAGCAGTCTGAAGCAAGAGCTACAAGCAGAGTAACAAGAGAAGTAATTTGTACAAGCAATGTCTAAAGCAGAAGCTAATGGAGAAGTGCATGTTCTCCTTAGTGCTTGATCTGAAGAAATGGCCTGACACCATTGGCACAGCAGAGTTGCTTAACTACACTCACCAACAAGACTTGAAAGAGAAAAATTAATTTTAATTGCAATATTACTGCAGTAATGTTTGCCTCCTAATTGCCTTTCATTGGAGAAAAAAAAGAAAACAAACATGCAACAAGGAGTTTTTATTACAAGCATTACTTACATGTAAAATGAATCTGCTAACTGCCTTCCCTGTAAAAAACAGAACATTAAATATCGTGGTCTGGACATTCCTTGTCCTACAAGTGTTGTATCAAATCAAATAGCACCACTGACTGTATACATCAAATATGTACATAAAAACTATTTCAGCATATTAAGTATAACAACATCAATGTAAATAGTGTGTTGGTATCATCAGCCCTCTCAGCTGTTATGTCCAGAACAGGAGGGACAAGGTGGAGGCAAGGGATGAGGCACAGAGCGTAGCGGGAAGAATTCTTACTGAGGAAAATCTGTTGTTCTGGGGAAGTTTTTTCCTGCTCTCAGAACAAAATGGGAGGTTACAAATTCTTCAAGAAAATACAATAAAAAGTAAAAATCTTTCTTGGAACAAGAACGTTCCATTTCCAAAATGTCAAAATGATGCTTTGACATTACTGAAAGCTGTGGTTTCAGTTAAATAGAATTTTACGTCAGAAAGTGACATGCTTTTATGAAGAGTTTTGATTTTGACAAAGTAGAATTTTCCAGCATTGAAGCCATCTGATAAATTCTAACCAGCCCTGACTACTGATGTGCTACAGCTGGGTGCGTTTTTAAGTGGAGGATTAAAATCACAATTTGAAAAAAAAAAAAAAAAGAGAGGCTAACCAATTATGGGAGATTCAAAATTATAGGAGAAAAAGAAAGGAAAAAAAGTTATTTGAGAATTCTCTGAAGGTGACATTACTACTACTGAAGGTTTTTACATATTTGGGGGATCTTTTTGGGGAAAATATTAATTTTTTTTTTAAAAATGTAAGAGTGAAAACTTAACTGTACAGGTTTGATGGTGATGTGAAGTCACCTCTGTCTCAGCCAGTCAGCTGAACAGGTTTCCATACTCTGCACCATGGACACAAAGGGGTGCAGATAGGTGTTACATTCCAAGCATCAGCACATTTAGGGTTCAGTATATTACATCACTCGATAGTATACAACTTTTTGTTAAACACACTTGTTCAGCTATTCCTGTTAAAGATGTTTCAGTATGCAGACAGGATTTGCTGAAAGGTGGTCAGTCCTGTAAAGATCCAATCCTGCAAATGTACAGAGACAACTTTTTTAATTTGGGGGAGTAGCCCCCAGGAATTTAGTGAAATTCTTGTGGGATGTCATTTCTCATAATGTTAGGGGGTTTAGGATTAGGTCTTGAATGGGTAACTTTTTGTAGGACTTCTAGTCTAGCAACATGCATCAAGCTGAACTGTATTCCATGAGGTATTTTTGTTAACATTCTGTTCTGCATAAATAGGGTCGGGCAGTATGATGACTTGCACATCATCAGGACCCCATTTCTCAAATCATTTGAGTCTAGCTCTAAAATAACCTGCATGACTTAGAAACCCTTCATCTGTTTGGTCATGCACTAAGGGTTTAAACTGTTCAGATATGTCCTTTCATCACCCTCCTTTGTGAAGGATGGAAACAAGGGCATACCCATGCCACAAATTACCTCCTCGGCCTGACACCTGTCCTGGATACATGGAATATCAATAAGCACCTTTTTGATTTCTACAAGAGGCAGAAGAGCATTATTTTTAATCCACCTGACACATCTGCCTACCTGCTGAAAGCTGTAGTGCAATCACAAACCAACACCACAGAGTCCACCCTGGACCTGAGCATCGCTGCCAAGGGCAGAGGTGTCCCCCCTTCATTGCCAGCTCCTCGTGGGGAATGCTCCCACCCGGCTCCCTCGCTTTTTAAAGATGCAAAGAGAAACAAAACCAGAAATTTGGGGTTTTCTTAGGGTGTCACAAACTACGCCAGACAGAAACGGCACAAGGAAGGGAACTGACAGCTGAGCACGCCAGACACCGTGGGAGCCATCCACCCCCCCTTTGGCATAACGGGAAACATCCTGTCAGAAACACTCTCTGCATTTGGGCTTTTCTTGAATTAATTATCTGTAAACGATGACGGGCTTATCCTGCTGGGAGCCTGCGATTCATAGTCGGTATTTATAGATGCGCTTGATAGGAGTGTCGTGATGGGCAAAGCTCATCAGACAGAAAGCACCACGGCATCAGAGCTCTAGCCTCAAGTCTATTAGGGCTGCTCCCTCTAGTGGGAAAAAAGAATTTTAGCTGCAAAAAAACCTTTTCCCCCCGCTATTTTCACCTTTATTTATTTATTTTTTAAATTTTTTTAAAGAACTTTCTTATTTCTTTTCTTCCTCTTTTTTAATATTGTTCTTTTTTTCTTTTTTTCCTTTTTTTTCTTTTTTTTTTCTTTTTTTTTTCTTTTTTTCTTTTTTCTTTCTTTCTTTTTTTTTTTTTGCAAGACACAGGGCAGTTCCCATCAGAAAATAGGTGACCTCAAGCTGTGCTCTTCCAGACCTGGAGTATCGGTGGTGGAGCTGGAGCCCAACAGCTTCAGGTCAGCGGTTACTCCTCTGAGGAAGACCCATGGCAAGGGAGGGACTCTTTGATACTCTTCCAGCAGCCCTCAGCATAGGCTGTAGCTGTGTTTGTTTTTGATTTCCCACTTCTGATTAAAAAAATAGGACTTACTATAACAATAATAATATTAATGATACAAAATAATTATTGTAATTATATAATTTTTGAAAAATTATTAACACAAAGCATCCCATTGGACTAAGAAAAGGTGACAATGCACAAATGTTAAAAAAAGACAAAGTCTTTGTTAAAAAAGAAGGAAAAACAACCTGCAAATGAATGCATTTCTGTAAGGCAACACGTTACCTTCAGTTTTCCATCTAGATTTAGGTCAGGTTCTGTTGTTCAGGAAATTGTTAAAACTTGGCTTGCTTGAGCTTATCAATGTGGTAACACAGTTTCAGCGCAGGTCCCAGTTTCAGCCCCAGGTATTTCATGATCATGTCACTTTTTAGCAGCAACAAAGCATTGCCATCGATCTCCTGGTTTCAAAAGAGAGAAGGAGAACCAAAATGTGTTAACCCACTTCTAGTGCTGCATCCTGACATATTAAACAAGATGAATCAGAAGCAACATGTATCTTAGAGCAGAGCTAGTGGAAATGTCATGCATTTGGAAATTTCATTTTAAAAAACTGAAATCTGAGGTATGGTGGAAGGAAACTCTAAAGGAGGGGTTAATCAAATAGTACTTCTTATTCTTCAAGGAAGTGTAAAGCTTGTCTCCGTTTAAAAAAAAAAAAATCAGGGTTGCTCTTAAGCTCAATTCTGAGAAAAGCCAGTCAGGCCTGAGAGAAAGGAGTGATAGAGGGAGAGGGATGTGGCCTCATGAACTGCTAATAACACACCTCTGAATCTCAGTTCCAGCTTTGTCCCTGGCTGTGAGCATGCTTCACTCATTCCTAGTGCAATTATATCCAGTGATATCTGTCTGTCTGTCTGTCTGTCTGCCTGTCTGTCTTTATACATGCTTCTTTTTCTTAAAGATAGTAGTAGCATGCTTATTTGAATGCATCTGTTGATGAAATTTCTTCAAATTTCTTTTAACCATTATGTAAGTGGAGGAAATGATCACCAAATTCATGGTTTTTTTATCCCAGACCTGCTATCTTGAAAGCCTTGTCAAATCACAAAGTGAGCACAAACCAGCTTAGAGTGCACAGAGAAATGGACTCTGTTTTACTATGGACTATATAACACAAAAGGTTTCAGCTACACTGTCCTTCCTTGGATCCTGAGCTTGTCTGTTTTTTCCTGACTATATCAGTGGATTTGCTAAGAAATACTACCCTTCCCCCCAGTCTCCACCACACTTACATACTCGGATCATCAGCACTAAGACAATGAGTGCTAAGTGTATGTGCATAAGTACACATATATAGGCACATACCATTGCTGTGTATATTGCATTCTGCTTTTGATGGGCAGGTCTTTCCTCTGTGATCCATTACCCGCTAATTAAGCAATACTATGGATCCTAATTTGCCCTGATCATTATTATTCCATTCGGCAGGTGGCTTAGCTGATGAGCAGTTAAGGTCACTTTCTGATTGACTAAATCAATTAGTGCTCTTCATTTTTGCAACCTCCAATCTATCCATGATAGAAACTCTTTTCACCTTCACCCTCTTCTTTCTATTATCTTAAGGAAGCGAAGGGAAAGTAAGAATAAGTATTACATGTAATTAATATTTGCACAAGAAAGAAAAGCTCCTGGAACTGTGGTGCCACAGGGTGAGAACACTGTCAAGGGTTTGGTGCAGAGGCAGCTGTTTCTAAACGTTGAGTTCAGCATTTTATCATTTTCTTTATTAGTACTGTGTAGGGGTCAAAATTAAACTCCATGACAAGAGTATGCCAGAGGGAGCATTCACATCCAATTAAATATCCCATATGAGCCATGTCCCTGTGCAGATTCTTCTCTACAGTATTACTGTGTCAGCCCTTTAAAAAATAATTTTTATAAGTCAAATTCTATAGCATGGTTCCCAAAGCTCTAATAGCTCCACCAGAAGATCTTGAACCAAATCTGGAGCTGGTGAAATTCAGTGCCAGCAGTGCAGTTAGCTTGTTTCACGTGAGCTGAGATCTGACCCACTGCAAGTTAGAGTATTGCAGATCATTGTCATGTTCCTGTAAGGGGATGGACACAGCAAAACTATGAGCTGTGAGGTCATGATACGGTGGGTATAAACACACAGATTCCATCTGCAAGAATGAGTATTTGTTTGTCAGCTTTTTGCAGCTCTTGTTCTGAGGGTACTGTTCAAAATGCAGAGTAACCCCCAAATAAATCCTGTGCCATGCAAATAAGAATCCAGCTGAGAATATCCTCCAGGATGAGGCTTTTAAATACACAAAAGCCCACATCTTCCTGAATGTTTGTGTCTAATTCTGAGTAAAATCAAAGACTTCAAGATCTATATCCTTCTTGTGATGCATATATATATATATCCCTTCTTCTGTGTTCTGCAGTCTCATGAACAGACACCAACCCAGGTAAGGTTACCACCTATGACAGAACTGCAAAGAGTGGCAGCCCAGCTGTCAGTGCTCAAACATGCAAGATAAAGAGAGATGCATTATAGAGAAGGATGTAAGCTTACAAGTCTGATGTCTAGCACTGGCAAACCCAGGTTGCTATTTGAATAAATTGGATTAACTCTGTTTAACTCAAACCTTTTTTCTCCTTCACACATCCATTGGCCATAATTAAACTGTCAGACCATAACATTGGTTCGATCCCTTCCAGCTTGAGTTTTCTACTTTCTAATTTCCTGTGTAACTCTTTCTTCTCCTCCATTTCCCTTCCCGCAGTCTTTCTACCAAGTATTTTTTGCTGAGAGAGCATTGCATGGGGCTTTCACATAATGCCTCTACAAGGTCCCTGCCAGGCTGATGGCCCCTTTGCATGAGGCCAGAAGATCTAGCAGCTAATGGGCTCAGTTCTCCTTGGCACATAGCCCTGCTGAGGGACCAAGGACCACCAGATGGGAGGTAGCAGGTAGTTCCATGGTCTTTGGTGGGCACTCTCAGGTGCCACCTCGTGACAGAGCCACTTGGGTGTCTTGGCAAGAAGGAAAGCTCCTTGGTTTTCCTGATACAAAGAGCTGAGAGAGATCCATGTGATCGTGCAACACCTCCTTTCTGCACTCTGGGAGAGCTGGCACCAGGGACTGTGGTCAACACTCAAGTGGCCTAATATAGTGATGGGAAGACACACTGCCCACATGCAGGATACTTCCTCTCCCCAGCCTTTTCTTCCTGGCAGTTCCACCACCCTCTCCCTTCCCGTGTCATAGCTTGGATGAGCTGATTGCCAATGCAATGATTTTAGGTTATAGCTGGGCCTTGTCAATGACAGTAAGTGCTTCTAAGTAAATTATGCACCTACTTCATAGAAAGACTGAACATACAGGAAGATATGGCTAAGGTTAATGGACTAATCGCTTCTCTCTCACCCCCTGGGTCTCTGTGCTAATCCAGATGAGATCTGAAGGCTGAAAAATTGCAGGGACATATATAACTCGAAGGCGTAATTGAATTGAGTTGTGTGGCAATCTCACCCAGGTTCTCACACCTATGGCATATTTTACAGGAAAACCAATGATGAGTAGAGCCCATAGGTGCAGGGTGTTTCACAAAAGATGACAGGACCAGTCTTAATGGCAATTTAGCTTGGTCTCTCTGGTCACAGAGCATCTGCAGTATTGTGGCATTTTCCAGCTCAGCTGGCCCACGACTGACTGCAGCGTGTCACTGTCCTGTTGCTAGATAAAAGCACCATGTGCTATCCTTTGCTACAAATGGAAACTGGACAAAAATCATGCTTTTGCACTGTACATATTTACAAGATTTAAACATTGGATTTTTTGGGGGGATGCACCTGTATACTTCACAAACCGTGGTAGCTCTGTCTCCCTGATGCACAAACCTTTCTAGTGGTCTCAAAAACTCATGCTAAAGCAAGTTCCTTTAAATCTGAAGGTGGTGTTTTTATCTGCCTGGTTACCCACATAGCCAAGGTAGGCCGTGCTTCATTATCAGCTTCTGAAGGAAGAGCTGCCTTCTCTGCAGGAGGCAGGGAAAGCAGCCTGACCCTAATGGCAAGTTTGGTCCTAGCACCACTGTGCCTCCTCTATTGTTCTCATCCCAACAGCCTGTCTGCAGAGCATCAGATGGCCCCAGTACCTGCCTAGGATGAGCAGACATCAGAGCTTCTGTTCAGTTTCATTTCTGAAAATTATTTCACATCTGGCAATACTGCATCCAGCATGTAGCTGGAAGTCCATCAATTGGCTCCTTCAGCTCTTGTCTGCAACCTCATTTCTCACCCGTCCCTTCTGGTCCACAGGCAAGGATTGGGATCTGGCTATCAAGCCCTCTTGTTGGCTTTGCACCTTAAGGTGCTGATCAGGAGTCAGGGCTGGGGAGCTCTTCTTATTTAGACCCAGGTCCAGTCACTTATATCCAAAGCTATGACCTCCAGCTTAACACACTCAAGATGTTTTTAGGATAAAATCCATTTTCATAGCCAGACTGAATTGATCAAGAAGAGGAGGAGGAGGCTGAAGATGTTATTAGGTGCATGAATGCCAACTCCCTATATAGCAGCAGAACAAGTAACTCCAGATCAGATGTATGTTTACAGCCTTTCCCTCAGCTAATTAAGGATAATATCAATTCCACCACTGGAGATTGCCTAGCAAAAGCAACTATCATATTCTCCAGTGTGTCAGCAGGTCTGCTAAATTTGGTTATGTAGTTACATAATACTGTGGGGAAAAAAATTAAAAGCTTGTCTGTTTTGGGTTTCTCCTGCAAAATATCTAGAGACACCTAAAAATTCTTCTTCAGAGAAGAATCATAAGTGTATTGGGAAAAAATTGGCATTGAGATGAGGCTTTTTCGTGCCAATCTGACAATGAAAAATGAGCACCAATCCTCTGTGCTTTCTCTTAGCATTGGCATAGAAACAATATACATTGGTGTAGGTGAAAACAAAGAGTGAGCATTTTCTAAAGACAGTGTTAGGGTCTCCTCACTGGAGGATAGAATAGAACAGAACAGAACAGAACAGAATAGAATAGAATAGAATAGAATAGAATAGAATAGAATAGAATAGAAATTTCAGTTGTTAGGGACCTACCATGATCATCTAGTCCAATTGCTTGATAGCTTTGGGACTGATCAAAAGTTGAAGTATGTAATTAAGGGCATTGTCCAAACACTTGTTAAACACTGACAGATTTGGGACATTGACCACCTCTCCAAGAATCCCATTTTAATGTCTGACCCCCTTCTCGGGTGATAAGTGAACATTTCTTCAGTCTGAACCCCTCAGCACTGCTGAACACCTTGCAGGGCCCTGCATTCAACTTGGCTGAGCACATATGCCACCTATAGCAGCCAACTGCATCTGAGGAGGGTGTGCGATGTGTGCTGGCATTATCTTGGGGCTGCCCATGCACTTTGCTTTAATTACCCAGAAATGCTAAGGACAGCCTTCTACGTACATGTTTTCTGAAGAGGTCCACGTGGGGACCTAAAGCATGAGGGTCTGCATCCTTCACAAACCAAACCACATCATCCACTGTCCAGGTCAAAGGATTCTTGCTTGATGGCCGAGCTGCATCTTGCTCTGGTGAAGGACTTGAGGCTGTTGATATAAAAAAGCCCACAACACATTACAATGACAGACAGCAGCCCTTGGTTTGAGAGTGTGCAGGGTATAGGATCTGTGTGTGCAAGCATCAGTCTGAGTTGGTCAGGTGGGGAGAGAAGGGATCTTGCAGTTTCCAATCTAACATCTTACTGGGAGACAAGATCCCAGCTGGTGAATTGCGTTAAGAAACATGAAACCCTCAAGTTCCTGCTGGGGAAAGAAAAATGTGCCAGCTGCCCCTGCTGTCTTATCTGCAAGCAGAGGGGGTCTTGGCTCAAGAAGACAACACCTTCCCACCTGGAGAGAAAGTTCTTCAACACTAAACAAACGAGTTTGCTGTTGAACATGAAAGCTAGAGGATAAAATCAGGACTTGGCGTTTTTTTCTTTGCATTCAGGTGTTAAGAGCTTGAAGAGAAGTCTCTAGTCCATATCCTCCTAATCTTATGCTCTCACAAAGCTGATGGTCCCCAGTGAATGCATATTTAGAAAGCTACTAAAACACGTGAAGATGAACATTGTATATGTGACTTTTTAATGGGACAAGCCCTGGATGATTTAAGGTCACTTTGGCTTGCTGTAGCTCTAAATCAAGTGAACAAAGGCACACTGGAATGAAAGTACATTTATGTTTTTATTCTTAGTCTCCACAGAATTATAAATCTCAGCCTTCATGTGAATATAATTTGCACCCCCACTTTGCGTCACTATTACAAGAACTACAGGATGCTAGGTTACAGGAAATCTGTTTAAATATATTTATATCCACATCGAGCAAACTTTGCATTATCAGGTGGCAGGACACAGATCTGTAATATGTAACTTGCCCTGACTTGCTTAGCTCTTTTTTTTAAGGCCAGTTTTCTGATGAGAGAGGTGCAAATGGTAAGCAAGTGGGCACTACAGAAGACAGTAGAGAGGAACACAGATCCCTAAACTGGAGCCTGGAGAGGGCCCAGGTAACTGAGGGCAATCAAAACTGCTGAAGAGAGAAGGGTTGAGCTCTCCAGAGAAATAATGATCTTATAGAGGCCAATGAAAGGTATGAGAATCCCCATGTGTGACTCAAAACGTGATCCTAATGTGTGTGAGCAAATGTAGTGGGCTGGGTTTGTGGCCTATGCAAGATTGTCATTCCATTGAATTCAGTAGAACTGCACTGATTTATATTAGCTGAGGCTCTGCCCAGATAGGTCCAATAACAGCTTTATGTGCACATTGGTCCTTTTTTCTCTTGCCCTCATGCTCATCTTACAGTAAAATGTAATGAGGTATATTTTGCAGTTATGAAGGATGAACTCCAGAAAGCAGCAGTGCTGTGAATGTGCAAATCTGGTCAATGGGCTTCATAATGGGATGTGATGTAAATATCATGATAATTACACTCTCATTTGCTAAGTCACTTCTCTGGATATAAAGGACAAGGAATAGCCGCAGGTCCTCTTAATTAGACAGCTAGGATTGGTGTTCATATGGACTCAGGCGACCCTGGGCTCCACTCACAGAATAAATGGAATACACAACGGTACAGACACCATCTGGAGCCTTTGGCATAAACAATGAAGACAAAGAATGCAAAATGAGCAGGGTAATCTTGGCCATCCCCTGGATCATCAGTAACATCGAGTAACTTTGTCAGGGACAAGAGGGAGAGACAGAGGGGTTAGTATTTCCACCCTGTCTGACCTGATGATAGTCTAGGTGCCAGCTGATGTGTGGAGATACTGGGCTTGGCACCTCAAAACAAAGGTCAGGAAGAAATCCAAGCTTCCACAAACCAGCAGGAAAATAGAGGCAGGGGAGAAAGGTTTGGCAGTGCCCAAAGGATTCGGGAAGTTTCTATGCTACTGCCATAATGTGGCCAGGGGAGATGCGCCACTACTGAGGAACACATTTTTTCCCCTTATATTTATATGAATGCAAGGAAAGCCCAGGGGCCTTAGCCTGGGATTTACACTAGGCACAAAGAGAGCAGCCTCTGGTTCAGTGACTCCTGCTCACAACCCACTGCTTCCAGAAATGTCGGGAAAAGGCAAAGGGAAACAGAGAGCCCCGAGAGCGGCTGGGAGCCTTCACAGGTATTGGAAATATCTGTAGTAAAAGGAAGGGGATTAGAAGAAAAGGTTGAAATGATAGGGGAATTCTATTCACTTCTTCACAATCTAGCAATCAATAGCATAAATCTGATTTTTTAAAGACAAGTATATAAATGACCTTTCTAAAGAGACCACATGACTAGAAGTCTTAGAGGACCTAGCAGGTCAAGATAACCCTTCTGAATTCCCACCTGAGGTATAACATAATAATACAAAAAACAAGAATTATGTGTAGATGCAAACTCTTCAAATATAGTATCATCTTTATTCCTACCTAGACTCAAGTTGCTTTTTCATTAATTAAGATGTGTTATTTTACTGGTGTGTAAGAGCATACCTTTAAATGTTGCTAGCAAAACTGGCATATCACCATCTTCCAGATAAATATCTCGAACATAAATTTTAATTGGTGAGTCTGCAACAATCTTTTTCTCCATATCTTTTTACATTTATTTTGGGGTTTAATTCACTCTGGCTTTTTAACATCCTAGTTTACACAGTTAAGTGTAATCCTTCTGTTTACAAAATAAATCATCTCATGTCTACACAAAGTCATGGAGTTTATTTCAACAGTATCACTTTGCTGAAAGATTATATTAAGCACAAAAGTGTTTGATGGCAGCAGGGCAAGTACCATACATTTTTTCTTATCTGAAGATATTCACACTTAACCTAAGAATTAGATAAATGAGGAAGTCTCATGTCTCCCGGGTATCCTATGCCATCCTGTCATCAGAATTAATCAAGAAGATAATGAATACTCAGATTACAAAGAGATGGGAGTGCTCGCGACCAATAATTATTTTTAGAGATCGTAATCTAGGTCAAATCCAATTTCCTGTTTTTGACAGATGGCAAAAATTTGTCAAATTAATGGAATGGAATATGGAAATCTAGGTAATCAGAGGAAAGCACTTCCCCCTCCTGCCTGAAGCAGTGTTGGGGGAGTGAAGAGTTTCTCTTCAGGGGAAGGTCTTGGGGCCAGTCGAGAGACCATTGCCTGTGCAGAAACAGATGGAGATGCCAGGTCAGTGGCCAAAGCACAGCAAAACCAATGGGAACACATGGTCTGGCTTGGTCTGGTCTCTCATCCCATGCAGACTTTTCTCTGACCTCCACCTCTGGCCTCAGGACTTTGCTGAGAAAAAGGGTGGAGAGAGAGGAAGCCATCAGCCAAGGAACTGCAGAGGCATGACAAGGAAATCTAATGCTAAAATGGAGTTAAACCTGCAGAAGAAGGAAAGATAAACAACAGACTCCCTAAATACGTTCTTGGCAAACAAACAGAGCCCAGAGGGAGTACGGTCATTGATAGATAAGAGTGGAAAGGGAGTGACAGATGAACTTTAATATTGCTGCAGGCCTAAATGATTTCTTTGCCTCAGGGGAAGGGGGTGGGAATGAAATTTTAAAAGGTTCTCTCTGATTGCACTGGAGCAGATAATAAGGAGCAGCAGATCTACTGAAACTAAGCAGAAGTAGCAGGCCCTCAAAGGAGCAAAGAATTACTTTTAAAAAAACACCACCTTCCACTATAAACAAGGACAGGAGGAAGACTTTGTAGAAGACAGTTTTCTAAAAGTCTAGGGCACACCAGGCAGACGAGGAGAGGCATTAGAAACACAAGCAGGTGGGAGAACATAATTAGAGGATATTTATGGGTGCAGGGGGTGTTGACAAGCCAGTCAGCTCCAGAAAGAAGATTTGACTTAGCACATCATTTTGCACTGGTAGGCACTTGCAGCAGGTGTTGTGCACCACCTGGCTGGTGGCCTCAGCCCTGTAGTGTGGCAGGGCAGAGTCCTCATCCCACCACATCCCAGTGTGGTGGTTGTTGCTGCTCCCAGCATGGCACATGCCAGATGCCATGTGGGGATGCACAAGTGCAGGTGTTCCTTCACACACTGCAAGAGCAGCCCAGCATCCAGCTGCATGAGATGTGGCTGTGGGCTGGTGTTAAATATTTATTTGTACTTTTCTTTCTTTGCCTCTCTTTTGCAAGGGAAAAAGAAAAGGCAGCTCACTGAAAACATTGTGAACTTTCATCCTGTAAATGTCCTCAATAATGAACATGAAGGATGTGTTTGGAGAAGAAGAGGTACCCAGCAGTAAACTCTGCAATACCATCAGCAGCTTCTTTGCCATTACCTTGGGATGTGGTGGATCTGGCCCCTGTGGGGTTCTTGCAGTACTATTCTGGAAAAAGAGAAACTTCAGATCCTGCTCCCCCAGAATGTTTTCAGGAAATAAATGTATTAGCAAGCAGGATTGCCTCTTTAGCAAAGGCCCTCAGGTGATAATTAACTGCTAATATTATGTAATAAAATCTGCATAAAAATAACAAGCTACAGGGTAAGGTTAAGGTTATTATATTGTGGTTGAACACACAATTCTTCATACTTGGAATAAAAGCTTTGTTTGTTATGTAAGCAGGCTTGGAAAGGTTTATGATGTCCTTGACTATTCCTCCTCTGATTTAAGAGCTTCAATTTGGCAAATGATGACAGGAAAGGGAATGTTTATCTGCTAGCAGACCAAACTAGCTTTCTGAAATGAGTTGAGTTTGGGGTTTTTTTGTTTTATCTA
The DNA here is from genome assembly GCA_038090715.1 of Florisuga fusca. Taxonomy (NCBI): domain Eukaryota; kingdom Metazoa; phylum Chordata; class Aves; order Apodiformes; family Trochilidae; genus Florisuga; species Florisuga fusca. The sequence goes on along the minus strand of JAAWXA010000001.1, from coordinate 54,893,376 downwards.
TTTATTATTTTTTAGCATAATCATGGAGAATTAGGCATCAAATTTCCAATTGCATTAATGAGAGCTTTGAGGTTTAATCTCATCCATTCCACTTGAAAGAGATGTCCTGCTGTGCACTGAGATATGTTTTATGGTTATGGTTTATTCCATGATATTTGCCCACCATGATAAATAAGGCAAGTTCTTTTTCAAAAATATCCATAAATAAAGATTGGTTTGAGGTTTCAGAGAGAAATTCTTCCTCTTTTTAATGAGTCCTGCCCATCCCTGCCTTGTAAGTATGCAAACTGAGAAGGATAAGAACAGAGACTGGCATGCACTGCTTACTCATCTTTGCTCACTTATAATTCAGCAGCATAAAAATTATCCCTAGAAAGAGGAAACACAAGCACAGAAGCATCATAGAGAGAGCACAGATTCCAAAGACCTTTTCAAGAGAGATTTTGCAAAGAGAGTAATAAAACTCTAGTATGGCTGCATTAAGACAATTGCTGAAAGATGTGTATTTTTAAAATCTGGGATTTCCTGCAGCACCCAGCAGCATGGTGAGTAAAACTATGATAGCTGTGAAGAAATACAGTCTCTAATTTTAAGGAGCAGGCAATTCTTTATAGGACTCTACTGTTGGAATTTCAGTGTTACAGAGCTGATGCTATCACAAACAGAGAAGGAGGTGAAACCAGTCTGTGACTGGAAACAGCACAGTTTCTTTACTGCTAGAAGGGACATCCTAATGAATCTGTGGGTACCTTGACTTCACGGATGTCACTGTGTTGCCCCTCACAGTCACTGAAAACTTCCTGACCACGTCAGGGAGCAAATGACTCTCCTGTGCCCCAGAGAACCCATGTCCTGCTGCGTACCATGGGAAACTGCTGGCGGGGCCAGAAGGAACTGAGTGGATCAGAGGAAATGCAATGGACAGTGGTGGCACAAACGTGCTCTAGCCATCTGGGCTGCTGTACTGTGGAGCATGTGGTAGAGCACAGGGAACTGCTGTTCCTTTTGTCAGCGACTTTGACAGAAACCCCATCTCTTTATGGGTTTGTGTATACCTTTACAGCAGACCCTAATCTACAATAGATGATTCCAGAACTAATAGATTGTTGGTAATTATAAATAAACAATATCAATAAATCAATAACCATTTTTGTGCTGTTCACTGCCTAACTGCTGGTTTTAGGGAGCAGCTGTTGTGCTGACCAAATGACCCAGAGGTCCCAGACAAACTAGTGTAATGCCTTTGCATGCATAACAAATGCTTGCCACATTAAAAATACTAAGCAGTCTTGGGACCAGTCCTGTTACTCCAAAGTATCATTTGTAGCATCTTAGTAACTTCTAACTGCTTCAAAGACATCCACATATCATGAGTGCCTGAGTCAAAAGTAATCTCTTCCTCTTTGATCCTCAAAATGCTTTAATGTGTTTCAAGCTAGAGAAATGTAGGATCTTGCAAAGCTTTTGCATCACCCCTCTGTAATTTTTCTGTTAGTTCAGTTGTAGAACAGAAAAAGGTGCCATTTTGTAAAGACTGCAAATTCTGTAGAAAGTCTTGATAAGAGAGATGGCACTGGCTCCTGAAGCTTAGCATCCTGCTCAGGACCATGCTGAGTTTTCAAAAGACATTTGCTGAGACTGGAAAACAGTGAGAAGGAAGAAGTGAAAGCAGTGCAGCTGAGCAAAACTAAGAAGCTCTGATTTAACGCTTCAGTCCCTTGAATTTAGATTCAAACCCCTGATATTGTGGCTTTTCTCCACACAACACATTTTTAAGCACGGGAACTCTACTATTTTTGTGGATGCCAAACCACGCAAAGAATTCAGTGAGCCACTGGGTGATGCAGAGAAGAAAAAAACCTATGCAGGGTTACTATGAACCCACCACTTTGGGTGCAGGAAGCCCTTGAACAACAGATTTCTGAAGGTGGGGAAAGAACTATCTCTGAGCTTATCTCTTTCATGGGGGTGTGTTGCTGTCTCATGCTGGAGACACAGTGAGCAGCCAGAGGGACTTTTGCTCTGACCCTTCCTGTGTGCTACAAAACACTAATGTCTGATGCCAGGCACAATGATAATGATTTTGAAAGCAAGCAAGTAACAACATTGTTAAATCTTGGCCCCTCACAGCTGCCAACTAAAAAGCTTGACGGAAGGATCCCAGTTCTGCTAGGAGGCTCCAGGGAAAGATCTGGGAGAAGTTAAAATGAATCCTGTGCACAGTAAACCTCTTGTCCTCTCAGCACCTGATTATGCTGGCCTGAGATGCAGTGAGCAAGATCTAAAAGAAAGAGCTTTTCATTTCCTTTTCTTTGAAACTGAGGCCCTTGGTCCTTTGTGACAACCTTTTACAAGTTGTTTGCAGTAGTGCATTTCTCTACTATCCACTTTTCTTTGAGTAAAGTTGACTCTAACTAAAAATAATGATCAGAACTTAATGCTTATCTGTGCTCTGAATAACAGTGTAACACAGGGGTAAACCAGGGAAACAAGTGTGTGGAAATAATAGCAAAGTTAGTGATGGTTTTGCATAGGTGTGGAACATTTAGGAAGACAAACCTAGATAAAAAAAGAAATACAAATCAAAATAATGGTAATCACCATTTTGGAAGAATACCATCCAAAAATATTAAATAGTGAAAGTTCAGTAACAAGAAGTAATACAGATACAGGGGAGGTGAGGGATGAGAAGGAATTTTACAAAGATCTCTGGCTACTGGGAAGAGGCTCTGGAGTGGTTACCAAACAAGAATATGCAAAATCAGTTGCGGTTTCCAGGGGAAATGAAGGGCAGAAAGACAGTGTAATGAGCTAAGGCAGACAAAGGGACTAGGGAAACCAGTAAGGCTTCTGCAGATATATCAAGATTTTTTTTAAAAGTACCAGTGTGACAGTAGGTCCCATTAATAAATGAGCAAGGGAAAGAAATTAATCACTTAAAAATGGCTGAGCCACTCAACTCCTTTGTTAGATCCATCCTCAAGATGAAAAATACATAAATGAATTTTGAATAATTAGTATGGGGTGAAGACACTGCTGCAATCACTGGTTAAAGACATGGAGAACTTAGAAAATGAAAACAAAGGCAAAGTTAACAGAAGTTCAGGGAATTAGCTAACCTGTTTGATGAACTCGGGTAATCTCTAGAAAAAAAAAAAAAAAAAAAAAAAAAAAAAGGTAACTAAATAAAAATAAAAAGAGAGTGAAGGAGGGTTATTGAATGAAATGGTTCCCACATCATCCCTCAAATTTGCAGATAAACTTCTTGTGACTTTGCTTCCTGAAGGATAAATGGGCCTTATGCAGTTAGCTGGATGATTTCTAAAAAGATACTTTGCTGGGTAATCTTTTTCAAGTAAAATCTCACTTGGTTCATGATTGAGGGGGCAGGATGGACCACACAGATAGGAAGAAAAACCTTTTGCTAAAGTGCTTTGGGGTAGGCACTAGTATTTGGATTTGCTTTGCATCATTTCTTGTACACAGCTGATGTCGGACAAATAACAGGTACCTACCTGTAGGCAGTATCAATCTTTGGGAGGAATGCCTTATATATTAATATTTATAGCTGTAAGTTGATGATAGCAGCTGTGATTGCCACATGATTATACATAATACATATGTTTACGTAATTAATGACAGTTTTAGAAAACATTCACCTTTTTACTTAATTATGAACAGATTGATTTTGTGTTTATATAGGTTATTATTTCTCCCTGTAAATGGGAGTGTGAGTGGTCTGGACAGATGTCAACCCAGACCCACCTCAATAATTTTCCTGGGAACATGGGAGTGAGTTGACTCCAGCATGGCACCAACCTAGCAACACACATTGCTAAATGGAAGCTGTTATATTACCACTTCTGTTTCCTTCAAGATAGGTCCCGTTCATCGTCGGGCTGGAGGTCTGATGCTGTAGGCCGGTAGATGAGGACCCTCCTGAAGACATCTGGGCAGGACGATGGCTACAGGATGAAGAGGAGCCTCCAGCAGGACGTCCATCTGCAGGACCCTGCCTCGTGGCATACATGGAGCCCATGCAACCAAAGGCAGAATCAGCAGGATCCACACTGTACCTCTTCATGGTCGCAGGATCAACCAGGTAGTCCTCAGGTACGATGGTTTCTGCTCAGGAAGCCAAGACACAATAGAAACATCAGTAAAACAGAACCAATCTTAATTCAGCCCATTAATTTTTTTATTTTTTTTTTAGCAAAGAGCTCCAAATTTATCTACAGACATCTGGCTGAAGGGGGTCTTTGCTGAGAATTAATAAATAACGAAGGGAAGCGTTACCACTCAGAAGTCAGTAGGGTCACAAGAGGGAAACTATGGCTTGATGTGACCCAGCCATTGTCAGCTGTAAGCAATATTGTCCATAAAGTCCTGGCCTCACAGTGCTGCCCAAATACTACCAAAGACTGAAGGATTGTACAGAGATTTTTTGCTTTGCCTTTCTTTTAAGAATGTGCAAGTTGAAAGGAAGAAGGCAGAAGAAGACAAGACAGGCATTTTGTTGTGTTCATAATGCCTGGCAGCCAGCAGGAGGGAGTAAAGGTAATAAATCAAAGCATTCCAGTTCCAAGAACTAGCCAGAAAAATATCCTCAGATGCAAATGTCCATCAGTCCTGGTATCCCACAAGAAGAAGAGGCCTGATGGCCATGCCCAAGGTTTGCCACAGGCAGAAATGTTCAGACATGAGAGTCAGCACCAATGATGACTGCAAGACACTGCTTTAGTGCCTCGCTTCCACATTGCACTTTTCACACTGTGGAGGAGTCAAATACCTTGCTTTTCAGATTCCTCCCAATAGACCAAATTTTGTGCTTAGAGACTTCTCTTTCCCTTTTCTTGAGGGTCTAATGCACAGCCATGACTTAGGTCTAGGCCCAGGTTTTGCAGTATGAAGGCTTCTTTCCAGTTCCTCTCAGACCTATGTCCAGGTCCATCTTGTTTCACTATCTGGACTGAGACCTTCCTCTCTGGGTCATTGTCCTGCTCTGGCCAGTCCCAGATGACTCCCAACAGGCCTCAGTATCCAGGATCCTTCCTGCTTGCCGTTTGTGTCTTCACAAAACATAGTCAAAGCTCTTCTCATTCCCACTGCCATTCTCTCTACAAAACCAACCCTGCCCTTATCTAGTTCCAGGACCCTCTTCTTCACCACCCCAACCATCACCACTACCACTGAGATACAAGCAGAGCCCCTGGAAACATCTCTGAGATCCAAATCTTCACATAACCCCAACAAATACTGGCAACTTGCTCTTCAGAGTTTCCCTCTCCCACTGCAACGTGCTTCTCCTGGCATACTGTGTAGCCTTTTTGAGTAACAGGAAAAATTTATGCTGTAATTTATGCTACAAGACCCAAACCCCATTGCTAATTGGTGTTGAGGCTGTATATAATAGGGTTTTCCTTTTAATTTACAATTTTACTCTTTTCCTTTGGAAAAAACAAAACCAAAAAACAAAACCCCAAAACCTTGGCAACTGTGTACAGTAGTTGATGTTAAACAAACATGATTTAGTTTAGTTGATGACTCAAACGCTCAAGAGGTGTGCCATGCCAGCATTGTGGCTCATGTGTCAAGCGACAGCACAGATTTTTGTTACATGATTGCCTGATTTCATTTTCATGCTGCTGTATTTCAAAACTTTGTCCCATTCTGGGCCAAGTCTAGACTCACCATCAGAAAAACATCAGGCCTGAAGGACAGATGTAAATGTGAAGTTGCCTTGCTTTTGGGCACTTGCCTTTGCAATTGCAAGTAACTTTCCTTTAGCAAGGCTTTTTTCCCTTAGATAATTTGAATCCTTCCAGCATGCATTCAGGTATCCTGCTGCTTTCTGCCAGGGATTTCTGAGCTTGATTCTCACACAAATACAGATAGGGTATAGTTCTATTGAATCCAGTGTAGTTCAGCTAGCCTAACACTCACAGAAGAGAAGTGGAAATCAGACCCTCTTAACCTTTCCCCCTAACCTTCAACAGATGCCAAAACTGCATAGCAATTCAACTAAATACCTTGCTTTTCAGACTCCTCCCAATAAACCGAAGAAAATCCAATCAAGCCTCCTCATTCAAAGGAATTTAATTAGTGTGTAGAACACTTGCAATAAAAGCCTCTTATGCATAAAGAAGACAGCTCTTTCTGCAGCATCCTGCCTGCACCACATGGAATAATTATGCCTCTTGTGAATCATTACCTCTTTATTCCAGGACAAGAATGCTCTTTTAATATGATTACAATATGAAGAAGCTACAGACTATCAAAACAACAAACAGTGCATTAAAAGAGCCCTGCTAAATAAACGTCATGCAGCTTTTATTGCTATGGATATAAATGACTCCAAAATTTGTGAGCAGACACCAGGGATTTTTTGATTGATATCAAACTCTCTCAGTAATCTGTGCAAGATAGGACATACACGGGTGGAAGGACACTCATGAGCTGTGTATGAGACTATGACCAGGAGCCAGATGCCATCATTTCCATTTCTGACCCTGCCTAAGACTCTTTTTTGATCTAGATCAATTTATTCCATGTGTCACTGCTTCAGGCTCCAAAATGGGCGTAATTATGCCCATTGCCACAGTCCAAGCAGGAGCCTCCATTCATCACTGTTTGAAACACGTCCCAGTGGAAGGTGCTCTGGGAATTTGAAAGTAATATTCATGTCTTCATTGGAGAGGGTCAAGCAGGGATCATCTCAGCCAGACATGTTACTAAGCAAGCCTTTTCAGAGCTCCTGATCTTCAAGTTGACGTGAGCAGTCAGTAGATTACAAGAGCAACTCACCAGTCACCTTCTGCTGACCAAAAGAAGCTCATGCTGAAATGCAGGTCACAGTTAGATTAGAAAAAAAGAAGACTGTGCATTCAAGTATGTGTGGTTGCATGTTTTAAATTATACAGTTTTAAAAGGTGCTGGTAAGCTTCTCTGCTCCCTGCTGCGTGCAGGCTGCTTTGTAGAACTGCACAAGCTGATGCACCTTGGGCAACCATGTCTCTCTAAGTCCATGCCCTGTGACAGTCTGCAATTCATTATGTCCCTGACATGTGACACAGCTGATGACACTTAAGGGCAGGAGAAGACATCTGTATTTCATGACCCCCCTCCCAGCAGCAGAGAAGAGGTGAAAGTGACCGGGGACAGCCTGTGTGGGCACAGTCTGTGTAGCCTTCTGTCATAAAGCTACTGGATTTGTGGGCAAAGGGAGAGCCAGTGGATGTCATTTGGCTTGACTTCAGCAAGGCTTTCATTGTGGTCTCCCAACATATTCTTGCATGTAGGTTAGAACATTGTGGTTGGGATGAGTGAGAAACTGGTTGGATGATCAGGCTTAGTGGGTCACAGTTAATGTGTTGTATAGGGACCAGTAAAAAGTGGGGTAGCACAGGCGTCTAGCCTGGCATTCAGGTTTGGTCTTCAGGATAACATAACACAAATATGGAGAAATGGGTGAGTGCAGCAGACAGCCACCAAGATGCCTGGAGCCTGGAGCACTTGCCCTGCCAGGAGAGGCTGGGAGAATGGGACTCAGCCTGGGGGAGAGGCAGCTTGGGGGTAGAAACCTAACAGCAGCCCACAGGACTAGTAGGGAGGTCACCAAGAAGATGGAGCCAGGCTATTCACAGTGATGCACAGGAGAACAAGAGACAACAAGCAAAAATTAAAACTGAAACTTCAGATTGGATGTAAGAAACCTTTTCCCCAGGAGGACAATGGAGCAGTGGCAGAGGTTGCCTGGAGAGGTGGGCTCTGGCACTGGAGGCTTTGCAGACACAGCTGGACAAAGCCCTGAGCAACCCCATAGCTGACCCTCCTTTGGGCAAGTGATTTGATCAGAGACATTCTGGGGTCCCTTCCCTCCTCAATTGTCCTCTGTTCCTGTGACTGTTCTCATCTCCACTCCTAGAAGAAGACATGGAGGGTGGGGTAGGACCATGACAAAGGCTCCTCTGCGGGGTCTAGAGCCCTTATAGTGGCACAAGAGGCAGTAGGAGGGACAATTTCCACTATCCAAAACACACAGAAAACTATGGAAGTTCCCTGTGTTCATATTTCTTCAGTTCCTTGTGACTTTGTGCATGAGCTGGGGCTCCACCAATGATGTGTATGAAAATTTCTGCATTTTGTAAGCTCCCAAAAGGCCTTGTAAAGTGTACAGCTTTCACAGCTACTAATCCCACTTTGGCCAATTAGGGAAAAACATGTTTTCTGAACTAACAGAAGAAAACATAACTCTCTATTGAGGTTTAAAATGCAACATTTTCATAAATCTGTAAATTAGGTTTTCTGTATTCTGTCACACACCTGTATTTTATTTTCTAGGTAGCCAGCAGAAGGGCAGACACCAGTGAGAAATGAGTACACATTGTCTTAAAGCAGGATTTATGAGAAAGCTGCTTTGAGTCTTTGCTTTGAACACAGTAGTCTCCATTGAAACTGTTCATCACCCTGAGATGCCCAAGCCATTTTGGCAGTTTCCCTTTCCATGGACTGTGCACAGGCAATTGGACTGAAAAGCCCAAGGTTGTTACATCTACCACACTTTAAAATAGCACAAAGAAGGTGAGAAAAAAAACCTACCTTCCCAATTTAAATATGCAAATTTCTTTAGCTGAGCTTCTTTAAAGTAATAGTCTGTATGTTTCCTGGCCAAATTCCTGAAGAAGGGTCAGCTGAGAGTTAAAACAGCATAAGAACCTGCAGCTCACATCCCAGCTCTGCTGCAGACCTCTAGATTGACCTTGGTCAGGTTATCCATCATATCTGGACCCCAGATCTCCATTAGGATGCAGAAAAACACTTGTTTTGTCTCTGACCTCCTGAATATGTTAAGTCCTTTGCCTTGGTGTTATCTGTATGCCACTACAGCACGTCACATGCATGTGTTAATGCAGAACAAATACAATGGACGTTTGGTAGCATCTGGGACTAGAGACACTCCAGAAAAACAAACAAACAAAAATTATGTGTCCCATTGTGCATGAGGATAGCAAATGAAAATCCATTTCAGGTCAAGCAGGAAATGAAGAATAAGGTAATACAAGGATGATGATCCTTGGCTGATGTTTTCCTCAGCAGATCTAATCTCTTACTTCTTTGTCTTAAAAAAAAATCCAAAGAAACATATTCTGCTAAAATCTCTCCTATAGATAAAATCTTTCTGCACTCAAGAGATGCTGTGTAATCTGCCTTCCCTCCTCTTCTCCCAGCCAAACACATCTTGTGCCATTTTCCTCAGATGCTGCTGCTCCCACATTGCTTCTCATGTTACATCCCTCTCTCCCTTTACCTGTCTCAGGCTCCCTGCTTACTCCCTCCATCTGCTCCTCCCTCTATTATTCCCCACCTCTTCTTCCTGCTTCTCCCATCATTTTCCCACTGCCTCAACTTTGCTCTAACACAGCTTTTCCACAGTTTGACAGCTATTTTCCTACCTCTCTTTTCTATTTTCCCTCCTTCACTGCTGGCCTGCCTAGCCATTTCTTCCCCAGGCTGCTCCCCTTCCACACATCTCACCCTTTCATTAATCCAGCTTTCCCTTTCCTGATACCCCAGCATTCCTCTGGGTTTTTCCCCAGAGTGCCACTTGGATAGCAGAGCCCAAGATCAGGGCAGTGAACTAGGACCAGGATCTCCACTCCCAGTTAACAGGCCATGCCCTGCACAGCCATGGAGTGGCTGCATCCAGGTGAAGGTTGCACAGGGCACTGGTGGAAATTTGCACACCCATGCCTGAGTGCACCAGACACTGTCCCCAGACTAGGGATGCCTTCTTTTACACTCCAGGAACTTCCTGGGGCATCTGCCCTTCCTTCTAGGCTCATATGTTTGTGTAATTTAATAACTTTGTACTCGACCACCTGCAATGCTCAATCACCTGTATTTGCTCTAATTACATTCCCCATTAATTACTTTTCCTCACAGTCAATATAGATGTCTGTCTTCTTTTTTTTTTTTCCTCCACCCCCACTCTTCCTTTTTTTGTGTTTTCTCCTATTCCTCATTTCATGTAGTGATGGGCTTTTTCCTCTGACCCTTTCCCGTACCTTTTTAAGTGCTACCATATATTTTCTATAATGTGCTGACCAGATGTGAACTCCATATTTTAAGCTGTATGATATCATATCTTCCTCAGGCCCCTCCCTAAGCCAGGGCCAGCCTTTTCACATTTCCCAGTCATATTGACAGCAGCCAGCCACAGTGTCAAAATCCTAGTGAAAGACTCCTTAGCCAGTTTTATCTTCACCTGTATTTTATAGCTCCTGAGTTTGGTTCAATCTCCCCACATGAGGATGGTACTTGCCCTAACTGGGAGGCAGTTAGTGGGAACTGTAGGGGATGGCTTTAAGCAGCTGTGGGGTTTAGAAACCATGCATGTCAGCCCTCATGGAAGAAAAAAATAAAAGTGAATATACACAGAAGGCAAAGAAAGAAATGCAGAAGGAAGTATGTCAGGTGAGATTCACTGTTTGTTCAATCTATTTAAGCTGGAAAGGGAGAGAGTAAGGAAATCTAAACCGTATTGAGGAGTGTGAAAAATGTGCCTTGGTTCTGAACTGCTATCTTCTGTTTTAACATCACCTCTTAAAATATTAAAAAAAAACTTTTCCTTTGTCTGCCAAACAGCCTCACACATTTTTTTCCAGACAGAAATGAACCGTGCACCTTATCTTCCTTGTAGCTTGAGCCTGTGTGCATCTATATAAAGATAAGAGCTTCCTTCTGATGATGGATTAAGACTTTCCAGCTCGCCTTCCGTGATTTACTCTGGGATTACAGCACCAGCCCATTTCTTTTAGCTCCGTCGCCTGTCCAGACTTGCAGCACAATGAAAATATGATGTCACCCCTTAGCAGGCATTTCTACATCATGTCAACACACTGGTGCATGCATCTGCACCCCTCATGGTTGGGCAAGGATGGGACCTTTTCCATATCATCCCCTGGCTGACAGGGCTTGGCTGGACCAGGAAAGCATTAGAGGGAGTGGCACCTGGTTGATGGCAGCAGAGCAGAGCTGCTCACTGCTCATCAAGGCAGAGTGGCACAGACACATGTCCCCAAGGATCCACAGCATCCCTGAGGCTGCTGCAGAGGGGCAGCAAGCAAGCAGGCAGCCCAGGGCATCTGCTGACAGCAGTTCAGGGCTGTCATGCCTGTTTTTTTGTCTACAAGATAACTTTTGCTTGGGCTATAGGAACACACAATTGCATCCACAGGGAAAAAAAGGGGTGGTACTAGTCAGTCAGGACAGGAAAACACAAATAAATCTCATCCACTTGTGAATGTAGATATTATGAACACTGAAACCATGGTCACACTCTGGAGATAAAAGCTGCAGTGAATTCTCCAGGGTTTTGTCTGAGGCTTTACTGCACCATGTATCATCTCTCTGTGTCCCAGCTCCTGAGAAGTATCTTGCAGTAATTGAAATGCTGAATCCCCCAAGGAGAAACTGCCAGTCAGTTAACACCAAGAATCTAAATTTTTAGAGAATTTTCCAAACTCCAGTGTTGTCCTGATTACAAGGACTTCAGCATAGGCAATTGTTTTTCATTATTTAAACGATTTCCCTTGAGTGTTTGCAGCCCAGACAACAGCCACATTGTGTTTAATGTGGTAGAACCAGGGAATAAAACCAGCTGGGAACAGATCTACATGGTTTTATTGTCCAAACTGCATAAAAAGGTAGAGTAAATTCACAAGCTAGCTGGTGACAAATATATTAGATTTAATGATAAAGGTGCTCGTGTGTATAAATAATCCATCAAGGATTTTTTTTTTCCAAGTACTTGGGGATTATTGAATAAATGTCTTGTATTGCAATGGAGAGGTTTTAGTCCCATGTTACAGTGCAGGCAAACTGTTTAGGCACTACATACCTGTGAGTGAAGGCAAAGGAATTTCAGTGATGTAAGGGATATGGCCTTCAGAAAAGTCTTCCTTTGGTCTATTGCCCCTGATTTCAGACCTTCTCCTCCATTCTCTCCCTCTCTCCCTTGCCTTCATACTACACCAAAGTGTACATCATGAAAGGAGATTTATCAGGGTTGTATGGTTTTGTGTCATAGCACAGCAATAGTTCTGAACTTGCAGAGGAGACAGGAGAGGCTGTGACTAATCTTTCCTGTCTTCAGCTTCTAGCAGCACCTGGAGGGCTTTTCTATCCAGGTAGCTTATAATGTACTCTATATGCTTATAAATAAGCACTGATAAAATTCATAAGGAACTGTATATAGAATAGAACAGAACAGATGAAATTGACTGTGGTATCTGAAATTTTTCAAGGTGTTATACACTGGCATTCTCTGCAGTTGATTCTCTGTTCCTTTCTGTTTGGTTACTGCCATGAGGAATCTCCCTGAATTATATGGCTTAGTAGTGACTTAAAATACTTAACAGCAATTTTTGTTTGAAAAAAAAAATTTGATACAATAAGAAGTGAGATGTCTAGAGCAAAGTGCAGTAACAGCAAAATAAGCTGCATTTGCCCATTAATAACTAGTAGAAATTCCACAGAGCACATATAAAGCATAAGCCTGTGCATGTGTATACATATGTATAAGATCTTTTATGAAGTCATTGCTTCATTTCTCCCTGCCCAGTGCTACAGCTCATCTGGATTTTCTGATATTTCTCCTGGAGCTACTTCTGCCATATAAATACAATATAGCTGGGCCCTAAAGCCTTAGTTCCCCTTCATACATCCTTTCCTTCCCTACCTTTTCCACTGCTGCTTCTGACAACCCTGGCCAGTCTCAGGAATTCACTAACTGCCCTTTCTCAGATCTTTTTATTCCCTCTTCTCCCCATGATCCCACAAAGCCAGTTTCCCTTCACACCAGTGTGCCATACCTCTGAGATGCTGCGTTTGCCCCAGGACCTCATCCCAGGATTCACCTCTCTGTATTCTGCTTTACTTTGACTCCTCTGCTGAAGTCTAGGAAACCACTGCCACCTTTTTGTTTAACAGTTCTGTAACCTTACTTCTTCCATGAAGAAACCCACCCTGAAGTACCTTATTCCCCAAACCTCCATTTGCAGCCTCTTTTCAATGAGAAGTGGGGATGCATCTCCTCACCTGATACCCTTTAGCTTTCTCATTGCTTCCCACAGTCAGCATTGCCCCAGCACAAACACCAAACTGCCCATCACTGCCAACAATTTGCTCCCCTCACTCTCTTAATTGCATTAATCTCCTGCTCTGCACTCATTTTGCAACAGATGAATGTTCTTCAGACAGATGCTGTGTGTTAATACTTTCCAAAAGGCACTTTGATATACTCTGCATAATTATGGCAAACAAATAAATCCTAAGGAGCTGGGGAACACTGTTGATTAAATAGGAGCCAAGAATATTCAAGAGAAAAATGGATGGGTTTTTTTCCATGGAACTGGAAATGCCATTGCATGTGGGTTTTCATTTATTTTGTAGTGAGCTGGAAAACAATAGAGAGAAAGAGAAGGTAGATAACATACAAAGGAGGAAGAGTCTTTTAGCCTTTCAATCAAAAAGGCTGAAAAAGCGAGCAACAGGAGGAAGGAGAAAAACTGAGATGAAAACCTGAAGAATATCCAAGCAAAAATCAGTAAAATCCCCTGAAAAAAAATAATTCCGAATCTGCTTTGAAACTTGTCAAATGGAAAGAGCATAAACACAAGACTCCCTTTTCCCTTCTTTGAGCTGGCTATGCTTCCTCCCTTGGAAGTGCAAGCCCAGTCCCTGCCATAGATGTCATGTACCCAGCAGAACCAGAAGCAAGGGCTCTCTCATCCACATTCACAAAATACAAGCAAATCATAGAATCATAGAATTAGCCGGGTTGGAAGGGACCTCAGAGATCATCAAGTCCAACCCTTGACCCACCGGTGTGGTTACCAGACCATGGCACTGAGTGCCCACATCCAGTCTCTTTTTAAATATCTCGAGGGATGGAGAATCCACTACTTCCCTGGGCAGCCCATTCCAATGCCTGATCACCCTCTCCGTAAAGAAATTCTTTCTAATATCCAACCTAAATCTCCCCTGGCACAACTTGAGACCATGCCCTCTTGTCTTGCTGGTAGCTGCCTGGGAAAAGAGACCAACCACCCCCTGGCTACACCCTCCTTTCAGGGAGTTGTAGAGAGTGATGAGGTCTCCCCTGAGCCTCCTCTTCTCCAGGCTGAACAGCCCCAGCTCCCTCAGCCTCTCTTCATAGGGTCTGTGCTCGAGTCCCTTCACCAGCCTGGGAAAATTGTTCCTGAGTCTTCCAAAATATTCCTTATTTTGTCTTTTACTTAGTAAGTGTTGGCTTTGCTTACTCTCCTCATCCCCTCCACTGCCACAGTCAGTCTTTCTACTACCCTGGCTGTGACAGCAACTCAGTAGCAAGGAGCTACACATCTAATTGCCCACAATTTTCCTGAGCCTACACCAACACATTGCATGCAGCTCCCAAGTGATGGTTTGTGGCTTGGACCGGCACAAGTTAAGGATCCTAAGGATTATCTTCTTCCCCCCTCACATGTATGAAAAATCTAGTGTATCAGCCTGCCTAATGCATGCAGTACTTAGGTGGAGGATAGGTTTTCATCATCAGTTCTGGCCTCTGGCCTGCTGACCTGCCTGCTTGAAATATAGGTATACTGGATCACAGGTATTTGTATCAATATTTTTAAAGTTTCAGAATGGAAGTTCCTGTTCCAATTGTAATTTAAGCTTTTTAAAATCAAAGCCCAGACTCTTAAATCTCCCAAGGGAGTCATATAGCTCTACAGAAAAGTCTTAAGCAGCTAAAAAAAAGTCAAAGCTAAACAAGAGTAGCAATCACATGATTTACTTGACCAGGGCTCTAAGAGTGTCCATACTTCCTCCACATGACTGGGCACTGAAAGCTTGAATTAAATGCTTATACACGAGGGTATTTTTTTTTCTGTAGTGGATATGATATCATCCATCATGCTTCACGCATTTACGCACATCATTTCATCCACTTTTCTTATGCACACCCTTTGTTATGGACAAAGAAAGCATTTTTTCCCCTTTTTTAATCTCAATTTCATAGCTTTGCTCTCCTAACTTCCATAGCTGCAGCCCAGACATTCTCCAGCACGACCATTGCCTCTGCCACGGCTCTGAGCACATCTTGTCCTGAAGGACAGAAGCACCTTTGGCCTTCTATTCATCCACTGCTGGGATCAGAGTGCCTATTCCCCCAGAAAGGTGTATTCAAAAGTGATGGATTTTCTTGCACCCTCTCAAGACTGTAGAAGTAAAACAACCCAGCAGAAGATGGGGAGAAGGATTTTCCCTGGGCTGACTGCTTGAGGGATGTCTCCTTGAGGCTTCATTGTTTAGTGTCCCCAAGGAGGTATAATTTCATAAATGTAAAGGAACAGAAAGGGACTCTTTCTTCATTTGGGGGTTAGCAAACAGTAATCACACAGCTTAAAGGTCAGAAGGGGCAATTCATCGAGTTCTGCCAATTTTATAGAGTTCAGGCAAATTATATCACAGGTTAATTTAATCTCTCCCATCCACATCTTATTTTTCTTCCTGTCAGGATTTGCCTCTTAGTGTGCATTCCCTCTGTGTCTTCTGGTCTAGGTTTAAAGGCCCTGAATGCTAAAGTCTACCACCTTCATGAAACCCCTCCACAGGAGCAATTGCCTCTCTTTCTGCCACGCCACAGAGTTACCACCTTCTTTCAGGGAGCCATTGCTGGGGATGGAGCTCTAAAGGCAGGACCTCATTGTGAAGGTCCCCAGTGGGGTGCCCTGCTCTGGGACCAGGTCTGAGTCAGGCACCAGCCTGCTGATGAATGCACAGACTCGTGCATCCGGGAGGATGAAAGGAAGAAATGCCTGCAGCCATCCCACCCCTTATCTGCTGTACTGCAGGCTCTGTCATCAATTCAAATGCCCCAAAGACCAGACAAACTTTTTAAATTAGACATCGCTGTGGTTGGATGGCTTGTGCAGTTCCTCTGCTCCCTTTTAAAGAGTGACCTTAATATTTTATTTATTGTTTAAAGGATAATGTTCATGGTAGAGGAATATATGAGGCAATAAATGGCCTTTGCAGGTAATTAAATGCTAGAGAGAACCGCAGCTATTGATAGCCTTAAAAGCCATTTATTCTGAGTGCACTGAGAAGCCAGGAGCACAGTTCCTCATAGCGTGCAACAAGACAAGATTAAACAAGCCACAGTACTAGAAAGGGAAAAGACAACATTTTTCTTATCCTCTCAGGGCTTGAAATTTCTGAGCTGTTATTTGGTGCTTGGAACAGAAAATATTGATTGTAATAATACGTGATTTTCTATCATGTTATTCCTTTTTTTCTGGCTGTTTTAGAAAGGCTTCGCAAGTGGCAAGAGTTATTGCCCTCCTTAGACAGATGCTCAAATAAAGGAGCAGCAGAGAAGGGTGACTTGCCCACACAATTAATGGAAAAGTCTCAGACAAAATCCAGCTGCTGGCCTCATGTCTTGCCTACTAGTCACACTTTTACAGTGCATTGCTATAGCACTTCATTTAATCAGACATTGGAATGGGCTGCCCAGGGAGGTGGTGGATTCTCCATGCCTGGAGGTTTTCAAGAAGAGACTGGATGTGGCACTCAGTGCCATGGTCTGGTAACCGCAGCAGTAGTGGATCAAGGGTTGGACCTGATGATCTCAGAGGTCCCTTCCAACCCAGATGATTCTGTGATTCTATGAACTTCTTGTACCAGCTTTTCAAGTGCTTGCAGATAGGAAGAGCCCACCTTGCTACATATGGAGGCACTGATGAAGCATAGAATTGACCAAAAGGGAAAGAAGAAGATGCTTATGATGTTTGATGCTTCCCATGTAGGCCAGCACCCCATTTTTGAAGAGAAACTTTTCTTCATTTAGTGTGACCACAAGAAGTTTTTAGCAAACTTGCTTTTCTCTAAAAAAAATATCAGTCTAACACTACATAGGAGCATCTCAACTGTATGTAGGAGCTCCAGAAATGTCCCTTTTCCATGCACACACCCAAGCCTCTGTTGGGAGGACTGTTGAAAGCTGAGTTCTGAGGGTGTTGATGAAGACACTTCACAGGATCCCTGCCCTGTTGGCCTCCCATCCATGAAGGCCCTGACACACCTCAGAGCATTTTCTGCAAAGTTAACTCAGATTTTGCCATCATTTTCGTTCAAACTGCACTACCACTCTCATGGAAAATTCTGGGGTGCATGTCCAGAGATGCTTTGAACCCAGGTGCTCTGGAGACAGCCAACATCTCAGGTTTAGCTGTAATGTTGACCTGAAGCCAGGCACTTCCCAGATGGAGTCCTTGGAGTCACGTCAAAACTGCTCCCCACAAAGAGCTCTCATGAGCCAGAAAGTCCCATCACAGCTGAAAGAGAAGAAAGAACTGTGGGGTATGTCCCTAGACATGCCAAGATAAGGCAGAGAGGCCACAGGCATTGGGAGAGAGCAGGAGAGGGACCTTCTCTCCATGTACTGGGCTGCTGGGTGCGGGTGAGAGAGGCACTGGCAGGGCAGGTGGAGTGTGGGGGCTCAGGTCCAGGGAGGGTCATGCAGAGCCAACAGAGCTCATTGCAGAGGCCAGTACTGGGTGCAGCCTGGTGCTTGCATACTCCTTAGAAATATAAAACGTTGTAAGTGATATATGCATATATCAACAAATCCCACCTGGCCTATACACAGCCATTAGCATCTGGCAGTTTGCTGTGAGCACAGGTGAATAATGGCTTAGGGGCATGTGCTTCAGGGCAAGGCTAAAAGGTGACTCCTGTATGCTGTAAGTGGATTAATATGACTGGACACGATGCTGGCTTCTCCTCTCACTTCTGCCAGCATAAATCAAGGGTAACTGCACTGAAGTCAATACATGTATTAAATTCATTGGTACACAGGGGGTGAAAAGTACGTGATTTTAAAAGAAAGAACATCTCGATTACAAGCTGGAGAACAGAAACAATGAAAAATGTGGCTGCTTTGCATGACTTCCTGTGGTGCTTTATTATATCTCTACTCCTTCCATGTGAGCTCTATCCTAATAGGTGCCCTCACAGACCCATCTGTGAGAAGAGGTCCTACTGTCCTCCTTCATAATGCCTCTACAGGGAAACCCCATGTGGCAGAGGTCCCCCCTGCTGACCTTGCAGCAGAGAAGGGGAGAGGGAAGGTTTTGTCATCAACCCTAGACTCAGTGGCTCAAGCCCAGTGTCTAAAACTGGAGTTATTGTACTGATGCAAACAGAGCTGTTGAATAGAGCCTGATGTGATGAACAGGAATATTCTGTATCTGCCTGGCTCTGGCTGAGTGCAGGGTGTGAGGCCACCTCACCAGTTCCTCTGATACACAGCCACAGGCAGACTGCTCCTGAGCTGGCACAGGTTGCCCTGAGGAAGAGGCAGCTTTCAGCTTTTCCCCTCTCCAAAATTTCCCATTCCAAGGGCTTTTTGAGGCAGAAGCAATACCTCCTTCTGTGCCTTTGTGTGCATTCTGGAATCAAGCAGTAATCCTGTAGGTGGATTTTCCAAACAGCTACCTGGCTGCACTGTAACCAGCCTGCATCCTGGGCCCCACACCATTGCAGGCAGTGGGTTAGGTGGCAAAGCTGCTGAGCCCTCCTCCAGCCACCCCCAGGCCCGTGGGCAAGTTTTGGCAGAGCAACCTGAGATCAACAGATTTGGTATACCACATCAGTGGTCAGCAGAGCTTAAAGTGTCCTCAAATCTTGTTTCGCCATATTTCTGCTAATCTTTGGTCCAAAAAGAGACTCCCAAAAGGAGTCTCCTTTTGGGGCTGCCAGCTCAGAGAGCCACCCTCCCATTGACCCAGGATAAGGCACTGCTCATCACAGCCACCCTGACTACAGGACTATGTGGCTCCTCCATCAATTCTCTTGCATCCTCACTTCAACCCAACTCTCTGTATGTCATGGTCACCATTGCTACAGCTCTCTGCCTAGCAGGCCAGCAGATATCAGGCCCTGGGGTGAGCAAGCTGGAGCCTTGTGTGAGAGTTTAACCCTGTGGATAATCACTACCCTCACCTATTTCACTGCTTGTGTTCTCCACTGTACTGCAGTGCTGCTGGTGATAGAGATTTAAAAGACCCAAGAGCCACTGTCTCTTCCTCCATCTCATTTTTAGGAAGAGGAGAGCCCAGGCCATCACTAGCCTTGACTAGCACAGGCTACCCAGCCCATGCTGCCTCCTGCCTGGTCTGGGCCATAAATAGTATATTGCCCTTTCCTCAGTGGATGGGCAGAGTCAGTGGGAATGGTGTGGGGGGAAGGATGCTTGGAGTGTAACAGCCACTGTAAAAACTCCAGTTGTGGAGTTGCTTCCCACATACAGCCTTGCTGTGGAAAAGTAAATGTAAATGCAAATTAAAATGCAAATGCAAATGCCAGGCCTCCTGGGATGCACACACTCAGTGCTACAGAAATCCCTTGACCCCTCAAAAACATTCAGGTTGCTGGAAATGCCCTAGTCCAAATGAAAAAAAAATATTATTTGTTTCAATCTGGGTTCCTGCCTCTACTCCCTGATGTGTAAGAGCAGCAGCTGGATTTCTTTGCACGAAAAGGCAATTTTTGCACTGTGTGTGCAGCCCACTCCCAGCTTTGGAGTGCAAAGCACACACTTAGGATCTTACTGGTAACGCTACCTTAGATTTATGCTAATGGCACTGACCCAAAACTGGATTGCAAATAGCAAGTGGCTTTCTCTCTGCACCTGGTAAGAGTGTCCACAAGTGAAGGCAGATCTTGCTGCTTTGCAGGTGATCTCTTCAGGTGATCCTTAAAACAAGAACCATGCAAGACAGGAAGCACAGGTAATGAAGTGCTGGGGCAGTGCCTGTTGCAGGGGTGATTTCCTATTCGTGCCAAGGTGACACCAGAGTATGGGTTGGGGTTTGGGTCCACACCCAGCCTCCCTCCTCTTGCTGAAGCCAATAAGCCAGGCTTAAGCAAGGGGTCTGGGAAGTGGGGACAAGCAGCAAGCACTCTGTAGCAGATCTGCAAGCAGAGGAATCTTGGTAGTCCATGGGGATCCTCCAGTGCTAAATATTGTGGTCAAGTCAAATGGAGAGAGAAACTTCCCCTCTACCTTCCTGCTTGCCTGAAACTTGAGTGAACTTAATGCCCTTGAGGCTTCTACCCCAGGGTCAAGTACACTTACAGAGGCAGAAAGTTACAGGAGAGAACTGACAGAAACAAAGACAATGGTATCATAGGAGCCTTGTTTCCTTAGGAAAAGAGAAAAAGAAACTAAGAGCTATAAAATAATTTTTAAATTAGCCCTGGAAACACAGGGGTGCTCCTCAACACAGTGGTTTTCACCTGAAAACATCTTCTCTAGCCACTGGGAAAAATACTGCAAATCAGCCCACTGCCTCCCTCCAGAAAGATCCAACAGGAACCTGCAGTTCTCTAGCATAGACAGTATAGCATCAAAAATAGACAGTAATTTATTTAGTCCTGTTAAATCTTGAGCCCAAGTGGATCAAGTAGCTTACCTGTCTCCATCCTTCTGTTTTCATACACTTCTGGGCTTTCTGAAACCGTGTTGTACTGCTGGAAAGGCTGGTTGCTGAAGAGATTGTCACACACGAGGCTGCGACAGAGCTTCTTCAGGAAGCGCAGGACATACCCAATGCTGTTGACTACCAGCAGGTTCAGGAGATGCTGCTTCCCCTCAAAAGAAGCTGAAACTGGAAAGCAAGCAGGAGCAATTCAACACCTGGGGATGCATGGCAGGAGGAAGAATGAGAGCAATGGGAGCTATTTCACACAACATTCATATGTCTTAAAATATCTTACAGGACTTACCCCACCTATGTACAAAACAAACCAGAGGAACTTATGGAGGTGAGTTTCTGTGTCCCAGATCACCTTCCCCCTGGAGTCCTGAAAGATGCTGACTGGCATGGCCAGCAGTGCAAGGATTTCTAATATATGCATCCAACTGAAAACAGTATTGTGTGATTGGAAGGAGGCAATTATGATACCCTGGACTAAGGAAGGGGAAAAAAAGAGATTTAGCCAGTGACGGGTTATTAGGCTGACTTCAGCAATGTCCAAGGTTTTAGAAGATAACAGGGAGACAGGAATTTAAGACATGGCTGTGAATGAATAAAAGGTATCAGAGTTGTACTGATAGAACAGCTACCAGCCTCACTGTGAATCTTTATTTACAGATTTAATGGCATTCATAGGCAAATAAAAATTAGCAGTTGCGGTCTATGTGGAATTCAGATAGACCAACCCTATACTGGGCTGCATTAATTAAAATTCCTGGGCAGAGCTGTCAGGGAGAATCAAAAAAGGCACAGGGCCCAGCCATAACAGAGGTGGAAGAGTCCCAATAGACCTACCGGGATCAATTGTTGCAGGACACATTCAGGTGTCAACAGGTTTGCAGGGAGGACTACGTGATATGGCTGCCTAAACTCCACCACCTGGAAGTTTTTTTCCACTCCTACAGCTTCCAGTAATTACTAAAGAGCATAGATTGCAATGTTAGGCTTATAATGTTTGGGATAACTTCAGAGACTTCCAGCTGACCTGAGCTGCACTAAGGGATCATGCTCCAGCATCTGTGAGCCAAGGAATGGGGAGGTTGGAAAGCCCATGACAAAATCTGTCTGTGCTGCTGCTGGTCTGGGAATGAGCTGTAATCTTAGAGCCACACCATGAGTAGGAGACAATTCACCCCTCCTTGATGATTAGAAGAGACATGAAGTTGGAAGCAATGTTGACCAGGTGCTTGTAGCTCAGGTACCTGAAGCTAAACCAGCTCAGAAGAACTGAGACCAAGGGGTTTGGCAGACACAACGTTATTCTGCTTGTAGTGAAAATGATACACACAGAGCAGAACCTGGCAAAAATTAAGCTTTACATTAAAGTGAGTTAGTTGTATGTTTCTGTGAAAAATTTTGGCTCGTTCTTAGAGTATTTCTGATGTCCCTCAGAGAAGGCACACCTGTGACTAAAGAGAACTAAAGGAGGGGGTGAAAGGAGGTTTTTTTACACTTCACAGAAGGCCAGAGCTTGTGCTCTCACACAAGAAGGTGCCGATGGCACAGCTGAGGTGCTCTGATCCCTGCAGAACTGTTTGGACTTGGGGTCCTTGGCTTCATGTTCATGCCTGACTCATCTGTGACATCTCACTGGAGAGCATCATTCCCATATTCCCATAATTTCATTCACACTGACTCCCCATGTGCTAAACCAGTGCTGTGACACAAAAGTCTGGCTGTGGATGGAAGAAAAGTTCATGTTCAGTCTGAGAGTCAGGCCAGGGGACTGAGGGAGGGATATGGGAGACTCATTAGGATGCAGTGAGAAGTGTCACTGCATGGACCTGAGGAGCTCCTGAGACGTTCCCTCTGATCTCCAGTTCTCTGTGGGGTGTTTGTATAATCCTGCTGTATGAGGAATTGCCATGGGACTTTTGCAATTCCTTTGGCTCGGGAACTGCATCAGAGGCCACATCAGCAGCTCAACTCCCGGCAGGTTTTCCTTTGCAGCCCCACAAGGCAATGGGACAGGGGGGACAGTCAGCACGGGGGACCAGGTTAAGACTTCAGGCACTTTCCCAGTGGCTGCAAACCCCTTCTGAAAATGCTTTACCTGACACGGTTTCGCTTCCATAGCCCTGCTTGATGAGAGAGAAGACAGCCTTTTGCTGCAGGGCACAGTTGATGCAGGCCTGGACAGCCTGCTGCAGGGCTGCTGATGGCCTCTCCGGCCCAAAGTGCTCTGGGAGCTGCTGCACTTTTTTCCTGTCGAGGTACGGCCCCAGGTTTGCTTGTTTGTTGATGTAAATGCAGACTGTAGACACACAAAAAGACCCCAACAAGTTTGTTACATGGCATCCCTGAGAGCATCCTAGTGAATACTGGCTATACACATTTCTATTTATTTCACAGAATCATAGAAATTTCATGGTTGGAAGGGACCTTTAAGATCAACCAGTTCCAAACCCCCTGTCATGGCCAGGGACACCTCCCACTAGATCAAGATGCTCAGAGCCCCATCCAGCCTGGCCTTAAAAACTTCCAGGGATGGGGCTTCCATCACCTCTCTGGGCAGCCTGTTCCAGTGTCTCACCATCTTCATGGTGAAGAACTTTTTCCTAACTTCCAGTCTCAATCTACCCTCCTCTAGTTTGAATCCATTCCCCCAAGTCCTATCACTACCTGACATTCTAAAAAGTCCCTCACCAGCTTTCTTGTAGCCCGCTTCAGATACTGGAAGGCTACAATAAGGTCTCCTCAGAGCCTTCTCCTTTCCAGACTGAATAACGCCAACTCTCTCAATCTGTCTTCATAGCAGAGGTGCTCCAGCCCTCTGATCACCCTTGTATTTCACATAGCTTTTCAACCCACCAGTGCATTGCTGACATTTGGGGTGGCACAGCCAGGCTGCCCTGCCCTGATCACTGATCTGTGAAGTGAGTGGAGTTTGGGCCTTTGTTTGGTGTCTGAGGAGATGATAAACCACATGGAACTAAAGAAGCTCCTGTGTGTGCCTGTGGTATACTGCAGTCTACCTTGTCCATGACCAGAAAACATGTGCAGGGGGTGAAGGGCAGTGACTAGCAGGGCTGACCTTACAAAACCTCCAGGTGTGTTTTGGCTTTGTTTTTTATCTCTAACATATCTTGAGACTGATTCATTGAGAAGCACTGCTCTGAGATGAGTTTTGGGAGACTTCCATTCCGTGCTGCTCCTGACTTTTTGCATCTGTAGTTCCTGTGCTGAGCTGCACGGTGCAATGGCAGAGACTCAGGTCTTTGGGAGCTTCCTGACCCTCCACATCCAACCCAGCACTCTGCAGACTGCCTCACCTCAAGGGAAATTGTACATCATGTGCAGTGCTAAATCCCCACTTGGGACCACAGCTGCATGACTGTTCTGTACAGGGGGTCCACGAAGGATGCCCCAGCCTCCCCGTAGCCAAGACCTGCATGCCTCCTCTCATATGTCTTTGCCTGTAAAGGCAGTTTTTCCAGATGACATTAGCCTTGCTGTCCATAGTCAAAATAGCCCCTCACTAGCACAGGCTTATTTTAAGCTTGGGTGAGATGAACTACACCTTGAAGAAAGCAGAGGTAATGCTGTGGTAACTAAGGGCGACTAAGACACAGCCTAGAGTCAGGCTAAAGTGAGATGTATTGTAATAGCTAGCTGAGTGTGCTCGAGCTGTCATCTCTCAGACAATATAACACTATCCTCTGACAGAAATCAGATATGTGGCAAAAAACCCCATCAAGTGTAGTGGAGGACATGATGACAGCTGTGTAAAGTTGGAAATAATTTACAGTTTGCATCAGTGTAATGAAAATCTAGTGCGACTGTCATGGCTCACTCTACTAGCCCATCTCTCACTGCACAGCAGAAGGGGTTCAAGCAGTACATCCTGAGTAAAGAGAAGGATAATAGCAATCATAGTTATCATTACATAGTGCTTTACACCTTCCAAGTGCCAGACAAACAAAGGGCTAATGCACTGAAAGACAGCAGCAGCATGCATGAATTGCAGGGAGCTGTCAGGCTGCAGCTTTCCTGGGTTGCCGCTGTACCAAACCTCACTGAGTCTGCAGGATGTGGCTTCTGCTGTGACAAGCCACCAGTTTTGTTCAGGGCTCGACTGCCAGATGGACTCTGCAACCATCGTGCTAGGTCCCTTGCAGGGGAGCAAGGGCCCCTGTGGTCCTTTCAGAGCAGAGAGGGAGGTAAAAGTTGGCTTCCACCACCTGCAAACCCTGTTCTGGTGGGAGCTTAAGTGTGCTGCTGGGAAGGTGCTGAGAGAACAGCTGCTGGTGGCATGAGGATGGGCAGACAGAGGTGCAAGGCACTGCACCTGCAGAGCCCAAAATGACCCATGGAGCCTCTGCAGCCATCCTGGTGAGCAAGTTGGGCTTGTAAGACTGTGTCTTTCTGTCCCCCTTTGAAAGAGACACTGGACATACTACTCAGAGCAAGCTAAGAAACACAGCTTGTCTGGTGTCTGTCAAGTGCTTTGCAGTCTTTGCATGTGAAAGGATAAATGAGAATGAAATATATTTTTATCGTCACTGTCACTACGTTTAGTATCATTCTGTTACCAGAGCAGATGGAAAACTTCTCCTCTGTGCATCCCAGCTAAGAAATAATGGGATTTATGTGTTGTGTTTAGATTCTAATGTTATCTAATCCTTTTCTTTGCTGAAAACTCAGGATAAATCAGCTGTCTTGTTGATTTTCTTCTCATTTACATCAGTTTAAAGGCATTGACCTATGTTACTTCTGGTAATATAAGCCATAAGAGAATAAGGCTGTTTTTTTCCCTGACCACAAATAGAAATGACCAGGTCTACTGCTGTGGTAAGGCATTAGGGTTTATGTGCTAGTAACCCTGCCTACAATCAGACTGTGGCTCCTCCATCCCTCTCCCCACAGCTGTAACAGATGCTTTATGTTCACACTGGGGTTTAGTCTGGTCATTGCAACGCCTCTGGTGGGGTGAGTTCTGGGTATAAAATAGTAGCATTCATGGGATGTTAATCTCTGCATTTCAAGAGGAATGGATAGACATCTCCACTAAACTTGACACACAGCAGTCAAAATAACAGCTTTGTGGGACTTCTCTGTCCTGCATGACTGGTCACCAGCCTCATCTGCAAACACCCCAATTTAACGAGCTCCACCCACTCTGGAAAGCAAAGCATCTTGCTGTCAGCCCATGGTTCCTGCTCACCCCATGTCCAAGGAGCACTTAGGGTTGGGTACCTGTGAGAGCCTGCGGCGTGGCTGAGTTGGGTATCGTAGCTGCATCCTGGGGGATCGAACTAGTATCTGGCTCTGGCGTGCTTCTCGGCGGAGAGATTGCTAAGGGAGTCATCAGGACACGAGACTTCAGCTGCAAAATATAACCAGTTGAGTAATGAAAGTATACACAAGATACCCCGATTTTATGCTGTGTATGTCACTCCCCATGAACTCCCACTCATTAGCAATCTGTTATTGCATCCCTTTCCCCAGGCCAGGAGCATCCGTTCTGCTCCCGGGAGGATACTGGAACCTCAAACCTGACTTATTTGCAGCAGACAGCAATGCCTAAAGTTACAGGATGCAAATATTATGCCACCCACTGGGTAGTTATTTACACCTGAGCAAATTGGGTCTAGCACTCTAACAAATCAGCGCAATTGCATTTTATGACCCATTTCATGTGGGTGTAAACAATTCTCTGCAATTCAGAATCATGGGATGCTTAACTACATCGTAATTTAGGGTCAAATTCTGCTCTTTGATACAGGGGTGTAAATCTTGTGTAAATCCAGTAGCATCAAGAGGCTACTTTGGGCTGTCATCCATATATATAAGTTAAGACCAAGGTCTATAGTGTGTTATTACCAGGTAGTAAATACAAACTGCTGCACTGTCGCACCTGGTAGTCTTTGTGATATGCAACCTAGCTTAGAGTAGTGAAACAAAATGGAAATTTATGGTGCAGTATCACTATGTCTTTACACTGCTAGTAGCTGAAAATATCTCAGTGGTCAAGTGATGATCAGGTCTTCAAAATTTTAAAAGTCTTAAAAGTTTTAGATTTTAATTATTTTTACCCGATATTACCACTCTTGCTTTTCCTTTTGCCACAACAGGAAGCAGACACCCAAGCACGTGTCTGGCTGGTTTATATATTTACATATACTACACTGAGATGTTCTTCTGGCAGGTGATTTTGTTACTGTCTTTCAGTGATCAAAGGTAACAAACTTTAAGTGACAAGGATAAGAAGAAAAGTCATTTTTAGCCTTGTTAGATTTTCAGAGTATTGCTTCTCTCAGAGCTGAAGCCAAAGCTGGTAATAATGTACAAAGTATATTTTATTTTAGGTAGCAATGAAGACAGACCACTACCTACAGCTAGAGAAGAGAGAGTAGAAGTCATTTTGCATAAATGCTGCCTTCCAGTACCTGAAGGGGGCCTACAAGAAAGCTGGGGAGGAACTTTTTAAAAGGACACGTGGTGAGAGGATAAGGTGCGATGACTTAAAACTGGAAGAGTGCAGTTTAGAGTAGACACTAAGGGGGTCATTCTTCATTATGAAGGTGGAGAGACACTGGAACATGTTGCCCAGGGAAGTGTTCAAGGCCAGGTTGGATGGGGCTCTGAGTAACCAGGTCTAGTGGGAGGTCTCCCTGACCTTGCAGCAGGGTTGGAACTAGGTGAAAATTATGGTCTCTTCCAACCCAAACCGTTCTATGATTCTGTGAAAAAGATTCACATTGTCCATTGTTATATTATAGCTGTCTAAAATAACAGTCTCTGAGACAGTGAAAGAGTAAAACAGAAATCTGGGGAAGAGAGAGGAAAGGCTGTTGAACTTAGTACCATCCAAGGGAGATTTTAATCATTAAGTCTCTAGGAGTTTGGATCATCCCCCAGTTACTGGCTTATCCCAGCAAGGGCTTGACTAAGAGAGAATTCAGGGTCCCTCTTGTTTTCAGTAGCACAGTAGCCTATGCTAGAATGGTATCCATAAAAACTAAAAAACCCAAACCAAACCAAAACAAAAATAAGGCCATCTTTGCTGAGATGGGTGTAATTTTTGCCTGCCAGACCTCCAGCAAGCCCTTCCCAAACCTGCTTCTTTACGCAACCAGCAGTTTCCCTTAGAGCAGCCACTGTGGAGAGAGGCCACAATATGTCTGGAAGGCAATAAAAGGTGGCTCCTAATCCAAGGACCATCCTCTTCAGGGCACTATTCAGTGCCTGGGGAAGAGGCTGGATCATACCTGTCTCAGAAGTGCCAGGCACCACATCTACACTGTACCACTGCCTCCCCTCCTGAACAAGGGAGAAAATGTTGAATAAGCGAATCTATGACAAACCATGGATTTGATCTCTTGCTATATGGCAGCTGTAGGACCCTGAGCTGACCCCTGCCTATCAGTAGTCCTCACCTGCCTGTGTTGTCCTGTTTTTGTAGGGTTGTCTTGCCTTCAGACTGGGGTCAGAAAATACCAACAACACAGTGCTACCAGTTTGTTTTCCAAGAAAAAAAAAAAAAAGGAGGAAATGCTGTTTCAAAAATCAAGGCCCCCATCTAGTTGGGGTTTATACAAGGTGAGAAGGTGACAAGCAGCATGATTTGTTGTTTTTTGTATCAACATATCAATGGTTCACTTTTCTATGGTGAAGGAGGATGGCACTATGAAAATCTGTGTAGCCCCTGCTAGGCTCGTGGGCTTGCTTTGTATCATACACATATATCTTAAATGCATACATATATGAGTGTGCTTGCACACATATAAAGGTATATACGTTTATATAAAGATGTACATATACACTTGTATATATTTTTATATATGTATATATAAATATATGTATGCATATGCACACATCTGTATGGGTAATGTGTTGGAGACAGCACACCTAGTAACTTCTGTTTCACTTGCATGTTGGCTCCTTAACAACATAACTGGCTCACAGCCCTGTGGCTCCAAACACAGGCACACAGGTCCCCTCTCCAGCCCTGGAGCCTTGTGCACAACCTGAGTGGGCACTGCCCACCAGCACCATCAGCCCAGTAGAGGTGGGGCAGTGCCCAGCAGACCTCTTTCTCCATCTGTTCTGTCATCCTTAAAGGCTCAGTCGGGCAAATAAACAGAGGGGGAGACTTGTACACACTCTTTATTTTGTAAGGCCTTTCTTAGAGGTTTGCTGGTTTAGTGAACAGTTTACTGCAAATTTAATTGCAACAGTATGTGTTCTACATCCTCTGGATACAGATAAATGCCATTTTATTAGGGGTAGCAGAGAATGCGCCTTCATTAGATCAAAATAAAACAATGCCTGATTACAGGAGATAGTATAATAGCAAACACAGCTCAAATACCTCCTGGTCACTGAAAACCTGAGTAGTCCCTGAATATCATTGAGTGTAAAGCTCAAAATGCTACATATAAAGATGCCTTTTACTGAACTGATTCTTCTCTGAAAATAGCCAAGCCAACCACCCAGTTGACTGACTGAGAGCTTGGCAATGGAGAGAACATACTCATGAACATGGAAAGAAAAACAAATTTAAAAAGCAGTGAAGATCATAGGTCTTTATGGCTCCTAATTCCACTGTACTGGATGTCCCTTATCCCCTTATCCTGACAGAACATTTGCTAAAAAAGGCTGAGGTTCACCCCATCCCCACATGCCTTGTCCTTCCAGCCAACAGGGCAGAGGTAGCTCCTGGTCACAAGAGATTTTGCTTCTGGAAAAAAAAAAACAAAACTCCAGCCCCCATAGATGTGCTCCCACACGAGTGCCTGGGCCAGCCTGGTCCTGCCGTGTGGGCTTCCAATGCTGGGCAAAAGGTACATTAAACCTGTAGCAGGGAAGCAGAGAGCTTCTGAGTACATGTTTTGGGGTCTTGTCTGAACCTCATGTTTCCTGTGCATTTGGCTGTGGGTGAGGAAGCTCAGCACGAGGCAAGTCAGGTTTCAGTTCGGTTGATGAGGCAGAGAGAGGCCAGTGCTGTGCTGGCAAAGGCTGAACATAGTCCAAGGTCCTTCTCACCTGTTCTTCTGGTGTCATGCAAAACCTTTCTTCCACACAGTAAATGATGGAGGGGAGCCTGCACACAACCTCCTACACCCCCTAAATGTTTTGTGGTGAGGCAGGTAACCTTAAGAGTACCATAGACAGCCTTGAAATCCAAGGCTCTATCACAGGACCAACAACTAAGCAAGGCACTTTAGTGTTGTCTCTTCAATTTTGGCCCCAGCGTGTTCAAACCCTGACTGCTTATTTGTCATCATTAGTAGGGACTTCTAAGGCAGCAGGGGAGCCTGCACCCTGTAATAGAAATTGTCACTCTACCTGCTAATTGTCCTGCACAGGGCAACTCTTGCTACCCACCTTATGTGGCAGGAGCTTGCAAGGTCCTGGCTGACTGCTCACCCTGGGCTGGGGACAAGTCCCCAGGAGGGACTTGCTGTAGTGGCAGGGGGGCACAATCTGTCCTTGGGCAACTCAGGTGGGGCCTTTGCTTTGTTGCCCTCTGGGAAGGATGTGGGGGTCTTTGGAACAGCCACACACGTCACCAAGCTGTCCTCTAAAACTGTCAGTCCCCCCAAGATGCTACCTCCCCTCATACAGGCTTTCCAGGGGCTCTCTGGGGCTGTCCCTCACTTACAGCCAGAGAAATAAAAACCATCCATCTACTAACCACATCTCAGCTGCCAGAATAGGCTTTTTCCTAATGAGATTTATACAGTCAGAAAGAATATTATATTTCAGGAAAATGTAGAGGTTTATGGCAAACGGTTCCGCATCAGATACAAACAGTTTTTGGAAAAACAGCTGATGAAATTTTATAACCAAAGCTGTCAAAAATAAACACGATACTGAAGGAAAAGGACTTGGAATGTCGTTCTACAAAGACACAGATATTTGCTTTAATATCAGTGAAAACAGGCAATGGGTCATCTGTCTATAAAGATCATGTGATTAAAAATGTCTGTTATTCGCATCTCAGTCAAAATAAATTTAAATCTAGGCTGTAAATTCCTAGTTTGCTAAAAATTCAGAAGTATTTTTCCATCTGTTCTGTAATAATTCTGCTATGTGGTTGCTATAAAGAATTTGGTCGTCTGCCATCTGGGCGGGGAGTAATTTTTAAAAATGCGTTTAAGTCTCATCGTATCTGAAAGTCGTACAATTAGTGAGCTAATTAAATCAGCCTAGAGTTCCCCATTTTAAAAAAAAAAAAAAAAAAAAAAAAAAAAAAAAAAAAAAAGCAGCGATCTTCGACTCGCCCTGGGGAAGTGTTTGTGAAGGAGAGGAGTTCACTTCAGCTGAGCACACAAAGATGCCTCACAGAAAGCATCACTTCGGTGTGTGAATCCTATAGCACAAATAAACAGCTCCTGGACAGGTGCCACGGATGCTGCAGCTCATGGGTGTCAGCTCCAGAAACTTAAGCTATGAGTTATAAAAGGATACCTGTCATAGTTTGAGTACAAGTAACTAAAACAGGAGGGCTTTCAGACTATGAGAGGGGTGGAACACAGAGGGATCTATTGCCTCCCATTTCCTGTCCATACTCTATCAAGGTCATGCTCCTCTCCGTCACCCATTCCTTGCTTCCATGCTGTCCCCCTGTGCTCCTGTGCTCCTGTATCCCCTCTTCACCACGTGCTCTTCAGACTTCACATCTGTTGGGTGCTGGGAAGAGCCAAGGACCCCCCCTCCTGAGTCTGCCCTGCCACAAGGGGCCCTCGGGCACCTATCCCTGCTGCCATCGAGATCCGGTTGGATATGTATATACATGAGAGTATATATTTGTATTTTTGTTCTTTATTCCTTATGTTATTGCCTTGCCCCTGTGCTAGTAAATCTGTTTACTTTTTTTTTTTTTAATTTCCAACTGAAAGTCTCTAGTCTTTAGTCCTCTTTATCTTCCTTTTTTTTTTTAAGCCTCCCTTTATACTTCTGCCACGTCTAAATATGTGTGGTTGGTGAAGGGCTTTTTCACAGGTGGGTGGGTGCATTTAGGATGGCACAGAATATACTCCACAGCTTCATTATTCTTATGAAATTACAAATCAAATGTAAAAGCAGGAGTGAGAAACAGAGGTCAGCAAGACTAAGGGCAGACGGGATGGGGCCTGCCAAAACTCTGCATACAAGGTCATTGTGATATTTAGCAAACCACTAATCTGATGGCAAAAGAGAAGAGTGAGTGACACAAGCAATGCATGCACAGAGCCTACCCCAGCCTTCCCTGGAGAAGGTCTTGACCCTGGATGCTGCCTGGGTCTCTCCCAGTTCCTGGGAGGCAGCAGAGCCCCCATGTACAGTGCTGCTGGCTGAGCTCAGAGACCAAATATCTCAGCTCCTTAGGTTTGGGCATTACCTAGAGCAGGCTACCCTTATTGTTGCCCTTGTCTCCTTTTGACTTCATACTAGACCTTCTTCTGCCTCCCATCCTCCAATCTCCCTCCTCTCTCCTCTCTTTTCCAGGCAAGCCCTCCTCATCACCTCTCTGTATCCCATTTTCAGAATCCCCTACTCCTTTTCTTCCCCAGCTATAACATCTGCTGCATCAGTACCTCAGCCCTTAGTGCTTTCTCTTCATCTTCTGCCTCTTCCCATGTCTCTCCATGCTCTCCCTACTTTACAACCCTCTCTGCTATGGGACCATATTTTGAAGTGTGTTTCAGTGTGGGGTGAAAACAGACCCTGCACGGCAAGGAAAGTTCCAGCTGCAGTTTCCTGTTTCTTCTGAAAAGCCTGAACTTTGGTAACATGGATGATGTAACAGCAGAGGCCAAGCAAAGCCAACCAGGCAGCAGGCTCAGGTAGTCCCTCTTGGGATTACCACAGCATGTATAGCAATGGCCCAAAACAGAGCTGCGTGTCCAAGCTAAGACTGGGACTTATACTTTAGTGTTTTGTGAAATGTGGGATATGGAAGCACATACTATTTTTCACTTTGTGCATGTCTGCATCCGTTCCTATTAAAAAAACAAGTAACATGCGCAGCAAACATGTGCAGAGCCCCTGGCTGGCTGTGGGCAGAGATGGAGAAAATAATGGAGCAATCTACTGCCAAGACCCCTCACTGCAGTGGAGCTCATTTTCACACCCCAGAATCAATTCCCCTCAGTATCACAGTCATATTTTCACCTAGTCTGGGGAATAACAGGGGCCCTGCTCCTGAAAGTGCTGAGCCTACCAGGGCATCATCTGCTGAGTACACAACAAGACCATCATTTCCAGTTCTAGTTCCTCTGCACTTTCCCCTAGTTGTTAAAGTGCTAGGCAGGAGTGCCCCAGCCCACTGACTGCACATCAAGGGCTAAGGGTGATGCTCAGGGTTTCTTACTTTCTTTAGCTTTGCCTCCTTGCCTTGTCACATTGAGAGATAGGCCTGATTTTCCCGCAGAGTGAGCAGACAAATAATCAAAACCACCATTTCATCAGAAAGTCAAATCTAATTAATTCTTAAACATCCTTTTTTTAAAAAAATTATTTTCCCCTTTTACTCCCACTCCCCTGTGTTCTTTTCCTTCTCCTTTATTTTTGTTTCATTTCTAAATCACAGATAGTGAGAGAGAAGAAAAAAGTGACAAATAAGAAACTTGCTGCATAAAGTGTGCAGCCATCTCACACAACACTGTGAGAGACAGGTTATTTTCAAACAGTGTGAATTAAAGTAACTGTAGACTTAAAAAACCTAAATTCCTTCTATTTTTCACCAGCTCAGTTAGAAGAGAAACCAATTTCTTTTACTTTTTCTTTGATTGCTCTGCCCCACACTTGCCCAACTTTACATTTCCTGTATTTCACCTGAAATACTGGGAAAAAATTTATTAAAATAAGCAGGAGGTCTAGAAGGAGTGTGAAAATCGTGTATCTACCTTGTACCCAGGTTTTCTCCCTCTCTTCTTTGGGATCTTCACGACTGGCAAAGCACCAGCTGGTGCTGAGTAGAGGTTGTGAGCAGCCACTTTGATGGGCGCTGGCTGGAGCGGGGGCCGCCCTCGCTTCCTCCCCACCATCCTGGGGGGCTGCATCTCCCCGGGGGCTGGGCTAGGGGGTAGGCACGGCAAGTGGCTCATCTGCACCCAGGCTGTTGATCAACCAGAAAGAAGAGAAAGACAGAAGAAGAAAAAAAAAAAAAAAAAAAAAAAAAAAGAGCTTTTTATTTCTTTTTGTTTTTCATGCAAAGGCATTTTTCTCGTGCTGTCATTTTCCCTGTTACCACTGATCATAAAACAGCAAGAAATATGCCATGGGTATGAGTTTCTGGGTGATACTCATCTGACTGCAGCTGACTCAGCTACTCCAAAGCAAGAAAAAAACCTTTGTCATGCCCTTTTCTCTCTGCTGACCTCAAATACAGTACAGGGAGCTGACTCAGATGTCCTAATAGGTGAACCTCACGATGGCCACCTTAACCTTACATCCTGCAGATAAACTGAAGCTGGCACCCATCAGTCAGTCTCTGCTTTTTGAAGGGGTTTGGAGTGGATGAGTAGATGACCTCCTGAGATCCCTGTCAACCTGACTTTCCCCAGAATCTGTGGTTCTGCAAATCCTCTCTCACCTCAGAAGTGTTACCAAGACTGAAATGGACTTCCCTCCACTTTATTCACATCACTTCTGAGCGGGGAGGCAGAACAGGACCACAAAGCTGCTGACACAAGGTAGCAATGTTAGAGAATTGCCATTTACTCTCTGCAATTTTATAGCACCTGTTACCATGCATGTTAATAGTGGGCTTTTGGATGTACTCCAACAAAAGATGTTATTATACCACAACTCCATGCAGCTGATGTAGTTGAGCAGGGGCAATGGAATGGAATCTGGTCCATTTTCCTCTGTCCAGGTTTTAATAAAGAAAACAAATATACAACCATGCACAGAGTACCAAGGGGTTATAGAGCATTCTGCACAGCTTCTGGCAAGGGTCACATCCTGGTAAAAGTCAATTAAAAAAAAAAAAAACAAAAAAAACAAAAAAAACCAACAAAAAAATCACCTTCAGAAACACATTTTCAATGTTGGTTTGTTCAGGCATCTGCTTTCCTGCATATGTGCAGAATACCAGTCCCAGTGCTGCCTGAAGACATTGCTAGACATAAGGGTCTGGGCAATTATCAGGCTTTTATGATAAGCCTTGCAATGGCTAACATTTTCCATTTCATGCTCCCCCAAGCCAGTGATAACAGACGATTCCCTTTGCTCTGTCTTAACAGAGGAGTCTCATAGCCCTCTCAGCTACAGACAAAAGCCTTAAAGATGCGGTCCAAGAGCATCTCCTAAGCTCAAAAACACAAAGCAAGTAAGGGTTTGTTTATTACTAAAAAAACCCACAAATTTTTACCAAATCTACAAACCATAAAATCTACAAATTTCTCACAAGGCTTCAAATCTCACCATTTCAGAATCCAGTGTGATTGGACTGATCAGAGATGACATTGCCAGGAAAGAAATCAGGGTTGCTAACCCAATAGTCTAAAGGGTACAACCAAGGGGCCACTGGTGACAAGTGTCTGCAGCTGGGAGCTTCTCTCCCTCAAAGGTAATTACGTTTTGCCTGGTTAGAACTTTGCAAATATGACTGTCTAACAAGTGACTCATTTTTCTGGTCTTACACAGCCAGTAGTTCATAGAGTAGGGTACGAAAAACCAGAGAGCTCCTAGCCCTACCTTCCAGTAAGTGCCTTTATTTGCATTATATTAAAAACTAGGGTTTGCTTTTTTTAATAACATCAAGGATGTCAGCTTGTTTCAGACAGATCCACTACATATGGCAGGAGCTACAGATTGAATGTAAGATTTTCAGCCTTCAACATCAGCTGCCTAAAACTCTCACACAATCATTGAATGTCAGACATCAGATGAGAGCAAGCCTGCAGTGCCTACTTTACCATATTGCCCACAGCCACTGTGGCTGCACTCTCCAGGCATGCTCAGCCAGCTCAGGAACCACCTGAAAGCCTGCCATGGGGTTCTGATTTCAAGCAAGCAAAAGCCTCATGTGACAGCAGAGTAATAGTTACAGGGTCAAAAGCATCAGCCTTGCCACAGCAGGAGCCAAATGGAAAGGCTCTGACTATCCTGAGCATCACTGCTTTCATGCTGTCTTCAGCAGTGTGCGTTTTCCTCCCTGTAGTGCTTTCTGAAGGGCACTCTTGGTGTCTCTTCCACTTCCCAAACTAAAATGTCCCTGGGATGTCATGTTACAGGTGGCAGAGGAGTGAAACACAAAGATTACACTGGATTTGGCACTAAAGCTCACTGTGAAAGCCTAGTGCTTCAGGCTTTGCATTTTACTTTGCTTTAAACAAAGCCTGACAATACAAATACTCACAGAGGATCTTGGCAGATGCTGGGGAAGACAAGCCCAGCTAAGCTTTGCTCCCCACCTGGGGGAGAGAAGTGGTTCCTGCAGTGGGGGCCATGAGACCGTGAGAGAGGGGATATGGACCTTCATGCAGCACCATACCATACCATACTGCCTTTACTGCATTCTCTTTTAATGGTAAAGGAAAGTGGTGGCACCTCAGGAACTCTGAGAATTAATAGCCCCCACCGTGCAAGAGCTGCTGACCTAGCACACTTCTTTGACAGAAATGCTGCTTTCTTCTGCAGCTGGTGAGGTCTGATGGCCACTTGGTGGCCTGCTAACACATTCAATATTCAATATTAGCAATCACATTCAATATTATCAGTCACAATGTTTTTGTCCTGTCTCTGCTTTTGAGACTTGCAACGCTGTGTTTTGGCAAAACTTCCTAGAAGTCCTATCCACGTGTGCTGACACAAGACCCAACTCAACAGTGCACAAAATTATCTCAGTGTAATGTACATGGGTTGATATGGAAAAGACAAGAAGTGTTCTGCAGTGTACAAGCTGTTGTTATTACACTTAATTACAAATCCAACCATGACTTGATTCTCCTTTCTTTTATGTTAACGGGAGAACATAACACCTGAGAACACCTTTGGTGGTATTTACTGTGCTACGCAGCAGCGGGGAAGACAGCTGACAAGGAAAAATTGCCTCTTTGGGATGGGGAGTATGACAGCACAACCTCCTCTTACAGACAAGAGAAAGCTCTTGAGGGAGCTGGAAAATCATGCAGTCAAACTGTGGGCTGGCCAGAGAGGCAGAGAGACAGAAGGTTTTGTCTGACTGCCCCCTGACAAAGTTAGGGTGTTACTTCAGAAGGACATTCATGGGGCAGCTCCAATTGCTGCCACAGCCTTGGCTTGACCTGCTGGAAAGCTTGGTGGCTTCAAGACATGTTAAGAGAGCTTGATGTAATTTAAGGGCAAATTCAAGGAAGCAAATTACAGGCTACCAACAAAGGCACCGCCTCAGTTCAGTACAAATAGCCTGGGAGAGTGTTTTGGGAGGGCAATCAGTATGTGTTTGCCCTGTCCTTGTACCTTTCCTAGGGCACTAGCTTTGGACAGCCAAGGATAGCGCAGCTTCAGTCTGACCTGGCTCTATTACTTTCCTATTCTTAGTTTTAAAATAACAGCAGGAAACTGCTTTACATTCCTGGCTTCTCATCACTTAATGCAGGGCTAGTCACAGGGTAACCTTTCCTTACTTGTCTCCCCAACACTGCCATCTGGAAATTCAACTTCCAACCCTGCCTCCTTCCACATTGCCCCAGCAGATCCCAGAGAGGACACAGCAGAGAAATACCTCTCCTCACCTTGATGCTTAGGTGAGTGCTGCAGGAAAGGTGAAATCTTGTCCCCTCTGGGCAGCAGTGTTTTGACTTCAGAAGATCCCTAGGAGCACCCTGTGCACATCAGTCTGCCCCTCTGGAAGGCTGGGGTGGGGAAAAAACACACCATAGACCAACACTAGTGACCTTAAAGGATTTTTCTAACAACCTGTGCTTTGTACTGTGCTTGCCCTGCATCGTGTGTTGGTGATACACTGTACAATTGCCAACACAGATTCCTGTCCTGGCAACTACAGCTGAGAGCAGAGGGAGCTACAATGCATTTCCTTCCAAGCTGAGGATTTTTGATGTACTGCAAAGATCCATTCTTAATAAAAATAAATGCCTGCGATAAATGCAGCTTTTAACCTGCGCTCCAGTAACCGCAAGGGCTGGAGGTAAAAATATCACATTAAATTTTATATCGGTAATTCCAGAGGATGATCATTTAAACTTGATTTACACCAGGTCTCGTGCAAACCTGTGCTTGGATTGGCACAGGAATGATGCATAGGGAAGGAACAAGCTATTCATACCTCAAGCCAAAGCCAGGCACAAAAGTGCAGTTGAGCAGAAAATGTTCCTGTTTCACAGCAGCTGAAGGAGGATGCCCTTTAATCCCAGTGCAGCCACTGGTCCCAGCTGAAGAAGGACTCCAACCCAGTACTCCCTACCAGCACTTGCAGCCCTGCCTTCAACTCTTGACTCCTGCAGAGCTCCATGTCTTCCAGTTCTGTACACACAAAATGTGGAAAAAATACAAACTTCTTGTAA
This sequence comes from Florisuga fusca, assembly GCA_038090715.1. Classification (NCBI taxonomy): domain Eukaryota; kingdom Metazoa; phylum Chordata; class Aves; order Apodiformes; family Trochilidae; genus Florisuga; species Florisuga fusca. The sequence continues at coordinate 54,855,347 of JAAWXA010000001.1, read as the reverse complement.
TCTTGTCTGTCTTTCCTTCAGCTGCTGTTCAGGGAAGCACACTCTGCTGGGGAATATCATGTTAGTAAATGGGAAGGAAGGGGTACTTTTCAGCCAGTGACAAGACAATTTTCCCCTCCTTCTTTGTGCACAATAGGGCTGCCTTTTGACTGTGACTGCTTGGAGATGATGACCTGCTGAGTAGGTGAGCAAAATGAGAAGCATTGCCTGGTCTGGAAAAAAAGCTTTATACCTGTGTGTTTCTCTGGCATAATATTCAGGGTCATGAGGCATAACATGTCTCTTTATCATGAATACCAAAGCAGCACCACATATCACATGAAAAATGTTTAGTGAAGCAGACAGTGGGTATTTTTGCTAATAAAAGAATGAACCACTATTCTCTGTGTGTCTGGATGTGATTGACATTGCATGGAGAGCACCCATCTCACTTTTGCTCAAAGAAAGGTCAGGATAATTTTTAGCTGTGACATGAAGTTCTTCTACAGCAGTTTGCAGAGTTAGTCACTTCTTGCCTATTGCCTTGGAGATTGAAGCTGATTCTCTGAGGAACTCTCTTGCCCATTTTGATCCCAAGAAGAGAATTTCTGTGCAAAACCCTTGAGACACTCCAGCCAACAGGATCTGAGTAGAAAGACCTATTTTCCCAAACCAGTCATAAAAGAAACAACTCAACTATCTGTGCCAGCTGTGGGAACCAAGAATGGGCTTCACCCCACCTAATTTCAAGCCTCAGTTTGTCCATCACCTCAGTGTTAGTGTCTCCAAACATTTCAGATGCAGTGTCTTTTACACCCTGTGACTCACCCGCTAAAATGTCTTGAGCATCTCAGGTGGCACTAGGTGATTATTTTAGGCAGTGGTTCTTAGAGAATAATTCTATAACAGAAGATACCTGAATGACTGCATTTAGACCCTTATACAGAGGTGTGTCTGTGCGTGATGGGTATTTGACGTCCCATGCTGTCAGTGAAGATTCAGCCAATACAGCTGAAGGTGTGAATGACTGCATTCAGCTGACCAGACATAGATGTAGTTTGTTGTGGGCCCAGTGGCTCTAGGGTCCACAGACCAGGTGCAATTTGATGATTGTGAGAGCTCTGCTCTTCCCTGTAGACACCTATATTTAAGTGTCTTAATCCTGAACTCATCCCATTTCTAATAGGTGGGTGTGACTTGTCTATTTTAGATGCAACATTAGGCTGAGGTTAATCATGCCCCATGAATACATGTTTCTTCTGTTAATAAAGTGAACCCACAAAAACAAGCTTATACCTAGATGTCTACAATGCCAAGGTGAATCCCACCCTTGGTCACTCATGCCTACCCACAATAGCTAGTTATTTTTCAACCTGTGTTCAGAATATTTCTGGTTAACAATACATTGTATTACAGAAGAAAACGTGTCCTTTTTGGCAGTGGAAACTCAAGTCTCACAGATAAGAAAGACTTGAGGTTCCTAGGCTTGTCCCAGCCTTCCTACGAGGTCTGGGCTGAGGAACTTCATACCCATTCAGTGTCTCTGTTTTCCAACATGTCTCACAGCATCCCTCCCAGGAGTTAAGAAGACAACCAGACATGAAGTGACTTGATCAGGACAAGGCTAGATGATGGCAGGGTCCAGGCTCATCCCTCTCCCATCACCTACATCCCAACCATTGCCACAGGCTTCTTCTCAAGCAAAAGTGGGCAAAATATTTCAGTACCTCTCACTTGGGCAAAAGAATGTGTTTCCCTTCTTAGTTCCCAAAATGGTTGAACTTTGCCCACAGTCTTGTGTTTTAAACATTCTCACAAACAGTTTTAAAAGGGCTGGAGAAAATACATGCATCTTTTCTTCTACTTGCAGCAAGTCCCAAGGATGCTGATACTTAGGTATTCAAAAGAGGTGTCTGTGAGTACTCCCTACATGAAGCAGTGCCACGGCACAGCCTGTAAGCAGATACCAATAGGGGTGAGTATGGTTTTGTTCTGGGATGTAAAAACATTGATTTCTAATGAGCTGTAATCTCCTGCTAGAGCTGGTAACCATATATCATTTTCTCCCTGCAGCACAGCAGAGATTTAACTCTCCTCAATAGAACTGAAAGTAGTAGCAGCATCCCATACAACATATAGCAACATCCATCACTGCATAGACTCTGTCTACCTTGCCCTGGAGCCATCATGTCAGCCAGCAAGACAACAGGAGAGGGCAGAGCCAGTGAGGGTGAGGTGGGCAAGTTTTCCTTCAGTGCCACCATTTTGTGCCTGAAACACACATTGGTAAAAAGGTGGTGTGCATTTTTTAAAGTTTTTTTTCCATGTGATTACATGAAATCACAAACTTGTGCTCTCTTTCATTCCCCATATGACTTTTGGACTTGCTGACTTGTTTCAGAGATGATGGGGCATGAGAGCAAGGGATACAAAGGTCTGCAGGTGTAGTGAAAAATGTACCAAAGAGAGATGTGAGACCCCACTTGCATTCCCCCACTTTTGGCCAGCTGTCTTATGAGACAGAGAGAGCAGAGGACAGAATAGAAAAAGCTTCAGTCCTGGAAAAAGCTCTTATCAGACCTGACACCCTCTCAAACACCAGAATTAGGCAGTTACAGGGCACAGATCTATAAAACTCCAAGCATCCCTTTCTCCTCTGCCCCAGCAACTGCTTGAGGCTGTTCCTTTAATTGTTTCGGTTTTGTCCCCTACTTCATAGGTACCAAAGGAGGTGCAATAGCCAGTCTGGACGTGGCTAGTACACTGCTGGTTGGCTATCTGCATCTGTGAAAATAGCACGTTTCTCTTTGCAGCTAGTTTCAGTTCTTTTTACCTGCACAAAATTTTCTGAAAATTACACTGCAATAGCAATTTTATGATGCTTTATTAAATAATTTGCTAGAGGATCCAAGTCAAATTGAGTTCAAACAAGAAAACATCATTTCACTCTTGCAAATGTGTCCCTGCATGGCAGAAACCCAGCAACATTTCTCCTTTGAGTGCTTTGCTGGCTGCTTCCCCTTCAGAAGGGGCCCTGCAGCTGCTGAGAGCAGGTCCTGCAGAGCTTCATTTTGTATTTTCATAGTCACTGTGTTGGAGTAGAAAGGGACCAGGTCTCATACAAGCAGTGTCCAGTACTGTACCCTACTCTCTACTCCCTATCATGGTCTGGGATGGCTCACTGGGAGGGAAGAAACAGCATAGAACTCCTCAAAATCCAGAAGTATTGATGATGTCTGCTCCTTTCCTTGTTACTGAGAGCACATGAAAGAAAAAATGGTTCCCCATGTCATCTTACAGCTTGCTTTTTTTTTTTTTTTTTAAGTGAAATTCAGCAGCAGTGACAGTGCTGTCCTTGAGGAGGTGTTCCTTTGAAGGATAGCACCCTGGTGACAGAAGGTAGAGCAGTAGCTCTGTGCCCCCTCTCACTCAGGTTTGCTTAATGAGCCAGAAGAACTTGAAAACCCTGGTGAGAATGGGACCCCCAGGAACCACCAAGGCCATCCTTGCCTCTTGATCTTACCTTTCTTCATTTGCCCTGACATTTTTGTTGCAGACAAGTAGCCTGTGGCAGAGAATTGAGGAAATGAAACTTTACGGAGAGCAAGAAAGGGCAGGCAGAGCACCAAAGGAAAGATTTGAAAAATGGATGCAACGAGGCCACATGAGTGGCAAGGGTCACGCTGCTGAGGTGGTCAAGCCAGATGTGTGCAAAAAAGGGAGAAAACAAAGGCAACTCACTCCTCTAAGATGAAAGAAACATGCAGCTAGTAGCACCATTTCTGATACTGCAGGGAAACAAACACGATGGCTGGGCTCAGCCTCCTGCATCGGTGAGCTGCAGGAGAGTGGAGTCACTCTTGCAGGTCTTCACCTCAGAATGTGGCTTGCTATTTGCAGGACAGGCTCCCAGCAAAACATCTTGAGTTCCTCCCCTCACTATCCCAAGGTCCTTTGTGTCAGGTTCTGGGTTTGCAGAGGTGCCATTTTGGTTTGCTAAAAAAAAAACCAACCCTCTTTAAATCCCCTGTCCTGAAATCCTGAGGGTGGTAAAACATAGACTGCTGGTGGAGCCATCCAAGGGCCATGCAAAACTCCCTCTGCAAGCTCAAAGGGAGAGGGTGGAGACCTGAGGGCCAAGGACTGAGTGATACAAGTTTCATATTTATTACACAAGTACTTACTTCTGCAGACTTGCAATCTCAGGACTACTTTTGCCTCCTATCCTCAACTTCCACACCTCATCCAAGAGCCCTTCTGTCCCTGCTGACAGGCTGCAAAGTTTCCAGAGGAGGTAGGTCCTTTCCCACATTGCCTCCGCCCAGGAAGCTGGTGGGATGCTGCATCCCGCACCAGTATCCCACTGGGTGTAGGGAGGTGTGGTGGAGAGCTGCTTCCATTTAGCTACAGGCATATCCTGTGAGCCTTTCACATGCTTCTCTGCTGCCCCACTTCTGGCCTTCTGCAGTCCAGGACCAAGTGACTTTTCCCGTGACTGGGAATGCAGCACACATTGCTCTTTTCTCCCTGAACTAGCAGACAACGCCACCAGGATCCTTCACCCTCAGTTTCCCCACCTCAAACCCCAAATGCTTGAGATGCAAAGGTGGCCAGGATGTCTGTTATTAATTAATTGGATGACATTCAACCAAATCTTTCTATAAATGCGTGAATGTTTGTAGTTCTGGTAGGGCTACAGCCCTTAAAATTGAGGCTGAGTTATTCTGAGCCAGCAATTAAGTTTAAATTGGGATTAGTATTGTAGCAGGTCCTGTTTCACATATTCAGCAGAGCAATTGCTAGTTCAGACACCCTTGTTTCTGATCACACACTTTGCCAATGCAATTTATAGGTTGCTTTCCAGAAGTCCTCTCCTGTCACTAGCTTTCTTACCAGGGAACTTTTGCTGTTAACAAGCTCACTCTCCTTGAACTACAGGCATACAAAGCAAGATCTTATTTATCTACAACCTTCAGACTGGCAAAGAAAGCACCAACTTCTCTTTTGAATGCAGTTACTTTCTTTCTCATCTGCTGTGTCTCATGCAAAAGCCAGAACCCTTCATCACCCATAAGCTACAGATCCTTTCTTCTCTCTGTTAAATTTTCAGGGGCAAAGATTTGGAACAAATGAATGTGAAATGAGCAACATTTATATTATAGCCATTTAAGTTCTCCAGCTGACTCTGTAATTGTCTGATACTCATATTTTTCCTGTCTCACTTGTCTGGCAGTTCTTTAGCTTCTTCTTTTGTGTTACTTCCCCTCTGTACCCCACCCAAAGTTTTCTATAGTTTGTATATTTATGGGACACCTTCAACCAGCAGCTGCCATAAATGGATGAACCTCACAAAGCTGCCATTTCACTTCAAAGAAGAATACAAATATCTAGATAATTTTCCTGAACTACTTCCAGTGTTTCCTTGAGTCAGCAATTGATTGCCCTTCCTGAGGAAAAAAAAAATAGTATTTGACATTTATGTGCAGCAGGAAGAAGGAGCAGGCACCTAACTCACAGAAGATCAATGTCTTCAAGTCAGAGAGTGGGAGATGGGCAGGGAGAAGAGGCAATGACCCCATACTTCTAATTTGTCTAGATCTTATATACCCTCTCACCATGTGGAATCCCTCTCATGTGCATTTGGCATAGCACAAGGAGGGATTTTGAACACATTTCAGTGGAGGTGATGGTGAGTAAAGAGAAGAAGACAGTGGAGAGAAATTCTCACCAACATCACACCAGCTAGAAGGTGTGTAAGGATTTGGGATGCTTATCCCAACTTGCCTAGTGCACACTGCCATGAGAGCTGACAGAATTTTTGGAAACCACAAAGTATAAAAATTCTTTCTTAAGCAAACGTTTTGCAGTGAAGAGCAAGGGGCAAACAAAACTTTTGTTGTAAAGCAGCAGAAGAGGCAGACCGACCCCAGCCTATCTCACCCTCTTGCCTGGACACTTCCCAACACATGGGAGCATGAAAATCTGTGGTCCCCATCACACTCCAGAATGAACAAGAGTCTCTCTAACTACAGCTGTGTGACCTAATAAAAGAGGACAAGGTCTAATGTCCATCTTCAGGACTCAGGGGCATAGAGTAGCTTGCATCCATGTGGCTAAGCGTAGCCCCTGGGCTGCAGATTTGCTGTGGGACAGTTGGATGGAGCAGCCTGGATGACAGCCAGGGGAGAAGTTTGAGAGCAGTGCCCCTTTTCTACTGATAAAAGGGGATGCTCTGTTATGAAGAGACAGCCCCTTGATGGCAGACTGCTACCCAGTGTGAGGTCTTAGCTTCTCATTTCCTGCTGTCATGGCTCTCCTATGTGGTTTGTGTTCATCACAAGGTGACTCCATCCCAACTTCACACAATGGATACGAGGGCACTGCCTCTTTGACTTTCTCCCATTTAAATGGCAGTGATTTGAACCCAGCACAGAATGAAAAAGAACTTTCAGCCCCCCAGACACTGGCAAGACAGTGATCTGCTTCCCACCAGCCCTGCTGATATTGCCCCAGTCTTTCCACAGTGCTTCTCACTCCAGAGCCAACCTGGATTGCTCCTTCAAATCATATGGAATTAGGAGAGTCTCAAGCACAGAATTCGGGGTCAAGCTGAAAAACTGCCTGTCTTCCCCAGATCCAGTGGAACTCCAGTAGTATAATAAGAAATACGCATGAACTTTATAGCAGAACAGAGAAATTTGCCATGTTGAGCAGCTTGAGGTGGTCTGGATGCTCTTTGCTGGCATTTAGTGCCTCCTGTGCTACCCTAGGTGTTTCATTATGTCTTACATACTATTATTCTCAATTACTTTGCCAAGTAAATGCATTTTTTACACAGACACAGCCCTGGTCCTGGTTACAATCCCCATCATTACCTGCCTTTTTGAGTCCAAAATATGGAATTAAATTTCCATGCCTTCTTCCTAGCTGATTTTTCTCTGCCACATGAAATCACCAGGGCTAATGTGCCCATTCTGGGAAAAGAAGTTGGACATCCTCCTTTCCCATTAAAATGTGCTCTCCAGGCAGTCTGAGCACTGAAGAAGCACTCCACTTCTCCTGTTCCACACAAGTGATATCCCAGCAGCCTGTAGAGGCCCCCAGGGGCTTTGACAGCCATGTCTGGTCCCCTTGCTCCTGCGTTGCCCCCTGCTCTGCCTCTCTTTCTGTCACCAGTAATATCCAGCCACTAGCTCCAGGAGCTTTCCCTCCACCATCAACACACTTGGCCACATCATGCATACAAGCTGAAATGCCTACCACAGATATCTGTCCCAGGAAATAAATTAACCCCCTAAATCTGAAGTGATATTACAGAAGTCAATAGGGAAATATCTTTTCTTAAACAGAGGGCAGGAATTTCATGTGTTCCTCACATAAAGTTATCCCTGTTCCTTAGGGACCTGTTGCACTTTTATATTACATTTTGAGAAATTACACTTATAAAAGATTCGTCCTTTTCTGGCATGAAGTGGAGTAGCTCTTATGCTTCTGTCTTTAGAGACTTCAGGGACCACAGCTTCTGAAGATGCTCAAAGCTTTAATTTCCACACACAGAAGAAATGTTTATATTCGATCCACATTTTAACATTGTAATTGGACAACATAAATAAAAGGATCTTCATTTAATCACTAAGTCAGTAACAAGAAAAACGTGTATCACTTGCTAGAGTCACCTATGTTACCCAGAATTTCTTGGGATCAAGACAGTCACCTGCTGCCACCACTCCCCAATCCAGAAGAAAAATTCTGGTGCCTCAGTGACTATTGGATGGGCTAAGCCAAAGAAGTTTGTGGGGTCATCAGCTGTATCATCAGCCCTGGCACACCCCTCTTTGGGAAGGTGAGCTCTGGCCACCTTTAGGCTTCCTGACTAGCATGGATGCTGGATCTGGCTCTGGGGCAGGCTGCGGGTGGGTCTCCAAACCCAGAGAGAGCAGACCCATCTGGAACGAAAAAAATCTGGGAAGATGCAAAATATACAGGACCCAAAAGTAAACTATGGGAACACCATGGGGCAAGTTAGCAAGGTTTGACTCCCTGTGACTGGGGAGGAGAGCTTTGCTAACTGGGGCTGGCCACTAAAGTGTGCTGCACCCAAGAGTCAAGTTTGTCCCTGTTTGGTTATATCTGTAATTCATTTTCTAAATAAACATACAACCTTCACTTTTCAGACCTGCTATGACCCATTTCACCCTCCAACAAGCCATGGTTTCCTGTTTCCTAAATTATTTTTGCACTGTTTGGCAACAACTCTGTTTTCATCACCTAGAAACTAAACAGCCAGAACAGAAACACTCCAGCAGGCTTGTGTGTCATCACCTTCATACCTTGGGCAATAGATTTAGGAAAATTGTACTGGGACAACAGTTCAAGTAGCAAAGCCAACTGGTCATAGCTCCATGGAAATACCCAGGGCTGCCAAGAAAGATGCATCTCCATGCACAGACTGAGACACAGCAGCCCTGAGCCTGACAACAGCCACCCACTGCATCATATTCTGTTTTAGCATGGAGGGTTTTGTGCCAAGTAGCAGCAGGGCCACCAGAAGCCACTCAGTGTCTGGGGACTGTCCCAGTACATGAATCACTAGGGAAACAACACAGTCCTGACTGGTGGCACCTGCTTTCCCCCAGGGAAGGAGAACATCCCACCACCTGTCAAGTTCAGTGGGCAGGCAGTGAGAAGTGGGCAGGGTGCCTGTGCTCTGCTCCCCATCCCACAAATTTCCCTAGCCCAGAAGCCTTCATAAGCACCTCTGGGGCCTGGGTACATCTCTGCCCTGCAGGATCATTTCAATATTGTTCAATAAAATATTTCAGCTTTTAATCCCTTTCTTCTTCCATTGAGAAAGCACAAGTGATTATGAGACAGATAAAATATCTGCAGGTCACAGTTCACTCTACAGCTGATGGGGACTTTGGATAGAATTCAGTTGTCCTTTTTCTGGTTTGTGTGTGTGACCATGTTACTCAGGAACACATCACTACCCTCTTCAGGGCAGTACAGTGTAGGAGACAATTAGTATGTATCTCTGCATGAATTCTCTGTGAAACTGCAAAGGAAAGAAAATGACAGTTTGAAATGCTCCTTGTGTCTCTCTTGGAAATTCAAGGCAGTCTCTAAATGCCAGTGGATCAGCTGTGCTTCAGATACCCACAGTAGAACAGGAAATATACCCCATTGAAAACTTCTCCCTCTGCATGTTAAAGCCCAAAGTCATCTTGAGATGTAATTTATATGGGACCCAACACTATCAAAGTCATCACTATGCCTCAAATTCTTTGTCTAAAGCCATTCTTCTCCTATTTTATCCTATTTTTCTTCCCAAGCTTTCTTAGCTCCTTTATCATCTCTGAGAAACTATGATTTTCAGATACTTCATTCAGAGAGCTCTTCCACACTTGCAAAGAGCCTGCAAGGGGCTGTGGCACAGTGCCATCCACAGCACATGATGAATGGAAACTCCCAAACACCTGGAGGGATGTCAGACTTTGTTTATTTCATTTTCCTTCTGCTTTCCTCTAATTTTGCATTCCTTTATGGAGCATGCTCTCCTGGCCTCCCCAGCACATCATTTCTCTCCCAGTGCTTTGACACCCTTACGCTGACCAGCCTGAGCTGCCTGTCTCTAGCAATCACCAGGCAGAAGGACCATAGTGTCAAGCTTTTCATTGCCCCAGAATTAGCATAAAAAACTGGCATTGTCTGTGACTGTAGGCAAATGTGACCTTTTCAGAGGCTGGCTTTATTTACTTATTCTGTTGGAAAAAAAAAAAAAAGTAGTGTGATGTCTCCCAGGCTCACTAACAATAATCATTAGAATATCTCTGACTAGCAACGTTTCTTGATTGAACACTAACTAAGAACTGTACTCACAGCCTGGGACACAGGCAGAGCCCATGACAAGACCAGCATTTCCAGTTCTAGTTCCTCTCCACTTTCACTTAGTTGTTAAAGTGCCAAACAGAAGTGCTCCCATGGCTATACATGTGCCCACATGCTGGCACTGATGGCAGGAATAACTCAGGAGCACGCACGACCCTGTTTGCCATTGCAGTTATATATCCTATAATCTCACATGATGTTTAGAAAAGCTGTCTTGTGTGATATCCCAAAGCACACAGGTGGGCACTCATGGCAATTTTTGCCTGCTCCAGTGAGCTCTCCCTCTTTGGCCCTGGGAACCAATTTCCTTGGCACAGCCTCCACAAGGTTTGCTGCCAGCTACACTCACCGAGTCATGCCACAAGTCCCTGAGGGCAGTCAGGAGGGGCTGGAGCCTCATGTCTTTCCCTTCTTGGTTCCCTGCCTGGTCTGAAACTTTCACTCAGGCAGGACGATGGGGTCCCGTGTGCTCATCACCCCTTTCCCCCTGTCTCTATGCAAGACCTCTGTATCTGCAGAGCTAAATACTAATGAGTATGGGAGAATCCCACAGCTTCCAAATTAATTAGAATAAAGCTCCCACCAGAAGCCTCAATCAGTTCTGCTCTCCTTGTTTCACAGAGGAGGGTGTTCCAGTGTACCTCCCGCCAGACCACTCTTCGCTTTCTCCTCAGCATGGGGCATACTCCTGTCTATCTAGGTAAATAAATCCCTGCATCAGAAGCTGATGGGGAGACAAAAACTCTGCCACAAGGTTAATGGTAGCCCACCTGAGCAGGTCTTTCTTTTGAGCAGTGAAAAGTAATCGAGTGTCTTTGTCTGGCTCAGTGTCAGTCCCAGTTGTCAACAGAGACCACCACTGCTAATTGTGTAAAAATAAGGGGTAAGGATAAGAGATCAGACATAATTTCTGCAATATTTCCTCCTGGTTTAATAACTTCATTTAATTAGAACTCATATGTAGCAACCATGGCAGATAAATTAAATATAAGTTCTGAAACGCCTGAGATTGCAGGGATTTCATCATCTCATATTTGTGTTAACAAAAATGTCTCTGAAGTTGAAGGTTTGACCCAGGAGTCTCCTTCTATACCACACAGCTCAAGACCAACCACCAAAGGACCAGCACATGGACACAAAGAAGCTCGTGTGGCTAATGCACAAACTGGTGACTATGTAGGGATGGGGGAAGACATGACTACCTCCTCAACTGAGGAAATGCCCCAGCACCTAAGTGCCTACCTGCAGCAAAGCTGCATTTTTTGCAGGTGTAGTTTTTCTGGTTTGGATCTGGGATGTGAGTTGATTTTACCACCCAGCCCTGAGTCCGGGGTGAGAGGTGCTGTGTACCTCAGCAGGCTGGTGAGGACGTGAAGCTGCCTAAAGTAACGCTGGGTAATGAGCCCATCTCCAGCATGAGGTGGAGATTTGGAGTGAGAGCTGCAGCTGTGTGGGAAGCAGACTGAAATTGTGACATTGTGATCTGTCCTATTAGCCTAGTTATTTCATTTTTGGTTTCAGAGCAAATTTACCTTCACCCACTTGGCTGTAAAGAACAAAACAACCTGAGCAACCTGGTCTAGGGGAACGTGTCCCTGCCCATGCAGGGGTCTTGGAACCACACCTTTAAGGCCTTTTCCAACCCAAGTCACTCTATGATTCTAAAAGATCCATTTTCTGACTTTTCCTTAGCACCACCTGGAAAGCCCATGCTCTGAAAGGGAGGGATATAGGCACAGGCTTAACTTTGGTGCAACTACAGCAAACCCATGAGGAACAAAACACATCAGTGTGTACCAAATAAACACATCAAGGGGAAAGAGCAAGGAATTACAAGTATCCCCAGACTCTCCAAGCTGTGAGATGCTGATCCTGAGTTGTGGGCCAGCAGTGCCAGATGCGCCCATGCAAGGATTAGGATGCCACTGGAGCATTTCTTCTCACCAGAGGTTTCCTCTGTACACTTGCCTGGCTACTGTCTCCTCTGTCCCACAGGAAAAAGAAAGTGCTCTGTGGTGCACAGGACTCTGTGGCTGAACAGGGGGGACAGCATGGCTAAAAAGAAAGGAGCATCTTTTTTACCTCACTGCTCTCCTGAAGCCGAGATAGCCAAAGGGACAGCAACTACAGCTGAGGTTTGGCCAACCAGTCCAGTCCCAGCCCCAGTTCTCACCAGCAAGCCAAGGACACGGTTTCCTGTCCTGTCCCCACAGCAATACATGCACCCATGCAAGTGAAGTGAGAGCCTGGACCCAGGCAGCTGTAGAAAGGGCAAGTCTGTCTCTCTTAGAGACAGTGTGGCTCCACCTCACTTGTACTTGTGGACTTTCAGTTTCAGCATCATGGGTTCCCTCTAACATCCATTGTGAAACTCAGTCAAAGCCACCCCACTTCACCTTGGCATTGCTGGGAAGCCAGAGAGAAGCCCCAGTGCCCAGCATAAAATCAAGCACATAGTTGCAAATAAATGAAGCAAATATATGCTCTGCTTAGCTCAGCTACTCTGCTGGGGACCAAGCAGAGCTGAGTGGCAGGTTGGTGACAAAAAAAGTCTTGCCCAAGACAGGCTGAGGGCACCTGACTTCAGCCTTCACCACAGACCCTTCCTGCTCTGGTTGTGCAAAGGGTTTTGAGCCCAGCTGAAGGTACACCAGGACTTGCACTCACCAGGTACACCGCTGCCTTTTGCTCAGAGAGGAGAAGCAAAAAATAGACATGCAGGGGGAGAGCAAAGCAGCACACCTTCTCTGTGCCTGCAGCCTCAGTAGCCAGGCAAGGGCAGTCAAGTGGCCCCCAGGGGCTCCAGGCAGCCAGCAGCAATGCTCCTGGCAATAAGGGGGGATGTCATTTTGGTTTGGGGAAAGGAGACTTAATATTCCCCCCACACGTGTAGAGCCCAGCCACTGACTTACACAAATACATCCTCTCCTGGACAAGAGAGTAAATGGCAGGAGGGTCAAGCCCTATGAAACCAGGAGGGTCTCTGGGACCCCTTCCTGAAAGCCTTCAGGTGGGAAGGAGGAAACGCCTCTCCCAGCTGCATCAGAGGCAACAGAAGCCCATTTTCCTCAGCTCTTACCTCCCACCTGGCAGAACTGCTCCCACTCCCAGCCAGGACACTGCCTCAGCAAGGACTCAGCCCTGCAAAATTTTTCTCCTCTGTGCCCCACTGCAGCCTGAGGGACTTCAGTCACCTCTGAGTGCATGCCAGCTCAGATGTGACACAGCTCCCTAAACGAGCAGCACTCTTCCATCCAGCATTTTAAGGAAAGCTTATGGAATATCAGCATCAGAATGGTGTTTTAGATTGCTAGGCATCCTTTTGAATAACTGAACGGCAGTGAGTAATATGTATTTACATACATTATGGTCTATTCCCCAAATGGAAGGTGATTTGTGTAAATAACTTCCATTAATGTTAAAGGGAGTCATTCACATAAATCGTAGGCACATTAATGGCCGACTAGCCTCCTCTGTGTAGTATTTCATGTTGCTGCATTCAGTGAGCACAATATAAACCTGGCCGACTTAATATGCAAATAAATTCAAGTATTTACTGAGCCATAAGAGACAGTTACTAAGCACATCTCTCATTCATCGTTTATAGGGAAATAGATGGAGGCTGCCAGATGAAATCAGGAGATAAATGCTATAAACATTTTTTTAAGGCAACAGGGAAAAGGGTACTGAGTCTCCTCACATACATAAATAATGACCATAAACAGTTTCTCAAAGGCAGCATCTCTTCTACTTATTTTTACACTCTATGTGTGTGTCTACTGCACATCTACACCAAAGCTCTATTTTTTGCACTGCTGTTCCCTGCCGGTGATACTGGAGTCTCTCCTGTCACCCCGGGACAGAGTAGGGTCCTGTACCATACCCATCTGCTCACCTTGAAGAGATGGGCCTCCCACTGCAATTCCCTCTTTTTCTGGCACCAAACTGTGAGCACTTCTTCTCATGGCACCTGGCACAGGGAAGGGGAGGGAGAACTTTTGTGCCATTTTTTCACATGGATGGCTGTCTTGATAAGCTTCACTAGGCATTTGCAAGACAAGAGCCCTCACCAGTACTGAGCTTTCCTGTGGCAGGGGAAAGAGGTCTTCTATGGTAAATAAACCTTAAAAATTCATAAGAGACACTATTACTGAATTTCTCCTTCAGTTCCCAGTGCAGAATTTTTTAGGTGCCATGCCAAATCCATGTGTCCTCCACGAGACATTTCTTCCTAGTGGTAACAAATTAGGTAACACTGGTTCAGTTGTTTATTCTTCCAGATGGAAATCAATGACAAACTCTCTACCACACAGTTCAGCAGGATGGTTCCTATGCACATACATGCCCAAAGAAATATGTAGACACATATGGATTAAAAGGGCCTTGCCCATCATTAGAATGCCCAGCACTCTGTTAAGCTGCCTCCCTGTTGAATGCTGTGGAGCTCTTCCATAGTCTTTCCAGCATTCCTGTGTCAACTCTGGGCTGGTATATCTGTCCTGGCTTGAGGGCACACCAGTGGGGGTGCACAGAGCCAGCTTTGAGCCAAGATGGAGAAGCCAGCCCGGCTGCCATGCTTTCCTGGCTTCCTGGGAGGATACCAGGGGATGGCCAGGCCTGGAAGCAGCTCAACCCCAGACAAAAATGGTAGCAGAGACAAAAAATACCAAGTAATCTCTGCCCTTAGTGAGGAATCCCCTCTTGTAATGTTGTCCTTTGGGTTTGCCCTCAGCCAAGACCCCAGAGCTCCCCTTCCCCCTCTTCAGTGACTACTTCTACTTTCAAAAGCTCCTCTGTCCAAATACTCTCTCTAGCCAGGTTTGAAGCCCCTTCCTGAAACTTTGCTTTCCCCTCTGAGACACATTTCTCTCCCCACAGCTCCTGCAGGTACAGATGGCTGCAAACATCCAACACATACTTTGGAAAAATCAGATAGTTTTACACCCCGAATCTATAAATAGGAGCCCACCCACTCCAAAACTGCTTGCACCTCTCCTGGTTTTGTTGTGCCCCTCAGCTGCCTCTCAAGAACAGCCCCAGCACCCAGCAAATAGGACCAAGGATGATGCCTTGCTCTCAAATTTCCTCTCTCCTGTTTTGATAGACTTGCAGTGTTTGAGCAACGCATTCCCTCTGACCATGAGTTTATAGAGTACCTAAATAACTGCTGTAGCCTCTCGGAATGACAACACTCATACTTCTCAATAAATCTGTCCATGTCACAAGGTCTTGGGTTAAGAGCTTACCTGTTTGTGGTGTCATCCCTGGCAGGCAGGCAGGAAGAAATCCCTGGGGGCTGATGCTGCTTAGAGGCCTTCAGGTCACCAAGGAACATTTCCTGCATGATGGGGATGGGATGGCTTCCTCCTGCTAGCAGGAGGGGGAATAAGCTAGCAGGAGGTGCCCACTGCCACCAAGATGCCCTGGTACACAGCTGCCTGCAAGCCAGGCTGCCTGGCCTGGAAACATCTCAGGGCAGCATCTTTCTCCAGGGACCTGTTTTAGGAGGACTTTCCTTGTAGGAAAGGGTCACTGCAGCCCCCAGAGAGTCCTGTCAGCTGCAGGGAAACTGGCTCTTCGGAGGCTGCCTTGCAAGGCCTGGGATGTGGGGATAACATGTCCTCACCTGTCACTAAATCCAAATAAGTTTTGAAAGAAAAAGCACTGATGGTTAGCCTCTATATTGAAAACTCCGATGCATAACACCTGCAGGAGGGTGGGGTGAAAGAAGAAAGCATCTCACACCTTTTCTGCACTTCCCAACAAGAAAACCATGCCATATATTGTGGTAACTCCTTCATCTTGTTGACAAAAAGCATGGAGAAATGGAGGGAAGCATCAGAAAAAGGTGTTTACAAAACAGAAAGGTTCAGCACTTCTCACAGTCTGGTTTCTTGACAAAAGTATGTGCACATGTGCTGTTTATGTCCAAGAAACACTTCAAAGATAAATGTAGCTGATTTTTTACAAGTTACTTATGCTGCTTGAGATCATAGAAGCATAGAATGGGTTGGGTTGGAAGGAACCATAAAGATCGTCTATTTCCAAACCCCTGCATGGTCAGGGACACCTCCCACTAGACCAGGCTGCTCAAAGCCCCATCCAGCCTGGCCTTGAACACTTCCAGGGAAGGGGCAGCCACAAATTCCTCGGGCAGCCTGTTCCAGTGTCTCACCACCCTCAAATTAAAGAATTTCTTCCTAATGTCAAACCTAAATTTTCCCTCTTCAAGTTTTAAACAATTTCCCCTTGTCCTCTCGCTACACACACGTCAAAAGCCCTACCCCAGCTTTCTTGTAGGCCCCTTCAGATATTGGAACATTGCTATAATGTCACCTCAGAACCTTCTCTTCTCCAGGCTGAACAACCCCAACCAGCTCAGCCTGTCTTCCCAGGGGAGGTGCTCCAGCCCTCTGATCATTATAGTGTCTCTCCTCTGGACACATTCGAGGAGCTTGATGTCCTTCTGGTGCTGGGGACTCCAGAACTGGACACAGTACTCCAGGTGGGGTCTCACAAGAGCAGAGTAGAGGTGGAGAATCCTGTCCCTCGACTGTCTGCCTATGCTCCTTTTGATGCAGCCCAAGACACAAACTGTGGCTTTCTGAGCTGAAGGTGCACAGTGAAGGCTCCTGTTAAGCTTCTGGTCCACCACAACCCCCAAGTCCTTATCCTCAGTCTTGAACACCTCCAGGGAGGGGGCAGCCAGAACTTCTCTGGGCAGCCTGTGCCAGTGTCTCACCACCTTCACAGTGAAGAATTTCTTCGTAATATTTAATCTAAATCTACCCTCTTCCAGATTAAAATCAAAATGCAAAAATGCCCTATCAAAATGCATCGTGGATGATCTTGTGTGGAACCTCCTAGCACTGCATGTCCTGTGGGATTAATCCTCTGCATCTCTCTCTGGGGAGGCAAGGAGTGCACAGGAGATAGCAGAGCTCCAGGAGCTGAGCTGCTGCTACTCCCCAGCACCCTATGCTGAGGTGGGAGCCTGCACACAAAGCCAGGCACTGATTTGGGTGCAGTTCCAGTTACAGATATGAAGAAAAGCAGGTCTGTACAGGTGAGCACTTGGGGGGAGAGCTGCAGGAGGCTGTAGCCATCCGCCCATCTCCTGAGCTGGGACCTTGGAGCTGCAGAATAAGGGTAAGAAGGGGTAGGATGCCCTCATGCTTGGGGAGGGTCAATGGAAGAGGGAGACCTTGGGCTTTCCCCTGTTCTGTGCCAAATGCAGATGACTGCCCAGGGTCCGTGTGTGCCACCAGCATGCAGGAGGGAGCAGACCCTCTGCAAGGAGTGTGACAACCAAAGAGCACCTCGAGCAATTTCGGGCATGACCCTGAATGCTGAGTTTTAATCACACCTGTCACAAATCAAGAAAATGCCAGGGAATACTCCTGGGAGCCTCGGGTATATGAAAATACCTGAAGCAACAAGAGCAGCAGCTGGCCCCGTGTCTACTGCTGTCAGTCTGACATTTCAAATGCCAAGAGCATTCTGGCATCCCCACACGTGTCAGGTAAGAGGAGCAAGAAACCAGAGGCATATTCCTGGCCCCTCAGCTGACCTGGGGTGGAAGGAAAACCCTGTCCTTTTTATCCCACTCCCAAACTGAACAGAGCAGCAAATTCAAACAGGCGGAGAGCAAAAGGCTGGCATTTATAGCACCATTTCTCCTGTATGATGAGAATCACCTTTAAAGGTGGGGTCAGGATAAACTGCAGGGTAACAGCAAACTGTTCATTTCAAGAGGAATTATTCATCCTTCAGCAGAACATAATTACATATCCAGACTCTCTCTGGGCAATTCTTTAGACAGACCAAATTTACACTCGTTCCTAAAGGGAGCAGTCAATCTTAGTGAAAGACTTACAGTTTCTTTATCTTTATAAGGCTTTATTAAAAAAAAAAAAAAATCAGAAGTTTATATCTTTAATTAGTAAATTCTAACCCCACCTTCACTACATATCACCCTTTCTTTTGTCAATTTCTTCATTCTCATCAACAGAAAAACTTGGTGCAAAGATGATACCTTAGATTATAATTTATTTTTAATTTTATTAGTCAATAGCAAATGTACCCAGTAGCTTTAATTCATCCAGATAGCATGCCTCTGTTTGGCAGAGCACTGTGTAATCCCCAGACAAACAATTTTTAATTAGGGTTTTTTAATATACAGCAAAATAAGGAGAGAATTTTGCTTCCTTTTCACAGGAAACCAGTTCCTCATGAGGAAACTTGTTATGACAGAATTAATACACGTAATACATTTCTCCCTTTAAGGTGGGCCTGGATTATTTTCTTATTTTTGCATAAGTAAACCAATTACTGTTCATTCTCACCATGGAGAGCCCAGTGGCTACTGTCACCTGCTAAATAGTGTATCTGCCCTTAATGGTCAGCTGGAGAACTCATCTGGAAGTGTTTTATGCAAATAAAACTGTCTTCTCCTTTGCACCATTTTAAAGCTACAGGGAAAGAAGTAGGGCAGGACTTTAGGAAGTGGGGTGTTTTTCCTCATCATTATGTTTTTCTTTAAAAAATATACTATGATGCCATGGTGTGTATTTTATGAAAGTGAACCCCTTGAATAGGATTTTTCTGATTTTAGTGTTATCAAAAATAAACATCTGCTTTGTTAAATTTTTAACAGAAATCATTGTTATCTTACTCTCATAAAGTATTTCCTGAAGGTCTTCCTTACCTGAGCCATGCTTTTATGCCTTTTATTCACTTGCCTGGGTGTCAGGGCTTGCCTGGCTACCATTCCCATCCTGTGAGTTGCAAACCATCCCACACTCTGCTTTCTTACTTCACCCTACAATCTGTGCCATAACTTCATCTGATTTTTTTTGTTGTTGTTGTTTTGTTTTGTTTTGTTTTGTTAAATTAAAAGGCATCAGAGAGATATCTCTGTCAGTTTACGTTACCCACAAACCATGATGGGGTGCTCTATGGTGTTTCTCTTTTAATCTTTTTTTCTTTCTAAGATGTATCAAATAAGCCCCAAATTATTATGTCAAGCACAGAGCTAAGGGAATGGTTGAGGGAAATTTATCCTACTGCAATTTTTTCTTTCTAGGTTCTGCAGCCACCATTAAGCACCTGTACAGTCATGTGTTCCCAGCAGGTGAGAAACCTCAGGGCAAGACACTGATTGCTCAAGAAAGAATCTTGCCTCTTCCTACCCTCTCTTTGCCACAAAATATAGGAAAGCACTTGAGTTAAGCATTTCTAATAAACAAAACAACAGAGTTCATGTGCTACATTAGCAAAGCATTTATCAGTGCTTTTAATTATCCACTCTTCAAAGTTTCTGAGCTAATTTAGCACATGTACTGTTTCTGTTAGGTATTTTTTTTCTGTTCCTCTTCCACACTGCACCATTAAAAAGCTGATGCCTCTGCCAGCCTTTCTGATCTGAAGAACACATACATAATCTAAGCAACTTTTATGACGAGGCATGGGGTCTCTGCCTCATTGGGAAAATCAGTGTGCCCTCTGAGTTAAAATATTAAGTCACCTGCAGCTGGAAAGGACTGGGAGACACCTCATCTAAATAAGATCACAAAAGCTTAAATTGCAGTCTCCAAGCTCTATCCTCAGGTGGTGTCAGATGAGGCTGGAGCCAAGGAAGCTGTGCTGATTTACACCACCAGCTGACTGAGCCTGGTGTGCTTAGCTGGCAGCACAGAGTGGTGAAGGATGCTATAAGTACTCCTGTAGCAGAGAGACACTTTTTAGACTCCAGCCCTGCTCCCACAAACAACAACATTCCCCCACTTTCCAAATATTTGCTACTTAACCCCCCTTTATGCTTCCCATTGTGCATTTGTGCAGTCTGAAAATCCCTTGGTCTATGCTTGAGCAAAGTGATTTCACCAGCCTCTGGGAACAAACCCGGGATTAAACATCATTTCAGAGAATTCAAATAACTTTCCTTCTGCAGCTCACTAGATTAACTTGGTACCCCTGCAACAAGCCTCGCATGCACCAAAACCAAACCCAACTTCTTCCTGCCAGATCACTGCTGCCAAATGAACCCAAGGCAAAGAAACCAGTCCTCGCAGCTATTCACCAGCTACGGAAAGGGGAACAGCACCCGGATCTCAAAGGCTGAGTTACTCACGGAACCACGCTGGGCTTCACCCTCTGTCAGCAAGCGGTGGGCTGTGGGCTGGGGTGGCGATGGAGGCTTGGGGAGCTGCGGGGGGACCAGCAGAGCTAGCCGGGTGCTCGCATGCACCTCATCCCTGTGCTCTGTCCTCTCTCAAAGCTGCCTTCAAAACACCTGTAAGATGAACATAAACAACTCTGCTGAAGTACGCTCCTCGGCATCTCTCGTAAGCTGAATGCCTCTTAGTCTCAAAGGAAAAAAAAAAAAGGCGGCATCACTCCCTTCGGTTTTCTGTTAAGGAAAAAAAATCAACTTAGTATCTGGTTTGAGGATCCGAGGAGATTATAATCAAACTCATTTCTCTATGAACTATACCGGTAGAATTACTGCCTGCTATGTCTGCTGCAAAATAAGTTGCTTTTAAAATGGAAGAAGCATTTACCTGTCAGGAAAAAAAAACAACAAAAAAAAAACAAAAAACCCAAACCTGCTTGGATTCAGGTTTGGAAAAGCCTGAAGCTGCTCTGCATGCAGAGTGCTCTGTGGTCAGAACTCTTCGTCAACTAGTGCACACAGACAGACACACAAACAACACACAGACACATTGACATAAACACACAGACACACAAACAACACACAGACACACAGACATGAACACACAGACAGGATGCTGCCAGCTCCGTCCGGCAGCAGTGTCTGACCTGCTGCCCCTCTCCTGGCACAAAGTGCTCCCAGGGCTAAGTGCGGGTGTGCTTTGGTGCAGCGAGTCTCCAGCTGAGGAGCTGCAAAGTTACAGTGCAGACCTGCAGAATGAGAACTGCTCCAGCAAGGCTCAATGACAGGCATCAGGCAGAGAAGAAGAAGCATGCTTTCCCCTTACCTATCGCATGGGTTACAACACTGAGCAGTGTCTTTAGAGAGCCTGGGCACTGAGACCCAAAGGGCAGAGGACTTTCAGCACAGTCACACAGACCCCGGCAAAAGCCATCTTCTCGTTGTCTCTTAGCACACTGTAAGTCTCCAGCAGCTCAGCTCTCCAGCTGCAAACATCTCATTAGACTAATGCATTCAGCACAGGCAGAAAACTCGATTTACCATAGCTACAGCAATGAATTTCCATTATGATGACAGCTTCAACCACATCATGTCCGGAAAAGCAGCCAACCACTGCCTTTTAAAGAACACACACATTTTACACGCAGAAAACGAGGCCTGTGCGTCGGGTTTCCTTTCCCTACGCAGCTGCACTGAATTTTAAAAATTGCCATATCTTTCTATTTCAGAAATTCTACAAGCTGAAAGGTAAAGTAATTTGCATTCCTTTTTTAAAATTATTTTTGTTTATTTATTTGCACCAAACAGCAGTGTCTTTTGCAATACCGGGCATGGGGCTGCGACGAACAGAAGGGGTGTTTGCAACATTTCTGGTTTTCACTACCCCTCCTCTGTTGCCATGGAAACCGGACTGTAGCATCAGCCCTTTGTCCCGCTCCTGCAGCAGCCTGCCTGGCCCGATGCTGAGCTTATGTGATGCCACAGACAGGAAGGACCAGTCACTTCGATTTGGGTGATTTACATGGAAACCAGGGAAATAGTGCTTGGGGTCTTTCTGACAGTGAGACTACATGTGCATGTACAGTGTTGCTTACAAACACACACACGTACCTGTACACAAGCACACTGAGCTGGCAGTGTGGAAATATTACAGATACGGCCAGGCAAAGATGTCTGTAATTTATAGAAATATCAGTTATCACAGCCATGCCATGGCACTGGGGCTTTTTACTGCATTTCCAGTCCCTGATGACAGAAGGCACCAGGTCTTCCCTTATTTAGCACAGCACAAAAAAAAAAATAAATCTGCTATACATACAATAAATAATAACAATAATAATCCTGCCACCCTCCATTGACTGTGCTACATCAGATTATCCCAGCAAAGGGCTTTGTCATAGTTGTTCATCAATGTTGCACAGCTCCCCACTGCCCACTTCACATGCTCACAAATATTGTTACTCGGTATTTATTGCAAGACAAAATTTTGCTTGCATTACTATAAACCTGACAGACATTGTAGGTGTATGAAAAAATGTATTAGCTGCACAGAATTGGAACAAGTGTTTTCTAAGTCTTCCACTGCTAGTTTTTGAAACCCATGGTACTTGCAAACACACTGGTTAAGGAAATACACAAGCACTCCTCAGCCCAGAATTCATCCTGGAGAAGTCCTGTAATCCTGTAATCCCCCTTTTCTCCTCTTTCTCCCTTTTTTTTTTTGTGTGTGACAAAATCAAAATCAGTGGGCCAGCACTGGATTCCCATCCCAGAATAAAATGGAGGGAAGAGGGAACTAGAGCACTGTGCAAACTCATTTTAGGTTCCTGGTAGGATACATGAGGAAAAGTATTAGTGATTAAGAAAAATCATTGTAGGATCTTTTAAAAAGCCTGTCTTTTCTTATAAGCCTTGTTTAAAATTTCAAGCATGAGTCTTAGCCATCCCTGTCATTTCACATCACCTCAGCAGATGCATTGCTGCTGTGGCTTGTCACACCCAGTGCTGTTGCTTGTGTCACACCCCAGTACTGGTGTCACCTAACACCGGTGGGCACAGCTCAGAGGCATCAACTGCTGCCTCTCACACACACACAAAAGTTGTACTCATACAATACAGCACGAGCAAAGTGTTGGGGGAGGGACTGGAATTTTTTCTTTTTCATTGTTGCTGCTGTCAATGCCATGTGTAATTTTGCAGGCCTCAGACAATCCAAATCCCTGTTGCTCTGGGAGCGCGTTTTGCTCACTGAAGGATTGCAGAGTTCTTCGGACTGTGTTCCTTGCAGGGTTTATTTTACAGCCTCAAACTTAAAGTTTCATTTAAAGGGTCTGGAATTTTGCTTTAAAACATACAGCCAGTCTGTAGGGCAGCTTAACTTACAGCCAAAAGCTAGAAAGGGTGAGATAGCATCAGGGGAATGGTTTGAAGCATTTACATCTGGTGTGAAGTCAAATGCAAGAGTCACTTCCAGAACTTGGATACAACAAAATGGGGATGAGCAGGAAAGGGAGATCAGCCAGAGGTAGGGACGAGGGTAAGGTTTTGCCCCAACTATTTGAGCCATGGGTCACCATCAATCTCCAATTATTATTTTTTTAAAATAAATATTTTATTTTTCATTGTGTCCTCCATCCCCCTCTGTGCTCTTTAACCAGGGTCCTGGTATTGGTGAAGCTTTTGGGACTGGCTGTGGCACAGGGAGGGGTGAGAGTCAGGTCTTTAATGACCAAGCAGGAGGCAACCCAGTGCCCAGGGTTTGGACATGACTTTCTCAGTGTTGGATTAGTCCCTGGCTTGCCTGATTTCCTTCATGCAAGGGCTTTTCTTACCTGCTTACAGACTAGCTGGGTATGTTTCTGTGTCATGGATAAAAATTTTACCCTACTTTTACCCTTAGTCACTCAAAGTCACATCTAAAATTCTAGCAGCCACACCAAAACCCTGCTCCTTATCTGATGTGGTCACCTGCTTTGCTAGTGACACCAGCTGGGGTCATGGTTGCCCATCACCACCCATGTGGATATGGGCAACAGGTACAGAACAGCCCTGATACGCAGGGTAATCTCTGTCACCCCTGAAATGCCCTCAAAGAGGGCCTGACTGACCATCTCCTGGACCTGCCATGGTCTGGGCTTTTTCAGTGAGGGATGAGCATCCTGGAGCTGGCCACCCATGCAGGAGCATGCTGGATCCACATCTCATGCCATCGTACCTCCCCTGGTGTTGGCTCCTCAGCACACCCATCCCTGCAGCACTGCACCAGGTGGGATGGCACACATCACTTCCCTGCTCTCCATCCACCAACAATCTTAATAAACTCCCACAGACTGTCATTTTATTTCAAGCATTACCCAATAATTTAAAACAATTCAGTTCTTTAAACAATTACATTCAATTACCTTCAGACTTCCATTAAATCAGAAAGCATTCAGGGTAAGTGAGAAAGGAAATTGAATATCCCAGGAAAGGCTAAGAGTGTGCAGCCCTACTTGCTATTTGGGCAGAAGACAAGCGAAGTGGCAGGGGTGGGAAGGAGAGGAGGCTTGGGGCACTTCTTTCTGCCACGGGCAAGTGCTTGGCTCTAGGGGTGACATTCATCCCATCAGTCACCAGCGCACAGTGGTGGCAGCAGCAGGTCTTTTGGGGCAGCTGCCTGCCCAGGTTGTGCCCTCTATGCAATTTTTTTCCCTGTGTCTTTCTTTATTAGGCATTTCAATTTAACAAGATTTTCACCTATAAATCTTTCCAGATGCTGAATTAATCTTGTGACACC
Organism: Florisuga fusca; assembly: GCA_038090715.1. Classification (NCBI taxonomy): domain Eukaryota; kingdom Metazoa; phylum Chordata; class Aves; order Apodiformes; family Trochilidae; genus Florisuga; species Florisuga fusca. The sequence goes on along the minus strand of JAAWXA010000001.1, from coordinate 54,831,030 downwards.
TGCCCCGACCCTTTTCAACACCCTCCATGCTTGCATAGATACAGGAGGTTAAGTTATGATGGGGTCCGGTTTAAGGGAATTAATTTAAACAATTACCTTAATTACAAGAGTGGTATCATCTTTCAAGCAATCGGGTCTCCAGGGAGGACAGCTGCTGAGAAGTCATTTAGATGTGTGAGCCTTTGAAAACAGGGGTGAGAGGGGCTGTGACTCCATCTCTGGCTGTCATCACTCCCCACTCGCATCCTGACTCCTTCCAAGTGGAGGGGGCAAAGTGGGATGGCAGCACATGGGCAAGCAAGAAGTCCCCGAGCTGCCAGGGCCCCAGAGCACCTGTCAGGCATCCCCTGCCCATCCTGTCCCTGAATGTCACCTGAGGCACATTGCTAAATTTGAGTAAAACCACCAAGACTTCCTGATGCGTGCCAGTAGTTTGCCCAGGGAGCCTGTGCCAGAGGCAAAGGGAAACTCCCATATAAAAGTCTGGCAGCAGCCTGGATGGGCAAGGGATAGCAGGGCTTCCCATGGGTTCCCATCTCACTCAGACACCCCCGGAGCAGCCTGTGCCCACTGGACACCCCACAGCAGGATCCAAACCGGCTCTGCCCCCTCCACCCCCTGGCACAGCAGCTCCTGCAAGGTCACCCTGCCACCTCCCCACCCTGACTCACTGTCAGCTTGGGGACATGATTATTTCCCAAATCACTAAACATCAGGAGCGGCTTTGTAATTTGCTTTGTTCTTTATTACATTTATTGATTTTGAAATATTTTAACGGCTCGTTTATTGCTGTGTTAAAGAGCTCAAAAAAGCAATAAAGTCATGCAGCATCCTTAGTGATAAAAGAAAGAGTCCTATGAGCTGCAGAAATCGCATCTTCTCACTACTCTTCTCAGCTTCCTCCAAGCAAAAAAATGAGAGTGATAGCACCCAAAAGGCCAAGTGCCTGGGCAAAATTCCGGCACCTGAAGTGGGCAGGAAAATAAGGTGCAATAAACCATTACCAGAAGTCTGGAACACTAAAGCAGCCTGCTGCAGCAAAGAAACGAAGAAATCTTATTCATACCCCTTGGTTAAGGTGCTTGGCACACATGATCTTTTTTTTGGTAGTTTAATTTATATGACTGAAGTGTCTGGCCATAGGCTGTCTCTCTCTGTCCAGTGTCAGCAGTGATGCAAAATAGCAATGCAAAAATGTGGTTCATCTCTAGGCCCAGCACAAGGAGGCTGTGTTGATGTTGGCTGGGATATGCCACACTAAGTTGCTTACCTGCAAATATTTTCTAATGAGACTGCTTTGTGACCCGAAGCATGTCAGTCTGCTGGGGCAGAGATGGACTGGCAAGGCTGCTGTGCTCCTGTCCCCCACGTGCACCTGGTGCCTCTTGTAGATGCACAGTGCTGCCCTGATGCAGCATCCACATCCCTCGGAAAGGTGGGTCTGGCACCAGCATAGGGAAAAGCTGTAGGGTGCATGGGAAGGAGCCCTGCTCTTCCCTTTGTCCTCTGGTCCCAGTTCCAGCCTTACACATGTCAATCCTCTGGGATTACAGCCTCACCATTCAACAGCTGGAAGCCTCATCCTCGGTGCCAGCGACCCAGCAAACCCTCCCATGAAGGGGGAGAAGTGGCAAAGGGAGAGACCCACAGGGACGTGGTGCCAGCCTTGGGTCTCTGCATTGGCAGACATCACTCTATGGCTGGCAGAGCTCCCGTTGGCTCCTGATTCAGCATCTCTGGAGACTGTTCCCAGGAGAACGGACACGCTGCATGAGCATGGCATGGCCCAGCCATGTCTCCACTCAGCGCTAACTCAGCATGTGATGGGCAGAGAGGCTTCCTACAGGAATGCTGAGATGGGCAGCAACTGATGCACCCCATTCTACAGAAAGGTGAAGGAGCAGCCAGGATTACTTTTTGAGTGACTTTTTGCTGCTAATTACGTGAGAAGTGCCTGACAATGGTAAGGCATTGAAAGGCTAAATTAGAAACTCCTTGCCGAGTGCACACCAGAACTGTTATTGGTGAGGTGACACACATTACAAACACTGGGTTTTTTTCTTGTAAGAACCACAACAATACACAGAGAGTTTTCATTCAGCCAGTATAATTCCCACCCCTTCTCTCGCCCCTCAGCTACTGCAGTTGCCACAAGGCATAACCAGCACTCTGCCCCTCTCGGGACAGCCAGGGCAGACCCAGGGGTGGCCTCGCAGCAGAGCAGAGATTGTGGCACGAAAGGTGATGGTCCTTGAAGCAATGCCTGTGGGGCTGAGCCAGGAGTTTGGGTGCAATCTGGGTGCACATCTTACAGAAACTCCCAGAGTCCCAGAGGCTTGCACATTGCTTTTACAGGGACAAATTCAATCGTCCTTTTACCACTGTGGAAAGCAGAATGATTTAAACAGCATTTAGGGTACCTTTCCTAAAAGAACATGTTTCCTAAGTGGGGATTTTCCTGATTCTGGGAAATTTCCAGGAGCTGATTCATCAGCATCTTAGCTCTAAGTTTTGGCTTTTGAATAGTGACGGATTGTGAACTGAGAAGTGTTATCACTTGACAAATACAAGGCATCTAATTTAGCAAATATAAAATCATAGTGCAATAATAAATTCAATAAATAGCTCAATTAAATGAAAACATAAGCAGTGATCTAAACATTTCCTACTTTGAGTATCTTTCTCATATAACTTGGCTTGCATAGCCCAACTTTCTACAGTGTAAATAACTGGATCTGGGCAGTAATTTAAAAAAGAAAAAAAAAATGGAGAAAAAAAAAACAAACCTAAAACCAATCCAAACCAAACAACACAGAAGAAGAAATAAACAGATGAAGGGGTTTGCTCCTGGGATTACTCTGTGGGTTTTACAGTCATTTCCAGCCCATGGCCCCCCTGGGCACTCACTCGATTAAACACCTATAGCCCAGCAGCAGAAGACTTTGGCCAGCAGACCCTGTTTCTCCACCAGGTATCACCAGATTTCATCAGTCTGCTCCAGTTCAGCGTTATCAGTGGTGCAGATGCCCACCCTCTGCTTCCCTGCATGCCGGTCCCTGCCTTACAGACACAAAGCCGGAGCTGCTGAGCTTGCTGCAGGGATGCGACTAGAAGAGAAGCAACAGAGAGCTGTTGCCTGGCTGTTTGGTACACCAAAAGGGGCTTTCCACATCCTCTGCAGCCCCCATGCCAGCAGCCACCGCAGCGCACGCTGTGCCCTCCTGTGGGCACTTCCCAGTAGACCAGGACACGATCGCATCCTCCTCTCTGCCCTCAGCTTTGGAAAACACCTCTGGCACTAGAAAAGCAGATGTTATTCCCACCGCAAAAAAAAAAAAAAATACAGCGCTCCTGAGAGCGTGTTAGCACAGAAACCGTGCAGGAAATCGCGCTGAAAGAGGCTGGGCAGGGTGGGGACACCGGCTGACAAGGTCTCACACCCGAGGAGGCTGATGGCCAAAAAAGCCATTCCCAGCCGGGGATTCAGCCCCGAAAATTTGGCCTCCAAACCATCAGTGACTACGGCAAGGAGGAAAAAAAAGCTTCCGCCGCAGGTGGTCCCCAGCAGCCCCACAGAAAGCTTCTGCTCCCCAGGCTGAGCTCGCACAGCAGAGAGGGAAAGAGGAGGTGCAATGGTGCCACCTCCTGACTCCTGCCAGGGCAGCGCTGCGGGTCGCTGGCTGGGGGGAACTCCGCTGCCACCCACAAGATAAACTCACCAGGGAGAAAGCCACTGATAGCGGTTTCATACAGCAAAGTTTTATACAAATGTCCAAATCCAGTAGCTTTGATTTTTCTGCGTAGCAAAAAGAGCAGTAAAGATATATGTCTCTGCATACGCCGTGTTTGCATACTGCTCTTCTTTAATTCAATAGAAAAGATAAAATCAGTCGCTATCCAAATTGACTGTAATTATCTCCTTTTTTTTTCACTTGGCAAGTACTATTTTTAGTCAATACGCATGCATAGTCATACTATAGCATAGCTATTTTTTTTTAAATTACATATGCCAGCATAGTTTATAGATTTTAATTACCCAGGAAGTTGGATAGCCATCAGCAGTCGGGAGCTGTATGTTGTTTGCATACAAACTCAGTCAAGAAACTTTCCCAGATGGCATCTGCTTGTACAACTGGGGAGGGGTAGACCCTCTCCAGCAGCCAAACCCTAGTACAATTTAGGGCCTGTTGAATGCTACTTGGGATCCCACATCTCAAACATCACAGCTCTAGAGCACAAGTTTACAAGGAGCAGCTGAGGGAACTGGAGTTGTTGAGTCTGGAGAAAAGGAGGCTGAGGGGAGACCTTATTGCTCTCTACAGCTACCTGAAAGAAGGTTGTAGCAAGGTGGGTGTTGGTCTCCTCACCTGAGTAACAAGTAATAGGACAAGAGGAAATGGACTCAAGTTGTGCTGGAGGAGGTTTAGGTTGGATATTAGGAAACATTTCTTCGCTTAAAGGGTTGTCAGGCACTGGAATGGGCTGCCCAGGGAGGTGGTGTACTCCCCATCCCTGGAGGTCTTTAAAAGACATGTAGCTATGGTGCTTTGGGACATGGTTTAGTGGTGGCCTTGGCAGTGCTGAGTTAATGGTTGGACTCAATGATCTTCACCAAAATGATTCTGTGATTCTGTTCTATGATTTCTCACTCTGAAGAGAAAAGGGGGGGCTGCGTGGAAGAGGGTATTCCAGTGATGAGCTTGGATTTAGGGACATGCAGCACTCCACTTTCCAAAACTGTGATGGATGGACACATGGGAACGGCATCCCTTTTCTGTCAGGGTATCAAAATGCCACATCCAACACTGACAGAAGAGGCCAATTTCTGTCCAGAACTCACCATGCATATGCTCAAGCTGCTGTCAATACAGAGACTTCTCTCCATAAACACATGGGAGATGAGTGATTGCTGTGAGAGACGTGAAGAGCCCCAAAACACAGCCAGTGGGCACGTTACCACTGAGTAGAGCCCGGGGAGCAGGGCTGTCCTGCTGCCAGAGGGAAATGCAGCTGCACATCCACCTGGGCACCTCTGGCACCTACACACACATTCACTGCCCTAACAAACAGACACCAGATACATCCCTTGGCCATAAAAACAAAATCAAAATAAAAAACAAAAAACAAAACAAAAAAACCCAAAAAACCCCAATGTTATTAGAGATTAGAAATATATCACCGTTTCATCATTCTCCTAGTTTCCAGGGATGATTTGTGTCTGGGTTTTGTTTTCCTGGTGATATTGGTTTTACTGGTGATTTTACTGGGAAATACTTTAGTACAGTTGAAGCCCAGAGCACCCCAAAGTCATGTGAAATCTGTTGTCCTTCGTCCACGTGTAATTCTGCAACGATTTGTTAGATCCTGTCACAGGTGAGCAATTAGTTGACCTAGCAAAAGAAGTATAAACCTTGGCAAGTGGCCTCCACTCTGTGCCAGAAATGGGACAAATTTTCTTTCCAGCTGTGGAATAACTGCCAACAGAAAAAAGGAAAAGAAAAAAAACCAAAACCAAACAGAAATAAAAAACATACTTCCCAGTTGTTATCTGAGCTAGCTGATTAATTGTTCACATGCTAAACTTCAGAAGTCATATTGTGGTTATAATAAACCAATTAATTTTAGTGGTGACATTTTTTTAAGTAAAAGGCTTGATTTTAGGGGTTTCCTTATGTTTACTCTACTCTGCTCTTTTCATAGTTCCATCATTTTGGGGGCTAGCATGATGTGCATACCAAAAAGCCTTGCCTGCATCTAACAAGCTGAATTATTTTATTATTGCCTAGTCTACATCCTCGCATCTACAGAGACCTGGATTACAAAGGTTGCTGTCAGCCTCTGCATTGCTGCATTGTAATATTTAACACTGAGCACTTCCATAAAAATTCAAAGCAGGGTGGTGATTAATTGCTGTCATTCCTGCAAGTCTCCCCAGCTCACTTTTGACCAAGAGGGCCATGCTTCCCTTTTATGAGACGCCAGGGTTTGAACAATGTCACTCTATTTTGGGGTTTAATTGGCTTTTAGCAGTGAGTGCAGAAGATGCTGTGCTGGGCAGGGCTGTCTGGGCAGCGTGTGGGCAGCTCGTGCTGACCTGAGGCTGCTGCCTGGTACTGAAGCCGTAGGGACATCTCACAGGCATCACTCCAGGCATCTCCAGCAATGACCTTCTAAAGGAAAAGGTTAGAGGTGCACTGAGCAGGGATAGCTGCAGCATCAGCGATGCAAGCAGGGAACAGACTGGAGAAACTGAGTTGCTTTCATCCTGATTATTTCCTTTTTAAGCTTTCTGCTTCTATTGAGCTCATAATGAAGATGCTCTCCCTGCATGCTGCACCACCCATCCCTCTCTTGCTCAGTTTATCTTGTCGCTTCCATAGTGCTCAACACAGCATCCTGTCTGTTGCTGTGTGCCTGGCAAAGCCAGACCTGTTCTTCACACCCCTAAAACATCCTGGCACCCTGCCTTGGGACACAGGGGGAGAGGGTCTCTGAGGAGATGGGGTGGGACAAGCAGGTGACACGCATTCCCACTGTGAGGTCCAGCCCCACCCAGCTGCCCTGACTCATCATCTCTAAATCTTGAAAGCTTGCTGAGGGGTGGGCCAGATATTTTTAGTCAGTTTTTACCATGAAACAAAGAGCCTGTCTATAGAAGTCTCCATATTTTGAATCACCAGTAACTTTAACATATACATTATATATTAAATGTGAATTTGAATGTTAAATATGGGGAAGGTTTTAATCATCTGAATGAACTATTCAGCCCAGATTGCAATGAAGGAGGGGAAAGGGAAAAAAAAAAAAAAAAAAAAGGACCAAATGCATCTAACAAATCTCCATCAGGAGGGAACCACAAAAAGATACAACCAACATAAGAGTTTATGTGAGGAAGTTAACTGCGAAGAGTAAATCCTCATAATTTTTGAAAGAAGTACCTGTATGTAGCAGTCCCTTCTGCCACAGGATGTTTAAGAAAAGCTTAAGTGTAGATGAGGTTTCTCAAAGTGCCTCATGTTGGGAAGCTGCCACCCGGGTGCTGTGTGTGGGATGGAGGGAGCAGCTGGCTCTCCTGCATCTGAATTGATTTGGAGGGAGTTGCACAGCAGGGTGACAGGGGTGAACCAACAGCTGGGTGCAAAATAAAGCAAGAACTACCACATTTCAGCTGTCCATTTCAAGCAACCAAAGTGCTTGCCACCTGGGCCTCCAAATCTCACCACCCTGTCATGGACAGTGTCTATTTTACAGCCATTATAACCTAATCTCAGCTAATGTGATTTACACATAGTAATTAATGGAGCTTCAGCTGTAAGGAAATTAGTCATTCGGTTTGAGTTTAATTTACTGCACATGCATACATTAGAAAGCACAAATTCTATCACTGTGATCTGGGCATGGAGAAATGTGTGCTGGGAAGGAAAAAAGAAATACCTAATAGAAAATACCCCACTGGCTTTTCACACCTCCTGCTCGTGAAGCATCTCCATAATGGGAGAATATAAAATAAATTTAAAAAAAAAAAAAATCCAGGCATCTCAGTATGGATGATTGGAGCTACAAAGGCTAAGTCCTCACTGTCACTGCTATCCCATTTCCCTGGGAAACATCAGTCTGGCATGTTGGTGAGCATGGCCTCCTTCTGATCCCTCCAAAGGTTTGGGGGGCGTATCCATCAGGGAGAGCAGGGTGGGTTCATGGAGTATAATGGTAGAGGCTATAGTGGCTACAAAACATGCTGTATCTGTGGCATGGATGTGAACAACTGCAGTGATGGAAGCCTGTGCCTAAAAGCCAGGACAGCCCTTCACAGCAGGAACAGCATTTCATCCTCAGCTATCTTAAGTCAAAGGTAGTCTCATGCCAGCCTGGCCTTTGGAGCATGTGATAACCATGCCTAAGCAAAGCCAAAAGCAACACCTGGATGATCCTTGCTGGCCCGTGTGGGACTGGGGAATCCCCGAGTGGTATTGAAGCTCTTCAGGGGACTGCCCTGCACAAAATATCCACAAGATGTTCAGCTGGTCTAGGGTTTCTCCCCAGAATACCTCCAGCTTTGTGCCATGAAGGGTGTATGTTGTGTGCATAAAAAGGAAAGCACACTTTACTTTAAAGTAGAAGTGGACAAATTAAAAACAAATGCTCAAGGTGGTCCATGCAGTGGACCTTTGTGCCACTAAAAGCCACACATGAAATGTAACAGTAACGTCTTCCCTGTTCAATTATTAAAGCATAGATGTGGAAGGCTTATATAGAGTGAAGGGTTGAAAATCCTTCCTGATTCAGCACACGTTTGAAATTAAATTCTAGGTAGAGTGTATGCAATTTGGCTTAAAAATACGATCATTAGCTTTACAATTTATTGTGCTAATTAGATTTATTGATAGGTTTCATTGTTGGCAACAGGTCTGTTATTTAGCTGAATGGCAAATATGAACAATTTTTGGTAGAAAATTACTTCTACCAACTAAATAGTGTCTGTGTGGGCTCAAATTGCATCTTAAAACAAAACATTGACAGGAAAGAAAGTAATTGCAAGCCACGAACATTACCCAGATGTATAGTGTGTATAAATTCGGTATTCAGTCTGGAGTTCAATACTGAACACAGATCACCCTAAGTGATCCCATCTATTTGTTCCCTGACTTACCACAGTCCCAACATGGCCCAGCCAACAGAACACCTGCTTACCTCACTGAAAAGAAAGGAGGTTAAACACAAGCCCAACCTCTCATTGGGCATTTGGTGCTCTGCCAAGCCTTCGACAGACCCTAAGAAACGAAATCACCATCACACTGAACAGATAGATGGAAAAGATGGTGCTGCCAAGGGCATCTTTATATGTCCCTGCACAGAATGGACAACTGCAAGGCACCCCAGGTACCCCAGCTTTTAATAGAATCATAGAATCATCGTGGTCAGAAAGGACCTTGAAGATCATTGAGTCCTACTGTCAGTCCTACACCACCTTAACCACTCAGTCAGCTCTTCAAAGTATGGGCGTCCACACAGTGGAACCACCTAAAGGATCTCGCTTTGCAGAGTTTTAAATAGAGTTGAACTGAAGGCACCTTCACAGTGTCCACCCTGAGCAAATACTTTTCCAAAAACTACAGCCAGGCAATGTGTACAGCTCGAAATGGACTCACAAACACCCCAATTTCTGCTACAAACGGAACCTCTGCCTTTCTATGCCAGGTTTTGTTTTTAAAAAATTAAAGAATAACTTAAACGATTCCAATATTAAAGTGTTTTTGCTTCATCAGTTTTTAAACAAAGATGTAGCAAGGAGTTGGGGGGGGGGAGGGGAACCCCCTAACAGATATAAAAGCCAGGGAGAACGCACGAGCAACAGGAGGGTTTGTTTGAAAAGCATAGCAACAGAGAAAAGTAACCTCGATCTCTGACCTCCCCCTCCACAAAGGGGGGGATGCAAGCCCAAACCCGCCGCTCCGGGCGGGCCGGGTACCCCCGCGGGGGACCCCGCTGGGTGCTGCCGAAACCCGTGTCCCTGCCGCCCCCTGGCGGACCCCGGCGGAGCGACACCCGCTGAGCCGCCGCCGCTCCCCCGGCAATTTGGAGATGGGTTATTTGTTGCTTGTTTGGGGGCATGGGGGGGGTTTTGTTTGTTTGTTTGTTTTGGGCATTGTTTCGTTGTTTTTTTAGGTTTTTTTTTACGCAAGCGTAATTTTCTAGTCATCAGCATTTTGGGGGGTGGGAGTGTTAAATCACTTTACACAAACAAAAAAAAAATATCCTTTCTGTAAGTTATAGAATCATCAAATCCTTTTGGTTGGGAAAGACCCTTAAGATCACCAAGGCCAACTGTTAACCTAGCACATTGCCAAGGCCGCTACTAAACTATGTCCCTAAGCACCACAGCTACATGTCTTTTAAATACCTCCAGGGATGGGGACTCCACAACTTCCCTGGGCAGCCTTTCCAGTGCCTGACAACCCTTTCAGTAAAGCAATTCTTCCCAGTGTGCAATTCTGAACATCTCCTGGAACAATTTGAGGCCATTTCCTCTTGCTCAATCAGCTGTTACTCAGGAGAAGAGACCAACTCCCCATCTCATTACAACCTCCTTTCAGGTAGGTCTCCCCCTCACCCTCCTTTTCTCCAGAATAAACCACCACAGTTCCCTTTTACCAAAACATATCCACTTCAAATTCATCACTTATTTTAACATGTAGTGTTTATCTATCCCACATATAATTCATGGTACTGCTACTACTAGTTCCAAGTCACCATGCCCCACGTCAATACACAAGTTGGGGCAGGAGGACCAAAGCCGGCTGCTCTCCACCACCTTCCTGCCCATTCTAGGCAAGTCCATTTATTTTTCCCCTTGGAAGGGGCTTCTGCAAGCCCTGGAAGGATTAACAATACCACTGCTCGGGTGGACAGTGTGGCTGTGCATGTGCCTGCTCTGAACAAGAGGCTAGAAAAAGTGTGACAGCAGAAGGGCACAAGTGAGTCTGTTCACGCTGAAATTACACGAGATGCTGCTAAGTCATGTCCGGGCCACTATTGCACAGGGGCTGCAACTTTATTTCTAGAACTTCCATATTTCAAAGTTTCAGAAGGGTTAGATATAAAGTCAATTAAATTTATTCCTAAAGCCTATTCAAAAGCAAGACATACAGCAGTGAAGGTAAAATGTTGCTTCTACCTCTTATTCAAAAATTTACCGGACCTTTGAGTGACAGTTCAAATTATCCTGCAAAAAAATGGTCATTGATGGTCACACCACACTGTAGACCAAAAAACAGCTCAGTAGGAGTTGTGCCATTCACAGTTGGTGCACCTTCCTTCTCAGCCCCATTTTTGCATGTCTAGGAAGGTGGTGTGAAACAATGCAAAATTATATAGCTGGTATTTTTAGGAAAACATCAGCATGCTGCCTGCACATAATGATTTACAATACTATTGCAGTTCTTCCCTCACATCTTTGATGAAGTTATCGTGACTTGCTGACCCACAACTGAAGAACTATTAAGATTTTGCCTTTGATCGCTCAACAGAATTATCCTTGGTTTGGATTTTCAGTGTAATCCCAGCTGGCACCTTCAAGTGTTCAGACCAGGGACTTGATTTTTCTCTCTTCTTAAATCGCTTCTGTATAGTCACATCTTGCAAGTACATACCTTTTACTTTTATTAGTAAAAATTAGGGATCAGTAGTAAGAGCACTACCCCCCCACACCCCTCCACACTCTTATTACCAAGTATATTGAACTATAACCATTTCCCAACTTCAACCAACCTCAGCAGTTCCCAGCAACTGTGCCTGCAGAACGATGTCAGGTTAGCATTCATTTTGCATACTTGATAAAGAGGAGCACTTCTCTCATCAGCATCATATTTGGCTTGAAAGCCTCTGGAATGTAACTAGTGCTTTTTAGTTGTTATTTCTGTACTGTATTTTGCAAATAGAAATTGGAATTAAAAGGCCTCAAGTGTACAAGTCATTTAATTTAAACTTATTCATTCTTGAACACCTGACAGACACATTGCTTATGCTTTACAAGAACTTTTTCAGCACAATATGCACTTTGGAAATACTTTGAAAGATACCATAATCTCATTTAGAACATTTTCAAGTTTTATTTGCAACTATTGCAATTACAAAGAATATAACAATGTAAATTTGCATTTAAAGTGACAACCCTTTCTAATCAACGAGGTCACAAATTAGTGTGCAACTATTCTGGCTTTGGGCAATTTTCAGAGGATAGAAATTTTCCTTGCATGATAATTTGTCCCATTATACAGTATTTTATTTTCATAGTTCAGTACATAGGAACAGAAGTACATCTGTTCCTATTCGGATAACACTCATGTATTTCTGAAATACAGAAATACAACTTCAATTAAATACAACTTTAATTATAGACTTTCATTTAGTTCATTGAGAGAAAGAAAAGGAAAATCTATTTGGAGCTTTTGTCAAGTCATGCAATACACTAACAGCCCCGATTTTTCTCCTCCTTTTATTTATTCTCTAATTAGACTTATGTGTGGGTTTTTAAACAGGGGTTGGGATAGAATCACTGTCTTGTTCACAGCCCTGCAGGAGACTAGGGAGAAAAAAAACATTAGAGATGCACACTATTAAAAATGCAAACAGCCATCAAATTGTCCAGTTTATTCATGGGAATTCAAAGTTGATACAAAACATGCCCTCTTTGCATGTTGTACTTTTCCCTTAAAATGTTTCCAACAGTGTCAGGTAGATTCAGAGTTAAGAATATACTTCGGCTTTCAACATGTACCTTTCATAAAGGTATTATACAAAAGCCAGCAACTTACATAAGACATGGTCCCAAAATTGCTTTCAGACATTTTGTTTATCAAAAGACTCAGATCTTTTGTTGATCTGATGAAATAAAGGCTTAAAAATGTTTTAAGCCATCAGTAAGTATCCTATGGCAGATTCAAGGAAGTTTATGATTTCCTTTATCATCATCATCTTGGGCATCAAAAGGCAACAGTCCTAAAAAAGCAGCCCTCCAGAATATATGGAATGTGGCAATGGGTATGATGCCAATTTATAATGATCAAGTTAAGTAAAACAGATTTTTAAAGCTATGAATGATGTGAGCAGTATCACAGCAAAATATTCAATGAATACCACAGAACCAATCAAGTTTGAAAATTGAGCTGTTTCAATCAACATAGACTTGTAATGTCAAATATACCAGAACATTTTCTAAAAGAAATTCCTAACGCAGAAAAATTGATTTATAGTTTGCTCCTAGCTAATAGTACCCTTTATTTAAATCGGACCCTAAAATGATCAGACAATACATAGCCCACACTTTCAGACATTTATAATAAAAAATCTTTTATTTTCAATTGAAACAAATGCACCATCCTGCACTTGAAGGCTATAATGAGCCATAAGCATATTCCAAGGTGTATCAATGGCAACAGATTTGTTTCACCTCCACTGAGAAGTTACATAATGCACTCTTAACTGGTAAAGAAAATTTAAATTCAGCCTTCTCAAAGCTTCTGTACTGTGTTTCTTGGTTATTGTACAGTTCTACAGTCAGACCAAGACTTTGCAGTATGTGCAGATACTGTAGTCAATCAACAGTATTGTTTAATCAACATCTTCCTCCTCCTCCTCTTCCTCCTCAAAACTGTCTTCAAAGCCCTCGCTGTCCTCCTGGTCCTCATCACCTTCTATTGCTGTATCCCATTGTGGATGATTTTCTGGCACTGGTTTTGCTTCATGAACTTCCAGCTGTGATTGGATTAAAAAAATAAAAGGAGGAAAAAAAGCCTTAAGAACAATGCACGCCAATTTAAGAATGCCCAAAATAAACGACACATCACACAACATTGACAGGAAAAAACAACCAAACCAAACCAAAACCCCACAACACAAAACCACAACAAAACCAAATCAACAATTGCTTCCAGAAAGCAGGTATGCCAGACTTTTTCTCATTAACTGGATGTATCTGGGCCTAGGGGCAGGGAAATATTATGGCAGACCTCAACGTACACAGCCAGAGAAAACCACACTGCAGAAATTGAATAAATATGAGAAAATGTGTATTAAAATATGCATGCACCAGAATGCATCACAAACTTCACATCACAACCTTTAGTCCCATTTATTCCATCATAAAATTGCCTCTATTGGCATCAGGCAGAAACAGTCACTCCTTGCTGCTGTTTTGAAGTGAAGACAGCTTGAATTCTTAGAGATGACAGAATTTTGGGGGTTTTAATAGCCACATGAAGTAGCTTTCAGTATAATACAAATACATAATATAATTATACATCACCTTCAATGGTTTAATCTGGTCCAATCCCATATATGAATCCGATCTTAAATAAACTGTGTACTGATAGTTTCCAGGCTTGCCTGGTGCTGGGAACTTCAGCTCTACCTGCAAAACCAAATCCAAACCAAATTCTTACTCCTTTCAAGTGACACACTAGTACAAGTACCTGAGCAGAGTCATAAATACTGCTACAGAATAATTTGCCATGTTTTTTTTTCTTACAAGTGACACTTCTTTGAAAGCATCTGCAAAGTAAAATACCTGCAGAAAAGAGGCACAACACCTTCCCATAAAAGATAAACACCACGTCACATTTTTTATTCTGAATTAGGCCAAGAAATTGTACATTAAGCACACAATTTCACTCCCTCATCTCCTCAATCTCAAAAACCCGAACAGGTTAAAATATTTAGTCCGCTGAATTTTAGCTTAAACTCTATTGTTACTTGAAATTAAATATAAAATCTAGTTTGGAAGAACAAAATAGCTCAAATCTCCATTTTTCAGAAAAGCAAATAACAGACAAAGGTTACAGTCTCAGAAAGGTTCATATGAGCCAAAGCCAATTAATTTGTCACAGTCTAAGCTTTACAGGAAAAGAACATTTAGTATTTCTCACACATATGAATAACTTTAAGAATTATCCTTGTGTATGAATACTAGTTTTCATCAGCTTTTGTTATTGAGGGGAAGAAAAATATCATATTCTGCAAAGAAACTTGAAAGTCATCTTCAATTATCTTTCCTTTCTCCATTATTAATTCTCACAGTTAAAAGGCTCTTTGACTTTTATCAAGAGAGTAAAAATTTGTTTTCCATCTAGAGAGATAAGTATCAAAAAATTAAAATCTCAATGTATGTGCATACCATCAGATACTACAATAGTTTTGCAGTGGCCCAAAAGAAAATTGAGTACTTTACCTCTTCTTTGTCTTTTAGTGTACAAACATGATATGGCATACATATTAGCATCTGCTCCTTCCGGTCTGCAATATACAGCCACCACCATTCTTGTTTTTCCTTTCATAAAAGAAAAACAAAACAAAACAAAACAGGATTATTGAAGTCATATAAAATTATGCCCCTACATGTAGTAACAGGTAATTATGATTCACTGGTCCTTACAACAGATACAAGTATGTGGTTTGTGTTTGGATTTTTTGTTTTATTGGTTGTGGTTTTGGTTTTTTGTTTATTTTTTTAATTCCTGGATGCATAGGAATAAACTAAGTATATACTGCACATGGAAAGCAGACAGTTTATCACAAATAATTGTTGGTCTCCAAAGGCATAATTCTATACTTTCAGCCTAAGCTACCATGTGAGACAAGAAAACATTCTGAAAAACCATGCCCACTGAGCTTTAACAAGCAACTTCATGCAATACAATATTACCTAAAGTTCTTTAACAGAAATACAGCCTGGATAAAGAGGTCAGCATATAAAGCAAGGCATACCAAAAGACATATTAAGTACTCTTCCCAGTAAACAATCTTTTTCAGGAAAGTACATTTTGCTCCACTTCTTCTCTCTCCCTCCAAAAACTGGGAATCTCCTGAAAGTTGGAATTTGGACATACTGAGATTTTTCTTCAAGGAAGCATGAACCACAGGCAGCACTGGTGTATTTGTAGAGGATACCCAGAAACTGTTGCCTGTCACCTGCAGATCTCAAAGGTCTTGCTGCTGCAAGCACTGAAGCAGTTTCTGAACTAAATAAAATTAAACCAGACTAGTTCTTCATGAAAGACCACAGCACTGCACAAAAATAATGGTTTCTCCCTCCATTGGAGTTAGATACTGTGGTGCAGTGCAGCAGCACAGACACAACCATTCTCAAATGGTAAAGACTACAGCTCTACAACATCAGCTGCTCTTCATTTAACCACTGTTCATTTCTGGTCAACCCTCTGGCACACATCTTAAGCAAAATCCACTTTGTTGTATTAGAAGCTGAAACCTTTCTATTGCAAAGAAGGTAGTTTAGTAATGCAAAAGCAAGTTCCTGTTCCTTCACCTTCTGAAGTCTTTACTGAGGACTGGCAGATAACTTCATATTTATGAAATATTTCAGGAGATAGGTAATAACCATAACAGCATAATCTTACCTTAGGGAAAAAAAAACCCACACCTTTTAGACAATCTAAATGTAAAATTGCTGAACTATGTTCCAAAACAATTTTTACCCACCCCTGATGGCCTAGTAACTGATGATATTTCTAATGGACTGCAGCCTGAGAGAATGCATCTTATGACAGCTACAAGTCAAGCTCCAACCAGGAGGCAAATTTTTATGTATTTACACCAACAACAATCAGGTGGTTGCTTCAGTGATGCATGAAAGTGGTTTTATTTTGTTCCATTTTTAATCTCACAGCTTTAGAAGGATCAAATGAAAGGAACTTAGATGAAAAAGTGTTAAGGCTACCTCCTGAGAGCAAGTATATTAGGCTCAGCTACAAACATCCGTAAATTCTGGAAATGCAAAGAAATACACCACCACTGAGCCCCATCCGAATTTCACAGGTGGGAAGCAAATATTGCTAATACTTAGAACTTGAAAATTATCATCTCTACTGAGAGAATCAAGGAGTCAGCAGTTCCGGTGTGGGATTTTTTTTTTTGTGGGTCTTGTTTTGTTAAGCACTTCAGAACCCAACATTTGGTGATCCAAAATTTCAGTAATGCAGGCTGAAAAACTGCAAGAGCTAAATTAACTCCTTTTTTGTTTTGAAGTGACTAATGGTTATGCTAATAGAAGTTATCACCACCTCACTCAAATATTCAGCTAGCAAACCACAGATTTACAATGGCAAGACACACCAGTAACCAAAACACCCTGGATTGCTTGACTGTTGACTCCCAGAGCAGAAGAGTGTAAAATTGACTCAGTATGTTAATGACCATTTTACAAGTGTATAAAAGTAAAAGCAACTGCATGACAGTAAAGCAACAGCATTCCTTCATGTGTTTACAACAACAGGCATCGAGAATAAGATGAAAAAAAGCTGTTCATACACAATTTAAGACCAGAATTTGCAGAATTATGATGTTCTTTTTAAAATTACTCCATGTAATTTTCTCTATGAAAAACTGAAGGCATAAGTTATTTTATCTGTAAGATTCAACAATAAATATACTGTCAATCTGCCTGACAGCTGTAGCATAGAAAAATCTTATGCAGTCAAGGTGTTTATTTCCTAGCCAAGGGGCCTCTAAGAACAGAAGGATAAACAGATTAAGCAGAACAGATGAACAAGAATTACAGAAGCTAGGTCCATTTTAAAAATGGCTACTCATCCTTTTAGGCCTACTGTCATTCTGCCCATGGAAAAATTATCTATATTTATATCAATGCATTATTTTTGATGTTACCAAAATATTGTGCTGACTTGCTATATATCATGTATGTTGCCAGTGCTCTCAATGGCAAGGAATTTTTTTTTTTTTTTTTTTTTTTTTTTTACAAAGACAAAATCGTCAACTGGATTTTCACAAAAACTGGGAGAAGTAACAGCCAGGGAGCAAAAGAAATACTAGAACAAACAACACATTCATCTAATGCTCAAAGGAATCTACAGAGTAAACTCTTTGGAAGCAAAGCTGCTGATCCCCTAGCACCACTGCTTTTTTATATAGAGGACAACTGTACAGGGGTGTCATTTTCCTCTCTCTTATTGGGTGGAATTTAAGTTTATGCCTGTGAGAATCTGGCAAACTAGCAGGCAAGCAGGCAAAATGCCCTTTAACAGATGGGTGCAAGGTTTGGCGTGCCAGGGAACCAGTATGTTCATGAAATTGGAACACGAGGGCCAGTCTCTACCTAAAAATGTCAGAACTACAATCTGTGCTGTTTCTGGATCTACAGATGCAGAAGCAGAAGATAATTATTTAGGGACCTGCACAGATTAAAGATGCATCTTTGGCAGAGTAATCAAGTCCCCCAAAACTTAGATGAAACAGTGTTAAGGCTACCTCCTGAAAAAAAGTATATTAGGCTTGGCTATACTCACACATGTAGATTCTGGAAATAACAGAGATTCACACAGCTATAGCATTTGATTCTTAACTCTGCATCTCTGAACTGGACATGACCACAATACATATAATAATCTAAATCACGGATGAAAAAAACACCCAAAAGGTACGATAGATTTTATTCTC
Organism: Florisuga fusca; assembly: GCA_038090715.1. NCBI lineage: Eukaryota > Metazoa > Chordata > Aves > Apodiformes > Trochilidae > Florisuga > Florisuga fusca. The sequence continues at coordinate 54,813,063 of JAAWXA010000001.1, read as the reverse complement.
CAGAAGTTGTAAATCAGCTCTATCTGAGCATGCTCCAACTGCAGTCACAGCACAAAATACAGCTGCACTCAACTTTTGGGAGACCATCAAAGACTGGTTGGAAAACTATACAACTGCAGTACTGTGAAGTAATACGTGTATATCTTTCAGGCTCAAGCACTCAGTTCAGCCCTAGTTTGTTTGGGGTTTTTTTTAGCATAGTACTGTACTTAGGTTTTATCATAAAGCCCATCAGCAGCTTGGTTACACACAGCTGAAGCAGCTTTTTACAGAGTCAATAAGAGCAGTCTCCCAATGAGCCCCCAAAGCAGTAAAAATGAAATACAAATAGTTAGCACCCCTGTGGCACTGGGCATAGCACATACTCACTGTCTGAGCTTAGACTGATGACCAAAGCCAGCTGCCTTCACAGCAAGGAGATATTAAGACCCTGCTGCATATCTGACATGATCTAAAGCAGGCAGAAGAGCAGAACACCCGTACACCTTTATTTGTTTTGCTGGTGTGCTGCTGGCAGCTGCACTGAGAGATAGAAGGGTACCTAACAGTGCCAGGAAAATCCAGGGCTAAGACCAACCATTAAAAAAAGCAGTTGTCACAAGGCCACACAACTCACAGCTAAGGCCTTCAGGAAAACAACTTCCTTGGCTTATTGGTATATCTTGTCTGGCTCCTTAGCAACAGGTTTTTCTTCCCACACTTAGCTTTCTCATGGTGGCAAAACTAGGTAAAACCAGCAGGAAGAGTATGGGGACAACAGAGTGTGTTTTGCAGACAGAACAAGCTGTACAGGGTATAAACATAAAGCGCCTTGGGACTGAAAACAGGGAACAAATATACACAGTGTCTTCCTTTTTTCTCATGTTTTCCTGTTCCTCCCCATGTCAGGTGTCTCCTTTAATCCACCAAAGGAAACATAAGCCATGTATCTGGCCTCCCTGTTCTTGGAGTGAGAAAAAAGAGCTCCTAGATTAGTTCCCCAGTCAGAAAGCAGGTAAGCAAAAGAAAACCTCTCTAACACCGGCCTGAAAAGAAAGTCTGGCCAAATACCCCTTCCTCCTGGCTCCAATTCAGTCACCTCCCAAAGACCTAACTTATTTACTTGGAAAATGAAAGTCATGCTTTTAAAAATCCCATCTTCTTCAAGGCCTCATTGCTGTAATGAGGTTTCAGACACCTACTCAGCATTTAGCTGTTTGTGTAAGTAACTATTTACTGGAACAACTATATTGGAATATACATATGCCTTTCTCTGATACCCATCCACACCTGATCTTTTATTTTTGAGCTTCATACAGAAGACAGTTCTACAACTGGCTTCCACCATTTACAGACTACACTGTGGCAGAAAGGTTTTCCAACACTACCCTTCTTCCACAGCTGCAAGCTGTGTTACATTGAGACTTGAAGTCAAGCAGCAAGCCTAAACACTCTGCTGATCCAAATAGCCCCAAACTCTCCTGTCATGGCTGTGAACACAGGAGGGATCAGAACCTTCCCTGTTCACAGGTGCTTGGAGCTAGATAAAGAGTAACTAACACTCTACCCCTAACGCTGAACTAGAGCCACTGCTGTGATGTTCCATAGGCTATTTAAAAAAAAAAAGGGGGGGGGGGGGGGAGGAGGGG